>JANJGN010000081.1:0-600000 GCA_026770705.1 Isurus oxyrinchus
CACAGTTTAAAACAGCGAGAGGAGAGCAGAGTTTTTCACAGTTTAAAACAGCGAGAGGAGAGCAGGTTTTTCACAGTTTAAAACAGCGAGAGGAGAGCAAGTTTTTCACAGTTTGAAACAGCGAGAGGAGAGCAGGATTTTCACAGTTTAAAACAGCGAGAGCAGAGCAGGGATTTCACAGTTTAAAACAGTGAGAGGAGAGCAGAGTTTTTCACAGTTTAAAACAGCAAGAGGAGAGCAAGTTTTTCACAGTTTAAAACAGCGAGAGGAGAGCAGGGTTTTCACAGTTTAAAACAACGAGAGTAGAGCACGGTTTTCAAAGTTTAAAACAGCGATAGGAGAGCAGGTTTATCACAGTTTAAAACAGCGAGAGAAGAACAGGGTTTTCACAGTTTAAACAGCGAGAGGAGAACAGGTTTTTCACAGTTTAAAACAGCGAGCGGAGAACAGGGTTTTCACAGTTAAAAACAGCGAGAGGGGAGCAGGTTTTTCACAGTTTAAAACAGCGAGAGAAGAGCAGGGTTTTCACAGTTAAAAACTGCGAGAGGAGAACAGGTTTTTCACAGTTTAAAACAGCGAGCGGAGAACAGGGTTTTCACGGTTTAAAACAGCGAGAGGAGAGCAGGTTTTTCACAGTTAAAAACAGCGACAGGAGGGCAGGTTTTTCACAGTTAAAAAACAGCGAGAGGAGAGCAAGTTTTTCACAGTTTGAAACAGCGAGAGGAGAGCAGGGTTTTTACAGTTTAAAACAGCGAGAGGAGAGCAGGAGTTAAACAGTTTTAAAACAGCGATAGGAGAGCAGTGTCCTCACAGTTTAAAACAACGTGAGGTGAGCAGGTTTTTCACGGTTTAAAACAGCGAGAGGCGAGCAGGGTTTTCAAAGTTTAAAACAGCGAGAGGAGAGCAGGGTTTTCAAAGTTTAAAACAACGAGAGGAGAGCAGGGTTTTCACAGTGTAAAACAGCGAGAGAAGAGCAGGTTTTTCAGTTTAAAACAGTGATAGGAGAGCAGGATTTTCACAGTTTAAAACAGCGAGAGGAGAGCAGGAATTTCACAGTTTAAAACAGCGATAGGAGAGCAGTTTTTTCACAGTTTAAAACAGCGAGAGGCGAGCAGGTTTTTCACAGTTTAAAACAGCGATAGGAGAGCAGTTTTTTCACAGTTTAAAACAGCGAGAGGAGAGAAGGATTTTCAAAGTTTAAAACAGCGAGAGGACAGCAGGGTTTTCACAGTTTAAAACAGCGACAGGAGAGCTGAAATTTCACAGTTTAAAAGAATGAGAGGAGAGCAGAGTTTTTCACAGTTTAAAACAGCGAGAGGAGAGCAGGTTTTCACAGTTTTAAACAGCGAGAGGAGAGCAAGTTTTTCACAGTTTAAAACAGCGAGAGGAGTGCAGGATTTTCACAGTTTAAAACAGCGAGAGCAGAGCAGGGATTTCACAGTTTAAAACAGCGAGTGGTGAGCAGGTTTTTCACAGTTTAAAACAGCGACAGGAGAGCTGAAATTTCACAGTTTAAAACAATGAGAGGAGAGCAGAGTTTTTCACAGTTTAAAACAGCGAGAGGAGAGCAGTTTTTCACAGTTTAAAACAGCGAGAGGAGAGCAAGTTTTTCACAGTTTGAAACAGCGAGAAGAGAGCAGGATTTTCACAGTTTAAAAAAGCGAGAGTAGAGCAGGGATTTCACAGTTTAAAACAGCGAGTGGTGAGCAGGTTTTTCACAGTTTAAAACAGCGAGAGGAGAGCAGGGATTTCACCGTTTAAAACAGCGAGAGGAGAGCAGGTTTTTCACAGTTTAAAACAGCGAGAGGAGAGCAGGATTTTCACAGTTTAAAACAGCGAGAGGAGAGCAGGGATTTCACCGTTTAAAACAGTGAGAGGAGAGCTGAAATTTCACAGTTTAAAACAGTGAGAGGAGAGCAGAGTTTTTCACAGTTTAAAACAGCGAGAGGAGAGCAAGTTTTTCACAGTTTAAAACAGCGAGAGGAGAGCAGGGTTTTCACAGTTTAAAACAGCGAGAGGAGAGCAGGGTTTTTACAGTTAAAAACAGCGAGAGGAGAGCAGGAGTTAAACAGTTTAAAACAGTGATAGGAGAGCAGTGTCCTCACAGTTTAAAACAACGTGAGGTGAGCAGGTTTTTCACAGTTTAAAACAGCGAGAGGAGAGCAGGGTTTTCACAGTGTAAAACAGCTGGAGAAGAGCAGGTTCTTCAGTTTAAAACAGTGATAGGAGAGCAGGATTTTCACAGTTTAAAACAGCGAGAGGCGAGCAGGAATTTCACAGTTTAAAACAGCGAGAGGCGAGCAGGTTTTTCACAGTTTAAAACAGCGATAGGAGAGCAGTTTTTTCACAGTTTAAAACAGCGAGAGGAATGCAGGATTTTCACAGTTTAAAACAGCGAGAGGAGAGCAGGATTTTCAAAGTTTAAAACAGCGAGAGGACAGCAGGGTTTTCACAGTTTAAAACAGCGACAGGAGAGCTGAAATTTCACAGTTTAAAAGAATGAGAGGAGAGCAGAGTTTTTCACAGTTTAAAACAGCGAGAGGAGAGCAGCGTTCTCACAGTTTAAAACAACGAGAGTGGAGCACGGTTTTCACAGTTTAAAACAGCGAGAGGAGAGCAGAGTTTTTCACAGTTTAAAACAGTGAGAGGAGAGCAGGTTTTTCACAGTTTAAAACAGCGAGAGGAGAGCAAGTTTTTCACAGTTTGAAACAGCGAGAGGAGAGCAGGATTTTCACAGTTTAAAACAGCGAGAGCAGAGCAGGGATTTCACAGTTTAAAACAGTGAGAGGATGGCAGAGTTTTTCACAGTTTAAAACAGCAAGAGGAGAGCAAGTTTTTCACAGTTTAAAACAGCGAGAGGAGAGCAGGGTTTTCACAGTTTAAAACAGCGAGAGGCGAGCAGGTTTTTCACAGTTTAAAACAGCGATAGGAGAGCAGGGTTTTCACAGTTTAAAACAGCGATAGGAGAGCAGTGTTTTCACAGTTTAAAACAGCGAGAAAAGAGCAGGGTTTTCACAGTTTAAAACAGCGAGAGGCGAGCAGGTTTTTCACAGTTTAAAACAGCGATAGGATAGCAGGTTTTCCACAGTTTAAAACAGCGAGAGGCGAGCAGGTTTTTCACAGTTTAAAACAGCGAGAGGAGAGCAGCGTTCTCACAGTTTAAAACAACGAGAGTGGAGCACGGTTTTCACAGTTTAAAACAGCGAGAGGAGAGCAGAGTTTTTCACAGTTTAAAACAGCGAGAGGAGAGCAGGTTTTTCACAGTTTAAAACAGCGAGAGGAGAGCAGGATTTTCACAGTTTAAAACAGCGAGAGCAGAGCAGGGATTTCACAGTTTAAAACAGCGAGAGGCGAGCAGGTTTTTCACAGTTTAAAACAGCGAGAGGAGAGCAGTGTTTTCACAGTTTAAAACAGCGAGAGGAGAGCAGGGTTTTCACAGTTTAAAACAATGAGTGGTGAGATGGATTTAAACAGTTTAAAACAGCGAGATGGGAGCAGGGTTCTCACAGTTTAAAACAACGAGAGTAGAGCACGGTTTTCAAAGTTTAAAACAGCGATAGGAGAGCAGGTTTATCACAGTTAAAAACAGCGAGAGAAGAACAGGGTTTTCACAGTTAAAAACAGCGAGAGGAGAACAGGTTTTTCACAGTTTAAAACAGCGAGCGGAGAACAGGGTTTTCACAGTTAAAAACAGCGAGAGGGGAGCAGGTTTTTCACAGTTTAAAACAGCGAGAGAAGAGCAAGGTTTGCACAGTTAAAAACAGCGAAAGGAGAACAGGTTTTTCACAGTTTAAAACAGCGAGCGGAGAACAGGGTTTTCACAGTTTAAAACAGCGAGAGGAGAGCAGGTTTTTCACAGTTAAAAACAGCGACAGGAGGGCAGGTTTTTCACAGTTTAAAGCAGCGAGAGGAGAGCAAGTTTTTCACAGTTTGAAACAGCGAGAGGAGAGCAGGGTTTTTACAGTTTAAAACAGCGAGAGGAGAGCAGGAGTTAAACAGTTTAAAACAGCGATAGGAGAGCAGTGTCCTCACAGTTTAAAACAACGTGAGGTGAGCAGGTTTTTCACGGTTTAAAACAGCGAGAGGCGAGCAGGGTTTTCAAAGTTTAAAACAGCGAGAGGAGAGCAGGGTTTTCAAAGTTTAAAACAGCGAGAGGAGTGCAGGTTTTTCACAGTTTAAAACAACGAGAGGAGAGCAGGGTTTTCACAGTGTAAAACAGCGAGAGAAGAGCAGGTTTTTCAGTTTAAAACAGTGATAGGAGAGCAGGATTTTCACAGTTTAAAACAGCGAGAGGAGAGCAGGAATTTCACAGTTTAAAACAGCGAGAGGCGAGCAGGTTTTTCACAGTTTAAAACAGCGATAGGAGAGCAGTTTTTTCACAGTTTAAAACAGCGAGAGGAGAGCAGGATTTTCACAGTTTAAAACAGCGAGAGGAGAGCAGGATTTTCAAATTTTAAAACAGCGAGAGCAGAGCAGGGATTTCACAGTTTAAAACAGTGAGAGGAGAGCAGAGTTTTTCACAGTTTAAAACAGCGAGAGGAGAGCAAGTTTTTCACAGTTTAAAACAGCGAGAGGAGAGCAGGGATTTCACAGTTTAAAACAGCGAAAGGCGAGCATGTTTTTCACAGTTTAAAACAGCGATAGGATAGAAGGTTTTTCATAGTTAAAAACAGCGAGAGGCGAGCAGGTTTTTCACAGTTTAAAACAGCGAGAGGAGAGCAGGGTTTTCACAGTTTAAAACAATGAGTGGTGAGATGGATTTAAACAGTTTAAAACAGCGAGATGGGAGCAGGGATCTCACAGTTTAAAACAACGAGAGTAGAGCACGGTTTTCAAAGTTTAAAACAGCGATAGGAGAGCAGGTTTATCACAGTTAAAAACAGCGAGAGAAGAACAGGGTTTTCACAGTTAAAAACAGCGAGAGGAGAGCAGGTTTTTCACAGTTTAAAACAGCGAGAGAAGAGCAAGGTTTGCACAGTTAAAAACAGCGAGAGGAGAACAGGTTTTTCACAGTTTAAAACAGCGAGCGGAGAACAGGGTTTTCACAGTTTAAAACAGCGAGAGGAGAGCAGGTTTTTCACAGTTAAAAACAGCGACAGGAGGGCAGGTTTTTCACAATTTAAAGCAGCGAGAGGAGAGCAAGTTTTTCACAGTTTGAAACAGCGAGAGGAGAGCAGGGTTTTTACAGTTTAAAACAGCGAGAGGAGAGCAGGAGTTAAACAGTTTAAAACAGCGATAGGAGAGCAGTGTCCTCACAGTTTAAAACAACGTGAGGTGAGCAGGTTTTTCACGGTTTAAAACAGCGAGAGGCGAGCAGGGTTTTCAAAGTTTAAAACAGCGAGAGGAGAGCAGGGTTTTCAAAGTTTAAAACAGCGAGAGGAGTGCAGGTTTTTCACAGTTTAAAACAACGAGAGGAGAGCAGGGTTTTCACAGTGTAAAACAGCGAGAGAAGAGCAGGTTTTTCAGTTTAAAACAGTGATAGGAGAGCAGGATTTTCACAGTTTAAAACAGCGAGAGGAGAGCAGGAATTTCACAGTTTAAAACAGCGAGAGGCGAGCAGGTTTTTCACAGTTTAAAACAGCGATAGGAGAGCAGTTTTTTCACAGTTTAAAACAGCGAGAGGAGAGCAGGATTTTCACAGTTTAAAACAGCGAGAGGAGAGCAGGATTTTCAAATTTTAAAACAGCGAGAGCAGAGCAGGGATTTCACAGTTTAAAACAGTGAGAGGAGAGCAGAGTTTTTCCCAGTTTAAAACAGCGAGAGGAGAGCAGGGTTTTCACAGTTTAAAACAGCGAGAGGAGAGCAGGGTTTTTACAGTTAAAAACAGCGAGAGGAGAGCAGGAGTTAAACAGTTTAAAACAGTGATAGGAGAGCAGTGTCCTCACAGTTTAAAACAACGTGAGGTGAGCAGGTTTTTCACAGTTTAAAACAGCGAGAGGAGAGCAGGGTTTTCACAGTGTAAAACAGCTGGAGAAGAGCAGGTTCTTCAGTTTAAAACAGTGATAGGAGAGCAGGATTTTCACAGTTTAAAACAGCGAGAGGCGAGCAGGAATTTCACAGTTTAAAACAGCGAGAGGCGAGCAGGTTTTTCACAGTTTAAAACAGCGATAGGAGAGCAGTTTTTTCACAGTTTAAAACAGCGAGAGGAATGCAGGATTTTCACAGTTTAAAACAGCGAGAGGAGAGCAGGATTTTCAAAGTTTAAAACAGCGAGAGGACAGCAGGGTTTTCACAGTTTAAAACAGCGACAGGAGAGCTGAAATTTCACAGTTTAAAAGAATGAGAGGAGAGCAGAGTTTTTCACAGTTTAAAACAGCGAGAGGAGAGCAGCGTTCTCACAGTTTAAAACAACGAGAGTGGAGCACGGTTTTCACAGTTTAAAACAGCGAGAGGAGAGCAGAGTTTTTCACAGTTTAAAACAGTGAGAGGAGAGCAGGTTTTTCACAGTTTAAAACAGCGAGAGGAGAGCAAGTTTTTCACAGTTTGAAACAGCGAGAGGAGAGCAGGATTTTCACAGTTTAAAACAGCGAGAGCAGAGCAGGGATTTCACAGTTTAAAACAGTGAGAGGATGGCAGAGTTTTTCACAGTTTAAAACAGCAAGAGGAGAGCAAGTTTTTCACAGTTTAAAACAGCGAGAGGAGAGCAGGGTTTTCACAGTTTAAAACAGCGAGAGGCGAGCAGGTTTTTCACAGTTTAAAACAGCGATAGGAGAGCAGGGTTTTCACAGTTTAAAACAGCGATAGGAGAGCAGTGTTTTCACAGTTTAAAACAGCGAGAAAAGAGCAGGGTTTTCACAGTTTAAAACAGCGAGAGGCGAGCAGGTTTTTCACAGTTTAAAACAGCGATAGGATAGCAGGTTTTCCACAGTTTAAAACAGCGAGAGGCGAGCAGGTTTTTCACAGTTTAAAACAGCGAGAGGAGAGCAGCGTTCTCACAGTTTAAAACAACGAGAGTGGAGCACGGTTTTCACAGTTTAAAACAGCGAGAGGAGAGCAGAGTTTTTCACAGTTTAAAACAGCGAGAGGAGAGCAGGTTTTTCACAGTTTAAAACAGCGAGAGGAGAGCAGGATTTTCACAGTTTAAAACAGCGAGAGCAGAGCAGGGATTTCACAGTTTAAAACAGCGAGAGGCGAGCAGGTTTTTCACAGTTTAAAACAGCGAGAGGAGAGCAGTGTTTTCACAGTTTAAAACAGCGAGAGGAGAGCAGGGTTTTCACAGTTTAAAACAATGAGTGGTGAGATGGATTTAAACAGTTTAAAACAGCGAGATGGGAGCAGGGTTCTCACAGTTTAAAACAACGAGAGTAGAGCACGGTTTTCAAAGTTTAAAACAGCGTTAGGAGAGCAGGTTTATCACAGTTAAAAACAGCGAGAGAAGAACAGGGTTTTCACAGTTAAAAACAGCGAGAGGAGAACAGGTTTTTCACAGTTTAAAACAGCGAGCGGAGAACAGGGTTTTCACAGTTAAAAACAGCGAGAGGGGAGCAGGTTTTTTCACAGTTTAAAACAGCGAGAGAAGAGCAAGGTTTGCACAGTTAAAAACAGCGAAAGGAGAACAGGTTTTTCACAGTTTAAAACAGCGAGCGGAGAACAGGGTTTTCACAGTTTAAAACAGCGAGAGGAGAGCAGGTTTTTCACAGTTAAAAACAGCGACAGGAGGGCAGGTTTTTCACAGTTTAAAGCAGCGAGAGGAGAGCAAGTTTTTCACAGTTTGAAACAGCGAGAGGAGAGCAGGGTTTTTACAGTTTAAAACAGCGAGAGGAGAGCAGGAGTTAAACAGTTTAAAACAGCGATAGGAGAGCAGTGTCCTCACAGTTTAAAACAACGTGAGGTGAGCAGGTTTTTCACGGTTTAAAACAGCGAGAGGCGAGCAGGGTTTTCAAAGTTTAAAACAGCGAGAGGAGAGCAGGGTTTTCAAAGTTTAAAACAGCGAGAGGAGTGCAGGTTTTTCACAGTTTAAAACAACGAGAGGAGAGCAGGGTTTTCACAGTGTAAAACAGCGAGAGAAGAGCTGGTTTTTCAGTTTAAAACAGTGATAGGAGAGCAGGATTTTCACAGTTTAAAACAGCGAGAGGAGAGCAGGAATTTCACAGTTTAAAACAGCGAGAGGCGAGCAGGTTTTTCACAGTTTAAAACAGCGATAGGAGAGCAGTTTTTTCACAGTTTAAAACAGCGAGAGGAGAGCAGGATTTTCACAGTTTAAAACAGCGAGAGGAGAGCAGGATTTTCAAATTTTAAAACAGCGAGAGCAGAGCAGGGATTTCACAGTTTAAAACAGTGAGAGGAGAGCAGAGTTTTTCACAGTTTAAAACAGCGAGAGGAGAGCAAGTTTTTCACAGTTTAAAACAGCGAGAGGAGAGCAGGGATTTCACAGTTTTAAAACAGCGAAAGGCGAGCATGTTTTTCACAGTTTAAAACAGCGATAGGATAGAAGGTTTTTCATAGTTAAAAACAGCGAGAGGCGAGCAGGTTTTTCACAGTTTAAAACAGCGAGAGGAGAGCAGGGTTTTCACAGTTTAAAACAATGAGTGGTGAGATGGATTTAAACAGTTTAAAACAGCGAGATGGGAGCAGGGTTCTCACAGTTTAAAACAACGAGAGTAGAGCACGGTTTTCAAAGTTTAAAACAGCGATAGGAGAGCAGATTTATCACAGTTAAAAACAGCGAGAGAAGAACAGGGTTTTCACAGTTAAAAACAGCGAGAGGAGAGCAGGTTTTTCACAGTTTAAAACAGCGAGAGAAGAGCAAGGTTTGCACAGTTAAAAACAGCGAGAGGAGAACAGGTTTTTCACAGTTTAAAACAGCGAGCGGAGAACAGGGTTTTCACAGTTTAAAACAGCGAGAGGAGAGCAGGTTTTTCACAGTTAAAAACAGCGACAGGAGGGCAGGTTTTTCACAGTTTAAAGCAGCGAGAGGAGAGCAAGTTTTTCACAGTTTGAAACAGCGAGAGGAGAGCAGGGTTTTTACAGTTTAAAACAGCGAGAGGAGAGCAGGAGTTAAACAGTTTAAAACAGCGATAGGAGAGCAGTGTCCTCACAGTTTAAAACAACGTGAGGTGAGCAGGTTTTTCACGGTTTAAAACAGCGAGAGGCGAGCAGGGTTTTCAAAGTTTAAAACAGCGAGAGGAGAGCAGGGTTTTCAAAGTTTAAAACAGCGAGAGGAGTGCAGGTTTTTCACAGTTTAAAACAACGAGAGGAGAGCAGGGTTTTCACAGTGTAAAACAGCGAGAGAAGAGCAGGTTTTTCAGTTTAAAACAGTGATAGGAGAGCAGGATTTTCACAGTTTAAAACAGCGAGAGGAGAGCAGGAATTTCACAGTTTAAAACAGCGAGAGGCGAGCAGGTTTTTCACAGTTTAAAACAGCGATAGGAGAGCAGTTTTTTCACAGTTTAAAACAGCGAGAGGAGAGCAGGATTTTCACAGTTTAAAACAGCGAGAGGAGAGCAGGATTTTCAAATTTTAAAACAGCGAGAGCAGAGCAGGGATTTCACAGTTTAAAACAGTGAGAGGAGAGCAGAGTTTTTCCCAGTTTAAAACAGCGAGAGGAGAGCAAGTTTTTCACAGTTTAAAACAGCGAGAGGAGAGCAGGGATTTCACAGTTTAAAACAGCGAAAGGCGAGCATGTTTTTCACAGTTTAAAACAGCGATAGGATAGAAGGTTTT
Organism: Isurus oxyrinchus; assembly: GCA_026770705.1. Classification (NCBI taxonomy): domain Eukaryota; kingdom Metazoa; phylum Chordata; class Chondrichthyes; order Lamniformes; family Lamnidae; genus Isurus; species Isurus oxyrinchus. The sequence continues at coordinate 9,664 of JANJGN010000081.1, forward strand.
TCATAGTTAAAAACAGCGAGAGGCGAGCAGGTTTTTCACAGTTTAAAACAGCGAGAGGAGAGCAGGGTTTTCACAGTTTAAAACAATGAGTGGTGAGATGGATTTAAACAGTTTAAAACAGCGAGATGGGAGCAGGGTTCTCACAGTTTAAAACAACGAGAGTAGAGCACGGTTTTCAAAGTTTAAAACAGCGATAGGAGAGCAGGTTTATCACAGTTAAAAACAGCGAGAGAAGAACAGGGTTTTCACAGTTAAAAACAGCGAGAGGAGAACAGGTTTTTCACAGTTTAAAACAGCGAGCGGAGAACAGGGTTTTCTCAGTTAGAAACAGCGAGAGGGGAGCAGGTTTTTCACAGTTTAAAACAGCGAGAGAAGAGCAGGGTTTTCACAGTTAAAAACAGCGAGAGGAGAACAGGTTTTTCACAGTTTAAAACAGCGAGCGGGAGAACAGGGTTTTCACAGTTTAAAACAGCGAGAGGAGAGCAGGTTTTTCACAGTTAAAAACAGCGACAGGAGGGCAGGTTTTTCACAGTTTAAAACAGCGAGAGGAGAGCAAGTTTTTCACAGTTTGAAACAGCGAGAGGAGAGCAGGGTTTTTACAGTTTAAAACAGCGAGAGGAGAGCAGGAGTTAAACAGTTTAAAACAGCGATAGGAGAGCAGTGTCCTCACAGTTTAAAACAACGTGAGGTGAGCAGGTTTTTCACGGTTTAAAACAGCGAGAGGCGAGCAGGGTTTTCAAAGTTTAAAACAGCGAGAGGAGAGCAGGGTTTTCAAAGTTTAAAACAGCGAGAGGAGTGCAGGATTTTCACAGTTTAAAACAGCGAGAGGAGAGCAGGATTTTCAAATTTTAAAACAGCGAGAGGACAGCAGCGTTTTCACAGTTTAAAACAGCGACAGGAGAGCTGAAATTTCACAGTTTAAAACAATGAGAGGAGAGCAGAGTTTTTCACAGTTTAAAACAGCGAGAGGAGAGCAGGTTTTTCACAGTTTAAAACAGCGAGAGGAGAGCAGAGTTTTTCACAGTTTAAAACAGCGAGAGGAGAGCAAGTTTTTCACAGTTTGAAACAGCGAGAGGAGAGCAGGGTTTTCACAGTTTAAAACAGCGAGAGGAGAGCAGGTTTTTCACAGTTTAAAACAGCGATAGGAGAGCAGGGTTTTCACAGTTTATAACAGCGATAGGAGAGTAGTGTTTTCACAGTTTAAAACAGCGAGAGGAGAGCAGGGTTTTCACAGTTTAAAACAGCGAGACGAGAGCAGGTTTTTCGCAGTTTAAAACAGCGATAGGAGAGCTGGGTTTTCACAGTTTAAAACAGCGATAGGAGAGCAGTGTTTTCACAGTTTAAAACAGCGAGAGGAGAGCAGGGTTTTCACAGTTTAAAACAGCGATAGGAGAGCAGGTTTTTCACAGTTTAAAACAGCGAGAGGAGAGCAAGTTTTTCACAGTTTGAAACAGCGAGAGGAGAGCCGGGTTTTTACAGTTAAAAACAGCGAGAGGAGAGCAGGAGTTAAACAGTTTAAAACAGTGATAGGAGAGCAGTGTCCTAACAGTTTAAAACAACGTGAGGTGAGCAGGTTTTTCACGGTTTAAAACAGCGAGAGGAGAGCAGGGTTTTCAAAGTTTAAAACAGCGAGAGGAGAGCAGGGTTTTCAAAATTTAAAACAGCGCGAGGAGTGCAGGTTTTTCACACTTTAAAACAACGAGAGGAGAGCAGGAATTTCACAGTTTAAAACAGCGAGAGGACAGCAGGGTTTTCACAGTTTAAAACAGCGAGAGGACAGCAGGGTTTTCACAGTTAAAAACAGCGAGAGGAGAGCTGAAATTTCACAGTTTAAAACAGTGAGAGGAGAGCAGGTTTTTCACAGTTTGAAACAGCGAGAGGAGAGCAGGGTTTTCACAGTTTAAAACAGCGAGAGGGTAGCAGGTTTTTCACAGTTTAAAACAGCGAGAGGACAGTAGGGTTTTCACAGTTTAAAACAGCGAGAGGAGAGCTGAAATTTCACAGTTTAAAACAGTGAGAGGAGAGCAGAGTTTTTCACAGTTTAAAACAGCGAGAGGAGAGCAAGTTTTTCACAGTTTGAAACAGCGTGGGGAGAGCAGGGTTTTCACAGTTTAAAACAGCGAGAGGAGAGCAGGGTTTTCACAGTTTAAAACAGCGAGAGGCGAGCAGGTTTTTCACAGTTTAAAACAGCGAGAGGAGAGCAGGGTTTTCTCAGTTTAAAACAGCGATAGGAGAGAAGTGTTTTCACAGTTTAAAACAGCGAGAGGAGAGCAGGGTTTTCACAGTTTAAAACAGCGAGAGGAGAGCAAGTTTTTCACAGTTTGAAACAGCGAGAGGAGAGCAGGGTTTTTACAGTTTAAAACAGCGAGATGCGAGCAGGGTTTTCAAAGTTTAAAACAGCGAGAGGAGAGCAGGGTTTTCAAAGTTTAAAACAGCGAGAGGATTGCAGGTTTTTCACAGATTAAAACAACGAGAGGAGAGCAGGGTTTTCACAGTTTAAAACAGCTGGAGAATAGCAGGTTTTTCAGGTTAAAACAGCGAGAGGAGAGCAGGATTTTCACAGTTTAAAACAGCGAGAGGAGAGCAGGAATTTCACAGTTTAAAACAGCGAGAGGCGAGCAGGTTTTTCACAGTTTAAAACAGCGATAGGAGAGCAGTTTTTTCACAGTTTAAAACAGCGAGAGGAGAGCAGGATTTTCACAGTTTAAAACAGCGAGAGGAGAGCAGGATTTTCAAAGTTTAAAACAGCGAGAGGACAGCAGGGTTTTCACAGTTTAAAACAGCGACAGGAGAGCTGGAATTTCACAGTTTAAAAGAATGAGAGGAGAGCAGAGTTTTTCACAGTTTAAAACAGCGAGAGGAGAGCAGGGTTTTCACAGTTAAAAACAGCGAGAGGAGAACAGGTTTTTCACAGTTTAAAACAGCTGGCGGAGAACAGGGTTTTCACAGTTTAAAACAGCGAGAGGAGAGCAGGTTTTTCACAGTTAAAAACAGCGACAGGAGGGCAGGTTTTTCACAGTTAAAAACAGCGAGAGGAGAGCAAGTTTTTCACAGTTTGAAACAGCGAGAGGAGAGCAGGGTTTTTACAGTTTAAAACAGCGAGAGGAGAGCAGGAGTTAAACAGTTTAAAACAGCGATAGGAGAGCAGTGTCCTCACAGTTTAAAACAACGTGAGGTGAGCAGGTTTTTCACGGTTTAAAACAGCGAGAGGCGAGCAGGGTTTTCAAAGTTTAAAACAGCGAGAGGAGAGCAGGGTTTTCAAAGTTTAAAACAGCGAGAGGAGTGCAGGATTTTCACAGTTTAAAACAGCGAGAGGAGAGCAGGATTTTCAAATTTTAAAACAGCGAGAGGACAGCAGCGTTTTCACAGTTTAAAACAGCGACAGGAGAGCTGAAATTTCACAGTTTAAAACAATGAGAGGAGAGCAGAGTTTTTCACAGTTTAAAACAGCGAGAGGAGAGCAGGTTTTCACAGTTTAAAACAGCGAGAGGAGAGCAATTTTTTCACTGTTTGAAACAGCGAGAGGAGAGCAGGATTTTCACAGTTTAAAACAGCGAGAGCAGAGCAGGGATTTCACAGTTTAAAACAGCGAGTGGTGAGCAGGTTTTTCACAGTTTAAAACAGCGAGAGGAGAGCAGGGATTTCACAGTTTAAAACAGCGAGAGGAGAGCAGGGATTTCACGGTTTAAAACAGCGAGAGGACAGCAGGGTTTTCACAGTTTAAAACACCGAGAGGAGAGCTGAAATTTCACAGTTTAAAACAGCGATAGGAGAGCTGGGTTTTCACAGTTTAAAACAGCGATAGGAGAGCAGTGTTTTCACAGTTTAAAACAGCGAGAGGAGAGCAGGGTTTTCACAGTTTAAAACAGCGATAGGAGAGCAGGTTTTTCACAGTTTGAAACAGCGAGAGGAGAGCAGGGTTTTTACAGTTAAAAACAGCGAGAGGAGAGCAGGAGTTAAACAGTTTAAAACAGTGATAGGAGAGCAGTGTCCTAACAGTTTAAAACAACGTGAGGTGAGCAGGTTTTTCACGGTTTAAAACAGCGAGAGGAGAGCAGGGTTTTCAAAGTTTAAAACAGCGAGAGGAGAGCAGGGTTTTCAAAATTTAAAACAGCGAGAGGAGTGCAGGTTTTTCACACTTTAAAACAACGAGAGGAGAGCAGGAATTTCACAGTTTAAAACCGCGAGAGGACAGCAGGGTTTTCACAGTTTAAAACAGCGAGAGGACAGCAGGGTTTTCACAGTTAAAAACAGCGAGAGGAGAGCTGAAATTTCACAGTTTAAAACAGTGAGAGGAGAGCAGGTTTTTCACAGTTTGAAACAGCGAGAGGAGAGCAGCGTTTTCACAGTTTAAAACAGCGAGAGGGTAGCAGGTTTTTCACAGTTTAAAACAGCGAGAGGACAGTAGGGATTTCACAGTTTAAAACAGCGAGAGGAGAGCTGAAATTTCACAGTTTAAAACAGCGAGAGGAGAGCAGAGTTTTTCACAGTTTAAAACAGCGAGAGGAGAGCAAGTTTTTCACAGTTTGAAACAGCGAGAGGAGAGCAGGGTTTTCACAGTTTAAAACAGCGAGAGGAGAGCAGAGTTTTCACAGTTTAAAACAGCGAGAGGCGAGCAGGTTTTTCACAGTTTAAAACAGCGAGAGGAGAGCAGGGTTTTCTCAGTTTAAAACAGCGATAGGAGAGAAGTGTTTTCACAGTTTAAAACAGCGAGAGGAGAGCAGGGTTTTCACAGTTTAAAACAGCGAGAGGTGAGCAAGTTTTTCACAGTTTGAAACAGCGAGAGGAGAGCAGGGTTTTTACAGTTTAAAACAGCGAGAGGAGAGCTGGAGTTAAACAGTTTAAAACAGCGATAGGAGAGCTGTGTCCTCACAGTTTAAAACAACGTGAGGTGAGCAGGTTTTTCACGGTTTAAAACAGCGAGAGGAGAGCAGGGTTTTCAAAGTTTAAAACAGCGAGAGGAGAGCAGGGTTTTCAAAGTTTAAAACAGCGAGAGGATTGCAGGTTTTTCACAGATTAAAACAACGAGAGGAGAGCAGGGTTTTCACAGTGTAAAACAGCTGGAGAAGAGCAGGTTTTTCAGGTTAAAACAGCGAGAGGAGAGCAGGATTTTCACAGTTTAAAACAGCGAGAGGCGAGCAGGTTTTTCACAGTTTAAAACAGCGATAGGAGAGCAGTTTTTTCACAGTTTAAAACAGCGAGAGGAGAGCAGGATTTTCACAGTTTAAAACAGCGAGAGGAGAGCAGGATTTTCAAAGTTTAAAACAGCGAGAGGACAGCAGGGTTTTCACAGTTTAAAACAGCGACAGGAGAGCTGAAATTTCACAGTTTAAAAGAATGAGAGGGGAGCAGAGTTTTTCACAGTTTAAAACAGCGAGAGGAGAGCAGGGTTTTCACAGTTAAAAACAGCGAGAGGAGAACAGGTTTTTCACAGTTTAAAACAGCGAGCGGAGAACAGGGTTTTCACAGTTTACAACAGCGAGAGGAGAGCAGGTTTTTCACAGTTATTAACAGCGACAGGAGGGCAGGTTTTTCACAGTTTAAAACAGCGAGAGGAGAGCAAGTTTTTCACAGTTTGAAACAGCGAGAGGACAGCAGGGTTTTTACAGTTTAAAACAGCGAGAGGAGAGCAGGAGTTAAACAGTTTAAAACAGCGATAGGAGAGCAGTGTCCTCACAGTTTAAAACAACGTGAGGTGAGCAGGTTTTTCACGGTTTAAAACAGCGAGAGGCGAGCAGGGTTTTCAAAGTTTAAAACAGCGAGAGGAGAGCAGGGTTTTCAAAGTTTAAAACAGCGAGAGGAGTGCAGGATTTTCACAGTTTAAAACAGCGAGAGGAGAGCAGGATTTTCAAATTTTAAAACAGCGAGAGGACAGCAGCGTTTTCACAGTTTAAAACAGTGACAGGAGAGCTGAAATTTCACAGTTTAAAACAATGAGAGGAGAGCAGAGTTTTTCACAGTTTAAAACAGCGAGAGGAGAGCAGGTTTTCACAGTTTAAAACAGCGAGAGGAGAGCAATTTTTTCACTGTTTGAAACAGCGAGAGGAGAGCAGGATTTTCACAGTTTAAAACAGCGAGAGCAGAGCAGGGATTTCACAGTTTAAAACAGCGAGTGGTGAGCAGGTTTTTCACAGTTTAAAACAGCGAGAGGAGAGCAGGGATTTCACAGTTTAAAACAGCGAGAGGAGAGCTGGGTTTTCACAGTTTATAACAGCGATAGGAGAGTTGTGTTTTCACAGTTTAAAACAGCGAGAGGAGAGCAGGGTTTTCACAGTTTAAAACAGCGAGAGGTGAGCAGGTTTTTCACAGTTTAAAACAGCGATAGGAGAGCTGGGTTTTCACAGTTTAAAACAGCGATAGGAGAGCAGTGTTTTCACAGTTTAAAACAGCGAGAGGAGAGCAGGGTTTTCACAGTTTAAAACAGCGATAGGAGAGCAGGTTTTTCACAGTTTAAAACAGCGAGAGGAGAGCAAGTTTTTCACAGTTTGAAACAGCGAGAGGAGAGCAGGGTTTTTACAGTTAAAAACAGCGAGAGGAGAGCAGGAGTTAAACAGTTTAAAACAGTGATAGGAGAGCAGTGTCCTAACAGTTTAAAACAGCGTGAGGTGAGCAGGTTTTTCACGGTTTAAAACAGCGAGAGGAGAGCAGGGTTTTCAAAGTTTAAAACAGCGAGAGGAGTGCAGGTTTTTCACACTTTAAAACAACGAGAGGAGAGCAGGAATTTCACAGTTTAAAACAGTGAGAGGAGAGCAGGTTTTTCACAGTTTGAAACAGCGAGAGGAGAGCAGGGTTTTCACAGGTTAAAACAGCGAGAGGGTAGCAGGTTTTTCACAGTTTAAAACAGCGAGAGGACAGTAGGGTTTTCACAGTTTAAAACAGCGAGAGGAGAGCTGAAATTTCACAGTTTAAAACAGTGAGAGGAGAGCAGAGTTTTTCACAGTTTAAAACAGCGAGAGGAGAGCAAGTTTTTCACAGTTTGAAACAGCGAGAGGAGAGCAGGGTTTTCACAGTATAAAACAGCGAGAGGAGAGCAGGGTTTTCACAGTTTAAAACAGCGAGAGGCGAGCAGGTTTTTCACAGTTTAAAACAGCGAGAGGAGAGCAGGGTTTTCTCAGTTTAAAACAGCGATAGGAGAGAAGTGTTTTCACAGTTTAAAACAGCGAGAGGAGAGCAGGGTTTTCACAGTTTAAAACAGCGAGAGGAGAGCAAGTTTTTCACAGTTTGAAACAGCGAGAGGAGAGCAGGGTTTTTACAGTTTAAAACAGCGAGAGGAGAGCTGGAGTTAAACAGTTTACAACAGCGATAGGAGAGCTGTGTCCTCACAGTTTAAAACAACGTGAGGTGAGCAGGTTTTTCACGGTTTAAAACAGCGAGAGGAGAGCAGGGTTTTCAAAGTTTAAAACAGCGAGAGGAGAGCAGGGTTTTCAAAGTTTAAAACAGCGAGAGGAGTGCAGGTTTTTCACAGATTAAAACAACGAGAGGAGAGCAGGGTTTTCACAGTGTAAAACAGCTGGAGAAGAGCAGGTTTTTCAGGTTAAAACAGCGAGAGGAGAGCAGGATTTTCACAGTTTAAAACAGCGAGAGGAGAGCAGGAATTTCACAGTTTAAAACAGCGAGAGGCGAGCAGGTTTTTCACAGTTTAAAACAGCGATAGGAGAGCAGTTTTTTCACAGTTTAAAACAGCGAGAGGAGAGCAGGATTTTCACAGTTTAAAACAGCGAGAGGAGAGCAGGATTTTCAAAGTTTAAAACAGCGAGAGGACAGCAGGGTTTTCACAGTTTAAAACAGCGACAGGAGAGCTGAAATTTCACAGTTTCAAAGAATGAGAGGAGAGCAGAGTTTTTCACAGTTTAAAACAGCGAGAGGAGAGCAGGTTTTTCACAGTTTAAAACAGCGAGAGGAGAGCAATTTTTTTCACAGTTTGAAACAGCGAGAGGAGAGCAGGATTTTCACAGTTTAAAACAGCGAGAGGGGAGCAGGGTTTTCACAGTTTAAAACAGCGTGAGGCGAGCAGGTTTTTCACAGTTTAAAACAGCGATAGGAGAGCTGGCTTTTCACAGTTTAAAACAGTGATAGGAAAGCAGTGTTTTCACAGTTTAAAACAGCGAGAGGAGAGCAGGGTTTTCACAGTTTAAAACAGCGAGAGGCGAGCAGGTTTTTCACAGTTTAAAACAGCGATAGGAGAGCAGGTTTTTCACTGTTTAAAACAGCGAGAGGCGAGCAGGTTTTTCACAGTTTAAAACAGCGAGAGGAGAGCAGGGTTTTCACAGTTTAAAACAGCGAGAGGAGAGCAGGGTTTTCACAGTTTAAAACAGCGAGAGGAGAGCAATTTTTTTCACAGTTTGAGACAGCGAGAGGAGAGCAGGATTTTCACAGTTTAAAACAGCGAGAGGGGAGCAGGGTTTTCACAGTTTAAAACAGCGAGAGGCGAGCAGGTTTTTCACAGTTTAAAACAGCGATAGGAGAGCAGGGTTTTCACAGTTTAAAACAGCGATAGGAAAGCAGTGTTTTCACAGTTTAAAACAGCGAGAGGAGAGCTGGGTTTTCACAGTTTAAAACAGCGAGAGGCGAGCAGGTTTTTCACAGTTTAAAACAGCGATAGGAGAGCAGGTTTTTCACTGTTTAAAACAGCGAGAGGCGAGCAGGTTTTTCACAGTTTAAAACAGCGAGAGGAGAGCAGGGTTTTCACAGTTCAAAACAGCGAGAGGAGAGCAGGGTTTTCACAGTTTAAAACAGCGAGAGGCGAGCAGGTTTTTCACAGTTTAAAACAGCGATAGGAGAGCAGGGTTTTCACAGTTTAAAACAGCGATCGGAGAGCAGGAATTTCACAGTTTAAAACAGCGAGAGGCGAGCAGGTTTTTCACAGTTTAAAACAGCGAGTGGTGAGCAGGTTTTTCACAGTTTAAAACAGCGAGAGGAGAGCAGGGATTTCACATTTTAAAAAAGCGAGAGGAGAGCTCGTTTTTCACAGTTTAAAACAGCGAGTGGAGAGCAGGATTTTCACAGTTTAAAACAGCGAGAGGAGAGCAATTTTTTCACTGTTTGAAACAGCGAGAGGAGAGCAGGATTTTCACAGTTTAAAACAGCGAGAGCAGAGCAGGGATTTCACAGTTTAAAACAGCGAGTGGTGAGCAGGTTTTTCACAGTTTAAAACAGCGAGAGGAGAGCAGGGATTTCACAGTTTAAAACAGCGAGAGGAGAGCAGGTTTTTCACAGTTTAAAACAGCGAGAGGAGAGCAGAGTTTTTCACAGTTTAAAACAGCGAGAGGAGAGCAAGTTTTTCACAGTTTGAAACAGCGAGAGGAGAGCAGGGTTTTCACAGTTTAAAACAGCGAGAGGAGAGCAGGTTTTTCACAGTTTAAAACAGCGATAGGAGAGCAGGGTTTTCACAGTTTATAACAGTGATAGGAGAGTAGTGTTTTCACAGTTTAAAACAGCGAGAGGAGAGCAGGGTTTTCACAGTTTAAAACAGCGAGAGGAGAGCAGGTTTTTCACAGTTTAAAACAGCGATAGGAGAGCTGGGTTTTCACAGTTTAAAACAGCGATAGGAGAGCAGTGTTTTCACAGTTTAAAACAGCGAGAGGAGAGCAGGGTTTTCACAGTTTAAAACAGCGATAGGAGAGCAGGTTTTTCACAGTTTAAAACAGCGAGAGGAGAGCAAGTTTTTCACAGTTTGAAACAGCGAGAGGAGAGCAGGGTTTTTACAGTTAAAAACAGCGAGAGGAGAGCAGGAGTTAAACAGTTTAAAACAGTGATAGGAGAGCAGTGTCCTAACAGTTTAAAACAACGTGAGGTGAGCAGGTTTTTCACGGTTTAAAACAGCGAGAGGAGAGCAGGGTTTTCAAAGTTTAAAACAGCGAGAGGAGAGCAGGGTTTTCAAAATTTAAAACAGCGAGAGGAGTGCAGGTTTTTCACACTTTAAAACAACGAGAGGAGAGCAGGAATTTCACAGTTTAAAACCGCGAGAGGACAGCAGGGTTTTCACAGTTTAAAACAGCGAGAGGACAGCAGGGTTTTCACAGTTAAAAACAGCGAGAGGAGAGCTGAAATTTCACAGTTTAAAACAGTGAGAGGAGAGCAGGTTTTTCACAGTTTGAAACAGCGAGAGGAGAGCAGGGTTTTCACAGTTTAAAACAGCGAGAGGGTAGCAGGTTTTTCACAGTTTAAAACAGCGAGAGGACAGTAGGGTTTTCACAGTTTAAAACAGCGAGAGGAGAGCTGAAATTTCACAGTTTAAAACAGTGAGAGGAGAGCAGAGTTTTTCACAGTTTAAAACAGCGAGAGGAGAGCAAGTTTTTCACAGTTTGAAACAGCGAGAGGATAGCAGGGTTTTCACAGTTTAAAACAGCGAGAGGAGAGCAGGGTTTTCACAGTTTAAAACAGCGAGAGGCGAGCAGGTTTTTCACAGTTTAAAACAGCGAGAGGAGAGCAGGGTTTTCTCAGTTTAAAACAGCGATAGGAGAGAAGTGTTTTCACAGTTTAAAACAGCGAGAGGAGAGCAGGGTTTTCACAGTTTAAAACAGCGAGAGGAGAGAATGTTTTTCACAGTTTGAAACAGCGAGAGGAGAGCAGGGTTTTTACAGTTTAAAACAGCGAGAGGAGAGCTGGAGTTAAACAGTTTAAAACAGCGATAGGAGAGCTGTGTCCTCACAGTTTAAAACAACATGAGGTGAGCAGGTTTTTCACGGTTTAAAACAGCGAGAGGAGAGCAGGGTTTTCAAAGTTTAAAACAGCGAGAGGAGAGCAGGGTTTTCAAAGTTTAAAACAGCGAGAGGAATGCAGGTTTTTCACAGATTAAAACAACGAGAGGAGAGCAGGATTTTCACAGTGTAAAACAGCTGGAGAAGAGCAGGTTTTTCAGGTTAAAACAGCGAGAGGAGAGCAGGATTTTCACAGTTTAAAACAGCGAGAGGAGAGCAGGAATTTCACAGTTTAAAACAGCGAGAGGCGAGCAGGTTTTTCACAGTTTAAAACAGCGATAGGAGAGCAGTTTTTTCACAGTTTAAAACAGCGAGAGGAGAGCAGGATTTTCACAGTTTAAAACAGCGAGAGGAGAGCAGGATTTTCAAAGTTTAAAACAGCGAGAGGACAGCAGGGTTTTCACAGTTTAAAACAGCGACAGGAGAGCTGAAATTTCACAGTTTAAAAGAATGAGAGGAGAGCAGAGTTTTTCACAGTTTAAAACAGCGAGAGGAGAGCAGGTTTTTCACAGTTTAAAACAGCGAGAGGAGAGCAATTTTTTTCACAGTTTGAAACAGCGAGAGGAGAGCAGGATTTTCACAGTTTAAAACAGCGAGAGGGGAGCAGGGTTTTCACAGTTTAAAACAGCGAGAGGCGAGCAGGTTTTTCACAGTTTAAAACAGCGATAGGAGAGCACGTTTTTCACTGTTTAAAACAGCGAGACGCGAGCAGGTTTTTCACAGTTTAAAACAGCGAGAGGAGAGCAGGGTTTTCACAGTTTAAAACAGCGAGAGGAGAGCAGGGTTTTCACAGTTTAAAACAGCGAGAGGCGAGCAGGTTTTTCACAGTTTAAAACAGCGATAGGAGAGCAGGGTTTTCACAGTTTAAAACAGCGATAGGAGAGCAGGAATTTCACAGTTTAAAACAGCGAGAGGCGAGCAGGTTTTTCACAGTTTAAAACAGCGAGTGGTGAGCAGGTTTTTCACAGTTTAAAACAGCGAGAGGAGAGCAGGGATTTCACATTTTAAAAAAGCGAGAGGAGAGCTCGTTTTTCACAGTTTAAAACAGCGAGTGGAGAGCAGGATTTTCACAGTTTAAAACAGCGAGAGGACAGCAGGGTTTTCACAGTTTAAAACAGCGAGAGGAGAGCTGAAATTTCACAGTTTAAAACAGTGAGAGGAGAGCAGAGTTTTTCACAGTTTAAAACAGCGAGAGGAGAGCAAGTTTTTCAGTTTAAAACAGCGAGAGGAGAGCAGGGTTTTCACAGTTTAAAACAGCGAGAGGCGAGCAGGTTTTTCACAGTTTAAAACAGCGATAGGAGAGCAGGGTTTTCACAGTTTAAAACAGCGATAGGAGAGCAGTGTTTTCACAGTTTAAAACAGCGAGAGGAGAGCAGGGTTTTCACAGTTTAAAACAGCGAGAGGCGAGCAGGTTTTTCACAGTTTAAAACAGCGATAGGAGAGCAGGTTTTTCACAGTTTAAAACAGTGAGAGGCGAGCAGGTTTTTCACAGTTTAAAACAGCGAGAGGAGAGCAGTGTTTTCACAGTTTAAAACAGCGAGAGGAGAGCAGGGTTTTCACAGTTTAAAACAGCGAGAGGAGAGCAGGATTTTCAAAGTTTAAAACAGCGAGAGGACAGCAGGGTTTTCACAGTTTAAAACAGCGACAGGAGAGCTGAAATTTCACAGTTTCAAAGAATGAGAGGAGAGCAGAGTTTTTCACAGTTTAAAACAGCGAGAGGAGAGCAGGTTTTTCACAGTTTAAAACAGCGAGAGGAGAGCAATTTTTTTCACAGTTTGAAACAGCGAGAGGAGAGCAGGATTGTCACAGTTTAAAACAGCGAGAAGGGGGCAGGGTTTTCACAGTTTAAAACAGCGTGAGGCGAGCAGGTTTTTCACAGTTTAAAACAGCGATAGGAGAGCAGGGTTTTCACAGTTTAAAACAGCGATAGGAAAGCAGTGTTTTCACAGTTTAAAACAGCGAGAGGAGAGCAGGGATTTCACAGTTTAAAACAGCGAGAGGCGAGCAGGTTTTTCACAGTTTAAAACAGCGATAGGAGAGCAGGTTTTTCACTGTTTAAAACAGCGAGAGGCGAGCAGGTTTTTCACAGTTTAAAACAGCGAGAGGAGAGCAGGGTTTTCACAGTTTAAAACAGCGAGAGGAGAGCAGGGTTTTCACAGTTTAAAACAGCGAGAGGAGAGCAATTTTTTTCACAGTTTGAAACAGCGAGAGGAGAGCAGGATTTTCACAGTTTAAAACAGCGAGAGGGGAGCAGGGTTTTCACAGTTTAAAACAGCGAGAGGCGAGCAGGTTTTTCACAGTTGAAAACAGCGATAGGAGAGCAGGGTTTTCACAGTTTAAAACAGCGATAGGAAAGCAGTGTTTTCACAGTTTAAAACAGCGAGAGGAGAGCAGGGTTTTCACAGTTTAAAACAGCGAGAGGCGAGCAGGTTTTTCACAGTTTAAAACAGCGATAGGAGAGCAGGTTTTTCACTGTTTAAAACAGCGAGAGGCGAGCAGGTTTTTCACAGTTTAAAACAGCGAGAGGACAGTAGGGTTTTCACAGTTTAAAACAGCGAGAGGAGAGCTGAAATTTCACAGTTTAAAACAGTGAGAGGAGAGCAGAGTTTTTCACAGTTTAAAACAGCGAGAGGAGAGCAAGTTTTTCACAGTTTGAAACAGCGAGAGGATAGCAGGGTTTTCACAGTTTAAAACAGCGAGAGGAGAGCAGGGTTTTCACAGTTTAAAACAGCGAGAGGCGAGCAGGTTTTTCACAGTTTAAAACAGCAAGAGGAGAGCAGGGTTTTCTCAGTTTAAAACAGCGATAGGAGAGAAGTGTTTTCACAGTTTAAAACAGCGAGAGGAGAGCAGGGTTTTCACAGTTTAAAACAGCGAGAGGAGAGCAAGTTTTTCACAGTTTGAAACAGCGAGAGGAGAGCAGTGTTTTCACAGTTTAAAACAGCGAGAGGAGAGCAGGGTTTTCACAGTTTAAAACAGCGAGAGGCGAGCAGGTTTTTCACAGTTTAAAACAGCGATAGGAGAGCAGGTTTTTCACAGTTTAAAACAGTGAGAGGCGAGCAGGTTTTTCACAGTTTAAAACAGCGAGAGGAGAGCAGTGTTTTCACAGTTTAAAACAGCGAGAGGAGAGCAGGGTTTTCACAGTTTAAAACAGCGAGAGGAGAGCAGGATTTTCAAAGTTTAAAACAGCGAGAGGACAGCAGGGTTTTCACAGTTTAAAACAGCGACAGGAGAGCTGAAATTTCACAGTTTCAAAGAATGAGAGGAGAGCAGAGTTTTTCACAGTTTAAAACAGCGAGAGGAGAGCAGGTTTTTCACAGTTTAAAACAGCGAGAGGAGAGCAATTTTTTTCACAGTTTGAAACAGCGAGAGGAGAGCAGCATTGTCACAGTTTAAAACAGCGAGAAGGGGGCAGGGTTTTCACAGTTTAAAACAGCGTGAGGCGAGCAGGTTTTTCACAGTTTAAAACAGCGATAGGAGAGCAGGGTTTTCACAGTTTAAAACAGCGATAGGAAAGCAGTGTTTTCACAGTTTAAAACAGCGAGAGGAGAGCAGGGATTTCACAGTTTAAAACAGCGAGAGGCGAGCAGGTTTTTCACAGTTTAAAACAGCGATAGGAGAGCAGGTTTTTCACTGTTTAAAACAGCGAGAGGCGAGCAGGTTTTTCACAGTTTAAAACAGCGAGAGGAGAGCAGGGTTTTCACAGTTTAAAACAGCGAGAGGAGAGCAGGGTTTTCACAGTTTAAAACAGCGAGAGGAGAGCAATTTTTTTCACAGTTTGAAACAGCGAGAGGAGAGCAGGATTTTCACAGTTTAAAACAGCGAGAGGGGAGCAGGGTTTTCACAGTTTAAAACAGCGAGAGGCGAGCAGGTTTTTCACAGTTTAAAACAGCGATAGGAGAGCAGGGTTTTCACAGTTTAAAACAGCGATAGGAAAGCAGTGTTTTCACAGTTTAAAACAGCGAGAGGAGAGCAGGGTTTTCACAGTTTAAAACAGCGAGAGGCGAGCAGGTTTTTCACAGTTTAAAACAGCGATAGGAGAGCAGGTTTTTCACTGTTTAAAACAGCGAGAGGCGAGCAGGTTTTTCACAGTTTAAAACAGCGAGAGGAGAGCAGGGTTTTCACAGTTTAAAACAGCGAGAGGAGAGCAGGGTTTTCACAGTTTAAAACAGCGAGAGGCGAGCAGGTTTTTCACAGTTTAAAACAGCGATACGAGAGCAGGGTTTTCACAGTTTAAAACAGCGATAGGAGAGCAGGAATTTCACAGTTTAAAACAGCGAGAGGCGAGCAGGTTTTTCACAGTTTAAAACAGCGAGTGGTGAGCAGGTTTTTCACAGTTTAAAACAGCGAGAGGAGAGCAGGGATTTCACATTTTAAAAAAGCGAGAGGAGAGCTCGTTTTTCACAGTTTAAAACAGCGAGTGGAGAGCAGGATTTTCACAGTTTAAAACAGCGAGAGGACAGCAGGGTTTTCACAGTTTAAAACAGCGAGAGGAGAGCTGAAATTTCACAGTTTAAAACAGTGAGAGGAGAGCAGAGTTTTTCACAGTTTAAAACAGCGAGAGGAGAGCAAGTTTTTCAGTTTAAAACAGCGAGAGGAGAGCAGGGTTTTCACAGTTTAAAACAGCGAGAGGCGAGCAGGTTTTTCACAGTTTAAAACAGCGATAGGAGAGCAGGGTTTTCACAGTTTAAAACAGCGATAGGAGAGCAGTGTTTTCACAGTTTAAAACAGCGAGAGGAGAGCAGGGTTTTCACAGTTTAAAACAGCGAGAGGCGAGCAGGTTTTTCACAGTTTAAAACAGCGATAGGAGAGCAGGTTTTTCACAGTTTAAAACAGTGAGAGGCGAGCAGGTTTTTCACAGTTTAAAACAGCGAGAGGAGAGCAGTGTTTTCACAGTTTAAAACAGCGAGAGGAGAGCAGGGTTTTCACAGTTTAAAACAGCGAGAGGAGAGCAGGATTTTCAAAGTTTAAAACAGCGAGAGGACAGCAGGGTTTTCACAGTTTAAAACAGCGACAGGAGAGCTGAAATTTCACAGTTTCAAAGAATGAGAGGAGAGCAGAGTTTTTCACAGTTTAAAACAGCGAGAGGAGAGCAGGTTTTTCACAGTTTAAAACAGCGAGAGGAGAGCAATTTTTTTCACAGTTTGAAACAGCGAGAGGAGAGCAGGATTGTCACAGTTTAAAACAGCGAGAAGGGGGCAGGGTTTTCACAGTTTAAAACAGCGTGAGGCGAGCAGGTTTTTCACAGTTTAAAACAGCGATAGGAGAGCAGGGTTTTCACAGTTTAAAACAGCGATAGGAAAGCAGTGTTTTCACAGTTTAAAACAGCGAGAGGAGAGCAGGGATTTCACAGTTTAAAACAGCGAGAGGCGAGCAGGTTTTTCACAGTTTAAAACAGCGATAGGAGAGCAGGTTTTTCACTGTTTAAAACAGCGAGAGGCGAGCAGGTTTTTCACAGTTTAAAACAGCGAGAGGAGAGCAGGGTTTTCACAGTTTAAAACAGCGAGAGGAGAGCAGGGTTTTCACAGTTTAAAACAGCGAGAGGAGAGCAATTTTTTTCACAGTTTGAAACAGCGAGAGGAGAGCAGGATTTTCACAGTTTAAAACAGCGAGAGGGGAGCAGGGTTTTCACAGTTTAAAACAGCGAGAGGCGAGCAGGTTTTTCACAGTTTAAAACAGCGATAGGAGAGCAGGGTTTTCACAGTTTAAAACAGCGATAGGAAAGCAGTGTTTTCACAGTTTAAAACAGCGAGAGGAGAGCAGGGTTTTCACAGTTTAAAACAGCGAGAGGCGAGCAGGTTTTTCACAGTTTAAAACAGCGATAGGAGAGCAGGTTTTTCACTGTTTAAAACAGCGAGAGGCGAGCAGGTTTTTCACAGTTTAAAACAGCGAGAGGACAGTAGGGTTTTCACAGTTTAAAACAGCGAGAGGAGAGCTGAAATTTCACAGTTTAAAACAGTGAGAGGAGAGCAGAGTTTTTCACAGTTTAAAACAGCGAGAGGAGAGCAAGTTTTTCACAGTTTGAAACAGCGAGAGGATAGCAGGGTTTTCACAGTTTAAAACAGCGAGAGGAGAGCAGGGTTTTCACAGTTTAAAACAGCGAGAGGCGAGCAGGTTTTTCACAGTTTAAAACAGCGAGAGGAGAGCAGGGTTTTCTCAGTTTAAAACAGCGATAGGAGAGAAGTGTTTTCACAGTTTAAAACAGCGAGAGGAGAGCAGGGTTTTCACAGTTTAAAACAGCGAGAGGAGAGCAAGTTTTTCACAGTTTGAAACAGCGAGAGGAGAGCAGTGTTTTCACAGTTTAAAACAGCGAGAGGAGAGCAGGGTTTTCACAGTTTAAAACAGCGAGAGGCGAGCAGGTTTTTCACAGTTTAAAACAGCGATAGGAGAGCAGGTTTTTCACAGTTTACAACAGTGAGAGGCGAGCAGGTTTTTCACAGTTTAAAACAGCGAGAGGAGAGCAGTGTTTTCACAGTTTAAAACAGCGAGAGGAGAGCAGGGTTTTCACAGTTTAAAACAGCGAGAGGAGAGCAGGATTTTCAAAGTTTAAAACAGCGAGAGGACAGCAGGGTTTTCACAGTTTAAAACAGCGACAGGAGAGCTGAAATTTCACAGTTTCAAAGAATGAGAGGAGAGCAGAGTTTTTCACAGTTTAAAACAGCGAGAGGAGAGCAGGTTTTTCACAGTTTAAAACAGCGAGAGGAGAGCAATTTTTTTCACAGTTTGAAACAGCGAGAGGAGAGCAGGATTGTCACAGTTTAAAACAGCGAGAAGGGGGCAGGGTTTTCACAGTTTAAAACAGCGTGAGGCGAGCAGGTTTTTCACAGTTTAAAACAGCGATAGGAGAGCAGGGTTTTCACAGTTTAAAACAGCGATAGGAAAGCAGTGTTTTCACAGTTTAAAACAGCGAGAGGAGAGCAGGGATTTCACAGTTTAAAACAGCGAGAGGCGAGCAGGTTTTTCACAGTTTAAAACAGCGATAGGAGAGCAGGTTTTTCACTGTTTAAAACAGCGAGAGGCGAGCAGGTTTTTCACAGTTTAAAACAGCGAGAGGAGAGCAGGGTTTTCACAGTTTAAAACAGCGAGAGGAGAGCAGGGTTTTCACAGTTTAAAACAGCGAGAGGAGAGCAATTTTTTTCACAGTTTGAAACAGCGAGAGGAGAGCAGGATTTTCACAGTTTAAAACAGCGAGAGGGGAGCAGGGTTTTCACAGTTTAAAACAGCGAGAGGCGAGCAGGTTTTTCACAGTTTAAAACAGCGATAGGAGAGCAGGGTTTTCACAGTTTAAAACAGCGATAGGAAAGCAGTGTTTTCACAGTTTAAAACAGCGAGAGGAGAGCAGGGTTTTCACAGTTTAAAACAGCGAGAGGCGAGCAGGTTTTTCACAGTTTAAAACAGCGATAGGAGAGCAGGTTTTTCACTGTTTAAAACAGCGAGAGGCGAGCAGGTTTTTCACAGTTTAAAACAGCGAGAGGAGAGCAGGGTTTTCACAGTTTAAAACAGCGAGAGGAGAGCAGGGTTTTCACAGTTTAAAACAGCGAGAGGCGAGCAGGTTTTTCACAGTTTAAAACAGCGATAGGAGAGCAGGGTTTTCACAGTTTAAAACAGCGATCGGAGAGCAGGAATTTCACAGTTTAAAACAGCGAGAGGCGAGCAGGTTTTTCACAGTTTAAAACAGCGAGTGGTGAGCAGGTTTTTCACAGTTTAAAACAGCGAGAGGAGAGCAGGGATTTCACATTTTAAAAAAGCGAGAGGAGAGCTCGTTTTTCACAGTTTAAAACAGCGAGTGGAGAGCAGGATTTTCACAGTTTAAAACAGCGAGAGGAGAGCAATTTTTTCACTGTTTGAAACAGCGAGAGGAGAGCAGGATTTTCACAGTTTAAAACAGCGAGAGCAGAGCAGGGATTTCACAGTTTAAAACAGCGAGAGGAGAGCAGAGTTTTTCACAGTTTGAAACAGCGAGAGGAGAGCAAGTTTTTCACAGTTTGAAACAGCGAGAGGAGAGCAGGGTTTTCACAGTTTAAAACAGCGAGAGGAGAGCAGGTTTTTCACAGTTTAAAACAGCGATAGTAGAGCAGGGTTTTCACAGTTTATAACAGTGATAGGAGAGTAGTGTTTTCACAGTTTAAAACAGCGAGAGGAGAGCAGGGTTTTCACAGTTTAAAACAGCGAGAGGAGAGCAGGTTTTTCACAGTTTAAAACAGCGATAGGAGAGCTGGGTTTTCACTGTTTAAAACAGCGATAGGAGAGCAGTGTTTTCACAGTTTAAAACAGCGAGAGGAGAGCAGGGTTTTCACAGTTTAAAACAGCGATAGGAGAGCAGGTTTTTCACAGTTTAAAACAGCGAGAGGAGAGCAAGTTTTTCACAGTTTGAAACAGCGAGAGGAGAGCATGGTTTTTACAGTTAAAAACAGCGAGAGGAGCGCAGGAGTTAAACAGTTTAAAACAGTGATAGGAGAGCAGTGTCCTAACAGTTTAAAACAACGTGAGGTGAGCAGGTTTTTCACGGTTTAAAACAGCGAGAGGAGAGCAGGGTTTTCAAAGTTTAAAACAGCGAGAGGAGAGCAGGGTTTTCAAAATTTAAAACAGCGAGAGGAGTGCAGGTTTTTCACACTTTAAAACAACGAGAGGAGAGCAGGAATTTCACAGTTTAAAACCGCGAGAGGACAGCAGGGTTTTCACAGTTTAAAACAGCGAGAGGACAGCAGGGTTTTCACAGTTAAAAACAGCGAGAGGAGAGCTGAAATTTCACAGTTTAAAACAGTGAGAGGAGAGCAGGTTTTTCACAGTTTGAAACAGCGAGAGGAGAGCAGGGTTTTCACAGTTTAAAACAGCGAGAGGGTAGCAGGTTTTTCACAGTTTAAAACAGCGAGAGGACAGTAGGGTTTTCACAGTTTAAAACAGCGAGAGGAGAGCTGAAATTTCACAGTTTAAAACAGTGAGAGGAGAGCAGAGTTTTTCACAGTTTAAAACAGCGAGAGGAGAGCAAGTTTTTCACAGTTTGAAACAGCGAGAGGATAGCAGGGTTTTCACAGTTTAAAACAGCGAGAGGAGAGCAGTGTGTTCACAGTTTAAAACAGCGAGAGGCGAGCAGGTTTTTCACAGTTTAAAACAGTGAGAGGCGAGCAGGTTTTTCACAGTTTAAAACAGCGAGAGGAGAGCAGTGTTTTCACAGTTTAAAACAGCGAGAGGAGAGCAGGTTTTTCACAGTTTAAAACAGCGAGAGGAGAGCAGGATTTTCAAAGTTTAAAACAGCGAGAGGACAGCAGGGTTTTCACAGTTTAAAACAGCGACAGGAGAGCTGAAATTTCACAGTTTCAAAGAATGAGAGGAGAGCAGAGTTTTTCACAGTTTATAACAGCGAGAGGAGAGCAGGTTTTTCACAGTTTAAAACAGCGAGAGGAGAGCAATTTTTTTCACAGTTTGAAACAGCGAGAGGAGAGCAGGATTTTCACAGTTTAAAACAGCGAGAGGGGAGCAGGGTTTTCACAGTTTAAAACAGCGTGAGGCGAGCAGGTTTTTCACAGTTTAAAACAGCGATAGGAGAGCAGGGTTTTCACAGTTTAAAACAGCGATAGGAAAGCAGTGTTTTCACAGTTTAAAACAGCGAGAGGAGAGCAGGGTTTTCACAGTTTAAAACAGCGAGAGGCGAGCAGGTTTTTCACAGTTTAAAACAGCGATAGGAGAGCAGGTTTTTCACTGTTTAAAACAGCGAGAGGCGAGCAGGTTTTTCACAGTTTAAAACAGCGAGAGGAGAGCAGGGTTTTCACAGTTTAAAACAGCGAGAGGAGAGCAGGGTTTTCACAGTTTAAAACAGCGAGAGGAGAGCAATTTTTTTCACAGTTTGAAACAGCGAGAGGAGAGCAGGATTTTCACAGTTTAAAACAGCGAGAGGGGAGCAGGGTTTTCACAGTTTAAAACAGCGACAGGCGAGCAGGTTTTTCACAGTTTAAAAAAGCGATAGGAGAGCAGGGTTTTCACAGTTTAAAACAGCGATAGGAAAGCAGTGTTTTCACAGTTTAAAGCAGCGAGAGGAGAGCAGGGTTTTCACAGTTTAAAACAGCGAGAGGCGAGCAGGTTTTTCACAGTTTAAAACAGCGAGTGGTGAGCAGGTTTTTCACAGTGTAAAACAGCGAGAGGAGAGCAGGGATTTCACATTTTAAAAAAGCGAGAGGAGAGCTCGTTTTTCACAGTTTAAAACAGCGAGTGGAGAGCAGGATTTTCACAGTTTAAAACAGCGAGAGGACAGCAGGGTTTTCACAGTTTAAAACAGCGATAGGAGAGCTGAAATTTCACAGTTTAAAACAGTGAGAGGAGAGCAGAGTTTTTCACAGTTTAAAACAGCGAGAGGAGAGCAAGTTTTTCAGTTTAAAACAGCGAGAGGAGAGCAGGGTTTTCACAGTTTAAAACAGCGAGAGGCGAGCAGGTTTTTCACAGTTTAAAACAGCGATAGGAGAGCAGGGTTTTCACAGTTTAAAACAGCGATAAGAGAGCAGTGTTTTCACAGTTTAAAACAGCGAGAGGAGAGCAGGGTTTTCACAGTTTAAAACAGCGAGAGGAGAGCAGGGTTTTCACAGTTTAAAACAGCGAGAGGACAGCAGGGTTTTCACAGTTAAAAACAGCGAGAGGAGAGCTGAAATTTCACAGTTTAAAACAGTGAGAGGAGAGCAGGTTTTTCACAGTTTGAAACAGCGAGAGGAGAGCAGGGTTTTCACAGTTTAAAACAGCGAGAGGGTAGCAGGTTTTTCACAGTTTAAAACAGCGAGAGGACAGTAGGGTTTTCACAGTTTAAAACAGCGAGAGGAGAGCTGAAATTTCACAGTTTAAAACAGTGAGAGGAGAGCAGAGTTTTTCACAGTTTAAAACAGCGAGAGGAGAGCAAGTTTTTCACAGTTTGAAACAGCGAGAGGATAGCAGGGTTTTCACAGTTTAAAACAGCGAGAGGAGAGCAGTGTTTTCACAGTTTAAAACAGCGAGAGGCGAGCAGGTTTTTCACAGTTTAAAACAGTGAGAGGGGAGCAGGTTTTTCACAGTTTAAAACAGCGAGAGGAGAGCAGTGTTTTCACAGTTTAAAACAGCGAGAGGAGAGCAGGGTTTTCACAGTTTAAAACAGCGAGAGGAGAGCAGGATTTTCAAAGTTTAAAACAGCGAGAGGACAGCAGGGTTTTCACAGTTTAAAACAGCGACAGGAGAGCTGAAATTTCACAGTTTCAAAGAATGAGAGGAGAGCAGAGTTTTTCACAGTTTAAAACAGCGAGAGGAGAGCAGGTTTTTCACAGTTTAAAACAGCGAGAGGAGAGCAATTTTTTTCACAGTTTGAAACAGCGAGAGGAGAGCAGGATTTTCACAGTTTAAAACAGCGTGAGGCGAGCAGGTTTTTCACAGTTTAAAACAGCGATAGGAGAGCAGGGTTTTCACAGTTTAAAACAGCGATAGGAAAGCAGTGTTTTCACAGTTTAAAACAGCGAGAGGAGAGCAGGGTTTTCACAGTTTAAAACAGCGAGAGGCGAGCAGGTTTTTCACAGTTTAAAACAGCGATAGGAGAGCAGGTTTTTCACTGTTTAAAACAGCGAGAGGCGAGCAGGTTTTTCACAGTTTAAAACAGCGAGAGGAGAGTAGGGTTTTCACAGTTTAAAACAGCGAGAGGAGAGCAGGGTTTTCACAGTTTAAAACAGCGAGAGGAGAGCAATTTTTTTCACAGTTTGAAACAGCGAGAGGAGAGCAGGATTTTCACAGTTTAAAACAGCGAGAGGGGAGCAGGGTTTTCACAGTTTAAAACAGCGAGAGGCGAGCAGGTTTTTCACAGTTTAAAACAGCGATAGGAGAGCAGGGTTTTCACAGTTTAAAACAGCGATAGGAAAGCAGTGTTTTCACAGTTTAAAACAGCGAGAGGAGAGCAGGGTTTTCACAGTTTAAAACAGCGAGAGGCGAGCAGGTTTTTCACAGTTTAAAACAGCGATAGGAGAGCAGGATTTTCACTGTTTAAAACAGCGAGAGGCGAGCAGGTTTTTCACAGTTTAAAACAGCGAGAGGAGAGCAGGGTTTTCACAGTTTAAAACAGCGAGAGGAGAGCAGGGTTTTCACAGTTTAAAACAGTGAGAGGCGAGCAGGTATTTCACAGTTTAAAACAGCGATAGGAGAGCAGGGTTTTCACAGTTTAAAACAGCGATAGGAGAGCAGGAATTTCACAGTTTAAAACAGCGAGAGGCGAGCAGGTTTTTCACAGTTTAAAACAGCGAGTGGTGAGCAGGTTTTTCACAGTTTAAAACAGCGAGAGGAGAGCAGGGATTTCACATTTTAAAAAAGCGAGAGGAGAGCTCGTTTTTCACAGTTTAAAACAGCGAGTGGAGAGCAGAATTTTCACAGTTTAAAACAGCGAGAGGACAGCAGGGTTTTCACAGTTTAAAACAGCGAGAGGAGAGCTGAAATTTCACAGTTTAAAAGAATGAGAGGAGAGCAGAGTTTTTCACAGTTTAAAACAGCGAGAGGAGAGCAGGTTTTTCACAGTTTAAAACAGCGAGAGGAGAGCAATTTTTTTCACAGTTTGAAACAGCGAGAGGAGAGCAGGATTGTCACAGTTTAAAACAGCGAGAAGGGGGCAGGGTTTTCACAGTTTAAAACAGCGTGAGGCGAGCAGGTTTTTCACAGTTTAAAACAGCGATAGGAGAGCAGGGTTTTCACAGTTTAAAACAGCGATAGGAAAGCAGTGTTTTCACAGTTTAAAACAGCGAGAGGAGAGCAGGGATTTCACAGTTTAAAACAGCGAGAGGCGAGCAGGTTTTTCACAGTTTAAAACAGCGATAGCAGAGCAGGTTTTTCACTGTTTAAAACAGCGAGAGGCGAGCAGGTTTTTCACAGTTTAAAACAGCGAGAGGAGAGCAGGGTTTTCACAGTTTAAAACAGCGAGAGGAGAGCAGGGTTTTCACAGTTTAAAACAGCGAGAGGAGAGCAATTTTTTTCACAGTTTGAAACAGCGAGAGGAGAGCAGGATTTTCACAGTTTAAAACAGCGAGAGGGGAGCAGGGTTTTCACAGTTTAAAACAGCGAGAGGCGAGCAGGTTTTTCACAGTTTAAAACAGCGATAGGAGAGCAGGGTTTTCACAGTTTAAAACAGCGATAGGAAAGCAGTGTTTTCACAGTTTAAAACAGCGAGAGGAGAGCAGGGTTTTCACAGTTTAAAACAGCGAGAGGCGAGCAGGTTTTTCACAGTTTAAAACAGCGATAGGAGAGCAGGTTTTTCACTGTTTAAAACAGCGAGAGGCGAGCAGGTTTTTCACAGTTTAAAACAGCGAGAGGAGAGCAGGGTTTTCACAGTTTAAAACAGCGAGAGGAGAGCAGGGTTTTCACAGTTTAAAACAGCGAGAGGCGAGCAGGTTTTTCACAGTTTAAAACAGCGATAGGAGAGCAGGGTTTTCACAGTTTAAAACAGCGATCGGAGAGCAGGAATTTCACAGTTTAAAACAGCGAGAGGCGAGCAGGTTTTTCACAGTTTAAAACAGCGAGTGGTGAGCAGGTTTTTCACAGTTTAAAACAGCGAGAGGAGAGCAGGGATTTCACATTTTAAAAAAGCGAGAGGAGAGCTCGTTTTTCACAGTTTAAAACAGCGAGTGGAGAGCAGGATTTTCACAGTTTAAAACAGCGAGAGGAGAGCAGGTTTTTCACAGTTTAAAACAGCGAGAGGAGAGCAGGATTTTCAAAGTTTAAAACAGCGAGAGGACAGCAGGGTTTTCACAGTTTAAAACAGCGACAGGAGAGCTGAAATTTCACAGTTTCAAAGAATGAGAGGAGAGCAGAGTTTTTCACAGTTTAAAACAGCGAGAGGAGAGCAGGTTTTTCACAGTTTAAAACAGCGAGAGGAGAGCAATTTTTTTCACAGTTTGAAACAGCGAGAGGAGAGCAGGATTTTCACAGTTTAAAACAGCGAGAGGGGAGCAGGGTTTTCACAGTTTAAAACAGCGTGAGGCGAGCAGGTTTTTCACAGTTTAAAACAGCGATAGGAGAGCAGGGTTTTCACAGTTTAAAACAGCGATAGGAAAGCAGTGTTTTCACAGTTTAAAACAGCGAGAGGAGAGCAGGGTTTTCACAGTTTAAAACAGCGAGAGGCGAGCAGGTTTTTCACAGTTTAAAACAGCGATAGGAGAGCAGGTTTTTCACTGTTTAAAACAGCGAGAGGCGAGCAGGTTTTTCACAGTTTAAAACAGCGAGAGGAGAGCAGGGTTTTCACAGTTTAAAACAGCGAGAGGAGAGCAGGGTTTTCACAGTTTAAAACAGCGAGAGGAGAGCAATTTTTTTCACAGTTTGAAACAGCGAGAGGAGAGCAGGATTTTCACAGTTTAAAACAGCGAGAGGGGAGCAGGGTTTTCACAGTTTAAAACAGCGACAGGCGAGCAGGTTTTTCACAGTTTAAAAAAGCGATAGGAGAGCAGGGTTTTCACAGTTTAAAACAGCGATAGGAAAGCAGTGTTTTCACAGTTTAAAGCAGCGAGAGGAGAGCAGGGTTTTCACAGTTTAAAACAGCGAGAGGCGAGCAGGTTTTTCACAGTTTAAAACAGCGATAGGAGAGCAGGTTTTTCACTGTTTAAAACAGCGAGAGGCGAGCAGGTTTTTCACAGTTTAAAACAGCGAGAGGAGAGCAGGGTTTTCACAGTTTAAAACAGCGAGAGGAGAGCAGGGTTTTCACAGTTTAAAACAGCGAGAGGCGAGCAGGTTTTTCACAGTTTAAAACAGCGATAGGAGAGCAGGGTTTTCACAGTTTAAAACAGCGATAGGAGAGCAGGAATTTCACAGTTTAAAACAGCGAGAGGCGAGCAGGTTTTTCACAGTTTAAAACAGCGAGTGGTGAGCAGGTTTTTCACAGTGTAAAACAGCGAGAGGAGAGCAGGGATTTCACATTTTAAAAAAGCGAGAGGAGAGCTCGTTTTTCACAGTTTAAAACAGCGAGTGGAGAGCAGGATTTTCACAGTTTAAAACAGCGAGAGGACAGCAGGGTTTTCACAGTTTAAAACAGCGATAGGAGAGCTGAAATTTCACAGTTTAAAACAGTGAGAGGAGAGCAGAGTTTTTCACAGTTTAAAACAGCGAGAGGAGAGCAAGTTTTTCAGTTTAAAACAGCGAGAGGAGAGCAGGGTTTTCACAGTTTAAAACAGCGAGAGGCGAGCAGGTTTTTCACAGTTTAAAACAGCGATAGGAGAGCAGGGTTTTCACAGTTTAAAACAGCGATAAGAGAGCAGTGTTTTCACAGTTTAAAACAGCGAGAGGAGAGCAGGGTTTTCACAGTTTAAAACAGCGAGAGGAGAGCAGGGTTTTCACAGTTTAAAACAGCGAGAGGACAGCAGGGTTTTCACAGTTAAAAACAGCGAGAGGAGAGCTGAAATTTCACAGTTTAAAACAGTGAGAGGAGAGCAGGTTTTTCACAGTTTGAAACAGCGAGAGGAGAGCAGGGTTTTCACAGTTTAAAACAGCGAGAGGGTAGCAGGTTTTTCACAGTTTAAAACAGCGAGAGGACAGTAGGGTTTTCACAGTTTAAAACAGCGAGAGGAGAGCTGAAATTTCACAGTTTAAAACAGTGAGAGGAGAGCAGAGTTTTTCACAGTTTAAAACAGCGAGAGGAGAGCAAGTTTTTCACAGTTTGAAACAGCGAGAGGATAGCAGGGTTTTCACAGTTTAAAACAGCGAGAGGAGAGCAGTGTTTTCACAGTTTAAAACAGCGAGAGGCGAGCAGGTTTTTCACAGTTTAAAACAGTGAGAGGGGAGCAGGTTTTTCACAGTTTAAAACAGCGAGAGGAGAGCAGTGTTTTCACAGTTTAAAACAGCGAGAGGAGAGCAGGGTTTTCACAGTTTAAAACAGCGAGAGGAGAGCAGGATTTTCAAAGTTTAAAACAGCGAGAGGACAGCAGGGTTTTCACAGTTTAAAACAGCGACAGGAGAGCTGAAATTTCACAGTTTCAAAGAATGAGAGGAGAGCAGAGTTTTTCACAGTTTAAAACAGCGAGAGGAGAGCAGGTTTTTCACAGTTTAAAACAGTGAGAGGAGAGCAATTTTTTTCACAGTTTGAAACAGCGAGAGGAGAGCAGGATTTTCACAGTTTAAAACAGCGTGAGGCGAGCAGGTTTTTCACAGTTTAAAACAGCGATAGGAGAGCAGGGTTTTCACAGTTTAAAACAGCGATAGGAAAGCAGTGTTTTCACAGTTTAAAACAGCGAGAGGAGAGCAGGGTTTTCACAGTTTAAAACAGCGAGAGGCGAGCAGGTTTTTCACAGTTTAAAACAGCGATAGGAGAGCAGGTTTTTCACTGTTTAAAACAGCGAGAGGCGAGCAGGTTTTTCACAGTTTAAAACAGCGAGAGGAGAGTAGGGTTTTCACAGTTTAAAACAGCGAGAGGAGAGCAGGGTTTTCACAGTTTAAAACAGCGAGAGGAGAGCAATTTTTTTCACAGTTTGAAACAGCGAGAGGAGAGCAGGATTTTCACAGTTTAAAACAGCGAGAGGGGAGCAGGGTTTTCACAGTTTAAAACAGCGAGAGGCGAGCAGGTTTTTCACAGTTTAAAACAGCGATAGGAGAGCAGGGTTTTCACAGTTTAAAACAGCGATAGGAAAGCAGTGTTTTCACAGTTTAAAACAGCGAGAGGAGAGCAGGGTTTTCACAGTTTAAAACAGCGAGAGGCGAGCAGGTTTTTCACAGTTTAAAACAGCGATAGGAGAGCAGGATTTTCACTGTTTAAAACAGCGAGAGGCGAGCAGGTTTTTCACAGTTTAAAACAGCGAGAGGAGAGCAGGGTTTTCACAGTTTAAAACAGCGAGAGGAGAGCAGGGTTTTCACAGTTTAAAACAGTGAGAGGCGAGCAGGTATTTCACAGTTTAAAACAGCGATAGGAGAGCAGGGTTTTCACAGTTTAAAACAGCGATAGGAGAGCAGGAATTTCACAGTTTAAAACAGCGAGAGGCGAGCAGGTTTTTCACAGTTTAAAACAGCGAGTGGTGAGCAGGTTTTTCACAGTTTAAAACAGCGAGAGGAGAGCAGGGATTTCACATTTTAAAAAAGCGAGAGGAGAGCTCGTTTTTCACAGTTTAAAACAGCGAGTGGAGAGCAGAATTTTCACAGTTTAAAACAGCGAGAGGACAGCAGGGTTTTCACAGTTTAAAACAGCGAGAGGAGAGCTGAAATTTCACAGTTTAAAACAGTGAGAGGAGAGCAGAGTTTTTCACAGTTTAAAACAGCGAGAGGAGAGCAAGTTTTTCAGTTTAAAACAGCGAGAGGAGAGCAGGGTTTTCACAGTTTAAAACAGCGAGAGGCGAGCAGGTTTTTCACAGTTTAAAACAGCGATAGGAGAGCAGGGTTTTCACAGTTTAAAACAGCGATAGGAGAGCAGTGTTTTCACAGTTTAAAACAGCGAGAGGAGAGCAGGGTTTTCACAGTTTAAAACAGCGAGAGGCGAGCAGGTTTTTCACAGTTTAAAACAGCGATAGGAGAGCAGGTTTTTCACAGTTTAAAACAGTGAGAGGCGAGCAGGTTTTTCACAGTTTAAAACAGCGAGAGGAGAGCAGTGTTTTCACAGTTTAAAACAGCGAGAGGAGAGAAGGGTTTTCACAGTTTAAAACAGCGAGAGGAGAGCAGGATTTTCAAAGTTTAAAACAGCGAGAGGACAGCAGGGTTTTCACAGTTTAAAACAGCGACAGGAGAGCTGAAATTTCACAGTTTCAAAGAATGAGAGGAGAGCAGAGTTTTTCACAGTTTAAAACAGCGAGAGGAGAGCAGGATTTTCACAGTTTAAAACAGCGAGAGGGGAGCAGGGTTATCACAGTTTAAAACAGCGTGAGGCGAGCAGGTTTTTCACAGTTTAAAACAGCGATAGGAGAGCAGGGTTTTCACAGTTTAAAACAGCGATAGGAAAGCAGTGTTTTCACAGTTTAAAACAGCGAGAGGAGAGCAGGGTTTTCACAGTTTAAAACAGCGAGAGGCGAGCAGGTTTTTCACAGTTTAAAACAGCGATAGGAGAGCAGGTTTTTCACTGTTTAAAACAGCGAGAGGCGAGCAGGTTTTTCACAGTTTAAAACAGCGAGAGGAGAGTAGGGTTTTCACAGTTTAAAACAGCGAGAGGAGAGCAGGGTTTTCACAGTTTAAAACAGCGAGAGGAGAGCAATTTTTTTCACAGTTTGAAACAGCGAGAGGAGAGCAGGATTTTCACAGTTTAAAACAGCGAGAGGAGAGCAGGGTTTTCACAGTTTAAAACAGCGAGAGGCGAGCAGGTTTTTCACAGTTTAAAACAGCGATAGGAGAGCAGGGTTTTCACAGTTTAAAACAGCGATAGGAAAGCAGTGTTTTCACAGTTTAAAACAGCGAGAGGAGAGCAGGGTTTTCACAGTTTAAAACAGCGAGAGGCGAGCAGATTTTTCACAGTTTAAAACAGCGATAGGAGAGCAGGTTTTTCACTGTTTAAAACAGCGAGAGGCGAGCAGGTTTTTCACAGTTTAAAACAGCGAGAGGAGAGCAGGGTTTTCACAGTTTAAAACAGCGAGAGGAGAGCAGGGTTTTCACAGTTTAAAACAGCGAGAGGCGAGCAGGTATTTCACAGTTTAAAACAGCGATAGGAGAGCAGGGTTTTCACAGTTTAAAACAGCGATAGGAGAGCAGGAATTTCACAGTTTAAAACAGCGAGAGGCGAGCAGGTTTTTCACAGTTTAAAACAGCGAGTGGTGAGCAGGTTTTTCACAGTTTAAAACAGCGAGAGGAGAGCAGGGATTTCACATTTTAAAAAAGCGAGAGGAGAGCTCGTTTTTCACAGTTTAAAACAGCGAGTGGAGAGCAGGATTTTCACAGTTTAAAACAGCGAGAGGACAGCAGGGTTTTCACAGTTTAAAACAGCGAGAGGAGAGCTGAAATTTCACAGTTTAAAACAGTGAGAGGAGAGCAGAGTTTTTCACAGTTTAAAACAGCGAGAGGAGAGCAAGTTTTTCAGTTTAAAACAGCGAGAGGAGAGCAGGGTTTTCACAGTTTAAAACAGCGAGAGGCGAGCAGGTTTTTCACAGTTTAAAACAGCGATAGGAGAGCAGGGTTTTCACAGTTTAAAACAGCGATAGGAGAGCAGTGTTTTCACAGTTTAAAACAGCGAGAGGAGAGCAGGGTTTTCACAGTTTAAAACAGCGAGAGGCGAGCAGGTTTTTCACAGTTTAAAACAGCGATAGGAGAGCAGGTTTTTCACAGTTTAAAACAGTGAGAGGCGAGCAGGTTTTTCACAGTTTAAAACAGCGAGAGGAGAGCAGTGTTTTCACAGTTTAAAACAGCGAGAGGAGAGCAGGGTTTTCACAGTTTAAAACAGCGAGAGGAGAGCAGGATTTTCAAAGTTTAAAACAGCGAGAGGCCAGCAGGGTTTTCACAGTTTAAAACAGCGACAGGAGAGCTGAAATTTCACAGTTTCAAAGAATGAGAGGAGAGCAGAGTTTTTCACAGTTTAAAACAGCGAGAGGAGAGCAGGTTTTTCACAGTTTAAAACAGCGAGAGGAGAGCAATTTTTTTTCACAGTTTGAAACAGCGAGAGGAGAGCAGGATTTTCACCGTTTAAAACAGCGAGAGGGGAGCAGGGTTTTCACAGTTTAAAACAGCGTGAGGCGAGCAGGTTTTTCACAGTTTAAAACAGCGATAGGAGAGCAGGGTTTTCACAGTTTAAAACAGCGATAGGAAAGCAGTGTTTTCACAGTTTAAAACAGCGAGAGGAGAGCAGGGTTTTCACAGTTTAAAACAGCGAGAGGCGAGCAGGTTTTTCACAGTTTAAAACAGCGATAGGAGAGCAGGTTTTTCACTGTTTAAAACAGCGAGAGGCGAGCAGGTTTTTCACAGTTTAAAACAGCGATAGGAGAGCAGGGTTTTCACAGTTTAAAACAGCGATAGGAGAGCAGGAATTTCACAGTTTAAAACACCGAGAGGCGAGTAGGTTTTTCACAGTTTAAAACAGCGAGTGGTGAGCAGGTTTTTCACAGTTTAAAACAGCGAGAGGAGAGCAGGGATTTCACATTTTAAAAAAGCGAGAGGAGAGCTCGTTTTTCACAGTTTAAAACAGCGAGTGGAGAGCAGGATTTTCACAGTTTAAAACAGCGAGAGGACAGCAGGGTTTTCACAGTTTAAAACAGCGAGAGGAGAGCTGAAATTTCACAGTTTAAAACAGTGAGAGGAGAGCAGAGTTTTTCACAGTTTAAAACAGCGAGAGGAGAGCAAGTTTTTCAGTTTAAAACAGCGAGAGGAGAGCAGGGTTTTCACAGTTTAAAACAGCGAGAGGCGAGCAGGTTTTTCACAGTTTAAAACAGCGATAGGAGAGCAGGGTTTTCACAGTTTAAAACAGCGATAGGAGAGCAGTGTTTTCACAGTTTAAAACAGCGAGAGGAGAGCAGGGTTTTCACAGTTTAAAACAGCGAGAGGCGAGCAGGTTTTTCACAGTTTAAAACAGCGATAGGAGAGCAGGTTTTTCACAGTTTAAAACAGTGAGAGGCGAGCAGGTTTTTCACAGTTTAAAACAGCGAGAGGAGAGCAGTGTTTTCACAGTTTAAAACAGCGAGAGGAGAGCAGGGTTTTCACAGTTTAAAACAGCGAGAGGAGAGCAGGATTTTCAAAGTTTAAAACAGCGAGAGGACAGCAGGGTTTTCACAGTTTAAAACAGCGACAGGAGAGCTGAAATTTCACAGTTTCAAAGAATGAGAGGAGAGCAGAGTTTTTCACAGTTTAAAACAGCGAGAGGAGAGCAGGTTTTTCACAGTTTAAAACAGCGAGAGGGGAGCAGGGTTTTCACAGTTTAAAACAGCGTGAGGCGAGCAGGTTTTTCACAGTTTAAAACAGCGATAGGAGAGCAGGGTTTTCACAGTTTAAAACAGCGATAGGAAAGCAGTGTTTTCACAGTTTAAAACAGCGAGAGGAGAGCAGGGTTTTCACAGGTTAAAACAGCGAGAGGCGAGCAGGTTTTTCACAGTTTAAAACAGCGATAGGAGAGCAGGTTTTTCACTGTTTAAAACAGCGAGAGGCGAGCAGGTTTTTCACAGTTTAAAACAGCGAGAGGAGAGTAGGGTTTTCACAGTTTAAAACAGCGAGAGGAGAGCAGGGTTTTCACAGTTTAAAACAGCGAGAGGAGAGCAATTTTTTTCACAGTTTGAAACAGCGAGAGGAGAGCAGGATTTTCACAGTTTAAAACAGCGAGAGGAGAGCAGGGTTTTCACAGTTTAAAACAGCGAGAGGCGAGCAGGTTTTTCACAGTTTAAAACAGCGATAGGAGAGCAGGGTTTCCACAGTTTAAAACAGCGATAGGAAAGCAGTGTTTTCACAGTTTAAAACAGCGAGAGGAGAGCAGGGTTTTCACAGTTTAAAACAGCGAGAGGCGAGCAGTTTTTTCACAGTTTAAAACAGCGATAGGAGAGCAGGTTTTTCACTGGTTAAAACAGCGAGAGGCGAGCAGGTTTTTCACAGTTTAAAACAGCGAGAGGAGAGCAGGGTTTTCACAGTTTAAAACAGCGAGAGGAGAGCAGGGTTTTCACAGTTTAAAACAGCGAGAGGTGAGCAGGTATTTCACAGTTTAGAACAGCGATAGGAGAGAAGGGTTTTCACAGTTTAAAACAGCGATAGGAGAGCAGGAATTTCACAGTTTAAAACAGCGAGAGGCGAGCAGGTTTTTCACAGTTTAAAACAGCGAGTGGTGAGCAGGTTTTTCACAGTTTAAAACAGCGAGAGGAGAGCAGGGATTTCACATTTTAAAAAAGCGAGAGGAGGGCTCGTTTTTCACAGTTTAAAACAGCGATTGGAGAGCAGGATTTTCACAGTTTAAAACAGCGAGTGGTGAGCAGGTTTTTCACAGTTTAAAACAGCGAGAGGAGAGCAGGGATTTCACATTTTAAAAAAGCGAGAGGAGAGCTCGTTTTTCACAGTTTAAAACAGCGATTGGAGAGCAGGATTTTCACAGTTTAAAACAGCGAGAGGACAGCAGGGTTTTCACAGTTTAAAACAGCGAGAGGAGAGCTGAAATTTCACAGTTTAAAACAGTGAGAGGAGAGCAGAGTTTTTCACAGTTTAAAACAGCGAGAGGAGAGCAAGTTTTTCAGTTTAAAACAGCGAGAGGAGAGCAGGGTTTTCACAGTTTAAAACAGCGAGAGGCGAGCAGGTTTTTCACAGTTTAAAACAGCGATAGGAGAGCAGGGTTTTCACAGTTTAAAACAGCGATAGGAGAGCAGTGTTTTCACAGTTTAAAACAGCGAGAGGAGAGCAGGGTTTTCACAGTTTAAAACAGCGAGAGGCGAGCAGGTTTTTCACAGTTTAAAACAGCGATAGGAGAGCAGGTTTTTCACAGTTTAAAACAGTGAGAGGCGAGCAGGTTTTTCACAGTTTAAAACAGCGAGAGGAGAGCAGTGTTTTCACAGTTTAAAACAGCGATAGGAGAGCAGGGTTTTCACAGTTTAAAACAGCGAGAGGAGAGCAGGATTTTCAAAGTTTAAAACAGCGAGAGGCCAGCAGGGTTTTCACAGTTTAAAACAGCGACAGGAGAGCTGAAATTTCACAGTTTCAAAGAATGAGAGGAGAGCAGAGTTTTTCACAGTTTAAAACAGCGAGAGGAGAGCAGGTTTTTCACAGTTTAAAACAGCGAGAGGAGAGCAATTTTTTTTCACAGTTTGAAACAGCGAGAGGAGAGCAGGATTTTCACCGTTTAAAACAGCGAGAGGGGAGCAGGGTTTTCACAGTTTAAAACAGCGTGAGGCGAGCAGGTTTTTCACAGTTTAAAACAGCGATAGGAGAGCAGGGTTTTCACAGTTTAAAACAGCGATAGGAAAGCAGTGTTTTCACAGTTTAAAACAGCGAGAGGAGAGCAGGCTTTTCACAGTTTAAAACAGCGAGAGGCGAGCAGGTTTTTCACAGTTTAAAACAGCGATAGGAGAGCAGGTTTTTCACTGTTTAAAACAGCGAGAGGCGAGCAGGTTTTTCACAGTTTAAAACAGCGAGAGGAGAGCAGGGTTTTCACAGTTTAAAACAGCGAGAGGAGAGCAGGGTTTTCACAGTTTAAAACAGCGAGAGGATAGCAATTTTTTTCACAGTTTGAAACAGCGAGAGGAGAGCAGGATTTTCACAGTTTAAAACAGCGAGAGGGGAGCAGGGTTTTCACAGTTTAAAACAGCGAGAGGCGAGCAGGTTTTTCACAGTTTAAAACAGCGATAGGAGAGCAGGGTTTTCACAGTTTAAAACAGCGATAGGAAAGCAGTGTTTTCACAGTTTAAAACAGCGAGAGGAGAGCAGGGTTTTCACAGTTTAAAACAGCGAGAGGCGAGCAGGTTTTTCACAGTTTAAAAGAGCGATAGGAGATCAGGTTTTTCACTGTTTAAAACAGCGAGAGGCGAGCAGGTTTTTCACAGTTTAAAACAGCGAGAGGAGAGCAGGGTTTTCACAGTTTAAAACAGCGAGAGGAGAGCAGGGTTTTCACAGTTTAAAACAGCGAGAGGCGAGCAGGTTTTTCACAGTTTAAAACAGCGATAGGAGAGCAGGGTTTTCACAGTTTAAAACAGCGATAGGAGAGCAGGAATTTCACAGTTTAAAACAGCGAGAGGCGAGCAGGTTTTTCACAGTTTAAAACAGCGAGTGGTGAGCAGGTTTTTCACAGTTTAAAACAGCGAGAGGAGAGCAGGGATTTCACATTTTAAAAAAGCGAGAGGAGAGCTCGTTTTTCACAGTTTAAAACAGCGAGTGGAGAGCAGGATTTTCACAGTTTAAAACAGCGAGAGGAGAGCAATTTTTTCACTGTTTGAAACAGCGAGAGGAGAGCAGGATTTTCACAGTTTAAAACAGCGAGAGCAGAGCAGGGATTTCACAGTTTAAAACAGCGAGTGGTGAGCAGGTTTTTCACAGTTTAAAACAGCGAGAGGAGAGCAGGGATTTCACAGTTTAAAACAGCGAGAGGAGAGCAGGTTTTTCACAGTTTAAAACAGCGAGAGGAGAGCAGAGTTTTTCACAGTTTAAAACAGCGAGAGGAGAGCAAGTTTTTCACAGTTTGAAACAGCGAGAGGAGAGCAGGGTTTTCACAGTTTAAAACAGCGAGAGGAGAGCAGGGTTTTCACAGTTTAAAACAGCGAGAGGCGAGCAGGTTTTTCACAGTTTAAAACAGCGATAGGAGAGTAGTGTTTTCACAGTTTAAAACTGCGAGAGGAGAGCAGGGTTTTCACAGTTTAAAACAGCGAGAGGAGAGCAGGTTTTTCACAGTTTAAAACAGCGATAGGAGAGCTGGGTTTTCACAGTTTAAAACAGCGATAGGAGAGCTGGGTTTTCACAGTTTAAAACAGCGATAGGAGAGCTGTGTCCTCACAGTTTAAAACAACGTGAGGTGAGCAGGTTTTTCACGGTTTAAAACAGCGAGAGGAGAGCAGGGTTTTCAAAGTTTAAAACAGCGAGAGGAGAGCAGGGTTTTCAAAGTTTAAAACAGCGAGAGGAGTGCAGGTTTTTCACAGATTAAAACAAAGAGAGGAGAGCAGGGTTTTCACAGTGTAAAACAGCTGGAGAAGAGAAGGTTTTTCAGGTTAAAACAGCGAGAGGAGAGCAGGATTTTCACAGTTTAAAACAGCGAGAGGAGAGCAGGAATTTCACAGTTTAAAACAGCGAGAGGCGAGCAGGTTTTTCACAGTTTAAAACAGCGATAGGAGAGCAGTTTTTTCACAGTTTAAAACAGCGAGAGGAGAGCAGGATTTTCACAGTTTAAAACAGCGAGAGGAGAGCAGGATTTTCAAAGTTTAAAACAGCGAGAGGACAGCAGGGTTTTCACAGTTTAAAACAGCGACAGGAGAGCTGAAATTTCACAGTTTAAAAGAATGAGAGGAGAGCAGAGTTTTTCACAGTTTAAAACAGCGAGAGGAGAGCAGGGTTTTCATAGTTTAAAACAGCGAGAGGAGAGCAATTTTTTTCACAGTTTGAAACAGCGAGAGGAGAGCAGGATTTTCACAGTTTAAAACAGCGAGAGGGAGCAGGGTTTTCACAGTTTAAAACAGTGAGAGGCGAGCAGGTTTTTCACAATTTAAAACAGCGATAGGAGAGCAGGGTTTTCACAGTTTAAAACAGCGATAGGAGAGCAGTGTTTTCACAGTTTAAAACAGCGAGAGGAGAGCAGGGTTTTCACAGTTTAAAACAGCGAGAGGAGAGCAATTTTTTTCACAGTTTGAAACAGCGAGAGGAGAGCAGGATTTTCACAGTTTAAAACAGCGAGAGGGGAGCAGGGTTTTCACAGTTTAAAACAGCGAGAGGCGAGCAGGTTTTTCACAGTTTAAAACAGCGATAGGAGAGCAGGGTTTTCACAGTTTAAAACAGCGATAGGAAAGCAGTGTTTTCACAGTTTAAAACAGCGAGAGGAGAGCAGGGTTTTCACAGTTTAAAACAGCGAGAGGCGAGCAGGTTTTTCACAGTTTAAAACAGCGATAGGAGAGCAGGTTTTTCACTGTTTAAAACAGCGAGAGGCGAGCAGGTTTTTCACAGTTTAAAACAGCGAGAGGAGAGCAGGGTTTTCACAGTTTAAAACAGCGAGAGGAGAGCAGGGTTTTCACAGTTTAAAACAGCGAGAGGCGAGCAGGTTTTTCACAGTTTAAAACAGCGATAGGAGAGCAGGGTTTTCACAGTTTAAAACAGCGATAGGAGAGCAGGAATTTCACAGTTTAAAACAGCGAGAGGCGAGCAGGTTTTTCACAGTTTAAAACAGCGATAGGAGAGCAGTTTTTTCACAGTTTAAAACAGCGAGAGGAGAGCAGGATTTTCACAGTTTAAAACAGCGAGAGGAGAGCAGGATTTTCAAAGTTTAAAACAGCGAGAGGACAGCAGGGTTTTCACAGTTTAAAACAGCGACAGGAGAGCTGAAATTTCACAGTTTAAAAGAATGAGAGGAGAGCAGAGTTTTTCACAGTTTAAAACAGCGAGAGGAGAGCAGGGTTTTCATAGTTTAAAACAGCGAGAGGAGAGCAATTTTTTTCACAGTTTGAAACAGCGAGAGGAGAGCAGGATTTTCACAGTTTAAAACAGCGAGAGGGAGCAGGGTTTTCACAGTTTAAAACAGCGAGAGGCGAGCAGGTTTTTCACAGTTTAAAACAGCGATAGGAGAGCAGGGTTTTCACAGTTTAAAACAGCGATAGGAGAGCAGTGTTTTCACAGTTTAAAACAGCGAGAGGAGAGCAGGGTTTTCACAGTTTAAAACAGCGATAGGAGAGCAGTGTTTTCACAGTTTAAAACAGCGAGAGGAGAGCAGGGTTTTCACAGTTTAAAACAGCGAGAGGCGAGCAGGTTTTTCACAGTTTAAAACAGCGATAGGAGAGCAGGTTTTTCACAGTTTAAAACAGCGAGAGGCGAGCAGGTTTTTCACAGTTTAAAACAGCGAGAGGAGAGCAGTGTTTTCACAGTTTAAAACAGCGAGAGGAGAGCAGGGTTTTCACAGTTTAAAACAGCGAGAGGCGAGCAGGTTTTTCACAGTTTAAAACAGCGATAGGAGAGCAGGGTTTTCACAGTTTAAAACAGCGATAGGAGAGCAGGAATTTCACAGTTTAAAACAGCGAGAGGCGAGCAGGTTTTTCACAGTTTAAAACAGCGAGTGGTGAGCAGGTTTTTCACAGTTTAAAACAGCGAGAGGAGAGCAGGGATTTCACATTTTAAAACAGCGAGAGGAGAGCTGGTTTTTCACAGTTTAAAACAGCGAGTGGAGAGCAGTGTTTTCACAGTTTAAAACAGCGAGAGGACAGCAGGGTTTTCACAGTTTAAAACAGCGAGAGCAGAGCTGTGTTTTCACAGTTTAAAACAGTGAGAGGAGAGCAGAGTTTTTCACAATTTAAAACAGCGAGAGGAGAGCAAGTTTTTCACAGTTTAAAACAGCGAGAGGAGAGCAGGGTTTTCACAGTTTAAAACAGCGAGAGGAGAGCAGGGTTTTCACAGTTTAAAACAGCGATAGGAGAGCAGGGTTTTCACAGTTTAAAACAGCGAGAGGAGAGCAGGGTTTTCACAGTTTAAAACAGCGAGAGGCGAGCAGGTTTTTCACAGTTTAAAACAGCGATAGGAGAGCAGGTTTTTCACAGTTTAAAACAGCGAGAGGCGAGCAGGGTTTTCACAGTTTAAAACAGCGATAGGAAAGCAGTGTTTTCACAGTTTAAAACAGCGAGAGGAGAGCAGGGTTTTCACAGTTTAAAACAGCGAGAGGCGAGCAGGTTTTTCACAGTTTAAAACAGCGATAGGAGAGCAGGTTTTTCACTGTTTAAAACAGCGAGAGGCGAGCAGGTTTTTCACAGTTTAAAACAGCGAGAGGAGAGCAGGGTTTTCACAGTTTAAAACAGCGAGAGGAGAGCAGGGTTTTCACAGTTTAAAACAGCGAGAGGATAGCAATTTTTTTCACAGTTTGAAACAGCGAGAGGAGAGCAGGATTTTCACAGTTTAAAACAGCGAGAGGGGAGCAGGGTTTTCACAGTTTAAAACAGCGAGAGGCGAGCAGGTTTTTCACAGTTTAAAACAGCGATAGGAGAGCAGGGTTTTCACAGTTTAAAACAGCGATAGGAAAGCAGTGTTTTCACAGTTTAAAACAGCGAGAGGAGAGCAGGGTTTTCACAGTTTAAAACAGCGAGAGGCGAGCAGGTTTTTCACAGTTTAAAACAGCGATAGGAGAGCAGGTTTTTCACTGTTTAAAACAGCGAGAGGCGAGCAGGTTTTTCACAGTTTAAAACAGCGAGAGGAGAGCAGGGTTTTCACAGTTTAAAACAGCGAGAGGAGAGCAGGGTTTTCACAGTTTAAAACAGCGAGAGGCGAGCAGGTTTTTCACAGTTTAAAACAGCGATAGGAGAGCAGGGTTTTCACAGTTTAAAACAGCGATAGGAGAGCAGGAATTTCACAGTTTAAAACAGCGAGAGGCGAGCAGGTTTTTCACAGTTTAAAACAGCGAGTGGTGAGCAGGTTTTTCACAGTTTAAAACAGCGAGAGGAGAGCAGGGATTTCACATTTTAAAAAAGCGAGAGGAGAGCTCGTTTTTCACAGTTTAAAACAGCGAGTGGAGAGCAGGATTTTCACAGTTTAAAACAGCGAGAGGAGAGCAATTTTTTCA
Source organism: Isurus oxyrinchus (assembly GCA_026770705.1). Taxonomy (NCBI): domain Eukaryota; kingdom Metazoa; phylum Chordata; class Chondrichthyes; order Lamniformes; family Lamnidae; genus Isurus; species Isurus oxyrinchus. The sequence continues at coordinate 48,424 of JANJGN010000081.1, forward strand.
CTGTTTGAAACAGCGAGAGGAGAGCAGGATTTTCACAGTTTAAAACAGCGAGAGCAGAGCAGGGATTTCACAGTTTAAAACAGCGAGTGGTGAGCAGGTTTTTCACAGTTTAAAACAGCGAGAGGAGAGCAGGGATTTCACAGTTTAAAACAGCGAGAGGAGAGCAGGTTTTTCACAGTTTAAAACAGCGAGAGGAGAGCAGAGTTTTTCACAGTTTAAAACAGCGAGAGGAGAGCAAGTTTTTCACAGTTTGAAACAGCGAGAGGAGAGCAGGGTTTTCACAGTTTAAAACAGCGAGAGGAGAGCAGGGTTTTCACAGTTTAAAACAGCGATAGGCGAGCAGGTTTTTCACAGTTTAAAACAGCGATAGGAGAGTAGTGTTTTCACAGTTTAAAACTGCGAGAGGAGAGCAGGGTTTTCACAGTTTAAAACAGCGAGAGGAGAGCAGGTTTTTCACAGTTTAAAACAGCGATAGGAGAGCTGGGTTTTCACAGTTTAAAACAGCGATAGGAGAGCTGGGTTTTCACAGTTTAAAACAGCGATAGGAGAGCTGTGTCCTCACAGTTTAAAACAACGTGAGGTGAGCAGGTTTTTCACGGTTTAAAACAGCGAGAGGAGAGCAGGGTTTTCAAAGTTTAAAACAGCGAGAGGAGAGCAGGGTTTTCAAAGTTTAAAACAGTGAGAGGAGTGCAGGTTTTTCACAGATTAAAACAACGAGAGGAGAGCAGGGTTTTCACAGTGTAAAACAGCTGGAGAAGAGAAGGTTTTTCAGGTTAAAACAGCGAGAGGAGAGCAGGATTTTCACAGTTTAAAACAGCGAGAGGAGAGCAGGAATTTCACAGTTTAAAACAGCGAGAGGCGAGCAGGTTTTTCACAGTTTAAAACAGCGATAGGAGAGCAGTTTTTTCACAGTTTAAAACAGCGAGAGGAGAGCAGGATTTTCACAGTTTAAAACAGCGAGAGGAGAGCAGGATTTTCAAAGTTTAAAACAGCGAGAGGACAGCAGGGTTTTCACAGTTTAAAACAGCGACAGGAGAGCTGAAATTTCACAGTTTAAAAGAATGAGAGGAGAGCAGAGTTTTTCACAGTTTAAAACAGCGAGAGGAGAGCAGGGTTTTCATAGTTTAAAACAGCGAGAGGAGAGCAATTTTTTTCACAGTTTGAAACAGCGAGAGGAGAGCAGGATTTTCACAGTTTAAAACAGCGAGAGGGAGCAGGGTTTTCACAGTTTAAAACAGCGAGAGGCGAGCAGGTTTTTCACAATTTAAAACAGCGATAGGAGAGCAGGGTTTTCACAGTTTAAAACAGCGATAGGAGAGCAGTGTTTTCACAGTTTAAAACAGCGAGAGGAGAGCAGGGTTTTCACAGTTTAAAACAGCGAGAGGAGAGCAATTTTTTTCACAGTTTGAAACAGCGAGAGGAGAGCAGGATTTTCACAGTTTAAAACAGCGAGAGGGGAGCAGGGTTTTCACAGTTTAAAACAGCGAGAGGCGAGCAGGTTTTTCACAGTTTAAAACAGCGATAGGAGAGCAGGGTTTTCACAGTTTAAAACAGCGATAGGAAAGCAGTGTTTTCACAGTTTAAAACAGCGAGAGGAGAGCAGGGTTTTCACAGTTTAAAACAGCGAGAGGCGAGCAGGTTTTTCACAGTTTAAAACAGCGATAGGAGAGCAGGTTTTTCACTGTTTAAAACAGCGAGAGGCGAGCAGGTTTTTCACAGTTTAAAACAGCGAGAGGAGAGCAGGGTTTTCACAGTTTAAAACAGCGAGAGGAGAGCAGGGTTTTCACAGTTTAAAACAGCGAGAGGCGAGCAGGTTTTTCACAGTTTAAAACAGCGATAGGAGAGCAGGGTTTTCACAGTTTAAAACAGCGATAGGAGAGCAGGAATTTCACAGTTTAAAACAGCGAGAGGCGAGCAGGTTTTTCACAGTTTAAAACAGCGAGTGGTGAGCAGGTTTTTCACAGTTTAAAACAGCGAGAGGAGAGCAGGGATTTCACATTTTAAAAAAGCGAGAGGAGAGCTCGTTTTTCACAGTTTAAAACAGCGAGTGGAGAGCAGGATTTTCACAGTTTAAAACAGCGAGAGGAGAGCAATTTTTTCACTGTTTGAAACAGCGAGAGGAGAGCAGGATTTTCACAGTTTAAAACAGCGAGAGCAGAGCAGGGATTTCACAGTTTAAAACAGCGAGTGGTGAGCAGGTTTTTCACAGTTTAAAACAGCGAGAGGAGAGCAGGGATTTCACAGTTTAAAACAGCGAGAGGAGAGCAGGTTTTTCACAGTTTAAAACAGCGAGAGGAGAGCAGAGTTTTTCACAGTTTAAAACAGCGAGAGGAGAGCAAGTTTTTCACAGTTTGAAACAGCGAGAGGAGAGCAGGGTTTTCACAGTTTAAAACAGCGAGAGGAGAGCAGGGTTTTCACAGTTTAAAACAGCGAGAGGCGAGCAGGTTTTTCACAGTTTAAAACAGCGATAGGAGAGTAGTGTTTTCACAGTTTAAAACTGCGAGAGGAGAGCAGGGTTTTCACAGTTTAAAACAGCGAGAGGAGAGCAGGTTTTTCACAGTTTAAAACAGCGATAGGAGAGCTGGGTTTTCACAGTTTAAAACAGCGATAGGAGAGCTGGGTTTTCACAGTTTAAAACAGAAATAGGAGAGCTGTGTCCTCACAGTTTAAAACAACGTGAGGTGAGCAGGTTTTTCACGGTTTAAAACAGCGAGAGGAGAGCAGGGTTTTCAAAGTTTAAAACAGCGAGAGGAGAGCAGGGTTTTCAAAGTTTAAAACAGCGAGAGGAGTGCAGGTTTTTCACAGATTAAAACAACGAGAGGAGAGCAGGGTTTTCACAGTGTAAAACAGCTGGAGAAGAGAAGGTTTTTCAGGTTAAAACAGCGAGAGGAGAGCAGCATTTTCACAGTTTAAAACAGCGAGAGGAGAGCAGGAATTTCACAGTTTAAAACAGCGAGAGGCGAGCAGGTTTTTCACAGTTTAAAACAGCGATAGGAGAGCAGTTTTTTCACAGTTTAAAACAGCGAGAGGAGAGCAGGATTTTCACAGTTTAAAACAGCGAGAGGAGAGCAGGATTTTCAAAGTTTAAAACAGCGAGAGGACAGCAGGGTTTTCACAGTTTAAAACAGCGACAGGAGAGCTGAAATTTCACAGTTTAAAAGAATGAGAGGAGAGCAGAGTTTTTCACAGTTTAAAACAGCGAGAGGAGAGCAGGGTTTTCATAGTTTAAAACAGCGAGAGGAGAGCAATTTTTTTCACAGTTTGAAACAGCGAGAGGAGAGCAGGATTTTCACAGTTTAAAACAGCGAGAGGGAGCAGGGTTTTCACAGTTTAAAACAGCGAGAGGCGAGCAGGTTTTTCACAGTTTAAAACAGCGATAGGAGAGCAGGGTTTTCACAGTTTAAAACAGCGATAGGAGAGCAGTGTTTTCACAGTTTAAAACAGCGAGAGGAGAGCAGGGTTTTCACAGTTTAAAACAGCGATAGGAGAGCAGTGTTTTCACAGTTTAAAACAGCGAGAGGAGAGCAGGGTTTTCACAGTTTAAAACAGCGAGAGGCGAGCAGGTTTTTCACAGTTTAAAACAGCGATAGGAGAGCAGGTTTTTCACAGTTTAAAACAGCGAGAGGCGAGCAGGTTTTTCACAGTTTAAAACAGCGAGAGGAGAGCAGTGTTTTCACAGTTTAAAACAGCGAGAGGAGAGCAGGGTTTTCACAGTTTAAAACAGCGAGAGGCGAGCAGGTTTTTCACAGTTTAAAACAGCGATAGGAGAGCAGGGTTTTCACAGTTTAAAACAGCGATAGGAGAGCAGGAATTTCACAGTTTAAAACAGCGAGAGGCGAGCAGGTTTTTCACAGTTTAAAACAGCGAGTGGTGAGCAGGTTTTTCACAGTTTAAAACAGCGAGAGGAGAGCAGGGATTTCACATTTTAAAACAGCGAGAGGAGAGCTGGTTTTTCACAGTTTAAAACAGCGAGTGGAGAGCAGTGTTTTCACAGTTTTAAACAGCGAGAGGACAGCAGGGTTTTCACAGTTTAAAACAGCGAGAGCAGAGCTGTGTTTTCACAGTTTAAAACAGTGAGAGGAGAGCAGAGTTTTTCACAATTTAAAACAGCGAGAGGAGAGCAAGTTTTTCACTGTTTGAAACAGCGAGAGGAGAGCAGGATTTTCACAGTTTAAAACAGCGAGAGCAGAGCAGGGATTTCACAGTTTAAAACAGCGAGTGGTGAGCAGGTTTTTCACAGTTTAAAACAGCGAGAGGAGAGCAGGGATTTCACAGTTTAAAACAGCGAGAGGAGAGCAGGTTTTTCACAGTTTAAAACAGCGAGAGGAGAGCAGAGTTTTTCACAGTTTAAAACAGCGAGAGGAGAGCAAGTTTTTCACAGTTTGAAACAGCGAGAGGAGAGCAGGGTTTTCACAGTTTAAAACAGCGAGAGGAGAGCAGGGTTTTCACAGTTTAAAACAGCGAGAGGCGAGCAGGTTTTTCACAGTTTAAAACAGCGATAGGAGAGTAGTGTTTTCACAGTTTAAAACTGCGAGAGGAGAGCAGGGTTTTCACAGTTTAAAACAGCGAGAGGAGAGCAGGTTTTTCACAGTTTAAAACAGCGATAGGAGAGCTGGGTTTTCACAGTTTAAAACAGCGATAGGAGAGCTGGGTTTTCACAGTTTAAAACAGAAATAGGAGAGCTGTGTCCTCACAGTTTAAAACAACGTGAGGTGAGCAGGTTTTTCACGGTTTAAAACAGCGAGAGGAGAGCAGGGTTTTCAAAGTTTAAAACAGCGAGAGGAGAGCAGGGTTTTCAAAGTTTAAAACAGCGAGAGGAGTGCAGGTTTTTCACAGATTAAAACAACGAGAGGAGAGCAGGGTTTTCACAGTGTAAAACAGCTGGAGAAGAGAAGGTTTTTCAGGTTAAAACAGCGAGAGGAGAGCAGGATTTTCACAGTTTAAAACAGCGAGAGGAGAGCAGGAATTTCACAGTTTAAAACAGCGAGAGGAGAGCAGTTTTTTCACAGTTTAAAACAGCGAGAGGAGAGCAGGATTTTCACAGTTTAAAACAGCGAGAGGAGAGCAGGATTTTCAAAGTTTAAAACAGCGAGAGGACAGCAGGGTTTTCACAGTTTAAAACAGCGACAGGAGAGCTGAAATTTCACAGTTTAAAAGAATGAGAGGAGAGCAGAGTTTTTCACAGTTTAAAACAGCGAGAGGAGAGCAGGGTTTTCATAGTTTAAAACAGCGAGAGGAGAGCAATTTTTTTCACAGTTTGAAACAGCGAGAGGAGAGCAGGATTTTCACAGTTTAAAACAGCGAGAGGGAGCAGGGTTTTCACAGTTTAAAACAGCGAGAGGCGAGCAGGTTTTTCACAGTTTAAAACAGCGATAGGAGAGCAGGGTTTTCACAGTTTAAAACAGCGATAGGAGAGCAGTGTTTTCACAGTTTAAAACAGCGAGAGGAGAGCAGGGTTTTCACAGTTTAAAACAGCGATAGGAGAGCAGTGTTTTCACAGTTTAAAACAGCGAGAGGAGAGCAGGGTTTTCACAGTTTAAAACAGCGAGAGGCGAGCAGGTTTTTCACAGTTTAAAACAGCGATAGGAGAGCAGGTTTTTCACAGTTTAAAACAGCGAGAGGCGAGCAGGTTTTTCACAGTTTAAAACAGCGAGAGGAGAGCAGTGTTTTCACAGTTTAAAACAGCGAGAGGAGAGCAGGGTTTTCACAGTTTAAAACAGCGAGAGGCGAGCAGGTTTTTCACAGTTTAAAACAGCGATAGGAGAGCAGGGTTTTCACAGTTTAAAACAGCGATAGGAGAGCAGGAATTTCACAGTTTAAAACAGCGAGAGGCGAGCAGGTTTTTCACAGTTTAAAACAGCGAGTGGTGAGCAGGTTTTTCACAGTTTAAAACAGCGAGAGGAGAGCAGGGATTTCACATTTTAAAACAGCGAGAGGAGAGCTGGTTTTTCACAGTTTAAAACAGCGAGTGGAGAGCAGTGTTTTCACAGTTTAAAACAGCGAGAGGACAGCAGGGTTTTCACAGTTTAAAACAGCGAGAGCAGAGCTGTGTTTTCACAGTTTAAAACAGTGAGAGGAGAGCAGAGTTTTTCACAATTTAAAACAGCGAGAGGAGAGCAAGTTTTTCACAGTTTAAAACAGCGAGAGGAGAGCAGGGTTTTCACAGTTTAAAACAGCGAGAGGAGAGCAGGGTTTTCACAGTTTAAAACAGCGATAGGAGAGCAGGGTTTTCACAGTTTAAAACAGCGAGAGGAGAGCAGGGTTTTCACAGTTTAAAACAGCGAGAGGCGAGCAGGTTTTTCACAGTTTAAAACAGCGATAGGAGAGCAGGTTTTTCACAGTTTAAAACAGCGAGAGGCGAGCAGGTTTTTCACAGTTTAAAACAGCGAGAGGAGAGCAGTGTTTTCACAGTTTAAAACAGCGAGAGGAGAGCAGGGTTTTCACAGTTTAAAACAGCGAGAGGAGAGCAGGATTTTCAAAGTTTAAAACAGCGAGAGGACAGCATGGTTTTCACAGTTTAAAACAGCGACAGGAGAGCTGAAATTTCACAGTTTAAAAGAATGAGAGGAGAGCAGAGTTTTTCACAGTTTAAAACACCGAGATGGGAGCAGGGTTCTCACAGTTTAAAACAACGAGAGTAGAGCACGGTTTTCAAAGTTTAAAACAGCGATAGGAGAGCAGGTTTATCACAGTTAAAAACAGCGAGAGAAGAACAGGGTTTTCACAGTTAAAAACAGCGAGAGGAGAACAGGTTTTTCACAGTTTAAAACAGCGAGCGGTGAACAGTGTTTTCAAAGTTAAAAACAGCGAGAGGAGAGCAGGTTTTTCACAGTTAAAAACAGCGACAGGAGGGCAGGTTTTTCACAGTTTAAAACAGCGAGAGGAGAGCAAGTTTTTCACAGTTTGAAACAGCGAGAGGAGAGCAGGGTTTTTACAGTTTAACACAGCGAGAGGAGAGCAGGAGTTAAACAGTTTAAAACAGCGATAGGAGAGCAGTGTCCTCACAGTTTAAAACAGCAAGAGGAGTGCAGGTTTTTCACAGTTTCAAACAACGAGAGGAGAGCACGGTTTTCACAGTGTAAAACAGCGAGAGAAGAGCAGGTTCTTCAGTTTAAAACAGTGATAGGAGAGCAGGATTTTCACAGTTTAAAACAGCGAGAGGAGAGCAGGAACTTCACAGTTTAAAACAGCGAGAGGCGAGCAGGTTTTTCACAGTTGAAAACAGCGATAGGAGAGCAGTTTTTTCACAGTTTAAAACAGCGAGAGGAGAGCAGGATTTTCATAGTTTAAAATAGCGATAGGAGAGCAGGGTTTTCACAGTTTAAAACAGCGATAGGAGAGCAGGAATTTCACAGTTTAAAACAGCGAGAGGCGAGCAGGTTTTTCACAGTTTAAAACAGCGAGTGGTGAGCAGGTTTTTCACAGTTTAAAACAGCGAGAGGAGAGCAGGGATTTCACATTTTAAAACAGCGAGAGGAGAGCTGGTTTTTCACAGTTTAAAACAGCGAGTGGAGAGCAGGATTTTCACAGTTTAAAACAGCGAGAGGACAGCAGGGTTTTCACAGTTTAAAACAGCGAGAGGAGAGCTGAAATTTCACAGTTTAAAACAGTGAGAGGAGAGCAGAGTTTTTCACAGTTTAAAACAGCGAGAGGAGAGCAGGGTTTTCACAGTTTAAAACAGTGAGAGGCGAGCAGGTTTTTCACAGTTTAAAACAGCGATAGGAGAGCAGGGTTTTCACAGTTTAAAACAGCGAGAGGCGAGCAGGTTTTTCACCGTTTAAAACAGCGATAGGAGAGCAGGTTTTTCACAGTTTAAAACAGCGAGAGGCGAGCAGGTTTTTCACAGTTCAAAACAGCGAGAGGAGAGCAGTGTTTTCACAGTTTAAAACAGCGAGAGGAGAGCAGGGTTTTCACAGTTTAAAACAGCGAGAGGAGAGCAGGATTTTCAAAGTTTAAAACAGCGAGAGGACAGCAGGGTTTTCACAGTTTAAAACAGCGACAGGAGAGCTGAAATTTCACAGTTTAAAAGAATGAGTGGAGAGCAGAGTTTTTCACAGTTTAAAACAGCGAGAGGAGAGCAGGTTTTTCACAGTTTAAAACAATGAGTGGTGAGATGTATTAAACAGTTTAAAACAGCGAGATGGGAGCAGGGTTCTCACAGTTTAAAACAACAAGAGTAGAGCACGGTTTTCAAAGTTTAAAACAGCGATAGGAGAGCAGGGTTTTCACAGTTTAAAACAGCGATAGGAGAGCAGTGTTTTCACAGTTTAAAACAGCGAGAGGAGAGCAGGGTTTTCACAGTTTAAAACAGCGAGAGGCGAGCAGGTTTTTCACAGTTTAAAACAGCGATAGGAGAGCAGGTTTTTCACAGTTTAAAACAGCGAGAGGCGAGCAGGTTTTTCACAGTTTAAAACAGCGAGAGGAGAGCAGTGTTTTCACAGTTTAAAACAGCGAGAGGAGAGCAGGGTTTTCACAGTTTAAAACAGCGAGAGGCGAGCAGGTTTTTCACAGTTTAAAACAGCGATAGGAGAGCAGGGTTTTCACAGTTTAAAACAGCGATAGGAGAGCAGGAATTTCACAGTTTAAAACAGCGAGAGGCGAGCAGGTTTTTCACAGTTTAAAACAGCGAGTGGTGAGCAGGTTTTTCACAGTTTAAAACAGCGAGAGGAGAGCAGGGATTTCACATTTTAAAACAGCGAGAGGAGAGCTGGTTTTTCACAGTTTAAAACAGCGAGTGGAGAGCAGGATTTTCACAGTTTAAAACAGCGAGAGGAGAGCAGGGTTTTCACAGTTTAAAACAGCGAGAGGAGAGCTGTGTTTTCACAGTTTAAAACAGTGAGAGGAGAGCAGAGTTTTTCACAGTTTAAAACAGCGAGAGGAGAGCAAGTTTTTCACAGTTTAAAACAGCGAGAGGAGAGCAGGGTTTTCACAGTTTAAAACAGCGAGAGGAGAGCAGGGTTTTCACAGTTTAAAACAGCGAGAGGCGAGCAGGTTTTTCACAGTTTAAAACAGCGATAGGAGAGCAGGTTTTTCACAGTTTAAAGCAGCGAGAGGCGAGCAGGTTTTTCAAAGTTTAAAACAGCGAGAGGACAGCAGGGTTTTCACAGTTTAAAACAGCGACAGGAGAGCTGAAATTTCACAGTTTAAAAGAATGAGAGGAGAGCAGAGTTTTTCACAGTTTAAAACAGCGAGAGGAGAGCAGGTTTTTCACAGTTTAAAACAGCAAGAGGAGAACAGGTTTTTCACAGTTTAAAACAGCGAGCGGATAACAGTGTTTTCACAGTTTAAAACAGCGAGAGGAGAGCAGGTTTTTCACAGTTAAAAACAGCGACAGGAGGGCAGGTTTTTCACAGTTTAAAACAGCGAGAGGAGAGCAAGTTTTTCACAGTTTGAAACAGCGAGAGGAGAGCAGGGTTTTTACAGTTTAAAACAGCGAGAGGAGAGCAGGAGTTAAACAGTTTAAAACAGCGATAGGAGAGCAGTGTCCTCACAGTTTAAAACAACGTGAGGTGAGCAGGTTTTTCACGGTTTAAAACAGCGAGAGGCGAGCAGGGTTTTCAAAGTTTAAAACAGCGAGAGGAGAGCAGGGTTTTCACAGTGTAAAACAGCGAGAGAAGAGCAGGTTCTTCAGTTTAAAACAGTGATAGGAGAGCAGGATTTTCACAGTTTAAAACAGCGAGAGGAGAGCAGGAACTTCACAGTTTAAAACAGCGAGAGGCGAGCAGGTTTTTCACAGTTGAAAACAGCGATAGGAGAGCAGTTTTTTCACAGTTTAAAACAGCGAGAGGAGAGCAGGATTTTCACAGTTTAAAACAGCGATAGGAGAGCAGGGTTTTCACAGTTTAAAACAGCGATAGGAGAGCAGGAATTTCACAGTTTAAAACAGCGAGAGGCGAGCAGGTTTTTCACAGTTTAAAACAGCGAGTGGTGAGCAGGTTTTTCACAGTTTAAAACAGCGAGAGGAGAGCAGGGATTTCACATTTTAAAACAGCGAGAGGAGAGCTGATTTTTCACAGTTTAAAACAGCGAGTGGAGAGCAGGATTTTCACGGTTTAAAACAGCGAGAGGACAGCAGGGTTTTCACAGTTTAAAACAGCGAGAGGAGAGCTGAAATTTCACAGTTTAAAACAGTGAGAGGAGAGCAGAGTTTTTCACAGTTTAAAACAGCGAGAGGAGAGCAGTTTTTCACAGTTTAAAACAGCGAGAGGAGAGCAGGGTTTTCACAGTTTAAAACAGTGAGAGGCGAGCAGGTTTTTCACAGTTTAAAACAGCGATAGGAGAGCAGGGCTTTCACAGTTTAAAACAGCGATAGGAGAGCAGTGTTTTCACAGTTTAAAACAGCGAGAGGATAGCAGGGTTTTCACAGTTTAAAACAGCGAGAGGCGAGCAGGTTTTTCACAGTTTAAAACAGCGATAGGAGAGCAGGTTTTTCACAGTTTAAAACAGCGAGAGGCGAGCAGGTTTTTCACAGTTTAAAACAGCGAGAGGAGAGCAGTGTTTTCACAGTTTAAAACAGCGAGAGGAGAGCAGGGTTTTCACAGTTTAAAACAGCGAGAGGAGAGCAGGATTTTCAAAGTTTAAAACAGCGAGAGGACAGCAGGGTTTTCACAGTTTAAAACAGCGACAGGAGAGCTGAAATTTCACAGTTTAAAAGAATGAGAGGAGAGCAGAGTTTTTCGAGTTTAAAACAGCGAGAGGAGAGCAGGTTTTTCACAGTTTAAAACAATGAGTGGTGAGATGTATTAAACAGTTTAAAACAGCGAGATGGGAGCAGGGTTCTCACAGTTTAAAACAACGAGAGTAGAGCACGGTTTTCAAAGTTTAAAACAGCGATAGGAGAGCAGGTTTATCACAGTTAAAAACAGCGAGAGAAGAACAGGGTTTTCACAGTTTAAAACAGCGTGCGGTGAACAGGGTTTTCAAAGTTAAAAACAGCGAGAGGGGAGCAGGTTTTTCACAGTTTAAAACAGCGAGAGAAGAGCAGGGTTTTCACAGTTAAAAACAGCAAGAGGAGAACAGGTTTTTCACAGTTTAAAACAGCGAGCGGAGAGCTGGGTTTTCACAGTTTAAAACAGCGAGAGGAGAGCAAGTTTTTCACAGTTTGAAACAGCGAGAGGAGAGCAGGGTTTTTACAGTTTAAAACAGCGAGAGGAGAGCAGGAGTTAAACAGTTTAAAACAGCGATAGGAGAGCAGTGTCCTCACAGTTTAAAACAACGTGAGGTGAGCAGGTTTTTCACGGTTTAAAACAGCGAGAGGCGAGCAGGGTTTTCAAAGTTTAAAACAGCGAGAGGAGAGCAGGGTTTTCAAAGTTTAAACCAACGAGAGGAGAGCAGGGTTTTCAGAGTGTAAAACAGCGAGAGGAGAGCAGGGTTTTCACAGTGTAAAACAGCGAGAGAAGAGCAGGTTCTTCAGTTTAAAACAGCGAGAGGAGAGCAGGATTTTCACAGTTTAAAACAGCGAGAGGAGAGCAGGAATTTCACAGTTTAAAACAGCGAGAGGCGAGCAGGTTTTTCACAGTTTAAAACAGCGATAGGAGAGCAGTTTTTTCACAGTTTAAAACAGCGAGAGGAGAGCAGGATTTTCACAGTTTAAAACAGCGAGAGGACAGCAGGGTTTTCACAGTTTAAAACAGCGAGAGGACAGCAGGGTTTTCACAGTTTAAAACAGCGACAGGAGAGCTGAAATTTCACAGTTTAAAACAATGAGAGGAGAGCAGAGTTTTCCACAGTTTAAAACAGCGAGAGGAGAGCAGGTTTTCACACTTTAAAACAGCGAGAGGAGAACAAGTTTTTCACAGTTTGAAACAGCGAGAGGAGAGCAGGATTTTCACAGTTTAAAACAGCGAGAGCAGAGCAGGGATTTCACAGTTTAAAACAGCGAGTGGTGAGCAGGTTTTTCACAGTTTAAAACAGCGAGAGGAGAGCAGGGATTTCACAGTTTAAAACAGCGAGAGGAGAGCAGGTTTTTCACAGTTTAAAACAGCGAGAGGAGAGCAGGATTTTCACAGTTTAAAACAGCGAGAGGACAGCAGGGTTTTCACATTTTAAAACAGCGAGAGGAAAGCTGAAATTTCACAGTTTAAAACAGTGAGAGGAGAGCAAGTTTTTCACAGTTTGAAACAGCGAGAGGAGAGCAGGGTTTTCACAGTTTAAAACAGCGAGAGGAGAGCAGGTTTTTCACAGTTTAAAACAGCGATAGGAGAGCAGGGTTTTCACAGTTTAAAACAGCGATAGGAGAGCAGTGTTTTCACAGTTTAAAACAGCGAGAGGAGAGCAGGGTTTTCACAGTTTAAAACAGCGAGAGGAGAGCAGGTTTTTCACAGTTTAAAACAGCGATAGGAGAGCTGGGTTTGCACAGTTTAAAACAGCGATAGGAGAGCAGTGTTTTCACAGTTTAAAACAGCCAGAGGAGAGCAGGGTTTTCACAGTTTAAAACAGCGAGATGCGAGCAGGTTTTTCACAGTTTAAAACAGCGAGAGGAGAGCAAGTTTTTCACAGTTTGAAACAGCGAGAGGAGAGCAGGTTTTTCACAGTTTAAAACAGCGAGAGGAGAGCATGTTTTTCACAGTTTTAAACAGCGAGAGGAGAGCAGGTTTTTCAGAGTTCAAAGCAACGAGTGGTGAGCAGATTTTTCACAGTTTAAAACAGCCAGAGGAGAGCAGCATTTTCACAGTTTGAAACAGCGAGAGGAGAGCAGGAATTTCACAGTTTAAAACAGCGAGAGGAGAGAAGGTTTTTCACAGTTTCAAACAGCGAGAGGAGAGCAAGTTTTTCACAGGTTGAAACTGCGAGAGGAGAGCAGGGTTTTCACAGTTAAAAACAGCGAGAGGAGAGCTGAAATTTCACAGTTTAAAACAGTGAGAGGATAGCAGAGTTTTTCACAGTTTAAAACAGCGAGAGGAGAGCAAGTTTTTCACAGTTTGAAACAGCGAGAGGAGAGCAGGGTTTTCACAGTTTAAAACAGCGAGAGGGTAGCAGGTTTTTCACAGTTTAAAACAGCGAGAGGACAGCAGGGTTTTCACAGTTTAAAACAGCGAGAGGAGAGCTGAAATTTCACAGTTTAAAACAGTGAGAGGAGAGCAGAGTTTTTCACAGTTTGAAACAGCGAGAGGAGAGCAGGGTATTCACAGTTTAAAATAGCGAGAGGAGAGCAGGGTTTTCACAGTTTAAAACAGCGAGAGGCGAGCAGGTTTTTCACAGTTTAAAACAGCGAGAGGAGAGCAGGGTTTTCTCAGTTTAAAACAGCGATAGGAGAGCAGTGTTTTCACAGTTTAAAACAGCGTGAGGAGAGCAGGGTTTTCACAGTTTAAAACAGCGAGAGGAGAGCAAGTTTTTCACAGTTTGAAACAGCGAGAGGAGATCAGGGATTTTACAGTTTAAAACAGCGAGAGGAGAGCAGGAGTTAAACAGTTTAAAACAGCGATAGGAGAGCAGTGTCCTCACAGTTTAAAACAACGTGAGGTGAGCAGGTTTTTCACGGTTTAAAACAGCGAGAGGAGAGCAGGGTTTTCAAAGTTTAAAACAGCGAGAGGAGAGCAGGGTTTTCAAAGTTTAAAACAGCGAGAGGAGTGCAGGTTTTTCACAGTTTAAAACAACGAGAGGAGAGCAGGGTTTTCACAGTGTAAAACAGCTGGAGAAGAGCAGGTTTTTCAGGTTAAAACAGCGAGAGGAGAGCAGGATTTTCATAGTTTAAAACAGCGAGAGGAGAGCAGGAATTTCACAGTTTAAAACAGCGAGAGGCGAGCAGGGTTTTCACAGTGTAAAACAGCGAGAGAAGAGCAGGTTTTTCAGTTTGAAACAGCGAGAGGAGAGCAGGTTTTTCACAGTTTAAAACAGCGAGAGGAGAGCAGGGTTTTCACAGTTTAAAACAGCGATAGGAGAGCAGGGTTTTCACAGTTTAAAACAGCGAGAGGACAGCTGCGGATTCACAGCTTAAAACAATGGGAGGAGAGCAGGATTTTCACACTTAAAAACTGCGAGAGGCAGGCGGGGTTTTCACAGTTTTAAACAACGAGAGCTGAGCCGGGTTGTCACAGTTTTAAACAATGAAGGTGAGCCAGGATTTTCACAGTTTAAAACAGCGAGAGGAGAGCAGGAATTTCAAAGGTTAAAACAGCGAGAGGAGAGCAGGATTTTCACAGTTTAAAACAGCGAGAGCACAGCAGGGTTTTCACAGATTAAAACAGCGAGAGGAGAGCAGGGTATTCACAGTTTAAAAAAGCAAGAGGTGAGCAGGTTTTTCACAGTTTAAAACAGCGAGAGGAGAGCAGGGTTCTCACAGTTTAAAACAACGAGAGTAGAGCAGGGTTTTCAAAGTTTAAAACAATGAGTGGTGAGAAGGATTTAAAAAGTTTAAAACAGCGAGATGGGAGCAGGGTTCTCACAGTTTAAAACAGCGAGAGGAGAGTAGGTTTTTCAGTTTAAAAAAGCAAGAGGTGAGCAGGTTTTTCACAGTTTAAATCAGCGAGAGGAGAGCAGCGTTTTCACAGTTTAAAAAAGCGTGAGGACAGCAGGAATTTCACAGTTCAAAAAACAGCGAAAGGAGAGCAGGTTTTTCACAGTTTAAAACAATGAGTGTTGAGAAGGATTTAAACAGTTTAAAACAGCGAGATGGGAGCAGGGTTCTCACAGATTTAAACAACGAGAGGTGAGCCAGAATTTTCACAGTTTAAAACAGCGATAGCAGAGCAGGAATTTCAAAGGTTAAAACAGCGAGAGGAGAGCAAGAATTTCACAGTTTAAAACATCGATAGGAGAGCAGTGTTTTCACAGTTTAAAACAGCGAGAGGAGAGCAGGGTTTTCACAGTTTAAAACAGCGAGTGGAGACCAGGAATTTCACAGTTTAACAAAGCGAGAGGAGAGCAGGAATTTCACAATTTAAAACAGCGACAGGAGAGCAGTGTTTTCACAGTTTAAAACAGCGAGAGGCGAGCAGGAGTTTCACAGTTTAAAACAGCGAGAGGAGAGCAGGTATTTCACAGTTTAACACAGCAAGAGGAGCGCAGGAATTTCACAATTTAAAACAGCGATAGGAGAGCAGGGTTTTCACAGTTTAAAACACAGAGAGGAGAGCAGGAATTTCACAGTTTAAAACACAGAGAGGTGAGCCAGGATTTTCACAGTTTAAAACAGCGAGAGGAGAGCAGGAATTTCACAGTTTCAAACAGCAAGAGGAGAGCAGGAATTTCACAGTTTCAAACAGCAAGAGGAGAGCAGGAATTTCACAGTTTAAAACAGCGAGAGGAGAGTAGGGTTTTCACAGTTTAAAACAGCGAGAGGAGAACAGGTTTTTCACAGTTTAAAACAGCGAGAGGAGAGGAGGTTTTTCACAGTTTAAAACAGCGAGAGGAGAGCAAGTTTTTCACAGTTTGAAACTGCGAGAGGAGAGCAGGGTTTTCACAGTTTAAAACAATGAGTGGTGCGAAGGATTTAAACAGTTTAAAAAAGCGAGATGGGAGCAGGGTTCTCACAGTTTAAAACAGCGAGAGTAGAGCAGGTTTTTCAAAGTTTAAAACAGCGATAGGAGAGCAGGTTTTTCACAGTTTAAAACAGCGAGAGGAGAGCAGGGTTTTCACAGTTAAAAACAGCGAGAGAAGAGCAGGTTTTTCCGTTTAAAAAAGCAAGAGGTGAGCACTTTTTTCACAGTTCAAAACTGCGAGAGGAGAGCAGGGTTTTCACAGTTTAAAAAAGCGAGAGGAGAGCAGGTTTTTCACAGTTTAAAACAGCGAGAGGAGAGCAGGTTTTTCACAGTTTAAAACTGCGAGAGGAGAGCAGGTTTTTCACAGTTTAAAACAGCGAGAGGAGAGCAGGTTTTTCACAGTTTAATAAAGCGAGAGGAGAGAAGGTTTTTCACAGTTTAAAACAGCGAGAGGAGAGCTGAAATTTCACAGTTTAAAACAGCGAGAAGAGAGCAGGAATTTCACAGTTTAAAACAGCGAGGGGAGAGTAGGTTTTTCACAGTTTCAACCAGCGAGAGGAGAGCAGTGTTTTCACAGTTTAAAACAGCGAGAGGAGAGCAGGAATTTCACAGTTTAAAACCGCGAGAGGAGAGCAGGTTTTCCACAGTTCAAAAAAACGAGTGGTGAGCAGGATTTAAACAGCTTAAAACAACGAGAGGGGAGCAGGGTTCTCACAGTTTAAAACACCGAGAGGTGAGCAGGTTTTTCACAGTTTAAAACAGCGAGAGGAGAACAGGTTTTTCACAGTTTAAAACAGCGAGAGGAGAGCAGGAATTTGACAGTTTAAAACAGCGAGAGGAGAGCAGGTTTTTCACAGTTTAAAACAGCGAGAGGAGAGCAGGGTTTTCACAGTTTAAAACAGCGGGAGGAGAGCAGGTTTTTCACAGTTTAAAACAGCGAGAGGTGAGCAGGGTTTTCACAGTTTAAAACAGCGAGAGGAGAGCCGGATTTTCTGTGTTTTAAACAGTGAGAGGAGAGCAGGAATTTGACAGTTTAAAACAGCGAGAGGAGAACAGGTTTTTCACAGTTTAAAACAGCGAGAGGAGAGCAGGAATTTGACAGTTTAAAACAGCGAGAGGAGAGCAGGTTTTTCACAGTTTAAAACAGCGAGAGGAGAGCAGGGTTTTCACAGTTTAAAACAGCGGGAGGAGAGCAGGTTTTTCACAGTTTAAAACAGCGAGAGGTGAGCAGGGTTTTCACAGTTTAAAACAGCGAGTGGAGAGCCGGATTTTCTGAGTTTTAAACAGTGAGAGGATAGTCGGCTATTCACTGTTTAAAACAGCGAGAGGACAGCACGATTTTCACTGTTTAAAACAGCGAGAGGACAGCACGATTTTCACAGTTTAAAACAGAGAGAGGAGAGCCCGGTTTTCACAATTTATAACAACAAGACATGGGCCGGGAATTACACAGATTAAAACAGCGATAGGAAGGCGGCATTTTCACAGTTCAAAACAGCGAGAGGAGAGCCGGGTTTGCACTGTTTCAATCAACACAAGAGGGCCGGATTTTCACTGTTCAAAATAGCGAGGGGAGTGCGGGATTTTCACAGTTTAAAACAGCGAGAGGAGAGCAGGAATTTCACAGTTTAAAATAGCAAGAGGAGAGCAGGTTTTCCACAGTTTAAAACATTGAGAAGAGAGCTGGGTTTTCACAGATTAAAACAGCGAGAGGAGAGCAGGAATTTCACAGATTAAAACAGTGAGAGGAAAGTAGGTTTTTCACAGTTTTAAACAGCTAGCGGAGAGCAGGGTTTTCACAGTTTAAAACAGTGAGAGGAGACTTGGGTTTTTCACAGTTTAAAACAGCGAGAGGACAGCAGTGTTTTCATAGTTTAAAACAGCGAGTGGAGACCCAGGATTTTCAGAGTTTAAAACAGCGAGAGGATAGCCGGATTTTCTGAGTTTTAAACAGTGAGAGGATAGTCGGCTATTCACTGTTTAAAACAGCGAGAGGACAGCACGATTTTCACAGTTTAAAACAGAGAGAGGAGAGCCCGGTTTTCACAATTCATAACAACGAGACATGGGCCGGGATTTACACAGATTAAAACAGCGATAGGAAGGCGGCATTTTCACAGTTCAAAACAGCGGGAGGAGAGCCGGGTTTTCACTGTTTCAATGAACACAAGAGGGCGGGATTTTCACAGTTTAAAACAGCTAGAGGAGAGCAATGTTTTCATAGTTTAAAACAACGAGAGGTGAGCAGGAATTTCACAGTTTAAAATCGCAAGAGGAGAGCAGGGTTTTCACAGTTTAAAACATCAAGAAGAGAGCTGGGTTTTCACAGTTTAAAACAGCGAGAGGAGAGCAGGAATTTCACAGGTTAAAACAGCGAGTGGAGTGCTGGATTTTCACAGTTTAAAACAGAGAGGGGAGCGCAGGATTTTCACTGTTTAAAACAGCGAGAGGAGAGCAGGAATTTCACAGTTTAAAACAGCGAGAGGAGAGCAGGATTTTCACAGTTTAAAACAGCGAGAGGACAGCAGGGTTTTCACAGTTTAAAACAGCGAGAGGACAGCAGGGTTTTCACAGTTTAAAACAGCGACAGGAGAGCTGAAATTTCACAGTTTAAAACAATGAGAGGAGAGCAGAGTTTTCCACAGTTTAAAACAGCGAGAGGAGAGCAGGTTTTCACAGTTTAAAACAACGAGAGGAGAACAAGTTTTTCACAGTTTGAAACAGCGAGAGGAGAGCAAGATTTTCACAGTTTAAAACAGCGAGAGCAGAGCAGGGATTTCACAGTTTAAAACAGCGAGTGGTGAGCAGGTTTTTCACAGTTTAAAACAGCGAGAGGAGAGCAGGGATTTCACAGTTTAAAACAGCGAGAGGATAGCAGGTTTTTCACAGTTTAAAACAGCGAGAGGAGAGCAGGATTTTCACAGTTTAAAACAGCGAGAGGACAGCAGGGTTTTCACAGTTTAAAACAGCAAGAGGAAAGCTGAAATTTCACAGTTTAAAACAGTGAGAGGAGAGCAAGTTTTTCACAGTTTGAAACAGCGAGAGGAGAGCAGGGCTTTCACAGTTTAAAACAGCGAGAGGAGAGCAGGTTTTTCACAGTTTAAAACAGCGATAGGAGAGCAGGGTTTTCACAGTTTAAAACAGCGATAGGAGAGCAGTGTTTTCACAGTTTAAAACAGCGATAGGAGAGCAGGGTTTTCACAGTTTAAAACAGCGATAGGAGAGCAGTGTTTTCACAGTTTAAAACAGCGAGAGGAGAACAGGTTTTTCACAGTTTAAAACAGCGATAGGAGAGCAGTGTTTTCACAGTTTAAAACAGCGAGAGGAGAGCAGGGTTTTCACAGTTTAAAACAGCGAGAGGCGAGCAGGTTTTTCGAAGTTTAAAACAGCGAGAGGAGAGCAGGGTTTTCTCAGTTTAAAACAGCGATAGGAGAGCAGTGTTTTCAAAGTTTAAAACAGCGAGAGGAGAGCAGGGTTTTCAAAGTTTAAAACAGCGAGAGGAGTGCAGGTTTTTCACAGTTTAAAACAACGAGAGAAGAGCAGGTTTTTCACAGTGTAAAACAGCTGTATAAGAGCAGGTTTTTCAGGTTAAAACAGCGAGAGGAGAGCAGGATTTTCACAGTTTAAAACAGCGAGAGGAGAGCAGGAATTTCACAGTTTAAAACAGCGAGAGGCGAGCAGGTTTTACACAGTTTAAAACAGCGATAGGAGAGCAGTTTTTTCACAGTTTAAAACAGCGAGAGGTGAGCAGGATTTTCACAGTTTAAAACAGCGAGAGGAGAGCAGGATTTTCAAAGTTTAAAACAGCGAGAGGACAGCAGGTTTTTTACAGTTTAAAACAGCGACAGGAGAGCTGAAATTTCACAGTTTAAAAGAATGAGAGGAGAGCAGAGTTTTTCACAGTTTAAAACAGCGAGAGGAGAGCAGGTTTTTCACAGTTTAAAACAGCGAGAGGAGAGCAAGTTTTTCACAGTTTGAAACAGCGAGAGGAGAGCAGGGATTTCACAGTTTAAAACAGCGAGTGGTGAGCAGGTTTTTCACAGTTTAAATCAGCGAGAGGAGAGCAGGGATTTCACATTTTAAAACAGCGAGAGGAGAGCTGGTTTTTCACAGTTTAAAACAGCGAGTGGAGAGCAGGATTTTCACAGTTTAAAACAGCGAGAGCAGAGCAGGGATTTCACAGTTTAAAACAGCGAGTGGTGAGCAGGTTTTTCACAGTTTAAAAGAACGAGAGGAGAGCAGGGATTTCACATTTTAAAACAGCGAGAGGAGAGCAGGTTTTTCACAGTTTAAAACTGCGAGTGGAGAGCAGGATTTTCACAGTTTAAAACAGCGAGAGGACAGCAGGGTTTTCACAGTTTAAAACAGCGAGAGGAGAGCTGAAATTTCACAGTTTAAAACAGTGAGAGGAGAGCAGAGTTTTTCAAAGTTTAAAACAGCGAGAGGGGAGCAAGTTTTTCACAGTTTAAAACAGCGAGAGGAGAGCAGGGTTTTCACAGTTTAAAACAGCGAGAGGCGAGCAGGTTTTTCACAGTTTAAAACAGCGATAGGAGAGCAGGGTTTTCACAGTTTAAAACAGCGATAGGAGAGCAGTGTTTTCACAGTTTAAAACAGCGAGAGGCGAGCAGGTTTTTCACAGTTTAAAACAGCGATAGGAGAGCAGGTTTTTCACAGTTTAAAACAGCGAGAGGCGAGCAGGTTTTTCACAGTTTAAAACAGCGAGAGGAGAGCAGTGTTTTCACCGTTTAAAACAGCGAGAGGAGAGCAGGGTTTTCACAGTTTAAAACAGCGAGAGGCGAGCAGGTTTTTCACAGTTTAAAACAGCGATAGGAGAGCAGGGTTTTCACAGTTTAAAACAGCGATAGGAGAGCAGGTTTTTCACAGTTTAAAACAGCGAGAGGAGAGCAGGATTTTCACAGTTTAAAACAGCGAGAGGAGAGCAGGATTTTCACAGTTTAAAACAGCGAGAGGACAGCAGGGTTTTCACAGTTTAAAACAGCGATAGGAGAGCAGGAATTTCACAGTTTAAAACAGCGAGAGGCGAGCAGGTTTTTCACAGTTTAAAACAGCGATAGGAGAGCAGGTTTTTCACAGTTTAAAACAGCGAGAGGAGAGCAGGATTTTCACAGTTTAAAACAGCGAGAGGAGAGCAGGATTTTCACAGTTTAAAACAGCGAGAGGACAGCAGGGTTTTCACAGTTTAAAATAGCGACAGGAGAGCTGAAATTTCACAGTTTAAAACAATGAGAGGAGAGCAGAGTTTTTCACAGTTTAAAACAGCGAGAGGAGAGCAGGATTTTCACAGTTTAAAACAGCGAGAGGAGAGCAAGTTTTTCACAGTTTGAAACAGCGAGAGGAGAGCAGGATTTTCACAGTTTAAAACAGCGAGAGCAGAGCAGGGATTTCACAGTTTAAAACAGCGAGAGGAGAGCAGGTTTTTCACAGTTTAAAACAGCGAGAGGAGAGCAGGATTTTCACAGTTTAAAACAGCGAGAGCAGAGCAGGGATTTCACAGTTTAAAACAGCGAGTGGTGAGCAGGTTTTTCACAGTTTAAAACAGCGAGAGGAGAGCAGGGATTTCACAGTTTAAAACAGCGAGAGAAGAGCAGGTTTTTCTCAGTTTAAAACAGCGAGAGGAGAGCAGGATTTTCACAGTTTAATACAGCGAGAGGACAGCAGGGTTTTCACAGTTTAAAACAGCGAGATGGGAGCTGAAATTTCAGAGTTTAAAACAGTGAGAGGAGAGCAGAGTTTTTCACAGTTTGAAACAGCGAGAGGAGAGCAGGGTTTTCACAGTTTAAAACAGCGAGAGGTGAGCAGGGATTTCACAGTTTAAGACAACGAGAGGCGAGCAGGTTTTTCACAGTTTTAAACAGCGATAGGAGAGCAGGGTTTTCACAGTTTAAAACAGCGATAGGAGAGCATTGTTTTCACAGTTTAAAACAGCGAGAGGAGAGCAGGGTTTTCACAGTTTAAAACTGCGAGAGGCGAGCAGGTTTTTCACATGTTAAAACAGCGATAGGAGAGCAGGGTTTTCACAGTTTAAAACAGCGAGAGGAGAGCAGGAATTTCACAGTTTAAAAAAGCGAGAGGAGAGCAGGTTTTTCAGAGTTTAAAGAAACGAGTGGTGATCAGGTTTTTCACAGTTTTAAACAGTGAGAGGAGAGCAGGTTTTTCACAGTTTTAAACAGCGAGAGGAGAGCAGGTTTTTCAGAGTTCAAAGCAACGAGTGGTGAGCAGATTTTGCACAGTTTAAAACAGCCAGAGGAGAGCAGCATTTTCACAGTTTGAAACAGCGAGTGGAGAGCAGGATTTTCACAGTTTAAAACAGCGAGAGCAGAGCAGGGATTTCACAGTTTAAAACAGCGAGTGGTGAGCAGGTTTTTCACAGTTTAAAAGAACGAGAGGAGAGCAGGGATTTCACATTTTAAAACAGCGAGAGGAGAGCAGGTTTTTCACAGTTTAAAACTGCGAGTGGAGAGCAGGATTTTCACAGTTTAAAACAGCGAGAGGACAGCAGGGTTTTCACAGTTTAAAACAGCGAGAGGAGAGCTGAAATTTCACAGTTTAAAACAGTGAGAGGAGAGCAGAGTTTTTCAAAGTTTAAAACAGCGAGAGGGGAGCAAGTTTTTCACAGTTTAAAACAGCGAGAGGAGAGCAGGGTTTTCACAGTTTAAAACAGCGAGAGGCGAGCAGGTTTTTCACAGTTTAAAACAGCGATAGGAGAGCAGGGTTTTCACAGTTTAAAACAGCGATAGGAGAGCAGTGTTTTCACAGTTTAAAACAGCGAGAGGCGAGCAGGTTTTTCACAGTTTAAAACAGCGATAGGAGAGCAGGTTTTTCACAGTTTAAAACAGCGAGAGGCGAGCAGGTTTTTCACAGTTTAAAACAGCGAGAGGAGAGCAGTGTTTTCACCGTTTAAAACAGCGAGAGGAGAGCAGGGTTTTCACAGTTTAAAACAGCGAGAGGCGAGCAGGTTTTTCACAGTTTAAAACAGCGATAGGAGAGCAGGGTTTTCACAGTTTAAAACAGCGATAGGAGAGCAGGTTTTTCACAGTTTAAAACAGCGAGAGGAGAGCAGGATTTTCACAGTTTAAAACAGCGAGAGGAGAGCAGGATTTTCACAGTTTAAAACAGCGAGAGGACAGCAGGGTTTTCACAGTTTAAAACAGCGATAGGAGAGCAGGAATTTCACAGTTTAAAACAGCGAGAGGCGAGCAGGTTTTTCACAGTTTAAAACAGCGATAGGAGAGCAGGTTTTTCACAGTTTAAAACAGCGAGAGGAGAGCAGGATTTTCACAGTTTAAAACAGCGAGAGGAGAGCAGGATTTTCACAGTTTAAAACAGCGAGAGGACAGCAGGGTTTTCACAGTTTAAAACAGCGACAGGAGAGCTGAAATTTCACAGTTTAAAACAATGAGAGGAGAGCAGAGTTTTTCACAGTTTAAAACAGCGAGAGGAGAGCAGGATTTTCACAGTTTAAAACAGCGAGAGGAGAGCAAGTTTTTCACAGTTTGAAACAGCGAGAGGAGAGCAGGATTTTCACAGTTTAAAACAGCGAGAGCAGAGCAGGGATTTCACAGTTTAAAACAGCGAGAGGAGAGCAGGTTTTTCACAGTTTAAAACAGCGAGAGGAGAGCAGGATTTTCACAGTTTAAAACAGCGAGAGCAGAGCAGGGATTTCACAGTTTAAAACAGCGAGTGGTGAGCAGGTTTTTCACAGTTTAAAACAGCGAGAGGAGAGCAGGGATTTCACAGTTTAAAACAGCGAGAGGAGAGCAGGTTTTTCACAGTTTAAAACAGCGAGTGGTGAGCAGGTTTTTCTCAGTTTAAAACAGCGAGAGGAGAGCAGGATTTTCACAGTTTAATACAGCGAGAGGACAGCAGGGTTTTCACAGTTTAAAACAGCGAGATGGGAGCTGAAATTTCAGAGTTTAAAACAGTGAGAGGAGAGCAGAGTTTTTCACAGTTTGAAACAGCGAGAGGAGAGCAGGGTTTTCACAGTTTAAAACAGCGAGAGGTGAGCAGGGATTTCACAGTTTAAGACAACGAGAGGCGAGCAGGTTTTTCACAGTTTAAAACAGCGATAGGAGAGCAGGGTTTTCACAGTTTAAAACAGCGATAGGAGAGCATTGTTTTCACAGTTTAAACAGCGAGAGGAGAGCAGGGTTTTCACAGTTTAAAACTGCGAGAGGCGAGCAGGTTTTTCACATGTTAAAACAGCGATAGGAGAGCAGGGTTTTCACAGTTTAAAACAGCGAGAGGAGAGCAGGAATTTCACAGTTTAAAAAAGCGAGAGGAGAGCAGGTTTTTCAGAGTTTAAGGAAACGAGTGGTGAGCAGGTTTTTCACAGTTTAAAACAGCGAGAGGAGAGCAGGTTTTTCAGAGTTTAAAGAAACGAGTGGTGATCAGGTTTTTCACAGTTTTAAACAGTGAGAGGAGAGCAGGTTTTTCACAGTTTTAAACAGCGAGAGGAGAGCAGGTTTTTCAGAGTTCAAAGCAACGAGTGGTGAGCAGATTTTGCACAGTTTAAAACAGCCAGAGGAGAGCAGCATTTTCACAGTTTGAAACAGCGAGTGGAGAGCAGGATTTTCACAGTTTAAAACAGCGAGAGCAGAGCAGGGATTTCACAGTTTAAAACAGCGAGTGGTGAGCAGGTTTTTCACAGTTTAAAAGAACGAGAGGAGAGCAGGGATTTCACATTTTAAAACAGCGAGAGGAGAGCAGGTTTTTCACAGTTTAAAACTGCGAGTGGAGAGCAGGATTTTCACAGTTTAAAACAGCGAGAGGACAGCAGGGTTTTCACAGTTTAAAACAGCGAGAGGAGAGCTGAAATTTCACAGTTTAAAACAGTGAGAGGAGAGCAGAGTTTTTCAAAGTTTAAAACAGCGAGAGGGGAGCAAGTTTTTCACAGTTTAAAACAGCGAGAGGAGAGCAGGGTTTTCACAGTTTAAAACAGCGAGAGGCGAGCAGGTTTTTCACAGTTTAAAACAGCGATAGGAGAGCAGGGTTTTCACAGTTTAAAACAGCGATAGGAGAGCAGTGTTTTCACAGTTTAAAACAGCGAGAGGCGAGCAGGTTTTTCACAGTTTAAAACAGCGATAGGAGAGCAGGTTTTTCACAGTTTAAAACAGCGAGAGGCGAGCAGGTTTTTCACAGTTTAAAACAGCGAGAGGAGAGCAGTGTTTTCACCGTTTAAAACAGCGAGAGGAGAGCAGGGTTTTCACAGTTTAAAACAGCGAGAGGCGAGCAGGTTTTTCACAGTTTAAAACAGCGATAGGAGAGCAGGGTTTTCACAGTTTAAAACAGCGATAGGAGAGCAGGTTTTTCACAGTTTAAAACAGCGAGAGGAGAGCAGGATTTTCACAGTTTAAAACAGCGAGAGGAGAGCAGGATTTTCACAGTTTAAAACAGCGAGAGGACAGCAGGGTTTTCACAGTTTAAAACAGCGATAGGAGAGCAGGAATTTCACAGTTTAAAACAGCGAGAGGCGAGCAGGTTTTTCACAGTTTAAAACAGCGATAGGAGAGCAGGTTTTTCACAGTTTAAAACAGCGAGAGGAGAGCAGGATTTTCACAGTTTAAAACAGCGAGAGGAGAGCAGGATTTTCACAGTTTAAAACAGCGAGAGGACAGCAGGGTTTTCACAGTTTAAAACAGCGACAGGAGAGCTGAAATTTCACAGTTTAAAACAATGAGAGGAGAGCAGAGTTTTTCACAGTTTAAAACAGCGAGAGGAGAGCAGGATTTTCACAGTTTAAAACAGCGAGAGGAGAGCAAGTTTTTCACAGTTTGAAACAGCGAGAGGAGAGCAGGATTTTCACAGTTTAAAACAGCGAGAGCAGAGCAGGGATTTCACAGTTTAAAACAGCGAGAGGAGAGCAGGTTTTTCACAGTTTAAAACAGCGAGAGGAGAGCAGGATTTTCACAGTTTAAAACAGCGAGAGCAGAGCAGGGATTTCACAGTTTAAAACAGCGAGTGGTGAGCAGGTTTTTCACAGTTTAAAACAGCGAGAGGAGAGCAGGGATTTCACAGTTTAAAACAGCGAGAGGAGAGCAGGTTTTTCACAGTTTAAAACAGCGAGTGGTGAGCAGGTTTTTCTCAGTTTAAAACAGCGAGAGGAGAGCAGGATTTTCACAGTTTAATACAGCGAGAGGACAGCAGGGTTTTCACAGTTTAAAACAGCGAGATGGGAGCTGAAATTTCAGAGTTTAAAACAGTGAGAGGAGAGCAGAGTTTTTCACAGTTTGAAACAGCGAGAGGAGAGCAGGGTTTTCACAGTTTAAAACAGCGAGAGGTGAGCAGGGATTTCACAGTTTAAGACAACGAGAGGCGAGCAGGTTTTTCACAGTTTAAAACAGCGATAGGAGAGCAGGGTTTTCACAGTTTAAAACAGCGATAGGAGAGCATTGTTTTCACAGTTTAAACAGCGAGAGGAGAGCAGGGTTTTCACAGTTTAAAACTGCGAGAGGCGAGCAGGTTTTTCACATGTTAAAACAGCGATAGGAGAGCAGGGTTTTCACAGTTTAAAACAGCGAGAGGAGAGCAGGAATTTCACAGTTTAAAAAAGCGAGAGGAGAGCAGGTTTTTCAGAGTTTAAGGAAACGAGTGGTGAGCAGGTTTTTCACAGTTTAAAACAGCGAGAGGAGAGCAGGTTTTTCACAGTTTTAAACAGCGAGAGGATAGCAGGTTTTTCAGAGTTCAAAGCAACGAGTGGTGAGCAGATTTTTCACAGTTTAAAACAGCCAGAGGAGAGCAGCATTTTCACAGTTTGAAACAGCGAGAGGAGAGCAGGAATTTCACAGTTTAAAACAGCGAGAGGAGAGAAGGTTTTCCACAGTTTAAAACATTGAGAAGAGAGCTGGGTTTTCACAGATTAAAACAGCGAGAGGAGAGCAGGAATTTCACAGATTAAAACAGTGAGAGGAAAGTAGGTTTTTCACAGTTTTAAACAGCTAGCGGAGAGCAGGGTTTTCACAGTTTAAAACAGTGAGAGGAGACTTGGGTTTTTCACAGTTTAAAACAGCGAGAGGACAGCAGTGTTTTCATAGTTTAAAACAGCGAGTGGAGACCCAGGATTTTCAGAGTTTAAAACAGCGAGAGGAGAGCCGGATTTTCTGAGTTTTAAACAGTGAGAGGATAGTCGGCTATTCACTGTTTAAAACAGCGAGAGGACAGCACGATTTTCACAGTTTAAAACAGAGAGAGGAGAGCCCGGTTTTCACAATTCATAACAACGAGACATGGGCCGGGATTTACACAGATTAAAACAGCGATAGGAAGGCGGCATTTTCACAGTTCAAAACAGCGGGAGGAGAGCCGGGTTTTCACTGTTTCAATGAACACAAGAGGGCGGGATTTTCACAGTTTAAAACAGCTAGAGGAGAGCAGTGTTTTCATAGTTTAAAACAACGAGAGGTGGAGCAGGAATTTCACAGTTTAAAATCGCAAGAGGAGAGCAGGGTTTTCACAGTTTAAAACATCAAGTAGAGAGCTGGGTTTTCACAGTTTAAAACAGCGAGAGGAGAGCAGGAATTTCACAGGTTAAAACAGCGAGTGGAGTGCTGGATTTTCACAGTTTAAAACAGCGAGGGGAGCGCAGGATTTTCACTGTTTAAAACAGCGAGAGGAGAGCAGGAATTTCACAGTTTAAAACAGCGAGAGGAGAGCAGGATTTTCACAGTTTAAAACAGCGAGAGGACAGCAGGGTTTTCACAGTTTAAAACAGCGAGAGGACAGCAGGGTTTTCACAGTTTAAAACAGCGACAGGAGAGCTGAAATTTCACAGTTTAAAACAGCGAGGGGAGCGCAGGATTTTCACTGTTTAAAACAGCGAGAGGAGAGCAGGAATTTCACAGTTTAAAACAGCGAGAGGAGAGCAGGATTTTCACAGTTTAAAACAGCGAGAGGACAGCAGGGTTTTCACAGTTTAAAACAGCAAGAGGACAGCAGGGTTTTCACAGTTTAAAACAGCGACAGGAGAGCTGAAATTTCACAGTTTAAAACAATGAGAGGAGAGCAGAGTTTTCCACAGTTTAAAACAGCGAGAGGAGAGCAGGTTTTCACAGTTTAAAACAGCGAGAGGAGAACAAGTTTTTCACAGTTTGAAACAGCGAGAGGAGAGCAGGATTTTCACAGTTTAAAACAGCGAGAGCAGAGCAGGGATTTCACAGTTTAAAACAGCGAGTGGTGAGCAGGTTTTTCACAGTTTAAAACAGCGAGAGGAGAGCAGGGATTTCACAGTTTAAAACAGCGATAGGATAGCAGGTTTTTCACAGTTTAAAACAGCGAGAGGAGAGCAGGATTTTCACAGTTTAAAACAGCGAGAGGACAGCAGGGTTTTCACAGTTTAAAACAGCAAGAGGAAAGCTGAAATTTCACAGTTTTAAACAGTGAGAGGAGAGCAAGTTTTTCACAGTTTGAAACAGCGAGAGGAGAGCAGGGTTTTCACAGTTTAAAACAGCGAGAGGAGAGCAGGTTTTTCACAGTTTAAAACAGCGATAGGAGAGCAGGGTTTTCACAGTTTAAAACAGCGAGAGGAGAGCAGGGTTTTCACAGTTTAAAACAGCGAGAGGAGAGCAGGTTTTTCACAGTTTAAAGCAGCGATCGGAGAGCTGGGTTTTCACAGTTTAAAACAGCGATAGGAGAGCAGTGTTTTCACAGTTTAAAACAGCGAGAGGAGAGCAGGGTTTTCACAGTTTAAAACAGCGAGAGGCGAGCAGGTTTTTCGAAGTTTAAAACAGCGAGAGGAGAGCAAGTTTTTCACAGTTTGAAACAGCGAGAGGAGAGCAGGGTTTTTACAGTTAAAAACAGCGAGAGGAGAGCAGGAGCTAAACAGTTTAAAACAGTGATAGGAGAGCAGTGTCCTCACAGTTTAAAACAACGTGAGGTGAGCAGGTTTTTCACGGTTTAAAACAGCGAGAGGAGAGCAGGGTTTTCAAAGTTTAGAACAGCGAGAGGAGAGCAGGGTTTTCAAAATATAAAACAGCGAGAGGAGTGCAGGTTTTTCACAGTTTAAAACAACGAGAGGAGAGCAGGAATTTCACAGTTTAAAACAGCGAGATGACAGCAGGGTTTTCACAGTTAAAAACAGCGAGAGGAGAGCTGAAATTTCACAGTTTAAAACAGTGAGAGGATAGCAGAGTTTTTCACAGTTTAAAACAGCGAGAGGAGAGCAGGTTTTTCACAGTTTAAAACAGCGAGAGGAGAGCAGGGTTTTCACAGTTTAAAACAGCGAGAGGGTAGCAGGTTTTTCACAGTTTAAAACAGCGAGAGGACAGCAGGGTTTTCACAGTTTAAAACAGCGAGAGGAGAGCTGAAATTTCACAGTTTAAAACAGTGAGAGGAGAGCAGAGTTTTTCACAGTTTGAAACAGCGAGAGGAGAGCAGGGTTTTCACAGTTTAAAACAGCGAGAGGAGAGCAGGGTTTTCACAGTTTAAAACAGCGAGAGGCGAGCAGGTTTTTCACAGTTTAAAACAGCGAGAGGAGAGCAGGGTTTTCTCAGTTTAAAACAGCGATAGGAGAGCAGTGTTTTCAAAGTTTAAAACAGCGAGAGGAGAGCAGGGTTTTCAAAGTTTAAAACAGCGAGAGGAGTGCAGGTTTTTCACAGTTTAAAACAACGAGAGAAGAGCAGGTTTTTCACAGTGTAAAACAGCTGTAGAAGAGCAGGTTTTTCAGGTTAAAACAGCGAGAGGAGAGCAGGATTTTCACAGTTTAAAACAGCGAGAGGAGAGCAGGAATTTCACAGTTTAAAACAGCGAGAGGCGAGCAGGTTTTACACAGTTTAAAACAGCGATAGGAGAGCAGTTTTTTCACAGTTTAAAACAGCGAGAGGTGAGCAGGATTTTCACAGTTTAAAACAGCGAGAGGAGAGCAGGATTTTCAAAGTTTAAAACAGCGAGAGGAGAGCAGGTTTTTTACAGTTTAAAACAGCGACAGGAGAGCTGAAATTTCACAGTTTAAAAGAATGAGAGGAGAGCAGAGTTTTTCACAGTTTAAAACAGCGAGAGGAGAGCAGGTTTTTCACAGTTTAAAACAGCGAGAGGAGAGCAAGTTTTTCACAGTTTGAAACAGCGAGAGGAGAGCAGGGATTTCACAGTTTAAAACAGCGAGTGGTGAGCAGGTTTTTCACAGTTTAAAACAGCGAGAGGAGAGCAGGGATTTCACATTTTAAAACAGCGAGAGGAGAGCTGGTTTTTCACAGTTTAAAACAGCGGGTGGAGAGCAGGATTTTCACAGTTTAAAACAGCGAGAGCAGAGCAGGGATTTCACAGTTTAAAACAGCGAGTGGTGAGCAGGTTTTTCACAGTTTAAAAGAACGAGAGGAGAGCAGGGATTTCACATTTTAAAACAGCGAGAGGAGAGCAGGTTTTTCACAGTTTAAAACTGCGAGTGGAGAGCAGGATTTTCACAGTTTAAAACAGCGAGAGGACAGCAGGGTTTTCACAGTTTAAAACAGCGAGAGGAGAGCTGAAATTTCACAGTTTAAAACAGTGAGAGGAGAGCAGAGTTTTTCAAAGTTTAAAACAGCGAGAGGGGAGCAAGTTTTTCACAGTTTAAAACAGCGATAGGAGAGCAGTGTTTTCACAGTTTAAAACAGCGAGAGGCGAGCAGGTTTTTCACAGTTTAAAACAGCGATAGGAGAGCAGGTTTTTCACAGTTTAAAACAGCGAGAGGCGAGCAGGTTTTTCACAGTTTAAAACAGCGAGAGGAGAGCAGTGTTTTCACCGTTTAAAACAGCGAGAGGAGAGCAGGGTTTTCACAGTTTAAAACAGCGAGAGGCGAGCAGGTTTTTCACAGTTTAAAACAGCGATAGGAGAGCAGGGTTTTCACAGTTTAAAACAGCGATAGGAGAGCAGGTTTTTCACAGTTTAAAACAGCGAGAGGAGAGCAGGATTTTCACAGTTTAAAACAGCGAGAGGAGAGCAGGATTTTCACAGTTTAAAACAGCGAGAGGACAGCAGGGTTTTCACAGTTTAAAACAGCGATAGGAGAGCAGGAATTTCACAGTTTAAAACAGCGAGAGGCGAGCAGGTTTTTCACAGTTTAAAACAGCGATAGGAGAGCAGGTTTTTCACAGTTTAAAACAGCGAGAGGAGAGCAGGATTTTCACAGTTTAAAACAGCGAGAGGAGAGCAGGATTTTCACAGTTTAAAACAGCGAGAGGACAGCAGGGTTTTCACAGTTTAAAACAGCGACAGGAGAGCTGAAATTTCACAGTTTAAAACAATGAGAGGAGAGCAGAGTTTTTCACAGTTCAAAACAGCGGGAGGAGAGCCGGGTTTTCACTGTTTCAATGAACACAAGAGGGCAGGATTTTCACAGTTTAAAACAGCTAGAGGAGAGCAGTGTTTTCATAGTTTAAAACAACGAGAGGTGAGCAGGAATTTCACAGTTTAAAATCGCAAGAGGAGAGCAGGGTTTTCACAGTTTAAAACATCAAGAAGAGAGCTGGGTTTTCACAGTTTAAAACAGCGAGAGGAGAGCAGGAATTTCACAGGTTAAAACAGCGAGTGGAGTGCTGGATTTTCACAGTTTAAAACAGCGAGGGGAGCGCAGGATTTTCACTGTTTAAAACAGCGAGAGGAGAGCAGGAATTTCACAGTTTAAAACAGCGAGAGGTGAGCAGGATTTTCACAGTTTAAAACAGCGAGAGGACAGCAGGGTTTTCACAGTTTAAAACAGCGAGAGGAGAGCAGGGTTTTCACAGTTTAAAACAGCGAGAGGAGAGCTGAAATTTCACAGTTTAAAACAGCGATAGGAGAGCAGGGTTTTCACAGTTTAAAACAGCGATAGGAGAGCAGTGTTATAACAGTTTAAAACAGCGAGAGGAGAGCAGGGTTTTCACAGTTTAAAACAGCGAGAGGAGAGCAGGTTTTTCACAGTTTAAAACAGCGATAGGAGAGCTCGGTTTTCACAGTTTAAAACAGCGATAGGAGAGCAGTGTTTTCACAGTTTAAAACAGCGAGAGGAGAGCAGGGTTTTCACAGTTTAAAACAGCGAGAGGCGAGCAGGTTTTTCGAAGTTTAAAACAGCGAGAGGAGAGCAAGTTTTTCACAGTTTGAAACAGCGAGAGGAGAGCAGGGTTTTTACAGTTAAAAACAGCGAGAGGAGAGCAGGAGTTAAACAGTTTAAAACAGTGATAGGAGAGCAGTGTCCTCACAGTTTAAAACAACGTGAGGTGAGCAGGTTTTTCACGGTTTAAAACAGCGAGAGGAGAGCAGGGTTTTCAAAGTTTAGAACAGCGAGAGGAGAGCAGGGTTTTCAAAATTTAAAACAGCGAGAGGAGTGCAGGTTTTTCACAGTTTAAAACAACGAGAGGAGAGCAGGAATTTCACAGTTTAAAACAGCGAGAGGACAGCAGGGTTTTCACAGTTAAAAACAGCGAGAGGAGAGCTGAAATTTCACAGTTTAAAACAGTGAGAGGATAGCAGAGTTTTTCACAGTTTAAAACAGCGAGAGGAGAGCAGGTTTTTCACAGTTTAAAACAGCGAGAGGAGAGCAGGGTTTTCACAGTTTAAAACAGCGAGAGGGTAGCAGGTTTTTCACAGTTTAAAACAGCGAGAGGACAGCAGGGTTTTCACAGTTTAAAACAGCGAGAGGAGAGCTGAAATTTCACAGTTTAAAACAGTGAGAGGAGAGCAGAGTTTTTCACAGTTTGAAACAGCGAGAGGAGAGCAGGGTTTTCACAGTTTAAAACAGCGAGAGGAGAGCAGGGTTTTCACAGTTTAAAACAGCGAGAGGTGAGCAGGTTTTTCACAGTTTAAAACAGCGAGAGGAGAGCAGGGTTTTCTCAGTTTAAAACAGCGATAGGAGAGCAGTGTTTTCAAAGTTTAAAACAGCGAGAGGAGAGCAGGGTTTTCAAAGTTTAAAACAGCGAGAGGAGTGCAGGTTTTTCACAGTTTAAAACAACGAGAGAAGAGCAGGTTTTTCACAGTGTAAAACAGCTGTAGAAGAGCAGGTTTTTCAGGTTAAAACAGCGAGAGGAGAGCAGGATTTTCACAGTTTAAAACAGCGAGAGGAGAGCAGGAATTTCACAGTTTAAAACAGCGAGAGGCGAGCAGGTTTTACACAGTTTAAAACAGCGATAGGAGAGCAGTTTTTTCACAGTTTAAAACAGCGAGAGGTGAACAGGATTTTCACAGTTTAAAACAGCGAGAGGAGAGCAGGATTTTCAAAGTTTAAAACAGCGAGAGGACAGCAGGTTTTTTACAGTTTAAAACAGCGACAGGAGAGCTGAAATTTCACAGTTTAAAAGAATGAGAGGAGAGCAGAGTTTTTCACAGTTTAAAACAGCGAGAGGAGAGCAGGTTTTTCACAGTTTAAAACAGCGAGAGGAGAGCAAGTTTTTCACAGTTTGAAACAGCGAGAGGAGAGCAGGGATTTCACAGTTTAAAACAGCGAGTGGTGAGCAGGTTTTTCACAGTTTAAAACAGCGAGAGGAGAGCAGGGATTTCACATTTTAAAACAGCGAGAGGAGAGCTGGTTTTTCACAGTTTAAAACAGCGAGTGGAGAGCAGGATTTTCACAGTTTAAAACAGCGAGAGCAGAGCAGGGATTTCACAGTTTAAAACAGCGAGTGGTGAGCAGGTTTTTCACAGTTTAAAAGAACGAGAGGAGAGCAGGGATTTCACATTTTAAAACAGCGAGAGGAGAGCAGGTTTTTCACAGTTTAAAACTGCGAGTGGAGAGCAGGATTTTCACAGTTTAAAACAGCGAGAGGACAGCAGGGTTTTCACAGTTTAAAACAGCGAGAGGAGAGCTGAAATTTCACAGTTTAAAACAGTGAGAGGAGAGCAGAGTTTTTCAAAGTTTAAAACAGCGAGAGGGGAGCAAGTTTTTCACAGTTTAAAACAGCGAGAGGAGAGCAGGGTTTTCACAGTTTAAAACAGCGAGAGGCGAGCAGGTTTTTCACAGTTTAAAACAGCGATAGGAGAGCAGGGTTTTCACAGTTTAAAACAGCGATAGGAGAGCAGTGTTTTCACAGTTTAAAACAGCGAGAGGCGAGCAGGTTTTTCACAGTTTAAAACAGCGATAGGAGAGCAGGTTTTTCACAGTTTAAAACAGCGAGAGGCGAGCAGGTTTTTCACAGTTTAAAACAGCGAGAGGAGAGCAGTGTTTTCACCGTTTAAAACAGCGAGAGGAGAGCAGGGTTTTCACAGCTTAAAACAGCGAGAGGCGAGCAGGTTTTTCACAGTTTAAAACAGCGATAGGAGAGCAGGGTTTTCACAGTTTAAAACAGCGATAGGAGAGCAGGTTTTTCACAGTTTAAAACAGCGAGAGGAGAGCAGGATTTTCACAGTTTAAAACAGCGAGAGGAGAGCAGGATTTTCACAGTTTAAAACAGCGAGAGGACAGCAGGGTTTTCACAGTTTAAAACAGCGATAGGAGAGCAGGAATTTCACAGTTTAAAACAGCGAGAGGCGAGCAGGTTTTTCACAGTTTAAAACAGCGATAGGAGAGCAGGTTTTTCACAGTTTAAAACAGCGAGAGGAGAGCAGGATTTTCACAGTTTAAAACAGCGAGAGGAGAGCAGGATTTTCACAGTTTAAA
The DNA here is from genome assembly GCA_026770705.1 of Isurus oxyrinchus. Lineage (NCBI taxonomy): Eukaryota > Metazoa > Chordata > Chondrichthyes > Lamniformes > Lamnidae > Isurus > Isurus oxyrinchus. Next base: position 82,396 of record JANJGN010000081.1, read on the forward strand.
ACAGCGAGAGGACAGCAGGGTTTTCACAGTTTAAAACAGCGACAGGAGAGCTGAAATTTCACAGTTTAAAACAATGAGAGGAGAGCAGAGTTTTTCACAGTTTAAAACAGCGAGAGGAGAGCAGGATTTTCACAGTTTAAAACAGCGAGAGCAGAGCAGGGATTTCACAGTTTAAAACAGCGAGAGGAGAGCAGGTTTTTCACAGTTTAAAACAGCGAGAGGAGAGCAGGATTTTCACAGTTTAAAACAGCGAGAGCAGAGCAGGGATTTCACAGTTTAAAACAGCGAGTGGTGAGCAGGTTTTTCACAGTTTAAAACAGCGAGAGGAGAGCAGGGATTTCACAGTTTAAAACAGCGAGAGAAGAGCAGGTTTTTCTCAGTTTAAAACAGCGAGAGGAGAGCAGGATTTTCACAGTTTAATACAGCGAGAGGACAGCAGGGTTTTCACAGTTTAAAACAGCGAGATGGGAGCTGAAATTTCAGAGTTTAAAACAGTGAGAGGAGAGCAGAGTTTTTCACAGTTTGAAACAGCGAGAGGAGAGCAGGGTTTTCACAGTTTAAAACAGCGAGAGGTGAGCAGGGATTTCACAGTTTAAGACAACGAGAGGCGAGCAGGTTTTTCACAGTTTAAAACAGCGATAGGAGAGCAGGGTTTTCACAGTTTAAAACAGCGATAGGAGAGCATTGTTTTCACAGTTTAAAACAGCGAGAGGAGAGCAGGGTTTTCACAGTTTAAAACTGCGAGAGGCGAGCAGGTTTTTCACATGTTAAAACAGCGATAGGAGAGCAGGGTTTTCACAGTTTAAAACAGCGAGAGGAGAGCAGGAATTTCACAGTTTAAAAAAGCGAGAGGAGAGCAGGTTTTTCAGAGTTTAAAGAAACGAGTGGTGAGCAGGTTTTTCACAGTTTAAAACAGCGAGAGGAGAGCAGGTTTTTCACAGTTTTAAACAGCGAGAGGAGAGCAGGTTTTTCAGAGTTCAAAGCAACGAGTGGTGAGCAGATTTTTCACAGTTTAAAACAGCCAGAGGAGAGCAGCATTTTCACAGTTTGAAACAGCGAGAGGAGAGCAGGAATTTCACAGTTTAAAACAGCGAGAGGAGAGCTGGTTTTTCACAGTTTAAAACAGCGAGTGGAGAGCAGGATTTTCACAGTTTAAAACAGCGAGAGCAGAGCAGGGATTTCACAGTTTAAAACAGCGAGTGGTGAGCAGGTTTTTCACAGTTTAAAAGAACGAGAGGAGAGCAGGGATTTCACATTTTAAAACACCGAGAGGAGAGCAGGTTTTTTACAGTTTAAAACTGCGAGTGGAGAGCAGGATTTTCACAGTTTAAAACAGCGAGAGGACAGCAGGGTTTTCACAGTTTAAAACAGCGAGAGGAGAGCTGAAATTTCACAGTTTAAAACAGTGAGAGGAGAGCAGAGTTTTTCAAAGTTTAAAACAGCGAGAGGGGAGCAAGTTTTTCACAGTTTAAAACAGCGAGAGGAGAGCAGGGTTTTCACAGTTTAAAACAGCGAGAGGCGAGCAGGTTTTTCACAGTTTAAAACAGCGATAGGAGAGCAGGGTTTTCACAGTTTAAAACAGCGATAGGAGAGCAGTGTTTTCACAGTTTAAAACAGCGAGAGGCGAGCAGGTTTTTCACAGTTTAAAACAGCGATAGGAGAGCAGGTTTTTCACAGTTTAAAACAGCGAGAGGCGAGCAGGTTTTTCACAGTTTAAAACAGCGAGAGGAGAGCAGTGTTTTCACCGTTTAAAACAGCGAGAGGAGAGCAGGGTTTTCACAGTTTAAAACAGCGAGAGGCGAGCAGGTTTTTCACAGTTTAAAACAGCGATAGGAGAGCAGGGTTTTCACAGTTTAAAACAGCGATAGGAGAGCAGGTTTTTCACAGTTTAAAACAGCGAGAGGAGAGCAGGATTTTCACAGTTTAAAACAGCGAGAGGAGAGCAGGATTTTCACAGTTTAAAACAGCGAGAGGACAGCAGGGTTTTCACAGTTTAAAACAGCGATAGGAGAGCAGGAATTTCACAGTTTAAAACAGCGAGAGGCGAGCAGGTTTTTCACAGTTTAAAACAGCGATAGGAGAGCAGGTTTTTCACAGTTTAAAACAGCGAGAGGAGAGCAGGATTTTCACAGTTTAAAACAGCGAGAGGAGAGCAGGATTTTCACAGTTTAAAACAGCGAGAGGACAGCAGGGTTTTCACAGTTTAAAACAGCGACAGGAGAGCTGAAATTTCACAGTTTAAAACAATGAGAGGAGAGCAGAGTTTTTCACAGTTTAAAACAGCGAGAGGAGAGCAGGATTTTCACAGTTTAAAACAGCGAGAGGAGAGCAAGTTTTTCACAGTTTGAAACAGCGAGAGGAGAGCAGGATTTTCACAGTTTAAAACAGCGAGAGCAGAGCAGGGATTTCACAGTTTAAAACAGCGAGAGGAGAGCAGGTTTTTCACAGTTTAAAACAGCGAGAGGAGAGCAGGATTTTCACAGTTTAAAACAGCGAGAGCAGAGCAGGGATTTCACAGTTTAAAACAGCGAGTGGTGAGCAGGTTTTTCACAGTTTAAAACAGCGAGAGGAGAGCAGGGATTTCACAGTTTAAAACAGCGAGAGAAGAGCAGGTTTTTCTCAGTTTAAAACAGCGAGAGGAGAGCAGGATTTTCACAGTTTAATACAGCGAGAGGACAGCAGGGTTTTCACAGTTTAAAACAGCGAGATGGGAGCTGAAATTTCAGAGTTTAAAACAGTGAGAGGAGAGCAGAGTTTTTCACAGTTTGAAACAGCGAGAGGAGAGCAGGGTTTTCACAGTTTAAAACAGCGAGAGGTGAGCAGGGATTTCACAGTTTAAGACAACGAGAGGCGAGCAGGTTTTTCACAGTTTAAAACAGCGATAGGAGAGCAGGGTTTTCACAGTTTAAAACAGCGATAGGAGAGCATTGTTTTCACAGTTTAAAACAGCGAGAGGAGAGCAGGGTTTTCACAGTTTAAAACTGCGAGAGGCGAGCAGGTTTTTCACATGTTAAAACAGCGATAGGAGAGCAGGGTTTTCACAGTTTAAAACAGCGAGAGGAGAGCAGGTTTTTCACAGTTTAAAACAGCGAGAGGAGAGCAGGGTTTTCACAGTTTAAAACAGCGAGAGGGTAGCAGGTTTTTCACAGTTTAAAACAGCGAGAGGACAGCAGGGTTTTCACAGTTTAAAACAGCGAGAGGAGAGCTGAAATTTCACAGTTTAAAACAGTGAGAGGAGAGCAGAGTTTTTCACAGTTTGAAACAGCGAGAGGAGAGCAGGGTTTTCACAGTTTAAAACAGCGAGAGGAGAGCAGGGTTTTCACAGTTTAAAACAGCGAGAGGTGAGCAGGTTTTTCACAGTTTAAAACAGCGAGAGGAGAGCAGGGTTTTCTCAGTTTAAAACAGCGATAGGAGAGCAGTGTTTTCAAAGTTTAAAACAGCGAGAGGAGAGCAGGGTTTTCAAAGTTTAAAACAGCGAGAGGAGTGCAGGTTTTTCACAGTTTAAAACAACGAGAGAAGAGCAGGTTTTTCACAGTGTAAAACAGCTGTAGAAGAGCAGGTTTTTCAGGTTAAAACAGCGAGAGGAGAGCAGGATTTTCACAGTTTAAAACAGCGAGAGGAGAGCAGGAATTTCACAGTTTAAAACAGCGAGAGGCGAGCAGGTTTTACACAGTTTAAAACAGCGATAGGAGAGCAGTTTTTTCACAGTTTAAAACAGCGAGAGGTGAGCAGGATTTTCACAGTTTAAAACAGCGAGAGGAGAGCAGGATTTTCAAAGTTTAAAACAGCGAGAGGACAGCAGGTTTTTTACAGTTTAAAACAGCGACAGGAGAGCTGAAATTTCACAGTTTAAAAGAATGAGAGGAGAGCAGAGTTTTTCACAGTTTAAAACAGCGAGAGGAGAGCAGGTTTTTCACAGTTTAAAACAGCGAGAGGAGAGCAAGTTTTTCACAGTTTGAAACAGCGAGAGGAGAGCAGGGATTTCACAGTTTAAAACAGCGAGTGGTGAGCAGGTTTTTCACAGTTTAAAACAGCGAGAGGAGAGCAGGGATTTCACATTTTAAAACAGCGAGAGGAGAGCTGGTTTTTCACAGTTTAAAACAGCGAGTGGAGAGCAGGATTTTCACAGTTTAAAACAGCGAGAGCAGAGCAGGGATTTCACAGTTTAAAACAGCGAGTGGTGAGCAGGTTTTTCACAGTTTAAAAGAACGAGAGGAGAGCAGGGATTTCACATTTTAAAACAGCGAGAGGAGAGCAGGTTTTTCACAGTTTAAAACTGCGAGTGGAGAGCAGGATTTTCACAGTTTAAAACAGCGAGAGGACAGCAGGGTTTTCACAGTTTAAAACAGCGAGAGGAGAGCTGAAATTTCACAGTTTAAAACAGTGAGAGGAGAGCAGAGTTTTTCAAAGTTTAAAACAGCGAGAGGGGAGCAAGTTTTTCACAGTTTAAAACAGCGAGAGGAGAGCAGGGTTTTCACAGTTTAAAACAGCGAGAGGCGAGCAGGTTTTTCACAGTTTAAAACAGCGATAGGAGAGCAGGGTTTTCACAGTTTAAAACAGCGATAGGAGAGCAGTGTTTTCACAGTTTAAAACAGCGAGAGGCGAGCAGGTTTTTCACAGTTTAAAACAGCGATAGGAGAGCAGGTTTTTCACAGTTTAAAACAGCGAGAGGCGAGCAGGTTTTTCACAGTTTAAAACAGCGAGAGGAGAGCAGTGTTTTCACCGTTTAAAACAGCGAGAGGAGAGCAGGGTTTTCACAGCTTAAAACAGCGAGAGGCGAGCAGGTTTTTCACAGTTTAAAACAGCGATAGGAGAGCAGGGTTTTCACAGTTTAAAACAGCGATAGGAGAGCAGGTTTTTCACAGTTTAAAACAGCGAGAGGAGAGCAGGATTTTCACAGTTTAAAACAGCGAGAGGAGAGCAGGATTTTCACAGTTTAAAACAGCGAGAGGACAGCAGGGTTTTCACAGTTTAAAACAGCGATAGGAGAGCAGGAATTTCACAGTTTAAAACAGCGAGAGGCGAGCAGGTTTTTCACAGTTTAAAACAGCGATAGGAGAGCAGGTTTTTCACAGTTTAAAACAGCGAGAGGAGAGCAGGATTTTCACAGTTTAAAACAGCGAGAGGAGAGCAGGATTTTCACAGTTTAAAACAGCGAGAGGACAGCAGGGTTTTCACAGTTTAAAACAGCGACAGGAGAGCTGAAATTTCACAGTTTAAAACAATGAGAGGAGAGCAGAGTTTTTCACAGTTTAAAACAGCGAGAGGAGAGCAGGATTTTCACAGTTTAAAACAGCGAGAGCAGAGCAGGGATTTCACAGTTTAAAACAGCGAGAGGAGAGCAGGTTTTTCACAGTTTAAAACAGCGAGAGGAGAGCAGGATTTTCACAGTTTAAAACAGCGAGAGCAGAGCAGGGATTTCACAGTTTAAAACAGCGAGTGGTGAGCAGGTTTTTCACAGTTTAAAACAGCGAGAGGAGAGCAGGGATTTCACAGTTTAAAACAGCGAGAGAAGAGCAGGTTTTTCTCAGTTTAAAACAGCGAGAGGAGAGCAGGATTTTCACAGTTTAATACAGCGAGAGGACAGCAGGGTTTTCACAGTTTAAAACAGCGAGATGGGAGCTGAAATTTCAGAGTTTAAAACAGTGAGAGGAGAGCAGAGTTTTTCACAGTTTGAAACAGCGAGAGGAGAGCAGGGTTTTCACAGTTTAAAACAGCGAGAGGTGAGCAGGGATTTCACAGTTTAAGACAACGAGAGGCGAGCAGGTTTTTCACAGTTTAAAACAGCGATAGGAGAGCAGGGTTTTCACAGTTTAAAACAGCGATAGGAGAGCATTGTTTTCACAGTTTAAAACAGCGAGAGGAGAGCAGGGTTTTCACAGTTTAAAACTGCGAGAGGCGAGCAGGTTTTTCACATGTTAAAACAGCGATAGGAGAGCAGGGTTTTCACAGTTTAAAACAGCGAGAGGAGAGCAGGAATTTCACAGTTTAAAAAAGCGAGAGGAGAGCAGGTTTTTCAGAGTTTAAAGAAACGAGTGGTGAGCAGGTTTTTCACAGTTTAAAACAGCGAGAGGAGAGCAGGTTTTTCACAGTTTTAAACAGCGAGAGGAGAGCAGGTTTTTCAGAGTTCAAAGCAACGAGTGGTGAGCAGATTTTTCACAGTTTAAAACAGCCAGAGGAGAGCAGCATTTTCACAGTTTGAAACAGCGAGAGGAGAGCAGGAATTTCACAGTTTAAAACAGCGAGAGGAGAGCTGGTTTTTCACAGTTTAAAACAGCGAGTGGAGAGCAGGATTTTCACAGTTTAAAACAGCGAGAGCAGAGCAGGGATTTCACAGTTTAAAACAGCGAGTGGTGAGCAGGTTTTTCACAGTTTAAAAGAACGAGAGGAGAGCAGGGATTTCACATTTTAAAACACCGAGAGGAGAGCAGGTTTTTTACAGTTTAAAACTGCGAGTGGAGAGCAGGATTTTCACAGTTTAAAACAGCGAGAGGACAGCAGGGTTTTCACAGTTTAAAACAGCGAGAGGAGAGCTGAAATTTCACAGTTTAAAACAGTGAGAGGAGAGCAGAGTTTTTCAAAGTTTAAAACAGCGAGAGGGGAGCAAGTTTTTCACAGTTTAAAACAGCGAGAGGAGAGCAGGGTTTTCACAGTTTAAAACAGCGAGAGGCGAGCAGGTTTTTCACAGTTTAAAACAGCGATAGGAGAGCAGGGTTTTCACAGTTTAAAACAGCGATAGGAGAGCAGTGTTTTCACAGTTTAAAACAGCGAGAGGCGAGCAGGTTTTTCACAGTTTAAAACAGCGATAGGAGAGCAGGTTTTTCACAGTTTAAAACAGCGAGAGGCGAGCAGGTTTTTCACAGTTTAAAACAGCGAGAGGAGAGCAGTGTTTTCACCGTTTAAAACAGCGAGAGGAGAGCAGGGTTTTCACAGTTTAAAACAGCGAGAGGCGAGCAGGTTTTTCACAGTTTAAAACAGCGATAGGAGAGCAGGGTTTTCACAGTTTAAAACAGCGATAGGAGAGCAGGTTTTTCACAGTTTAAAACAGCGAGAGGAGAGCAGGATTTTCACAGTTTAAAACAGCGAGAGGAGAGCAGGATTTTCACAGTTTAAAACAGCGAGAGGACAGCAGGGTTTTCACAGTTTAAAACAGCGATAGGAGAGCAGGAATTTCACAGTTTAAAACAGCGAGAGGCGAGCAGGTTTTTCACAGTTTAAAACAGCGATAGGAGAGCAGGTTTTTCACAGTTTAAAACAGCGAGAGGAGAGCAGGATTTTCACAGTTTAAAACAGCGAGAGGAGAGCAGGATTTTCACAGTTTAAAACAGCGAGAGGACAGCAGGGTTTTCACAGTTTAAAACAGCGACAGGAGAGCTGAAATTTCACAGTTTAAAACAATGAGAGGAGAGCAGAGTTTTTCACAGTTTAAAACAGCGAGAGGAGAGCAGGATTTTCACAGTTTAAAACAGCGAGAGGAGAGCAAGTTTTTCACAGTTTGAAACAGCGAGAGGAGAGCAGGATTTTCACAGTTTAAAACAGCGAGAGCAGAGCAGGGATTTCACAGTTTAAAACAGCGAGAGGAGAGCAGGTTTTTCACAGTTTAAAACAGCGAGAGGAGAGCAGGATTTTCACAGTTTAAAACAGCGAGAGCAGAGCAGGGATTTCACAGTTTAAAACAGCGAGTGGTGAGCAGGTTTTTCACAGTTTAAAACAGCGAGAGGAGAGCAGGGATTTCACAGTTTAAAACAGCGAGAGAAGAGCAGGTTTTTCTCAGTTTAAAACAGCGAGAGGAGAGCAGGATTTTCACAGTTTAATACAGCGAGAGGACAGCAGGGTTTTCACAGTTTAAAACAGCGAGATGGGAGCTGAAATTTCAGAGTTTAAAACAGTGAGAGGAGAGCAGAGTTTTTCACAGTTTGAAACAGCGAGAGGAGAGCAGGGTTTTCACAGTTTAAAACAGCGAGAGGTGAGCAGGGATTTCACAGTTTAAGACGAGAGGCGAGCAGGTTTTTCACAGTTTAAAACAGCGATAGGAGAGCAGGGTTTTCACAGTTTAAAACAGCGATAGGAGAGCATTGTTTTCACAGTTTAAAACAGCGAGAGGAGAGCAGGGTTTTCACAGTTTAAAACTGCGAGAGGCGAGCAGGTTTTTCACATGTTAAAACAGCGATAGGAGAGCAGGGTTTTCACAGTTTAAAACAGCGAGAGGAGAGCAGGAATTTCACAGTTTCAAAAAGCGAGAGGAGAGCAGGTTTTCCAGAGTTTAAGGAAACGAGTGGTGAGCAGGTTTTTCACAGTTTAAAACAGCGAGAGGAGAGCAGGTTTTTCACAGTTTTAAACAGCGAGAGGAGAGCAGGTTTTTCAGAGTTCAAAGCAACGAGTGGTGAGCAGATTTTTCACAGTTTAAAACAGCCAGAGGAGAGCAGCATTTTCACAGTTTGAAACAGCGAGAGGAGAGCAGGAATTTCACAGTTTAAAACAGCGAGAGGAGAGAAGGTTTTTCACAGTTTAAAACAGCGAGAGGAGAGCAAGTTTTTCACAGTTTGAAACTGCGAGAGGAGAGCAGGGTTTTCACAGTTTAAAACAATGAGTGGTGAGAAGGATTTAAACAGTTTAAAACAGCGAGATGGGAGCAGGGTTCTCACAGTTTAAAACAATGAGAGTGGAGCACGGTTTTCAAAGTTTAAAACAGCGATAGGAGAGCAGGTTTAGCACAGTTTAAAACCGCGAGAGAAGAACAGGGTTTTCACAGTTAAAAACAGCGAGAGGAGAACAGGTTTTTCACAGTTTAAAACAGCGAGTGGAGAACAGGGTTTTCACAGTTAAAAACAGCGAGAGGAGAGCAGGTTTTTCACAGTTTAAAACAGCGAGAGAAGAACAGGGTTTTCACAGTTAAAAACAGCGAGAGGAGAAAAGGTTTTTCACAGTTTGAAACAGCGAGAGGAGAGCAGGGTTTTTAGAGTTTAAAACAGCGAGAGGAGAGCAGGATTTAAACAGTTTAAAACAGCGAGAGGAGAGCAGGAATTTCACAGTTTAAAACAGCGATAGGAGAGCAGTGTTCTCACAGTTTAAAACAACGTGAGGTGAGCAGGTTTTTCACGGTTTAAAACAGCGAGAGGAGAGCAGGGTTTTCAAAGTTTAAAACAGCGAGAGGAGAGCTGGGTTTTCAAAGTTTAAAACAGCGAGAGGAGAACAGGTTTTTCACAGTTTAAAACAACGGGAGGAGAGCAGGGTTTTCACAGTGTAAAACAGCGAGAGAAGAGCAGGTTTTTCAGTTTGAAACAGCGAGAGGAGAGCAGGTTTTTCACAGTTTAAAACAGCGAGAGGAGAGCAGGGTTTTCACAGTTTAAAACAGCGATAGGAGAGCAGGGTTTTCACAGTTTAAAACAGCGAGAGGACAGCTGCGGATTCACAGCTTAAAACAATGGGAGGAGAGCAGGATTTTCACACTTAAAAACTGCGAGAGGCAGGCGGGGTTTTCACAGTTTTAAACAACGAGAGCTGAGCCGGGTTGTCACAGTTTTAAACAATGAAGGTGAGCCAGGATTTTCACAGTTTAAAACAGCGAGAGGAGAGCAGGAATTTCAAAGGTTAAAACAGCGAGAGGAGAGCAGGATTTTCACAGTTTAAAACAGCGAGAGCACAGCAGGGTTTTCACAGATTAAAACAGCGAGAGGAGAGCAGGGTATTCACAGTTTAAAAAAGCAAGAGGTGAGCAGGTTTTTCACAGTTTAAAACAGCGAGAGGAGAGCAGGGTTCTCACAGTTTAAAACAACGAGAGTAGAGCAGGGTTTTCAAAGTTTAAAACAATGAGTGGTGAGAAGGATTTAAAAAGTTTAAAACAGCGAGATGGGAGCAGGGTTCTCACAGTTTAAAACAGCGAGAGGAGAGTAGGTTTTTCAGTTTAAAAAAGCAAGAGGTGAGCAGGTTTTTCACAGTTTAAATCAGCGAGAGGAGAGCAGCGTTTTCACAGTTTAAAAAAGCGTGAGGACAGCAGGAATTTCACAGTTCAAAAAACAGCGAAAGGAGAGCAGGTTTTTCACAGTTTAAAACAATGAGTGTTGAGAAGGATTTAAACAGTTTAAAACAGCGAGATGGGAGCAGGGTTCTCACAGATTTAAACAACGAGAGGTGAGCCAGGATTTTCACAGTTTAAAACAGCGATAGCAGAGCAGGAATTTCAAAGGTTAAAACAGCGAGAGGAGAGCAAGAATTTCACAGTTTAAAACATCGATAGGAGAGCAGTGTTTTCACAGTTTAAAACAGCGAGAGGAGAGCAGGGTTTTCACAGTTTAAAACAGCGAGTGGAGACCAGGAATTTCACAGTTTAACAAAGCGAGAGGAGAGCAGGAATTTCACAATTTAAAACAGCGACAGGAGAGCAGTGTTTTCACAGTTTAAAACAGCGAGAGGAGAGCAGGAGTTTCACAGTTTAAAACAGCGAGAGGAGAGCAGGTATTTCACAGTTTAACACAGCAAGAGGAGCGCAGGAATTTCACAGTTTAAAACAGCGATAGGAGAGCAGGGTTTTCACAGTTTAAAACACAGAGAGGAGAGCAGGAATTTCACAGTTTAAAACACAGAGAGGTGAGCCAGGATTTTCACAGTTTAAAACAGTGAGAGGATGGCAGGAATTTCAAAGGTTAAAATAGCGAGAGGAGAGCAGGAATTTTACAGTTTAAAACAGCGATAGGAGAGCAGTGTTTTCACAGTTTAAAACAGCGAGAGGAGAGCAGGAATTTCACAGTTTAAAACAGCGAGAGGAGAGCAGGAATTTCACAGTTTCAAACAGCAAGAGGAGAGCAGGAATTTCACAGTTTAAAACAGCGAGAGGAGAGCGGTGTTTTCACAGTTTAAAACAGCGAGAGGAGAGCAGGAATTTCACAGTTTAAAACAGCGAGAGGAGAACAGGTTTTTCACAGTTTAAAACAGCGAGAGGAGAGGAGGTTTTTCACAGTTTAAAACAGCGAGAGGTGAGCAAGTTTTTCACAGTTTGAAACTGCGAGAGGAGAGCAGGGTTTTCACAGTTTAAAACAATGAGTGGTGCGAAGGATTTAAACAGTTTAAAAAAGCGAGATGGGAGCAGGGTTCTCACAGTTTAAAACAGCGAGAGTAGAGCAGGTTTTTCAAAGTTTAAAACAGCGATAGGAGAGCAGGTTTTTCACAGTTTAAAACAGCGAGAGGAGAGCAGGGTTTTCACAGTTAAAAACAGCGAGAGAAGAGCAGGTTTTTCCGTTTAAAAAAGCAAGAGGAGAGCAGGTTTTTCACAGTTTAAAACTGCGAGAGGAGAGCAGGGTTTTCACAGTTTAAAAAAGCGAGAGGAGAGCAGGTTTTTCACAGTTTAAAACAGCGAGAGGAGAGCAGGTTTTTCACAGTTTAAAACAGCGAGAGGAGAGCAGGTTTTTCACAGTTTAAAACAGCGAGAGGAGTGCAGGTTTTTCACAGTTTAATAAAGCGAGAGGACAGCAGGGTTTTCACAGTTTAAAACAGCGAGAGGAGAGCTGAAATTTCACAGTTTAAAACAGCGAGAGGAGAGCAGGAATTTCACAGTTTAAAACAGCGAGGGGAGAGTAGGTTTTTCACAGTTTCAAACAGCGAGAGGAGAGCAGGAATTTCACAGTTTAAAACCGCGAGAGGAGAGCAGGTTTTCCACAGTTCAAAAAAACGAGTGGTGAGCAGGATTTAAACAGCTTAAAACAACGAGAGGGGAGCAGGGTTCTCACAGTTTAAAACACCGAGAGGTGAGCAGGTTTTTCACAGTTTAAAACAGCGAGAGGAGAACAGGTTTTTCACAGTTTAAAACAGCGAGAGGAGAGCCGGAATTTGACAGTTTAAAACAGCGAGAGGAGAGCAGGTTTTTCACAGTTTAAAACAGCGAGAGGAGAGCAGGGTTTTCACAGTTTAAAACAGCGGGAGGAGAGCAGGTTTTTCACAGTTTAAAACAGCGAGAGGTGAGCAGGGTTTTCACAGTTTAAAACAGCGAGAGGAGAGCCGGATTTTCTGAGTTTTAAACAGTGAGAGGAGAGCAGGAATTTGACAGTTTAAAACAGCGAGAGGAGAACAGGTTTTTCACAGTTTAAAACAGCGAGAGGAGAGCAGGAATTTGACAGTTTAAAACAGCGAGAGGAGAGCAGGTTTTTCACAGTTTAAAACAGCGAGAGGAGAGCAGGGTTTTCACAGTTTAAAACAGCGGGAGGAGAGCAGGTTTTTCACAGTTTAAAACAGCGAGAGGTGAGCAGGGTTTTCACAGTTTAAAACAGCGAGAGGAGAGCCGGATTTTCTGAGTTTTAAACAGTGAGAGGATAGTCGGCTATTCACTGTTTAAAACAGCGAGAGGACAGCACGATTTTCACAGTTTAAAACAGCGAGAGGACAGCACGATTTTCACAGTTTAAAACAGAGAGAGGAGAGCCCGGTTTTCACAATTTATAACAACAAGACATGGGCCGGGAATTACACAGAGTAAAACAGCGATAGGAATGCGGCATTTTCACAGTTCAAAACAGCGAGCGGAGAGCCGGGTTTGCACTGTTTCAATCAACACAAGAGGGCCGGATTTTCACTGTTCAAAATAGCGAGGGGAGTTCGGGATTTTCACTGTTTAACACAGCCAGAGGAGAGCAGGTTTTTCACAGTTTAAAACAACGAGTGGTGAGCAGGAATTTCACAGTTTAAAATAGCGAGAGGAGAGCAGGTTTTCCACAGTTTAAAACATTGAGAAGAGAGCTGGGTTTTCACAGATTAAAACAGCGAGAGGAGAGCAGGAATTTCACAGATTAAAACAGTGAGAGGAAAGTAGGTTTTTCACAGTTTTAAACAGCTAGCGGAGAGCAGGGTTTTCACAGTTTAAAACAGTGAGAGGAGACTTGGGTTTTTCACAGTTTAAAACAGCGAAAGGACAGCAGTGTTTTCATAGTTTAAAACAGCGAGTGGAGACCCAGGATTTTCAGAGTTTAAAACAGCGAGAGGAGAGCCGGATTTTCTGAGTTTTAAACAGTGAGAGGATAGTTGGCTATTCACTGTTTAAAACAGCGAGAGGACAGCACGATTTTCACAGTTTAAAACAGAGAGAGGAGAGCCCGGTTTTCACAATTCATAACAACGAGACATGGGCCGGGATTTACACAGATTAAAACAGCGATAGGAAGGCGGCATTTTCACAGTTCAAAACAGCGAGAGGAGAGCCGGGTTTTCACTGTTTCAATGAACACAAGAGGGCGGGATTTTCACAGTTTAAAACAGCTAGAGGAGAGCAGTGTTTTCATAGTTTAAAACAACGAGAGGTGAGCAGGAATTTCACAGTTTAAAATCGCAAGAGGAGAGCAGGGTTTTCACAGTTTAAAACATCGAGAAGAGTGCTGGGTTTTCACAGTTTAAAACAGCGAGAGGAGAGCAGGAATTTCACAGGTTAAAACAGCGAGTGGAGTGCTGGATTTTCACAGTTTAAAACAGCGAGGGGAGCGCAGGATTTTCACTGTTTAAAACAGCGAGAGGAGAGCAGGAATTTCACAGTTTAAAACAGCGGGAGGAGAGTAGGCTTTTCACAGTTTTAAACAGCTAGAGGAGAGCAGGGTTTTCGCAGTTTAAAACAGCGAGAGGAGAGCAGGGTTTTTCACTGTTTAAAACAGCGAGAGGACAGCAGTGTTTTCACAGTTTAAAACTGCGAGTGGAGACCCAGGATTTTCAGAGTTTAAAACAGCGAGAGGTGAGCCGGATTTTCTGAGTTTTAAACAGCGAGAGGATGGTCGGCTATTCACTGTTTAAAACAGCGAGAGGACAGCACGATTTTCACTGTTTAAAACAGCGAGGGGACAGCACGATTTTCACTGTTTAAAACAGCGAGAGGACAGCACGATTTTCACTGTTCAAAACAACGAGAGGACAGCACGATTTTCACAGTTTAAAACAGAGAGAGGAGAGCCAGGTTTTCACAATTTATAACAACGAGAGATGGGCCAGGATTTACACAGATTAAAACAGCGAGAGGAAGGCGGCATTTTCACAGTTCAAAACAGCGAGTGGAGAGCCGGGTTTTCACTGTTTCAAACAACACAAGAGGGCCGGATTTTCACAGTTCAAAATAGCGAGGGGAGAGCAGGATTTTCACAGTTTAACACTGCGAGAGGACATCGAGATTTTCACACTTTAAAACAGCGAGAGGAGAGCAGGAATTTCACAGTTTAAAACAGCGAGAGGTGAGCAGGGTTTTCACTGTTTTAAACACGAGAGGAGAGCAGGTTTTCCACAGTTTAAAACAACGAGTGGTGAGCAGGATTTAAACAGTTTAAAACAACGAGAGGGGAGCAGGGTTCTCACAGTTTAAAACACCGAGAGGTGAGCAGGTTTTTCACAGTTTAAAACAGCGAGAGGTGAGCAGGGTTTTCACAGTTTAAAACAGCGAGAGGAAGGCAGGAATTTCACAGTTTAAAACAGCGAGAGGAGAGCAGGGTTTTCACTGTTAAAAACAGCGAGAGGAGAGCAGGAATTTCTCAGTTTAAAACAGCGAGAGGGGAGCAGGGTTTTCACAGTTTAAAACAGCGATTGGAGAGCAGTGTTTTCACAGTTTAAAACAGTGAGAGGAGAGCAGGTTTTTCACAGTTTAAAACAGCGAAAGGAGAGCAGGAATTTCACAGTTTAAAACAGCGAGAGGAGAGCAGGAATTTCAGTTTAAAACAGCGAGAGGAGAGCAGTGTTTTCACAGTTTAAAACAGCGAGAGGAGAGCAGGGATTTCACAGTTTAAAACAGCGAGAGGAGAGCAGGTTTTTCACAGTTTAAAACAGCGGGAGGAGAGCAGGTTTTTCACAGTTTAAAACAGCGAGAGGAGAGCAGGTTTTTCACAGTTCAAAACAGCAAGAGGAGAGCAGGTTTTTCACAGTTCAAAACAGCAAGAGGAGAGCCGGGATTTTCACAGTTTTGAAACAGCCACAGAAGCGCAGGATTTTCACTGTTTAAAACAGCGAGAGTAGAGCTGTGATTTTCACCGTTTAAAACAGCGTGAAGTGAGCAGGATTTTCATAGTTTAAAGCAGTGAGAGGAGTGCAGGAATTTCACAGTTTAAAACAGCGAAAGGAAAGCAGAGTTTTAACAGTTTAAAACAACGAGAGGTGAGCTTGGGTGTTCACAGTTTAAAACAGCGAGAGGAGAGCCAGAGTTTCACAATTTAAAACAGAGAGAGGAGAGCAGGATTTTCACAGTTTAAAACAGCGAGAGGGGAGCCAGATTTTCACAGTTTAAAACAGCGAGAGGAGAGCTGGGATTTTCACAGTTTAAAACAGCGAAAGACATCTGGATTTTCACTGTTTAAAACAGCGAGAGGGAAGCCAGATATTCACAGTTTAAAACAGCGAGAGGTGAGAGGGATTTTCACAGTTTAAAACAGCGAGAGGAGAGCAGGATTTGCACAGTTTAAAACAGCGAGATGAGAGCAGGATTTTCACAGTTGAAAACAGCGAGCGGAGAGCTGGTATTTTGCAGTTTAAAACAGCGAGAGGAGAGCTGGGATTTTGCAGTTTAAAACAGCGAGAGGAGAGCAGGGATTTTCGCCGTTTAATTCAGCGAAAGGAGAGAAGGATATTCACGGATTTAAACAGCGAGTGGAGAGCAGGAATTTCACAGTTTAAAACAGCGAGAGTAGAGCAGGGATTTTCGCAGTTTAAAACAGCGAGAGGAGAGCACGATTTTCACAGTTTAAAACAACGAGAGGAGAGCAGGAATTTCACAGTTTAAAACAGCGAGAGGAGAGCAGGAATTTCACAGTTTAAAACAGCGAGAGTAGAGCTGTGATTTTCACCGTTTAAAACAGCGTGAAGTGAGCAGGATTTTCACAGTTTAAAGCAGTGAGAGGAGAGCAGGGTTTTCACAGTTTAAAACAGTGAGAGGACAGCAGAGTTTTAGCAGTTTAAAACAGCGAGAGGTGAGCTTGGGTGTTCACAGTTTAAAACAGCGAGAGGAGAGCCAGATTTTCACAATTTAAAACAGCGAGAGGAGAGCAGGATTTTCAGCGTTTAAAACAGCGAGAGGAGAGCAGGTTTTTCACAGTTTAAAACAGCGAGAGGTGAGCAGGTTTTTCACAGTTTACAGATAGCGAGAGGTGAGCTGGGATTTTCACAGTTTACAAACAGCGAGAGGTGAGCTGGATTTTCACAGTTTACAAACAGCGAGAGGTGAGCTGGATTTTCAGAGTTTAGAACAGCGAAAGTAGAGGAGGATTTTCACAGTTTAAAACAGCGAGAGGAGCGCTGTCAATTTCACAATTGAAAACACCAAGAGCTGAGCAGAATTTGCACAGCATAAATCAGCGAGAGGAGAGCAGGATTTTCACAGCATAAAACTGCCGGACGAAAGCAGGATTTTCACACTTTAAAACAGCGAGAGGAGAGCAGGGATTTTTACAGTTAAAAACAGCCAGAGGAGAGGTGTGATTTTCACAGTTTTAAACAGCGACAGGAGAGCCTGGATTTTCACTGTTTACAAACAGCGAGAGGTGAGCTGGATTTTCAGAGTTTAAAACAGCGATTGGAGCGCCAGATTTTCACAGTGTAAAACAGCGAGAGGAGAGCTGGGACTTTCACAGTTTAAAATAGCAAGAGGACAGACGGGATTTTAAAAGTTTCAAACGGTGGGAGGAAAGCAGAATTTTCACAGTTTAAAACAGCGAGAGGTGAGCAGGATTTTCAGATTTCAGATCAGCGAAAGTAGAGGAGGATTTTCACAGTTTAAACCAGCGAGAGCAGAGCTGGGATTTTCACAATTGAAAACACCGAGAGGAGAGCAGGATTTTCACAGTATAAAACAGCGAGAAGCGAGCTGGATTTTCACATTTTAAAACAGCGATTCTAGAGCTGGATTTTGCAAGTTTAAAACAGCGAGAGGAGAGCAGGATTTGCACTGTTTAAAACAGCGAGAGGAGAGCAGGAATTTCACAGTTTAAAACAGCGAGAGTAGAGCTGTGATTTTCACCGTTTAAAACAACGTGAAGTGAGCAGGATTTTCACAGTTTAAAGCAGTGAGAGGAGAGCAGGATTTTCACAGTTTAAAACAGCGAGAGTAGAGCTGGGATTTTCACAGTTTAAAACAGCGAGAGGAGAGCAGGGTTTTCACAGTTTCAAACAGCGAGAGCAGGATTTTCACAGTTTAAAACAGTGAGAGGATAGCAGAGTTTTAGCAGTTTAAAACAGCGAGAGGTGAGCTTGGGTGTTCACAGTTTAAAACAGCGAGAGGAGAGCCAGATTTTCACAATTTAAAACAGCGAGAGGAGAGCAGGATTTTCAGCGTTTAAAACAGCGAGAGGAGAGCAGGTTTTTCACAGTTTAAAACAGCGAGAGGAGAGCAGGTTTTTCACAGTTTACAGACAGCGAGAGGTGAGCTGGGATTTTCACAGTTTACAAACAGCGAGAGGTGAGCTGGATTTTCACTGTTTACAAACAGCGAGAGGTGAGCTGGATTTTCAGAGTTTAGAACAGCGAAAGTAGAGGAGGATTTTCACAGTTTAAAACAGCGAGAGGAGCGCTGTCAATTTCACAATTGAAAACACGAAGAGCTGAGCAGAATTTGCACAGCATAAATCAGCGAGAGGAGAGCAGGATTTTCACAGCATAAAACTGCCGGACGAAAGCAGGATTTTCACACTTTAAAACAGCGAGAGGAGAGGTGGGATTTTCACAGTTTTAAACAGCGAGAGGAGAGCCTGGATTTTCACAGTTTACATACAGCGAGAGGTGAGCTGGATTTTCAGAGTTTAAAACAGCGATTGAAGCGCTAGATTTTCACAGTTTAAAACAGCGAGAGGTGAACTGGGACTTTCACAGTTTAAAATAGCAAGAGGACAGACGGGATTTTAAAAGTTTCAAACGGTGGGAGGAAAGCAGAATTTTCACAGTTTAAAACAGCGAGAGGTGAGCAGGATTTTCAGATTTCAGATCAGCGAAAGTAGAGGAGGATTTTCACAGTTTAAACCAGCGAGAGTAGAGCTGGGAATTTCACAATTGAAAACACCGAGAGGAGAGCTGGATTTTCACATTATAAAACAGCGAGAAGCGAGCTGGATTTTCACATTTTAAAACAGCGATTCTAGAGCTGGATTTTGCAAGTTTAAAACAGCGAGAGGAGAGCAGGATTTGCACAGTTTAAAACAGCGAGAGGAGAGCAGGATTTGCACTGTTTAAAACAGCCAGAGGAGAGCAGGTATTTTGCAGTTTAAATCAGCGAGAGGAGAGCAGGTATTTTGCAGTTTAAAACAGTGAGAGGTGAGTAGGATTTTCATAGTTTAAAACAGCGAGAGGAGAGCAGGATTTTCACAGATTAAAACAGCGAGAGGGGAGCAGGATTTTCACAGTTTAAAGCTGCGAGAGGGGAGCCGGATATTCACAGTTTAAAACAGCGAGAGTTGATCTGGGATTTTCACAGTTTAAAGCAGCGAGAATAGAGCAGGATTTTCACTGTTTAAAACAGCGAGAGGAGAGCTGGGATTTTCACAGTTTAAAACAGTGATAGGAGAGCTGGGATTTTCACAGTTTAAAACAGCGAGAGGAGAGCTGGGATTTTCACAGTTTAAAACAGTGATAGGAGAGCTGGGACTTTCACAGTTTAAAACAGCGATAGGAGAGCTGGGATTTTCACAGTTTAAAACAGCGAGAGGAGAGCTGGGATTTTCACAGTTTAAAACAGTGATAGGAGAGCTGGGATTTTCACAGTTTAAAACAGCGAGAGGAGAGCTGGGATTTTCACAGTTTAAAACAGTGATAGGAGAGCTGGGATTTTCACAGTTTAAAACAGCGAGAGGAGAGCTGGGATTTTCACAGTTTAAAACAGTGATAGGAGAGCTGGGATTTTCACAGTTTAAAACAGCAAGATGAGAGATTGGATTTTAAAGGTTTCAAATGGCTGGAGGAAAGCAGAATTTTCATTGTCTAAAACAGCGAGTGGAGAGCAGCATTTTCACAGTTTAAAACAGCGAGTGGAGAGCAGCATTTTCACAGTTTAAAACGGCGAAAGGAGAACCTGGATTTTCACAGTTGACAGACAGCGAGAGGTGAGATGGATTTTCAGAGTTTAGAACAGCGAAAGTAGAGGAGGATTTTCACAGTTTAAAACAGCGAGAGGAGAGCAGGATTTGCACAGTTTAAAACAGCGAGAGGAGAGCAGGATTTGCACTGTTTAAAACAGCCAGAGGAGAGCAGGTATTTTGCAGTTTAAATCAGCGAGAGGAGAGCAGGTATTTTGCAGTTTAAAACAGTGAGAGGTGAGTAGGATTTTCATAGTTTAAAACAGCGAGAGGAGAGCAGGATTTTCACAGTTTAAAACAGTGAAAGGAGAGCTGGGATTTTCACAGTTTAAAACAGCAAGATGAGAGATGGGATTTTAAAGGTTTCAAACGGCGGGAGGAAAGCAGAATTTTCATTGTTTAAAACAGCGAAAAAAGAGCAGCATTTTCACAGTTTAAAACACCGAGAGGAGAGCAGGATTTTCACAGTTTAAAACAGCGAGCGGAGAGCAGGATTTTCACAGTTTAAAACACCGAGAGGAGAGCAGGATTTTCACAGTTTTAATCAGCGAAAGGGGAGCCGGGATTTTCACAGTTTTGAAACAGCCAGAGAAGCGCAGGATTTTCACTGTTTAAAACAGTGAGAGGAGAGCAGGATTTTCACAGTTTAAAACAGCGAGAGTAGAGCTGGGAGTTTCACAGTTTCAAACAGCGAGAGGAGAGCAGGATTTTCACAGTTTAAAACAGCGAGAGGATAGCAGAGTTTTCGCAGTTTAAATCAGCGAGAGGTGGGCTTGGGTGTTCACAGTGCAAAACAGTGAGAGGAGAGCCAGATTTTCACAGTTAAAAACACCGAGAGGAGAGCAGGATTTTCACAGTTTTAATCAGCGAAAGGGGAGCCGGGATTTTCACAGTTTTGAAACAGCCAGAGAAGCGCAGGATTTTCACTGTTTAAAACAGCGAGAGGAGAGCAGGAATTTCACAATTTAAAACAGCGAGAGTAGAGCTGTGATTTTCACCGTTTAAAACAGCGTGAAGTGAGCAGGATTTTCACAGTTTAAAGCAGTGAGAGGAGAGCAGGATTTTCACAGTTTAAAACAGCGAGAGTAGAGCTGGGAGTTTCACAGTTTCAAACAGCGAGAGGAGAGCAGGATTTTCACAGTTTAAAACAGCGAGAGGATAGCAGAGTTTTCGCAGTTTAAATCAGCGAGAGGTGGGCTTGGGTGTTCACAGTTCAAAACAGTGAGAGGAGAGCAGGATTTTCACAATTTAAAACAGCGAGAGGAGAGCAGGATTTTCAGCGTTTAAAACAGCGAGAGGTGAGCTGGATTTTCACAGTTTAAAGCAGCGAGAGGAGAGCAGGTTTTTCACAGTTTACAGACAGCGAGAGGTGAGCTGGATTTTCACTGTTTACAAACAGCGAGAGGTGAGCTGGATTTTCAGAGTTTAGAACAGCGAAAGTAGAGGAGGATTTTCACAGTTTAAAACAGCGAGAGGAGCGCTGTCAATTTCACAATTGAAAACACCAAGAGCTGAGCAGAATTTGCACAGCATAAATCAGCGAGAGGAGAGCAGGATTTTCACAGCATAAAACTGCCGGACGAATGCAGGATTTTCACACTTTAAAACAGCGAGAGGAGAGCTGGGATTTTTACAGTTAAAAACAGCCAGAGGAGAGGTGGGATTTTCACAGTTTTAAACAGCGAGAGGAGAGCCTGGATTTTCACAGTTTACATACAGCGAGAGGTGAGCTGGATTTTCAGAGATTAAAATAGCGATTGAAGCACCAGATTTTCACAGTTTAAAACAGCGAGAGGAGAGCTGGGACTTTCACAGTTTAAAATAGCAAGAGGACAGACGGGATTTTAAAAGTTTCAAACCGTGGGAGGAAAGCAGAATTTTCACAGTTTAAAACAGCGAGAGGTGAGCAGGATTTTCAGATTTCAGATCAGCGAAAGTAGAGGAGGATTTTCAGAGTTTAAACCAGCGAGAGTAGAGCTGGGAATTTCGCAATTGAAAACACCGAGAGGAGAGCTGGATTTTCACATTATAAAACAGCGAGAAGCGAGCTGGATTTTCACATTTTAAAACAGCGATTCTAGAGCTGGATTTTGCAAGTTTAAAACAGCGAGAGGAAAGCAGGATTTGCACAGTTTAAAACAGCGAGAGGAGAGCAGGATTTTCACAGTTTAAAACAGTCAGAGGAGAGCAGGTATTTTGCAGTTTAAATCAGCGAGAGGAGAGCAGGTATTTTGCAGTTTAAAACAGTGAGAGGTGAGCAGGATTTTCACAGTTTAAAGCTGCGAGAGGGGAGCCGGATATTCACAGTTTAAAACAGCGAGAGTTGATCTGGGATTTTCACAGTTTAAAGCAGCGAGAGGAGAGCAGGATTTTCACTGTTTAAAACAGCGAGAGGAGAGCAGGATTTTCACAGTTTAAAACAGTGAGAGTAGAGCTGTGATTTTCACCGTTTAAAACAGCGAGAGGAGAGCAGGTTTTTCACTGTTTAAAACAGCGAGAGGAGAGCAGGTTTTTCAACAGTTTACAGACAGCGAGAGGTGAGCTGGATTTTCAGAGTTTAGAACAGCGAAAGTAGAGGAGGATTTTCACAGTTTAAAACACCGAGAGGAGCGCTGTTAATTTCACAATTGAAAACACCGAGAGGTGAGCAGAATTTGCACAGCATAAATCAGCGAGAGGAGAGCAGGATTTTCACAGCATAAAACTGCCGGACGAAAGCAGGATTTTCACACTTTAAAACAGCGAGAGGAGAGCAGGGATTTATACAGTTAAAAACAGCCAGAGGAGAGGTGTGATTTTCACAGTTTTAAACAGCGACAGGAGAGCCTGGATTTTCACTGTTTACAAACAGCGAGAGGTGAGCTGGATTTTCAGAGTTTAAAACAGCGATTGGAGCGCCAGATTTTCACAGTGTAAAACAGCGAGAGGAGAGCTGGGACTTTCACAGTTTAAAATAGCAAGAGGACAGACGGGATTTTAAAAGTTTCAAACGGTGGGAGGAAAGCAGAATTTTCACAGTTTAAAACAGCGAGAGGTGAGCAGGATTTTCAGATTTCAGATCAGCGAAAGTAGAGGAGGATTTTCACAGTTTAAACCAGCGAGAGCAGAGCTGGGATTTTCACAATTGAAAACACCGAGAGGAGAGCAGGATTTTCACAGTATAAAACAGCGAGAACCGAGCTGGATTTTCACATTTTAAAACAGCGATTCTAGAGCTGGATTTTGCAAGTTTAAAACAGCGAGAGGAGAGCAGGATTTGCACTGTTTAAAACAGCGAGAGGAGAGCAGGAATTTCACTGTTTAAAACAGCGAGAGTAGAGCTGTGATTTTCACCGTTTAAAACAACGTGAAGTGAGCAGGATTTTCACAGTTTAAAGCAGTGAGAGGAGAGCAGGATTTTCACAGTTTAAAACAGCGAGAGTAGAGCTGGGATTTTCACAGTTTAAAACAGCGAGAGGAGAGCAGGGTTTTCACAGTTTCAAACAGCGAGAGCAGGATTTTCACAGTTTAAAACAGTGAGAGGATAGCAGAGTTTTAGCAGTTTAAAACAGCGAGAGGTGAGCTTGGGTGTTCACAGTTTAAAACAGCGAGAGGAGAGCCAGATTTTCACAATTTAAAACAGCGAGAGGAGAGCAGGATTTTCACAGTTTAAAACAGCGAGAGGAGAGCAGGTTTTTCACAGTTTACAGACAGCGAGAGGTGAGCTGGGATTTTCACAGTTTACAAACAGCGAGAGGTGAGCTGGATTTTCACTGTTTACAAACAGCGAGAGGTGAGCTGGATTTTCAGAGTTTAGAACAGCGAAAGTAGAGGAGGATTTTCACAGTTTAAAACAGCGAGAGGAGCGCTGTCAATTTCACAATTGAAAACACGAAGAGCTGAGCAGAATTTGCACAGCATAAATCAGCGAGAGGAGAGCAGGATTTTCACAGCATAAAACTGCCGGACGAAAGCAGGATTTTCACACTTTAAAACAGCGAGAGGAGAGGTGGGATTTTCACAGTTTTAAACAGCGAGAGGAGAGCCTGGATTTTCACAGTTTACATACAGCGAGAGGTGAGCTGTATTTTCAGAGTTTAAAACAGCGATTGAAGCGCTAGATTTTCACAGTTTAAAACAGCGAGAGGTGAACTGGGACTTTCACAGTTTAAAATAGCAAGAGGACAGACGGGATTTTAAAAGTTTCAAACGGTGGGAGTAAAGCAGAATTTTCACAGTTTAAAACAGCGAGAGGTGAGCAGGATTTTCAGATTTCAGATCAGCGAAAGTAGAGGAGGATTTTCACAGTTTAAACCAGCGAGAGTAGAGCTGGGAATTTCACAATTGAAAACACCGAGAGGAGAGCTGGATTTTCACATTATAAAACAGCGAGAAGCGAGCTGAATTTTCACATTTTAAAACAGCGATTCTAGAGCTGGATTTTGCAAGTTTAAAACAGCGAGAGGAGAGCAGGATTTGCACAGTTTAAAACAGCGAGAGGAGAGCAGGATTTGCACTGTTTAAAACAGCCAGAGGAGAGCAGGTATTTTGCAGTTTAAATCAGCGAGAGGAGAGCAGGTATTTTGCAGTTTAAAACAGTGAGAGGTGAGTAGGATTTTCATAGTTTAAAACAGCGAGAGGAGAGCAGGATTTTCACAGATTAAAACAGCGAGAGGGGAGCAGGATTTTCACAGTTTAAAGCTGCGAGAGGGGAGCCGGATATTCACAGTTTAAAACAGCGAGAGTTGATCTGGGATTTTCACAGTTTAAAGCAGCGAGAAGAGAGCAGGATTTTCACTGTTTAAAACAGCGAGAGGAGAGCTGGGATTTTCACATTTTAAAACAGTGATAGGAGAGCTGGGATTTTCACAGTTTAAAACAGCAAGATGAGAGATGGGATTTTAAAGGTTTCAAACGGCGGGAGGAAAGCAGAATTTTCATTGTTTAAAACAGCGAAAAAAGAGCAGCATTTTCACAGTTTAAAACACCGAGAGGAGAGCAGGATTTTCACAGTTTAAAACAGCGAGCGGAGAGCAGGATTTTCACAGTTTAAAACACCGAGAGGAGAGCAGGATTTTCACAGTTTTAATCAGCGAAAGGGGAGCCGGGTTTTTCACAGTTTTGAAACAGCCAGAGAAGCGCAGGATTTTCACTGTTTAAAACAGCGAGAGGAGAGCAGGAATTTCACAATTTAAAACAGCGAGAGTAGAGCTGTGATTTTCACCGTTTAAAACAGCGTGAAGTGAGCAGGATTTTCACAGTTTAAAGCAGTGAGAGGAGAGCAGGATTTTCACAGTTTAAAACAGCGAGAGTAGAGCTGGGAGTTTCACAGTTTCAAACAGCGAGAGGAGAGCAGGATTTTCACAGTTTAAAACAGCGAGAGGATAGCAGAGTTTTCGCAGTTTAAATCAGCGAGAGGTGGGCTTGGGTGTTCACAGTTCAAAACAGTGAGAGGAGAGCAGGATTTTCACAATTTAAAACAGCGAGAGGAGAGCAGGATTTTCAGCGTTTAAAACAGCGAGAGGTGAGCTGGATTTTCACAGTTTAAAGCAGCGAGAGGAGAGCAGGTTTTTCACAGTTTACAGACAGCGAGAGGTGAGCTGGATTTTCACAGTTTACAAACAGCGAGAGGTGAGCTGGATTTTCAGAGTTTAGAACAGCGAAAGTAGAGGAGGATTTTCACAGTTTAAAACAGCGAGAGGAGCGCTGTCAATTTCACAATTGAAAACACCAAGAGCTGAGCTGAATTTGCACAGCATAAATCAGCGAGAGGAGACCAGGATTTTCACAGCATAAAACTGCCCGACGAAAGCAGGATTTTCACACTTTAAAACAGCGAGAGGAGAGCTGGGATTTTTACAGTTAAAAACAGCCAGAGGAGAGGTGGGATTTTCACAGTTTTAAACAGCGAGAGGAGAGCCTGGATTTTCACAGTTTACATACAGCGAGAGGTGAGCTGGATTTTCAGAGTTTAAAATAGCGATTGAAGCACCAGATTTTCACAGTTTAAAACAGCGAGAGGAGAGCTGGGACTTTCACAGTTTAAAATAGCAAGAGGACAGACGGGATTTTAAAAGTTTCAAACGGTGGGAGGAAAGCAGAATTTTCACAGTTTAAAACAGCGAGAGGTGAGCAGGATTTTCAGATTTCAGATCAGCGAAAGTAGAGGAGGATTTTCACAGTTTAAACCAGCGAGAGTAGAGCTGGGAATTTCACAATTGAAAACACCGAGAGGAGAGCTGGATTTTCACATTATAAAACAGCGAGAAGCGAGCTGGATTTTCACATTTTAAAACAGCGATTCTAGAGCTGGATTTTGCAAGTTTAAAACAGCGAGAGGAAAGCAGGATTTGCACAGTTTAAAACAGCGAGAGGAGAGCAGGATTTTCACAGTTTAAAACAGTCAGAGGAGAGCAGGTATTTTGCAGTTTAAATCAGCGAGAGAGAGCAGGTATTTTGCAGTTTAAAACAGTGAGAGGTGAGCAGGATTTTCACAGTTTAAAGCTGCGAGAGGGGAGCCGGATATTCACAGTTTAAAACAGCGAGAGTTGATCTGGGATTTTCACAGTTTAAAACAGCGAGAGTAGAGCTGTGATTTTCACCGTTTAAAACAGCGAGAGGAGAGCAGGTTTTTCACAGTTTTAAAACTGCGAGAGGAGAGCAGGTTTTTCACAGTTTACAGACAGCGAGAGGTGAGCTGGATTTTCAGAGTTTAGAACAGCGAAAGTAGAGGAGGATTTTCACAGTTTAAAACACCGAGAGGAGCGCTGTTAATTTCACAATTGAAAACACCGAGAGGTGAGCAGAATTTGCACAGCATAAATCAGCGAGAGGAGAGCAGGATTTTCACAGCATAAAAACTGCCGGACGAAAGCAGGATTTTCACACTTTAAAACAGCGAGAGGAGAGCAGGGATTTTTACAGTTAAAAACAGCCAGAGGAGAGGTGTGATTTTCACAGTTTTAAACAGCGACAGGAGAGCCTGGATTTTCACTGTTTACAAACAGCGAGAGGTGAGCTGGATTTTCAGAGTTTAAAACAGCGATTGGAGCGCCAGATTTTCACAGTGTAAAACAGCGAGAGGAGAGCTGGGACTTTCACAGTTTAAAATAGCAAGAGGACAGACGGGATTTTAAAAGTTCTAAACGGTGGGAGGAAAAGCAGAATTTTCACAGTTTAAAACAGCGAGAGGTGAGCAGGATTTTCAGATTTCAGATCAGCGAAAGTAGAGGAGGATTTTCACAGTTTAAACCAGCGAGAGCAGAGCTGGGATTTTCACAATTGAAAACACCGAGAGGAGAGCAGGATTTTCACAGTATAAAACAGCGAGAAGCGAGCTGGATTTTCACATTTTAAACAGCGATTCTAGAGCTGGATTTTGCAAGTTTAAAACAGCGAGAGGAGAGCAGGATTTGCACTGTTTAAAACAGCGAGAGGAGAGCAGGAATTTCACAGTTTAAAACAGCGAGAGTAGAGCTGTGATTTTCACCGTTTTAAAACAACGTGAAGTGAGCAGGATTTTCACAGTTTAAAGCAGTGAGAGGAGAGCAGGATTTTCACAGTTTAAAACAGCGAGAGTAGAGCTGGGATTTTCACAGTTTAAAACAGCGAGAGGAGAGCAGGGTTTTCACAGTTTCAAACAGCGAGAGGAGAGCAGGATTTTCACAGTTTAAAACAGTGAGAGGATAGCAGAGTTTTAGCAGTTTAAAACAGAGAGGTGAGCTTGGGGTGTTCACAGTTTAAACAGCGAGAGGAGAGCCAGATTTTCACAATTTAAAACAGCGAGAGGGGAGCAGGATTTTCAGCGTTTAAAACAGCAAGGGGAGAGCAGGTTTTTCACAGTTTAAAACAGCGAGAGGAGAGCAGGTTTTTCACAGTTTACAGACAGCGAGAGGTGAGCTGGGATTTTCACAGTTTACAAACAGCGAGAGGTGAGCTGGATTTTCACAGTTTACAAACAGCGAGAGGTGAGCTGGATTTTCAGAGTTTAGAACAGGGATTTCACAGTTTAAAACAGCGAGAGGAGCGCTGTCAATTTCACAATTGAAAACACGAAGAGCTGAGGCAGAATTTGCACAGCATAAATCAGCGAGAGGAGAGCAGGATTTTCACAGCATAAAACTGCCGGACGAAAGCAGGATTTTCACACTTTAAAACAGCGAGAGGAGAGGTGGGATTTTCACAGTTTTAAACAGCGAGAGGAGAGCCTGGATTTTCACAGTTTACATACAGCGAGAGGTGAGCTGGATTTTCAGAGTTTAAAACAGCGATTGAAGTGCTAGATTTTCACAGTTTAAAACAGCGAGAGGTGAACTGGGACTTTCACAGTTTAAAATAGCAAGAGGACAGACGGGATTTTAAAAGTTTCAAACGGTGGGAGGAAAGCAGAATTTTCACAGTTTAAAACAGCGAGAGGTGAGCAGGATTTTCAGATTTCAGATCAGCGAAAGTAGAGGAGGATTTTCACAGTTTTAAACCAGCGAGAGTAGAGCTGGGAATTTCACAATTGAAAACACCGAGAGGAGAGCTGGATTTTCACGTTATAAAACAGCGAGAAGCGAGCTGGATTTTCACATTTTAAAACAGCGATTCTAGAGCTGGATTTTGCAAGTTTAAAACAGCGAGAGGAGAGCAGGATTTGCACAGTTTAAAACAGCGAGAGGAGAGCAGGATTTGCACTGTTTAAAACAGCCAGAGGAGAGCAGGTATTTTGCAGTTTAAATCAGCGAGAGGAGAGCAGGTATTTTGCAGTTTAAAACAGTGAGAGGTGAGTAGGATTTTCATAGTTTAAAACAGCGAGAGGAGAGCAGGATTTTCACAGTTTAAAACAGTGATAGGAGAGCTGGGATTTTCACAGTTTAAAACAGCAAGATGAGAAATGGGATTTTAAAGGTTTCAAACGGCGGGAGGAAAGCAGAATTTTCATTGTTTAAAACAGCGAAAAAAGAGCAGCATTTTCACAGTTTAAAACACCGAGAGGAGAGCAGGATTTTCACAGTTTAAAACAGCGAGCGGAGAGCAGGATTTTCACAGTTTAAAACACCGAGAGGAGAGCAGGATTTTCACAGTTTTAATCAGCGAAAGGGGAGCCGGGATTTTCACAGTTTTGAAACAGCCAGAGAAGCGCAGGATTTTCACTGTTTAAAACAGCGAGAGGAGAGCAGGAATTTCACAATTTAAAACAGCGAGAGTAGAGCTGTGATTTTCACCGTTTAAAACAGCGTGAAGTGAGCAGGATTTTCACAGTTTAAAGCAGTGAGAGGAGAGCAGGATTTTCACAGTTTAAAACAGCGAGAGTAGAGCTGGGAGTTTCACAGTTTCAAACAGCGAGAGGAGAGCAGGATTTTCACAGTTTAAAACAGCGAGAGGATAGCAGAGTTTTCGCAGTTTAAATCAGCGAGAGGTGGGCTTGGGTGTTCACAGTTCAAAACAGTGAGAGGAGAGCCAGATTTTCACAATTTAAAACAGCGAGAGGAGAGCAGGATTTTCACAGTTTACAAACAGCGAGAGGTGAGCTGGATTTTCAGAGTTTAGAACAGCGAAAGTAGAGGAGGATTTTCACAGTTTAAAACAGCGAGAGGAGCGCTGTCAATTTCACAATTGAAAACACCAAGAGCTGAGCAGAATTTGCACAGCATAAATCAGCGAGAGGAGAGCAGGATTTTCACAGCATAAAACTGCCGACGAAAGCAGGATTTTCACACTTTAAAACAGCGAGAGGAGAGCTGGGATTTTTTACAGTTAAAAACAGCCAGAGGAGAGGTGGGATTTTCACAGTTTTTAAACAGCGAGAGGAGAGCCTGGATTTTCACAGTTTACATACAGCGAGAGGTGAGCTGGATTTTCAGAGTTTAAAATAGCGATTGAAGCACCAGATTTTCACAGTTTAAAACAGCGAGAGGAGAGCTGGGACTTTCACAGTTTAAAATAGCAAGAGGACAGACGGGATTTTAAAAGTTTCAAACGGTGGGAGGAAAGCAGAATTTTCACAGTTTAAAACAGCGAGAGGTGAGCAGGATTTTCAGATTTCAGATCAGCGAAAGTAGAGGAGGATTTTCACAGTTTAAACCAGCGAGAGTAGAGCTGGGAATTTCACAATTGAAAACACCGAGAGGAGAGCTGGATTTTCACATTATAAAACAGCGAGAAGCGAGCTGGATTTTCACATTTTAAAACAGCGATTCTAGAGCTGGATTTTGCAAGTTTAAAACAGCGAGAGGAAAGCAGGATTTGCACAGTTTAAAACAGCGAGAGGAGAGCAGGATTTTCACAGTTTAAAACAGTCAGAGGAGAGCAGGTATTTTGCAGTTTAAAACAGTGAGAGGTGAGCAGGATTTTCACAGTTTAAAGCTGCGAGAGGGGAGCCGGATATTCACAGTTTAAAAACAGCGAGAGTTGATCTGGGATTTTCACAGTTTAAAGCAGCGAGAGGAGAGCAGGATTTTCACTGTTTAAAACAGCGAGAGGAGAGCAGGATTTTCACAGTTTTAAAACAGCGAGAGTAGAGCTGTGAT
This sequence comes from Isurus oxyrinchus, assembly GCA_026770705.1. Taxonomy (NCBI): domain Eukaryota; kingdom Metazoa; phylum Chordata; class Chondrichthyes; order Lamniformes; family Lamnidae; genus Isurus; species Isurus oxyrinchus. Next base: position 111,893 of record JANJGN010000081.1, read on the forward strand.
TTTCACCGTTTAAAACAGCGAGAGGAGAGCAGGTTTTTCACAGTTTTAAAACAGCGAGAGGAGAGCAGGTTTTTCACAGTTTACAGACAGCGAGAGGTGAGATGGATTTTCAGAGTTTAGAACAGCGAAAGTAGAGGAGGATTTTCACAGTTTAAAACACCGAGAGGAGCGCTGTTAATTTCACAATTGAAAACACCGAGAGGGTGAGCAGAATTTGCACAGCATAAATCAGCGAGAGGAGAGCAGGATTTTCACAGCATAAAACTGCCGGACGAAAGCAGGATTTTCACACTTTAAAACAGCGAGAGGAGAGCAGGGATTTTTACAGTTAAAAACAGCCAGAGGAGAGGTGTGATTTTCACAGTTTTAAACAGCGACAGGAGAGCCTGGATTTTCACTGTTTACAAACAGCGAGAGGTGAGCTGGATTTTCAGAGTTTAAAACAGCGATTGGAGCGCCAGATTTTCACAGTGTAAAACAGCGAGAGGAGAGCTGGGACTTTCACAGTTTAAAATAGCAAGAGGACAGACGGGATTTTAAAAGTTTCAAACGGTGGGAGGAAAGCAGAATTTTCACAGTTTAAAACAGCGAGAGGTGAGCAGGATTTTCAGATTTCAGATCAGCGAAAGTAGAGGAGGATTTTCACAGTTTAAACCAGCGAGAGCAGAGCTGGGATTTTCACAATTGAAAACACCGAGAGGAGAGCAGGATTTTCACAGTATAAAACAGCGAGAAGCGAGCTGGATTTTCACATTTTAAAACAGCGATTCTAGAGCTGGATTTTGCAAGTTTAAAACAGCGAGAGGAGAGCAGGATTTGCACAGTTTAAAACAGCGAGAGGAGAGCAGGATTTTCACAGTTTAAAACAGAGAGAGGAGAGCAGGATTTTCACAGTTTAAAACAGCCAGAGGAGAGCAGGTATTATGCAGTTTAAATCAACGAGAGGAGAGCAGCTATTTTCAGAGTTTAAAACAGTGAGAGGAGAGCAGGTTTTCACAGATTAAAACAGCGAGAGGGGAGCAGGATTTTCACAGTTTAAAGCTGCGAGAGGGGAGCCGGATATTCACAGTTTAAAACAGCGAGAGGAGAGCAGGATTTGCACAGTTTTAAAACAGCGAGAGGAGAGCAGGATTTTCACAGTTTAAAACAGCCAGAGGAGAGCAGGTATTTTGCAGTTTAAATCAGCGAGAGGTGAGTAGGTATTTTGCAGTTTAAAACAGTGAGAGGAGAGCAGGATTTCCACAGAATAAACAGCCAGAGGGGAACAGGATTTTCACAGTTTAAAGCTGCGAGAGGGGAGCCGGATATTCACAGTTTAAAACAGCGAGAGTTGATCGGGGATTTTCACAGTTTAAAGCAGCGAGAGGAAAGCAGGATTTTCACTGTTTTAAAACAGCGAGAGGAGAGCTGGGATTTTCACAGTTTAAAACAGCAATAGGAGAGCTGGGATTTTCACAGTTTTAAACAGCAAGATGAGAGATGGGATTTTAAAGGTTTCAAACGGCGGGAGGAAAGCAGAATTTTCACAGTTTTAAAACAGCGAGTGGAGAGCATTATTTTCACAGTTTTAATCAGCGAGAGGGGAGCCGGGATTTTCACAGTTTTGAAACAGCCAGAGAAGCGCAGGATTTTCACTGTTTAAAACAGCGAGAGGAGAGCAGGAATTTCACAGTTTAAAGCAGCGAGAGTAGAGCTGTGATTTTCAGCGTTTAAAACATCGTGAAGTGAGCAGGATTTTCACAGTTTAAAGCAGTGAGAGGAGAGCAGGATTTTCACAGTTTAAAACAGCGAGAGTAGAGCTGGGATTTTCACAGTTTTAAAACAGCGAGAGGAGAGCAGGGTTTTCACAGTTTCAAACAGCGAGAGGAGAGCAGGATTTTCACAGTTTAAAACAGTGAGAGGATAGCAGAGTTTTAGCAGTTTAAAACAGCGAGAGGTGAGCTTGGGTGTTCACAGTTTAAAACAGCGAGAGGAGAGCCAGATTTTCACAATTTAAAACAGCGAGAGGAGAGCAGGATTTTCAGCGTTTAAAACAGCGAGAGGAGAGCAGGTTTTTCACAGTTTAAAACAGCGAGAGGAGAGCAGGTTTTTCACAGTTTACAGACAGCGAGAGGTGAGCTGGGATTTTCACAGTTTACAAACAGCGAGAGGTGAGCTGGATTTTCACAGTTTACAAACAGCGAGAGGTGAGCTGGATTTTCAGAGTTTAGAACAGCGAAAGTAGAGGAGGATTTTCACAGTTTAAACAGCGAGAGGAGCGCTGTCAATTTCACAATTGAAAACACGAAGAGCTGAGCAGAATTTGCACAGCATAAATCAGCGAGAGGAGAGCAGGATTTTCACAGCATAAAACTGCCGGACGAAAGCAGGATTTTCACACTTTAAAACAGCGAGAGGAGAGGTGGGATTTTCACAGTTTTAAACAGCGAGAGGAGAGCCTGGATTTTCACAGTTTACATACAGCGAGAGGTGAGCTGGATTTTCAGAGTTTAAAACAGCGATTGAAGCGCTAGATTTTCACAGTTTAAAACAGCGAGAGGTGAACTGGGACTTTCACAGTTTAAAATAGCAAGAGGACAGACGGGATTTTAAAAGTTTCAAACGGTGGGAGGAAAGCAGAATTTTCACAGTTTAAAACAGCGAGAGGTGAGCAGGATTTTCAGATTTCAGATCAGCGAAAGTAGAGGAGGATTTTCACAGTTTAAACCAGCGAGAGTAGAGCTGGGAATTTCACAATTGAAAACACCGAGAGGAGAGCTGGATTTTCACGTTATAAAACAGCGAGAAGCGAGCTGGATTTTCACATTTTAAAACAGCGATTCTAGAGCTGGATTTTGCAAGTTTAAAACAGCGAGAGGAGAGCAGGATTTGCACAGTTTAAAACAGCGAGAGGAGAGCAGGATTTGCACTGTTTAAAACAGCCAGAGGAGAGCAGGTATTTTGCAGTTTAAATCAGCGAGAGGAGAGCAGGTATTTTGCAGTTTAAAACAGTGAGAGGTGAGTAGGATTTTCATAGTTTAAAACAGCGAGAGAGGAGAGCAGGATTTTCACAGTTTAAAACAGTGATAGGAGAGCTGGGATTTTCACAGTTTAAAACAGCAAGATGAGAGATGGGATTTTAAAGGTTTCAAACGGCGGGAGGAAAGCAGAATTTTCATTGTTTAAAACAGCGAAAAAAGAGCAGCATTTTCACAGTTTAAAACACCGAGAGGAGAGCAGGATTTTCACAGTTTAAAACAGCGAGCGGAGAGCAGGATTTTCACAGTTTAAAACACCGAGAGGAGAGCAGGATTTTCACAGTTTTAATCAGCGAAAGGGGAGCCGGGATTTTCACAGTTTTGAAACAGCCAGAGAAGCGCAGGATTTTCACTGTTTAAAACAGCGAGAGGAGAGCAGGAATTTCACAATTTAAAACAGCGAGAGTAGAGCTGTGATTTTCACCGTTTAAAACAGCGTGAAGTGAGCAGGATTTTCACAGTTTAAAGCAGTGAGAGGAGAGCAGGATTTTCACAGTTTAAAACAGCGAGAGTAGAGCTGGGAGTTTCACAGTTTCAAACAGCGAGAGGAGAGCAGGATTTTCACAGTTTAAAACAGCGAGAGGCTGGCAGAGTTTTCGCAGTTTAAATCAGCGAGAGGTGGGCTTGGGTGTTCACAGTTCAAAACAGTGAGAGGAGAGCCAGATTTTCACAATTTAAAACAGCGAGAGGAGAGCAGGATTTTCACAGTTTACAAACAGCGAGAGGTGAGCTGGATTTTCAGAGTTTAGAACAGCGAAAGTAGAGGAGGATTTTCACAGTTTAAAACAGCGAGAGGAGCGCTGTCAATTTCACAATTGAAAACACCAAGAGCTGAGCAGAATTTGCACAGCATAAATCAGCGAGAGGAGAGCAGGATTTTCACAGCATAAAACTGCCGGACGAAAGCAGGATTTTCACACTTTAAAACAGCGAGAGGAGAGCTGGGATTTTTACAGTTAAAAACAGCCAGAGGAGAGGTGGGATTTTCACAGTTTTAAACAGCGAGAGGAGAGCCTGGATTTTCACAGTTTACATACAGCGAGAGGTGAGCTGGATTTTCAGAGTTTAAAATAGCGATTGAAGCACCAGATTTTCACAGTTTAAAACAGCGAGAGGAGAGCTGGGACTTTCACAGTTTAAAATAGCAAGAGGACAGACGGGATTTTAAAAGTTTCAAACGGTGGGAGGAAAGCAGAATTTTCACAGTTTAAAACAGCGAGAGGTGAGCAGGATTTTCAGATTTCAGATCAGCGAAAGTAGAGGAGGATTTTCACAGTTTAAACCAGCGAGAGTAGAGCTGGGAATTTCACAATTGAAAACACCGAGAGGAGAGCTGGATTTTCACATTATAAAACAGCGAGAAGCGAGCTGGATTTTCACATTTTAAAACAGCGATTCTAGAGCTGGATTTTGCAAGTTTAAAACAGCGAGAGGAAAGCAGGATTTGCACAGTTTAAAACAGCGAGAGGAGAGCAGGATTTTCACAGTTTAAAACAGTCAGAGGAGAGCAGGTATTTTGCAGTTTAAAACAGTGAGAGGTGAGCAGGATTTTCACAGTTTAAAGCTGCGAGAGGGGAGCCGGATATTCACAGTTTAAAACAGCGAGAGTTGATCTGGGATTTTCACAGTTTAAAGCAGCGAGAGGAGAGCAGGATTTTCACTGTTTAAAACAGCGAGAGGAGAGCAGGATTTTCACAGTTTAAAACAGCGAGAGTAGAGCTGTGATTTTCACCGTTTAAAACAGCGAGAGGAGAGCAGGTTTTTCACAGTTTAAAACAGCGAGAGGAGAGCAGGTTTTTCACAGTTTACAGACAGCGAGAGGTGAGATGGATTTTCAGAGTTTAGAACAGCGAAAGTAGAGGAGGATTTTCACAGTTTAAAACACCGAGAGGAGCGCTGTTAATTTCACAATTGAAAACACCGAGAGGTGAGCAGAATTTGCACAGCATAAATCAGCGAGAGGAGAGCAGGATTTTCACAGCATAAAACTGCCGGACGAAAGCAGGATTTTCACACTTTAAAACAGCGAGAGGAGAGCAGGGATTTTTACAGTTAAAAACAGCCAGAGGAGAGGTGTGATTTTCACAGTTTTAAACAGCGACAGGAGAGCCTGGATTTTCACTGTTTACAAACAGCGAGAGGTGAGCTGGATTTTCAGAGTTTAAAACAGCGATTGGAGCGCCAGATTTTCACAGTGTAAAACAGCGAGAGGAGAGCTGGGACTTTCACAGTTTAAAATAGCAAGAGGACAGACGGGATTTTAAAAGTTTCAAACGGTGGGAGGAAAGCAGAATTTTCACAGTTTAAAACAGCGAGAGGTGAGCAGGATTTTCAGATTTCAGATCAGCGAAAGTAGAGGAGGATTTTCACAGTTTAAACCAGCGAGAGCAGAGCTGGGATTTTCACAATTGAAAACACCGAGAGGAGAGCAGGATTTTCACAGTATAAAACAGCGAGAAGCGAGCTGGATTTTCACATTTTAAAACAGCGATTCTAGAGCTGGATTTTGCAAGTTTAAAACAGCGAGAGGAGAGCAGGATTTGCACAGTTTAAAACAGCGAGAGGAGAGCAGGATTTTCACAGTTTAAAACAGAGAGAGGAGAGCAGGATTTTCACAGTTTAAAACAGCCAGAGGAGAGCAGGTATTATGCAGTTTAAATCAACGAGAGGAGAGCAGCTATTTTCAGAGTTTAAAACAGTGAGAGGAGAGCAGGTTTTCACAGATTAAAACAGCGAGAGGGGAGCAGGATTTTCACAGTTTAAAGCTGCGAGAGGGGAGCCGGATATTCACAGTTTAAAACAGCGAGAGGAGAGCAGGATTTGCACAGTTTAAAACAGCGAGAGGAGAGCAGGATTTTCACAGTTTAAAACAGCCAGAGGAGAGCAGGTATTTTGCAGTTTAAATCAGCGAGAGGTGAGTAGGTATTTTGCAGTTTAAAACAGTGAGAGGAGAGCACGATTTCCACAGAATAAAACAGCCAGAGGGGAACAGGATTTTCACAGTTTAAAGCTGCGAGAGGGGAGCCGGATATTCACAGTTTAAAACAGCGAGAGTTGATCGGGGATTTTCACAGTTTAAAGCAGCGAGAGGAAAGCAGGATTTTCACTGTTTAAAACAGTGAGAGGAGAGCTGGGATTTTCACAGTTTAAAACAGCAATAGGAGAGCTGGGATTTTCACAGTTTAAAGCAGCAAGATGAGAGATGGGATTTTAAAGGTTTCAAACGGCGGGAGGAAAGCAGAATTTTCACAGTTTAAAACAGCGAGTGGAGAGCATTATTTTCACAGTTTTAATCAGCGAGAGGGGAGCCGGGATTTTCACAGTTTTGAAACAGCCAGAGAAGCGCAGGATTTTCACTGTTTAAAACAGCGAGAGGAGAGCAGGAATTTCACAGTTTAAAGCAGCGAGAGTAGAGCTGTGATTTTCAGCGTTTAAAACATCGTGAAGTGAGCAGGATTTTCACAGTTTAAAGCAGTGAGAGGAGTGCAGGAATTTCACAGTTTAAAACAGCGAGAGGTGAGCAGGAATTTCACAATTTAAAACAGCGAGAGTAGAGCTGTGATTTTCACCGTTTAAAACAGCGTGAAGTGAGCAGGATTTTCACAGTTTAAAGCAGTGAGAGGAGAGCAGGATTTTCACAGTTTAAAACAGCGAGAGTAGAGCTGGGAGTTTCACAGTTTAAAACAGCGAGAGGAGAGCAGGGTTTTCACAGTTTCAAACAGCGAGAGGAGAGCAGGATTTTCACAGTTTAAAACAGCGAGAGGATAGCAGAGTTTTCGCAGTTTAAATCAGCGAGAGGTGGGCTTGGGTGTTCACAGTTCAAAACAGTGAGAGGAGAGCCAGATTTTCACAATTTAAAACAGCGAGAGGAGAGCTGGATTTTCAGCGTTTAAAACAGCGAGAGGTGAGCTGGATTTTCACAGTTTAAAGCAGCGAGAGGAGAGCAGGTTTTTCACAGTTTACAGACAGCGAGAGGTGAGCTGGATTTTCACAGTTTACAAACAGCGAGAGGTGAGCTGGATTTTCAGAGTTTAGAACAGCGAAAGTAGAGGAGGATTTTCACAGTTTAAAACAGCGAGAGGAGCGCTGTCAATTTCACAATTGAAAACACCAAGAGCTGAGCAGAATTTGCACAGCATAAATCAGCGAGAGGAGAGCAGGATTTTCACAGCATAAAACTGCCCGACGAAAGCAGGATTTTCACACTTTAAAACAGCGAGAGGAGAGCAGGGATTTATACAGTTAAAAACAGCCAGAGGAGAGGTGTGATTTTCACAGTTTTAAACAGCGACAGGAGAGCCTGGATTTTCACTGTTTACAAACAGCGAGAGGTGAGCTGGATTTTCAGAGTTTAAAACAGCGATTGGAGCGCCAGATTTTCACAGTGTAAAACAGCGAGAGGAGAGCTGGGACTTTCACAGTTTAAAATAGCAAGAGGACAGACGGGATTTTAAAAGTTTCAAACGGTGGGAGGAAAGCAGAATTTTCACAGTTTAAAACAGCGAGAGGTGAGCAGGATTTTCAGATTTCAGATCAGCGAAAGTAGAGGAGGATTTTCACAGTTTAAACCAGCGAGAGCAGAGCTGGGATTTTCACAATTGAAAACACCGAGAGGAGAGCAGGATTTTCACAGCATAAAACAGCGAGAACCGAGCTGGATTTTCACATTTTAAAACAGCGATTCTAGAGCTGGATTTTGCAAGTTTAAAACAGCGAGAGGAGAGCAGGATTTGCACTGTTTAAAACAGCGAGAGGAGAGCAGGAATTTCACAGTTTAAAACAGCGAGAGTAGAGCTGTGATTTTCACCGTTTAAAACAACGTGAAGTGAGCAGGATTTTCACAGTTTAAAGCAGTGAGAGGAGAGCAGGATTTTCACAGTTTAAAACAGCGAGAGTAGAGCTGGGATTTTCACAGTTTAAAACAGCGAGAGGAGAGCAGGGTTTTCACAGTTTCAAACAGCGAGAGCAGGATTTTCACAGTTTAAAACAGTGAGAGGATAGCAGAGTTTTAGCAGTTTAAAACGGCGAGAGGTGAGCTTGGGTGTTCACAGTTTAAAACAGCGAGAGGAGAGCCAGATTTTCACAATTTAAAACAGCGAGAGGAGAGCAGGATTTTCAGCGTTTAAAACAGCGAGAGGAGAGCAGGTTTTTCACAGTTTAAAACAGCGAGAGGAGAGCAGGTTTTTCACAGTTTACAGACAGCGAGAGGTGAGCTGGGATTTTCACAGTTTACAAACAGCGAGAGGTGAGCTGGATTTTCACTGTTTACAAACAGCGAGAGGTGAGCTGGATTTTCAGAGTTTAGAACAGCGAAAGTAGAGGAGGATTTTCACAGTTTAAAACAGCGAGAGGAGCGCTGTCAATTTCACAATTGAAAACACGAAGAGCTGAGCAGAATTTGCACAGCATAAATCAGCGAGAGGAGAGCAGGATTTTCACAGCATAAAACTGCCGGACGAAAGCAGGATTTTCACACTTTAAAACAGCGAGAGGAGAGGTGGGATTTTCACAGTTTTAAACAGCGAGAGGAGAGCCTGGATTTTCACAGTTTACATACAGCGAGAGGTGAGCTGGATTTTCAGAGTTTAAAACAGCGATTGAAGCGCTAGATTTTCACAGTTTAAAACAGCGAGAGGTGAACTGGGACTTTCACAGTTTAAAATAGCAAGAGGACAGACGGGATTTTAAAAGTTTCAAACGGTGGGAGTAAAGCAGAATTTTCACAGTTTAAAACAGCGAGAGGTGAGCAGGATTTTCAGATTTCAGATCAGCGAAAGTAGAGGAGGATTTTCACAGTTTAAACCAGCGAGAGTAGAGCTGGGAATTTCACAATTGAAAACACCGAGAGGAGAGCTGGATTTTCACATTATAAAACAGCGAGAAGCGAGCTGAATTTTCACATTTTAAAACAGCGATTCTAGAGCTGGATTTTGCAAGTTTAAAACAGCGAGAGGAGAGCAGGATTTGCACAGTTTAAAACAGCGAGAGGAGAGCAGGATTTGCACTGTTTAAAACAGCCAGAGGAGAGCAGGTATTTTGCAGTTTAAATCAGCGAGAGGAGAGCAGGTATTTTGCAGTTTAAAACAGTGAGAGGTGAGTAGGATTTTCATAGTTTAAAACAGCGAGAGGAGAGCAGGATTTTCACAGATTAAAACAGCGAGAGGGGAGCAGGATTTTCACAGTTTAAAGCTGCGAGAGGGGAGCCGGATATTCACAGTTTAAAACAGCGAGAGTTGATCTGGGATTTTCACAGTTTAAAGCAGCGAGAAGAGAGCAGGATTTTCACTGTTTAAAACAGCGAGAGGAGAGCTGGGATTTTCACATTTTAAAACAGTGATAGGAGAGCTGGGATTTTCACAGTTTAAAACAGCAAGATGAGAGATGGGATTTTAAAGGTTTCAAACGGCGGGAGGAAAGCAGAATTTTCATTGTTTAAAACAGCGAAAAAAGAGCAGCATTTTCACAGTTTAAAACACCGAGAGGAGAGCAGGATTTTCACAGTTTAAAACAGCGAGCGGAGAGCAGGATTTTCACAGTTTAAAACACCGAGAGGAGAGCAGGATTTTCACAGTTTTAATCAGCGAAAGGGGAGCCGGGTTTTTCACAGTTTTGAAACAGCCAGAGAAGCGCAGGATTTTCACTGTTTAAAACAGCGAGAGGAGAGCAGGAATTTCACAATTTAAAACAGCGAGAGTAGAGCTGTGATTTTCACCGTTTAAAACAGCGTGAAGTGAGCAGGATTTTCACAGTTTAAAGCAGTGAGAGGAGAGCAGGATTTTCACAGTTTAAAACAGCGAGAGTAGAGCTGGGAGTTTCACAGTTTCAAACAGCGAGAGGAGAGCAGGATTTTCACAGTTTAAAACAGCGAGAGGATAGCAGAGTTTTCGCAGTTTAAATCAGCGAGAGGTGGGCTTGGGTGTTCACAGTTCAAAACAGTGAGAGGAGAGCAGGATTTTCACAATTTAAAACAGCGAGAGGAGAGCAGGATTTTCAGCGTTTAAAACAGCGAGAGGTGAGCTGGATTTTCACAGTTTAAAACAGCGAGAGGAGAGCAGGTTTTTCACAGTTTACAGACAGCGAGAGGTGAGCTGGATTTTCACAGTTTACAAACAGCGAGAGGTGAGCTGGATTTTCAGAGTTTAGAACAGCGAAAGTAGAGGAGGATTTTCACAGTTTAAAACAGCGAGAGGAGCGCTGTCAATTTCACAATTGAAAACACCAAGAGCTGAGCTGAATTTGCACAGCATAAATCAGCGAGAGGAGACCAGGATTTTCACAGCATAAAACTGCCCGACGAAAGCAGGATTTTCACACTTTAAAACAGCGAGAGGAGAGCTGGGATTTTTACAGTTAAAAACAGCCAGAGGAGAGGTGGGATTTTCACAGTTTTAAACAGCGAGAGGAGAGCCTGGATTTTCACAGTTTACATACAGCGAGAGGTGAGCTGGATTTTCAGAGTTTAAAATAGCGATTGAAGCACCAGATTTTCACAGTTTAAAACAGCGAGAGGAGAGCTGGGACTTTCACAGTTTAAAATAGCAAGAGGACAGACGGGATTTTAAAAGTTTCAAACGGTGGGAGGAAAGCAGAATTTTCACAGTTTAAAACAGCGAGAGGTGAGCAGGATTTTCAGATTTCAGATCAGCGAAAGTAGAGGAGGATTTTCACAGTTTAAACCAGCGAGAGTAGAGCTGGGAATTTCACAATTGAAAACACCGAGAGGAGAGCTGGATTTTCACATTATAAAACAGCGAGAAGCGAGCTGGATTTTCACATTTTAAAACAGCGATTCTAGAGCTGGATTTTGCAAGTTTAAAACAGCGAGAGGAAAGCAGGATTTGCACAGTTTAAAACAGCGAGAGGAGAGCAGGATTTTCACAGTTTAAAACAGTCAGAGGAGAGCAGGTATTTTGCAGTTTAAAACAGTGAGAGGTGAGCAGGATTTTCACAGTTTAAAGCTGCGAGAGGGGAGCCGGATATTCACAGTTTAAAACAGCGAGAGTTGATCTGGGATTTTCACAGTTTAAAGCAGCGAGAGGAGAGCAGGATTTTCACTGTTTAAAACAGCGAGAGGAGAGCAGGATTTTCACAGTTTAAAACAGCGAGAGTAGAGCTGTGATTTTCACCGTTTAAAACAGCGAGAGGAGAGCAGGTTTTTCACAGTTTAAAACAGCGAGAGGAGAGCAGGTTTTTCACAGTTTACAGACAGCGAGAGGTGAGATGGATTTTCAGAGTTTAGAACAGCGAAAGTAGAGGAGGATTTTCACAGTTTAAAACACCGAGAGGAGCGCTGTTAATTTCACAATTGAAAACACCGAGAGGTGAGCAGAATTTGCACAGCATAAATCAGCGAGAGGAGAGCAGGATTTTCACAGCATAAAACTGCCGGACGAAAGCAGGATTTTCACACTTTAAAACAGCGAGAGGAGAGCAGGGATTTTTACAGTTAAAAACAGCCAGAGGAGAGGTGTGATTTTCACAGTTTTAAACAGCGACAGGAGAGCCTGGATTTTCACTGTTTACAAACAGCGAGAGGTGAGCTGGATTTTCAGAGTTTAAAACAGCGATTGGAGCGCCAGATTTTCACAGTGTAAAACAGCGAGAGGAGAGCTGGGACTTTCACAGTTTAAAATAGCAAGAGGACAGACGGGATTTTAAAAGTTTCAAACGGTGGGAGGAAAGCAGAATTTTCACAGTTTAAAACAGCGAGAGGTGAGCAGGATTTTCAGATTTCAGATCAGCGAAAGTAGAGGAGGATTTTCACAGTTTAAACCAGCGAGAGCAGAGCTGGGATTTTCACAATTGAAAACACCGAGAGGAGAGCAGGATTTTCACAGTATAAAACAGCGAGAAGCGAGCTGGATTTTCACATTTTAAAACAGCGATTCTAGAGCTGGATTTTGCAAGTTTAAAACAGCGAGAGGAGAGCAGGATTTGCACAGTTTAAAACAGCGAGAGGAGAGCAGGATTTTCACAGTTTAAAACAGAGAGAGGAGAGCAGGATTTTCACAGTTTAAAACAGCCAGAGGAGAGCAGGTATTATGCAGTTTAAATCAACGAGAGGAGAGCAGCTATTTTCAGAGTTTAAAACAGTGAGAGGAGAGCAGGTTTTCACAGATTAAAACAGCGAGAGGGGAGCAGGATTTTCACAGTTTAAAGCTGCGAGAGGGGAGCCGGATATTCACAGTTTAAAACAGCGAGAGGAGAGCAGGATTTGCACAGTTTAAAACAGCGAGAGGAGAGCAGGATTTTCACAGTTTAAAACAGCCAGAGGAGAGCAGGTATTTTGCAGTTTAAATCAGCGAGAGGTGAGTAGGTATTTTGCAGTTTAAAACAGTGAGAGGAGAGCACGATTTCCACAGAATAAAACAGCCAGAGGGGAACAGGATTTTCACAGTTTAAAGCTGCGAGAGGGGAGCCGGATATTCACAGTTTAAAACAGCGAGAGTTGATCGGGGATTTTCACAGTTTAAAGCAGCGAGAGGAAAGCAGGATTTTCACTGTTTAAAACAGTGAGAGGAGAGCTGGGATTTTCACAGTTTAAAACAGCAATAGGAGAGCTGGGATTTTCACAGTTTAAAACAGCAAGATGAGAGATGGGATTTTAAAGGTTTCAAACGGCGGGAGGAAAGCAGAATTTTCACAGTTTAAAACAGCGAGTGGAGAGCATTATTTTCACAGTTTTAATCAGCGAGAGGGGAGCCGGGATTTTCACAGTTTTGAAACAGCCAGAGAAGCGCAGGATTTTCACTGTTTAAAACAGCGAGAGGAGAGCAGGAATTTCACAGTTTAAAGCAGCGAGAGTAGAGCTGTGATTTTCACCGTTTAAAACATCGTGAAGTGAGCAGGATTTTCACAGTTTAAAGCAGTGAGAGGAGTGCAGGAATTTCACAGTTTAAAACAGCGAGAGGTGAGCAGGAATTTCACAATTTAAAACAGCGAGAGTAGAGCTGTGATTTTCACCGTTTAAAACAGCGTGAAGTGAGCAGGATTTTCACAGTTTAAAGCAGTGAGAGGAGAGCAGGATTTTCACAGTTTAAAACAGCGAGAGTAGAGCTGGGAGTTTCACAGTTTAAAACAGCGAGAGGAGAGCAGGGTTTTCACAGTTTCAAACAGCGAGAGGAGAGCAGGATTTTCACAGTTTAAAACAGCGAGAGGATAGCAGAGTTTTCGCAGTTTAAATCAGCGAGAGGTGGGCTTGGGTGTTCACAGTTCAAAACAGTGAGAGGAGAGCCAGATTTTCACAATTTAAAACAGCGAGAGGAGAGCTGGATTTTCAGCGTTTAAAACAGCGAGAGGTGAGCTGGATTTTCACAGTTTAAAGCAGCGAGAGGAGAGCAGGTTTTTCACAGTTTACAGACAGCGAGAGGTGAGCTGGATTTTCACAGTTTACAAACAGCGAGAGGTGAGCTGGATTTTCAGAGTTTAGAACAGCGAAAGTAGAGGAGGATTTTCACAGTTTAAAACAGCGAGAGGAGCGCTGTCAATTTCACAATTGAAAACACCAAGAGCTGAGCAGAATTTGCACAGCATAAATCAGCGAGAGGAGAGCAGGATTTTCACAGCATAAAACTGCCCGACGAAAGCAGGATTTTCACACTTTAAAACAGCGAGAGGAGAGCTGGGATTTTTACAGTTAAAAAAAGCCAGAGGAGAGGTGGGATTTTCACAGTTTTAAACAGCGAGAGGAGAGCCTGGATTTTCACAGTTTACATACAGCGAGAGGTGAGCTGGATTTTCAGAGTTTAAAATAGCGATTGAAGCACCAGATTTTCACAGTTTAAAACAGCGAGAGGAGAGCTGGGACTTTCACAGTTTAAAATAGCAAGAGGACAGACGGGATTTTAAAAGTTTCAAACGGTGGGAGGAAAGCAGAATTTTCACAGTTTAAAACAGTGAGAGGTGAGCAGGATTTTCAGATTTCAGATCAGCGAAAGTAGAGGAGGATTTTCAGAGTTTAAACCAGCGAGAGTAGAGCTGGGAATTTCACAATTGAAAACACCGAGAGGAGAGCTGGATTTTCACATTATAAAACAGCGAGAAGTGAGCTGGATTTTCACATTTTAAAACAGCGATTCTAGAGCTGGATTTTGCAAGTTTAAAACAGCGAGAGGAAAGCAGGATTTGCACAGTTTAAAACAGCGAGAGGAGAGCAGGATTTTCATAGTTTAAAACAGTCAGAGGAGTGCAGGTATTTTGCAGTTTAAATCAGCGAGTGGAGAGCAGGTATTTTGCAGTTTAAAACAGTGAGAGGTGAGCAGGATTTTCACAGTTTAAAGCTGCGAGAGGGGAGCCGGATATTCACAGTTTAAAACAGCGAGAGTTGATCTGGGATTTTCACAGTTTAAAGCAGCGAGAGGAGAGCAGGATTTTCACTGTTTAAAACAGCGAGAGGAGAGTTGGGATTTTCACAGTTTAAAACAGCAATAGGAGAGCTGGGATTTTCACAGTTTAAAACAGCAAGATGAGAGATGGGATTTTAAAGGTTTCAAACGGCGGGAGGAAAGCAGAATTTTCATTGTTTAAAACAGCGAGTGGAGAGCAGAATTTTCATTGTTTAAAACAGCGAGTGGAGATCAGCATTTTCACAGTTTAAAACCCCGAGAGGAGAGCAGGATTTTCACAGTTTTAATCAGCGAGAGGGGAGCCGGGATATTCACAGTTTTGAAACAGCCAGAGAAGCGCAGGATTTTCACTGTTTAAAACAGCGAGAGGAGAGCAGGATTTTCACAGTTTAAAACAGCGAGAGTAGAGCTGTGATTTTCACCGTTCAAAACAGCGTGAAGTGAGCAGGATTTTCACAGTTTAAAACAGCGAGAGGAGAGCAGGTTTTTCACAGTTTACAGACAGCGAGAGGTGAGCTGGATTTTCAGAGTTTAGAACAGTGAAAGTAGAGGAGGATTTTCACAGTTTAAAACAGCGAGAGGAGCGCTGTTAATTTCACAATTGAAAACACCGAGAGGTGAGCAGAATTTGCACCGCATAAATCAGCGAGAGGAGAGCAGGATTTTCACAGCATAAAACTGCCGGACGAAAGCAGGATTTTCACACTTTAAAACAGCGAGAGGAGAGCAGGGATTTTTACAGTTAAAAACAGCCAGAGGAGAGGTGTGATTTTCACAGTTTTAAACAGCGACAGGAGAGCCTGGATTTTAACTGTTTACAAACAGCGAGAGGTGAGCTGGATTTTCAGAGTTTAAAACAGCGATTGGAGCGCCAGATTTTCACAGTATAAAACAGCGAGAAGCGAGCTGGATTTTCACATTTTAAAACAGCGATTCTAGAGCTGGATTTTGCAAGTTTAAAACAGCGAGAGGAGAGCAGGATTTGCACAGTTTAAAACAGCGAGAGGAGAGCAGGATTTTCACAGTTTAAAACAGAGAGAGGAGAGCAGGATTTTCACTGTTTAAAACAGCCAGAGGAGAGCAGGTATTTTGCAGTTTAAATCAGCGAGAGGAGAGCAGCTATTTTCACAGATTAAAACAGTGAGAGGAGAGCAGGTTTTCATAGATTAAAACAGCGAGAGGGGAACAGGATTTTCACAGTTTAAAGCTGCGAGAGGGGAGCCGGATATTCACAGTTTAAAACAGCGAGAGGAGAGCAGGATTTGCACAGTTTAAAACAGCGAGAGGAGAGCAGGATTTTCACAGTTTAAAACAGGCAGAGGAGAGCAGGTATTTTGCAGTTTAAATCAGCGAGAGGTGAGCCGGTATTTTGCAGTTTAAAACAGTGAGAGGAGAGCAGGATTTCCACAGATTAAAACAGCCAGAGGGGAACAGGATTTTCACAGTTTAAAGCTGCGAGAGGGGAGCCGGATATTCACAGTTTAAAACAGCGAGAGTTGATCGGGGATTTTCACAGTTTAAAGCAGCGAGAGGAAAGCCGGATTTTCACTGTTTAAAACAGCGAGAGGAGAGCTGGGATTTTCACAGTTTAAAACAGCAATAGGAGAGCTGGGATTTTCACAGTTTAAAACAGCAAGATGAGAGATGGGATTTTAAAGGTTTCAAACGGCGGGAGGAAAGCAGAATTTTCACAGTTTAAAACAGCGAGTGAAGAGCATTATTTTCACAGTTTTAATCAGCGAGAGGGGAGCCGGGATTTTCACAGTTTTGAAACAGCCAGAGAAGCGCAGGATTTTCACTGTTTAAAACAGCGAGAGGAGAGCAGGAATTTCACAGTTTAAAGCAGCGAGAGTAGAGCTGTGATTTTCACCGTTTAAAACATCGTGAAGTGAGCAGGATTTTCACAGTTTAAAGCAGTGAGAGGAGTGCAGGAATTTCACAGTTTAAAACAGCGAGAGGAGAGCAGGATTTTCACAGTTTAAAACAGCGAGAGGTGAGCAGGGTTTTCACAGTTTAAAACAGCGAGAGGTGAGCAGGGTTTTCACAGTTTAAAACAGCGAGAGGAGAGCCACAGTTTCACAATTTAAAACAGAGAGAGGAGAGCAGGATTTTCACAGCTCAAAACAGCGAGAGGAGAGCCAGATTTTAACAGTTTAAAAGAGCGAGAGGAGAGCTGGGATTTTCACAGTTTAAAACAGCGAGAGGAGAGCAGGTTTTTCACAGTTTACAGACAGCGAAAGGTGAGCTGGATTTTCAGAGTTTAGAACAGCGAAAGAAGAGGAGGATTTTCACAGTTTAAAACAGCGAAAGGAGCGCTGTTTAATTTCACAATTGAAAACACCAAGAGCTGAGCAGGATTTTCACAGCATAAAACTGCCAGACGAAAGCTGGATTTTCACACTTTAAAACAGCGAGAGGAGAGCTGGGATTTTTACAGTTAAAAACAGCCAGAGGAGAGGTGGGATTTTCACAGTTTTAAACAGCGAGAGGAGAGCAGGTATTTTGCAGTTTAAAACAGCGAGAGGAGAGCAGGTATTTTAACAGATTAAAACAGCGAGAGGGGAGCAGGATTTTCACAGTTTAAAGCTGCGAGAGGGGAGCCGGATATTCACAGTTTAAAACAGCGAGAGTTGATCTGGGATTTTCACAGTTTAAAGCAGCGAGAGGAGAGCAGGATTTTCACTGTTTCAAACAGCGAGAGGAGAGCTGGGATTTTCACAGTTGAAAACAGCAATAGGAGAGCTGGGATTTCACAGTTTAAAACAGCAAGATGAGAGATGGGATTTTAAAGGTTTCAAACGGTGGGAGGAAAGCAGAATTTTCACAGTTTAAAACAGCGAGAGGTGAGCAGGATTTTCAGATTTCAGATCAGCGAAAGTAGAGGAGGATTTTCACAGTTTAAACCAGCGAGAGTAGAGCGGGGAATTTCACAATTGAAAACAGCGAGAGGAGAGCAGGATTTTCACAGTATAAAACAGCGAGAAGCAAGCTGGATTTTCACATTTTAAAACAGCGATTCTAGAGCTGGATTTTGCAAGTTTAAAACAGCGAGAGGAGAGCAGGATTTGCACAGTTTAAAACAGCGAGAGGAGAGCAGGATTTTCACAGTTTAAAACAGAGAGAGGTGAGCAGGATTTTCTCAGTTTAAAACAGCCAGAGGAAAGCAGGTATTTTGCAGTTTAAATCAGCGAGAGGAGAGCAGCTATTTTCACAGTTTAAGACAGTGAGAGGAGAGCAGGTTTTCACTGTTTAAAACAGCGAGAGGAGAGCAGGATTTTCACAGTTTAAAACAGCGAGAGTAGAGCTGTGATTTTCACCGTTCAAAACAGCGTGAAGTGAGCAGGATTTTCACAGTTTAAAACAGCGAGAGGAGAGCAGGTTTTTCACAGTTTACAGACAGCGAGAGGTGAGCTGGATTTTCAGAGTTTAGAACAGTGAAAGTAGAGGAGGATTTTCACAGTTTAAAACAGCGAGAGGAGCGCTGTTAATTTCACAATTGAAAACACCGAGAGGTGAGCAGAATTTGCACCGCATAAATCAGCGAGAGGAGAGCAGGATTTTCACAGCATAAAACTGCCGGACGAAAGCAGGATTTTCACACTTTAAAACAGCGAGAGGAGAGCAGGGATTTTTACAGTTAAAAACAGCCAGAGGAGAGGTGTGATTTTCACAGTTTTAAACAGCGACAGGAGAGCCTGGATTTTAACTGTTTACAAACAGCGAGAGGTGAGCTGGATTTTCAGAGTTTAAAACAGCGATTGGAGCGCCAGATTTTCACAGTATAAAACAGCGAGAAGCGAGCTGGATTTTCACATTTTAAAACAGCGATTCTAGAGCTGGATTTTGCAAGTTTAAAACAGCGAGAGGAGAGCAGGATTTGCACAGTTTAAAACAGCGAGAGGAGAGCAGGATTTTCACAGTTTAAAACAGAGAGAGGAGAGCAGGATTTTCACTGTTTAAAACAGCCAGAGGAGAGCAGGTATTTTGCAGTTTAAATCAGCGAGAGGAGAGCAGCTATTTTCACAGTTTAAAACAGTGAGAGGAGAGCAGGTTTTCATAGATTAAAACAGCGAGAGGGGAACAGGATTTTCACAGTTTAAAGCTGCGAGAGGGGAGCCGGATATTCACAGTTTAAAACAGCGAGAGGAGAGCAGGATTTGCACAGTTTAAAACAGCGAGAGGAGAGCAGGATTTTCACAGTTTAAAACAGGCAGAGGAGAGCAGGTATTTTGCAGTTTAAATCAGCGAGAGGTGAGCCGGTATTTTGCAGTTTAAAACAGTGAGAGGAGAGCAGGATTTCCACAGATTAAAACAGCCAGAGGGGAACAGGATTTTCACAGTTTAAAGCTGCGAGAGGGGAGCCGGATATTCACAGTTTAAAACAGCGAGAGTTGATCGGGGATTTTCACAGTTTAAAGCAGCGAGAGGAAAGCCGGATTTTCACTGTTTAAAACAGCGAGAGGAGAGCTGGGATTTTCACAGTTTAAAACAGCAATAGGAGAGCTGGGATTTTCACAGTTTAAAACAGCAAGATGAGAGATGGGATTTTAAAGGTTTCAAACGGCGGGAGGAAAGCAGAATTTTCACAGTTTAAAACAGCGAGTGAAGAGCATTATTTTCACAGTTTTAATCAGCGAGAGGGGAGCCGGGATTTTCACAGTTTTGAAACAGCCAGAGAAGCGCAGGATTTTCACTGTTTAAAACAGCGAGAGGAGAGCAGGAATTTCACAGTTTAAAGCAGCGAGAGTAGAGCTGTGATTTTCACCGTTTAAAACATCGTGAAGTGAGCAGGATTTTCACAGTTTAAAGCAGTGAGAGGAGTGCAGGAATTTCACAGTTTAAAACAGCGAGAGGAGAGCAGGATTTTCACAGTTTAAAACAGCGAGAGGTGAGCAGGGTTTTCACAGTTTAAAACAGCGAGAGCTGAGCAGGGTTTTCACAGTTTAAAACAGCGAGAGGAGAGCCACAGTTTCACAATTTAAAACAGAGAGAGGAGAGCAGGATTTTCACAGCTCAAAACAGCGAGAGGAGAGCCAGATTTTAACAGTTTAAAAGAGCGAGAGGAGAGCTGGGATTTTCACAGTTTAAAACAGCGAGAGGAGAGCAGGTTTTTCACAGTTTACAGACAGCGAAAGGTGAGCTGGATTTTCAGAGTTTAGAACAGCGAAAGAAGAGGAGGATTTTCACAGTTTAAAACAGCGAAAGGAGCGCTGTTTAATTTCACAATTGAAAACACCAAGAGCTGAGCAGGATTTTCACAGCATAAAACTGCCAGACGAAAGCTGGATTTTCACACTTTAAAACAGCGAGAGGAGAGCTGGGATTTTTACAGTTAAAAACAGCCAGAGGAGAGGTGGGATTTTCACAGTTTTAAACAGCGAGAGGAGAGCAGGTATTTTGCAGTTTAAAACAGCGAGAGGAGAGCAGGTATTTTAACAGATTAAAACAGCGAGAGGGGAGCAGGATTTTCACAGTTTAAAGCTGCGAGAGGGGAGCCGGATATTCACAGTTTAAAACAGCGAGAGTTGATCTGGGATTTTCACAGTTTAAAGCAGCGAGAGGAGAGCAGGATTTTCACTGTTTCAAACAGCGAGAGGAGAGCTGGGATTTTCACAGTTGAAAACAGCAATAGGAGAGCTGGGATTTCACAGTTTAAAACAGCAAGATGAGAGATGGGATTTTAAAGGTTTCAAACGGTGGGAGGAAAGCAGAATTTTCACAGTTTAAAACAGCGAGAGGTGAGCAGGATTTTCAGATTTCAGATCAGCGAAAGTAGAGGAGGATTTTCACAGTTTAAACCAGCGAGAGTAGAGCGGGGAATTTCACAATTGAAAACAGCGAGAGGAGAGCAGGATTTTCACAGTATAAAACAGCGAGAAGCAAGCTGGATTTTCACATTTTAAAACAGCGATTCTAGAGCTGGATTTTGCAAGTTTAAAACAGCGAGAGGAGAGCAGGATTTGCACAGTTTAAAACAGCGAGAGGAGAGCAGGATTTTCACAGTTTAAAACAGAGAGAGGTGAGCAGGATTTTCTCAGTTTAAAACAGCCAGAGGAAAGCAGGTATTTTGCAGTTTAAATCAGCGAGAGGAGAGCAGCTATTTTCACAGTTTAAGACAGTGAGAGGAGAGCAGGTTTTCACAGATTAAAACAGCGAGAGGGGAGCAGGATTTTCACAGTTTAAAGGTGCGAGAGGGGAGCCGGATATTCACAGTTTAAAACAGCGAGAGTTGATCTGGGATTTTCACAGTTCAAAGCAGCGAGAGGAGAGCAGGATTTTCACTGTTTAAAACAGCGAGAGGAGAGCTGGGATTTTCACAGTTTAAAACAGCAAAATGAGAGATGGGATTTTAAAGGTTTCAAACGGCGGGAGGAAAGCAGAATTTTCATTGTCTAAAACAGCGAGTGGAGAGCAGCATTTTCACAGTTTAAAACAGCGAGTGGAGAGCAGCATTTTCACAGTTTAAAACGGCGAAAGGAGAGCCTGGATTTTCACAGTTGACAGACAGCGAGAGGTGAGATGGATTTTCAGAGTTTAGAACAGCGAAAGTAGAGGAGGATTTTCACAGTTTAAAACAGCGAGAGGAGAGCTGGTAATTTCACAATTGAAAACACCGAGAGGTGAGCAGGATTTGCACAGCATAAATCAGCGAGAGGAGAGCAGGATTTTCACAGCGTAAAACAGCCAGACGAAAGCTGGATTTGCACACTTTAAAACAGCGAGAGGACAGCTGGTAATTTCACAACTGAAAACACCGAGAGGTGAGCAGGATTTGCACAGCATAAATCAGCGAGAGGAGAACAGGATTTTCACAGCATAAAACAGCCAGACGAAAGCTGGATCTGCACACTTTAAAACAGCGAGAGGAGAGCTGGCATTTTCACAGTTAAAAACAGCCAGAGGAGAGGTGGGATTTTCACGGTTTAAAACAGCGAGACAAGAGCACGATTTTCACAGTATGAAACAGCGAGAGGAGAGCAGGATTTTCACATTTTAAAACAGTGAGAGGAGAGCAGGATTTTCAAAGTTTAAAACAGCGAGTGGTGAGCAGGATTTTCAAAGTTCAAAACAGTGAGAGGTGAGCAACATTTTCACAGTTTAAAACAGCGAGAGGACAGCCGGATTTTCACAGTTTAAAACAGCGAGAGGAGAGCAGTATTTTCACAGTTTAAAACAGCGAGAGTTGATCTGGGATTTTCACAGTTCAAAGCAGCGAGAGGAGAGCAGGATTTTCACTGTTTAAAACAGCGAGAGGAGAGCTGGGATTTTCACAGTTTAAAACAGCAAGATGAGAGATGGGATTTTAAAGGTTTCAAACGGCGGGAGGAAAGCAGAATTTTCATTGTCTAAAACAGCGAGTGGAGAGCAGCATTTTCACAGTTTAAAACAGCGAGTGGAGAGCAGCATTTTCACAGTTTAAAACGGCGAAAGGAGAGCCTGGATTTTCACAGTTGACAGGCAGCGAGAGGTGAGATGGATTTTCAGAGTTTAGAACAGCGAAAGTAGAGGAGGATTTTCACAGTTTAAAACAGCGAGAGGAGGGCTGGTAATTTCACAATTGAAAACACCGAGAGGTGAGCAGGATTTGCACAGCATAAATCAGCGAGAGGAGAACAGGATTTTCACAGCATAAAACAGCCAGACGAAAGCTGGATCTGCACAGTTTAAAACAGCGAGAGGAGAGCTGGCATTTTCACAGTTAAAAACAGCCAGAGGAGAGGTGGGATTTTCACGGTTTAAAACAGCGAGACGAGAGCAGGATTTTCACTGTTTAAAACAGCGAGACGTGAGCAGGATATTCACAGTTTAAAACAGCGAGAGGAGAGCAGGATTTTCACAGTTTAAAACACCGAGAGGAGAGCAGGATTTTCACAGTATGAAACAGCGAGAGGAGAGCAGGATTTTCACATTTTAAAACAGTGAGAGGAGAGCAGGTTTTTCAAAGTTTAAAACAGCGAGTGGTGAGCAGGATTTTCAAAGTTCAAAACAGTGAGAGGTGAGCAACATTTTCACAGTTTAAAACAGCGAGAGGACAGCCGGATTTTCACAGTTTAAAACAGCGAGAGGAGAGCAGTATTTTCACAGTTTAAAACTGCGAGAGGACAGGTGGATTTTCACAGTATAAAACATCGAGATGGAAGCAGGATTTTCACAGTTTAAAACAGCGAGAGGAAAAACCGGAATTTTCATAGTTTAAAACAGCGAGCGGAGAGCCGGATTTTCACAGTTTAAAACAGTGAGAGGTGAGCAACATTTTCACACTTTAAAACAGCCAGTGGTGAGCAGGATTTTCACAGTTTAAAACAGCGAGAGGAGAGCAGGATTTTCAAAGTTTAAAACACCGAGAGGAGAGCAGGATTTTCACAGTTTTAATCAGCGAGAGGGGAGCCGGGATTTTCACAGTTTTGAAACAGCCAGAGAAGCGCAGGATTTTCACTGTTTAAAACAGCGAGAGGAGAGCAGGAATTTCACAGTTTAAAACAGCGAGAGTAGAGCTGGGATTTTCACCGTTTAAAACAGCGTGAAGTGAGCAGGATTTTCACAGTTTAAAGCAGTGAGAGGTGAGCAGGATTTTCACAGTTTAAAACAGCGAGAGGAGAGCAGGAATTTCACAGTTTAAAACAGCGAGAGCAGAGCTGGGATTTTCACCGTTTGAAACAGCGTGAAGTGAGCAGGATTTTCACAGTTTAAAGCAGTGAGAGGTGAGCAGGATTTTCACAGTTTTAAACAGCGAGAGGAGAGCAGGAATTTCACAATTGAAAACACCAAGAGCTGAGCAGGATTTTCACAGCATAAAACTGCCAGACGAAAGCTGGATTTTCACACTTTAAAACAGCGAGAGGAGAGCTGGGATTTTTACAGTTAAAAACAGCCAGAGGAGAGGTGGGATTTTCACAGTTTTAAACAGCGAGAGGAGAGCAGGTATTTTGCAGTTTAAAACAGCGAGAGGAGAGCAGGTATTTTAACAGATTAAAACAGCGAGAGGGGAGCAGGATTTTCACAGTTTAAAGCTGCGAGAGGGGAGCCGGATATTCACAGTTTAAAACAGCGAGAGTTGATCTGGGATTTTCACAGTTTAAAGCAGCGAGAGGAGAGCAGGATTTTCACTGTTCAAAACAGCGAGAGGAGTGCTGGGATTTTCACAGTTGAAAACAGCAATAGGAGAGCTGGGATTTCACAGTTTAAAACAGCAAGATGAGAGATGGGATTTTAAAGGTTTCAAACGGTGGGAGGAAAGCAGAATTTTCACAGTTTAAAACAGCGAGAGGTGAGCAGGATTTTCAGATTTCAGATCAGCGAAAGTAGAGGAGGATTTTCACAGTTTAAACCAGCGAGAGTAGAGCGGGGAATTTCACAATTGAAAACAGCGAGAGGAGAGCAGGATTTTCACAGTATAAAACAGCGAGAAGCAAGCTGGATTTTCACATTTTAAAACAGCGATTCTAGAGCTGGATTTTGCAAGTTTAAAACAGCGAGAGGAGAGCAGGATTTGCACAGTTTAAAACAGCGAGAGGAGAGCAGGATTTTCACAGTTTAAAACAGAGAGAGGTGAGCAGGATTTTCACAGTTTAAAACAGCCAGAGGAGAGCAGGTATTTTGCAGTTTAAATCAGCGAGAGGAGAGCAGCTATTTTCACAGTTTAAAACAGTGAGAGGAGAGCAGGTTTTCACAGTTTAAAGCTGCGAGAGGGGAGCCGGATATTCACAGTTTAAAACAGCGAGAGTTGATCTGGGATTTTCACAGTTCAAAGCAGCGAGAGGAGAGCAGGATTTTCACTGTTTAAAACAGCGAGAGGAGAGCTGGGATTTTCACAGTTTAAAACAGCAAGATGAGAGATGGGATTTTAAAGGTTTCAAACGGTGGGAGGAAAGCAGAATTTTCATTGTCTAAAACAGCGAGTGGAGAGCAGCATTTTCACAGTTTAAAACAGCGAGTGGAGAGCAGCATTTTCACAGTTTAAAACGGCGAAAGGAGAGCCTGGATTTTCACAGTTGACAGACAGCGAGAGGTGAGATGGATTTTCAGAGTTTAGAACAGCGAAAGTAGAGGAGGATTTTCACAGTTTAAAACAGCGAGAGGAGAGCTGGTAATTTCACAATTGAAAACACCGAGAGGTGAGCAGGATTTGCACAGCATAAATCAGCGAGAGGAGAGCAGGATTTTCACAGCGTAAAACAGCCAGACGAAAGCTGGATTTGCACACTTTAAAACAGCGAGAGGACAGCTGGTAATTTCACAACTGAAAACACCGAGAGGTGAGCAGGATTTGCACAGCATAAATCAGCGAGAGGAGAACAGGATTTTCACAGCATAAAACAGCCAGACGAAAGCTGGATCTGCACACTTTAAAACAGCGAGAGGAGAGCTGGCATTTTCACAGTTAAAAACAGCCAGAGGAGAGGTGGGATTTTCACGGTTTAAAACAGCGAGACGAGAGCAGGATTTTCACTGTTTAAAACAGCGAGAGGTGAGCAGGATATTCACAGTTTAAAACAGCGAGAGGAGAGCAGGATTTTCACAGTTTAAAACACCGAGAGGAGAGCAGGATTTTCACAGTATGAAACAGTGAGAGGAGAGCAGGATTTTCACATTTTAAAACAGTGAGAGGAGAGCAGGTTTTTCAAAGTTTAAAACAGCGAGTGGTGAGCAGGATTTTCAAAGTTCAAAACAGTGAGAGGTGAGCAACATTTTCACAGTTTAAAACAGCGAGAGGACAGCCGGATTTTCACAGTTTAAAACAGCGAGAGGAGAGCAGTATTTTCACAGTTTAAAACTGCGAGAGGACAGGTGGATTTTCACAGTATAAAACATCGAGATGGAAGCAGGATTTTCACAGTTTAAAACAGCGAGAGGAAAAACCGGAATTTTCATAGTTTAAAACAGCGAGCGGAGAGCCGGATTTTCACAGTTTAAAACAGTGAGAGGTGAGCAACATTTTCACACTTTAAAACAGCCAGTGGTGAGCAGGATTTTCACAGTTTAAAACAGCGAGAGGAGAGCAGGATTTTCAAAGTTTAAAACACCGAGAGGAGAGCAGGATTTTCACAGTTTTAATCAGCGAGAGGGGAGCCGGGATTTTCACAGTTTTGAAACAGCCAGAGAAGCGCAGGATTTTCACTGTTTAAAACAGCGAGAGGAGAGCAGGAATTTCACAGTTTAAAACAGCGAGAGTAGAGCTGGGATTTTCACCGTTTAAAACAGCGTGAAGTGAGCAGGATTTTCACAGTTTAAAGCAGTGAGAGGTGAGCAGGATTTTCACAGTTTAAAACAGCGAGAGGAGAGCAGGAATTTCACAGTTTAAAACAGCGAGAGCAGAGCTGGGATTTTCACCGTTTGAAACAGCGTGAAGTGAGCAGGATTTTCACAGTTTAAAGCAGTGAGAGGTGAGCAGGATTTTCACAGTTTAAAACAGCGAGAGTAGAGCTGGGATTTCACAATTGAAAACACCAAGAGCTGAGCAGGATTTTCACAGCATAAAACTGCCAGACGAAAGCTGGATTTTCACACTTTAAAACAGCGAGAGGAGAGCTGGGATTTTTACAGTTAAAAACAGCCAGAGGAGAGGTGGGATTTTCACAGTTTTAAACAGCGAGAGGAGAGCAGGTATTTTGCAGTTTAAAACAGCGAGAGGAGAGCAGGTATTTTAACAGATTAAAACAGCGAGAGGGGAGCAGGATTTTCACAGTTTAAAGCTGCGAGAGGGGAGCCGGATATTCACAGTTTAAAACAGCGAGAGTTGATCTGGGATTTTCACAGTTTAAAGCAGCGAGAGGAGAGCAGGATTTTCACTGTTCAAAACAGCGAGAGGAGTGCTGGGATTTTCACAGTTGAAAACAGCAATAGGAGAGCTGGGATTTCACAGTTTAAAACAGCAAGATGAGAGATGGGATTTTAAAGGTTTCAAACGGTGGGAGGAAAGCAGAATTTTCACAGTTTAAAACAGCGAGAGGTGAGCAGGATTTTCAGATTTCAGATCAGCGAAAGTAGAGGAGGATTTTCACAGTTTAAACCAGCGAGAGTAGAGCGGGGAATTTCACAATTGAAAACAGCGAGAGGAGAGCAGGATTTTCACAGTATAAAACAGCGAGAAGCAAGCTGGATTTTCACATTTTAAAACAGCGATTCTAGAGCTGGATTTTGCAAGTTTAAAACAGCGAGAGGAGAGCAGGATTTGCACAGTTTAAAACAGCGAGAGGAGAGCAGGATTTTCACAGTTTAAAACAGAGAGAGGAGAGCAGGATTTTCACAGTTTAAAACAGCCAGAGGAGAGCAGGTATTTTGCAGTTTAAATCAGCGAGAGGAGAGCAGCTATTTTCACAGTTTAAAACAGTGAGAGGAGAGCAGGTTTTCACAGTTTAAAGCTGCGAGAGGGGAGCCGGATATTCACAGTTTAAAACAGCGAGAGTTGATCTGGGATTTTCACAGTTCAAAGCAGCGAGAGGAGAGCAGGATTTTCACTGTTTAAAACAGCGAGAGGAGAGCTGGGATTTTCACAGTTTAAAACAGCAAGATGAGAGATGGGATTTTAAAGGTTTCAAACGGTGGGAGGAAAGCAGAATTTTCATTGTCTAAAACAGCGAGTGGAGAGCAGCATTTTCACAGTTTAAAACAGCGAGTGGAGAGCAGCATTTTCACAGTTTAAAACGGCGAAAGGAGAGCCTGGATTTTCACAGTTGACAGACAGCGAGAGGTGAGATGGATTTTCAGAGTTTAGAACAGCGAAAGTAGAGGAGGATTTTCACAGTTTAAAACAGCGAGAGGAGAGCTGGTAATTTCACAATTGAAAACACCGAGAGGTGAGCAGGATTTGCACAGCATAAATCAGCGAGAGGAGAGCAGGATTTTCACAGCGTAAAACAGCCAGACGAAAGCTGGATTTGCACACTTTAAAACAGCGAGAGGACAGCTGGTAATTTCACAACTGAAAACACCGAGAGGTGAGCAGGATTTGCACAGCATAAATCAGCGAGAGGAGAACAGGATTTTCACAGCATAAAACAGCCAGACGAAAGCTGGATCTGCACACTTTAAAACAGCGAGAGGAGAGCTGGCATTTTCACAGTTAAAAACAGCCAGAGGAGAGGTGGGATTTTCACGGTTTAAAACAGCGAGACGAGAGCAGGATTTTCACTGTTTAAAACAGCGAGAGGTGAGCAGGATATTCACAGTTTAAAACAGCGAGAGGAGAGCAGGATTTTCACAGTTTAAAACACCGAGAGGAGAGCAGGATTTTCACAGTATGAAACAGTGAGAGGAGAGCAGGATTTTCACATTTTAAAACAGTGAGAGGAGAGCAGGTTTTTCAAAGTTTAAAACAGCGAGTGGTGAGCAGGATTTTCAAAGTTCAAAACAGTGAGAGGTGAGCAACATTTTCACAGTTTAAAACAGCGAGAGGACAGCCGGATTTTCACAGTTTAAAACAGCGAGAGGAGAGCAGTATTTTCACAGTTTAAAACTGCGAGAGGACAGGTGGATTTTCACAGTATAAAACATCGAGATGGAAGCAGGATTTTCACAGTTTAAAACAGCGAGAGGAAAAACCGGAATTTTCATAGTTTAAAACAGCGAGCGGAGAGCCGGATTTTCACAGTTTAAAACAGTGAGAGGTGAGCAACATTTTCACACTTTAAAACAGCCAGTGGAGAGCAGGATTTTCACAGTTTAAAACAACGAGAGGAGAGCAGGATTTTCAAAGTTTAAAACACCGAGAGGAGAGCAGGATTTTCACAGTTTTAATCAGCGAGAGGGGAGCCGGGATTTTCACAGTTTTGAAACAGCCAGAGAAGCGCTGGATTTTCACTGTTAAAAACAGCGAGAGGAGAGCAGGAATTTCACAGTTTAAAACAGCGAGAGTAGAGCTGGGATTTCACAATTGAAAACACCAAGAGCTGAGCAGGATTTTCACAGCATAAAACTGCCAGACGAAAGCTGTATTTTCACACTTTAAAACAGCGAGAGGAGAGCTGGGATTTTTACAGTTAAAAACAGCCAGAGGAGAGGTGGGATTTTCACAGTTTTAAACAGCGAGAGGAGAGCAGGTATTTTGCAGTTTAAAACAGCGAGAGGAGAGCAGGTATTTTAACAGATTTAAACAGCGAGAGGGGAGCAGGATTTTCACAGTTTAAAGCTGCGAGAGGGGAGCCGGATATTCACAGTTTAAAACAGCGAGAGTTGATCTGGGATTTTCACAGTTTAAAGCAGCGAGAGGAGAGCAGGATTTTCACTGTTTAAAACAGCGAGAGGAGAGCCTGGATTTTCACAGTTGAAAACAGCAATAGGAGAGCTGGGATTTCACAGTTTAAAACAGCAAGATGAGAGATGGGATTTTAAAGGTTTCAAACGGTGGGAGGAAAGCAGAATTTTCACAGTTTAAAACAGCGAGAGGTGAGCAGGATTTTCAGATTTCAGATCAGCGAAAGTAGAGGAGGATTTTCACAGTTTAAACCAGCGAGAGTAGAGCGGGGAATTTCACAATTGAAAACAGCGAGAGGAGAGCAGGATTTTCACAGTATAAAACAGCGAGATGCAAGCTGGATTTTCACATTTTAAAACAGCGATTCTAGAGCTGGATTTTGCAAGTTTAAAACAGCGAGAGGAGAGCAGGATTTGCACAGTTTAAAACAGCGAGAGGAGAGCAGGATTTTCACAGTTTAAAACAGAGAGAGGAGAGCAGGATTTTCACAGTTTAAAACAGCCAGAGGAGAGCAGGTATTTTGCAGTTTAAATCAGCGAGAGGAGAGCAGCTATTTTCACAGTTTAAAACAGTGAGAGGAGAGCAGGTTTTCACAGTTTAAAGCTGCGAGAGGGGAGCCGGATATTCACAGTTTAAAACAGCGAGAGTTGATCTGGGATTTTCACAGTTCAAAGCAGCGAGAGGAGAGCAGGATTTTCACTGTTTAAAACAGCGAGACGAGAGCTGGGATTTTCACAGTTTAAAACAGCAAGATGAGAGATGGGATTTTAAAGGTTTCAAATGGCGGGAGGAAAGCAGAATTTTCATTGTCTAAAACAGCGAGTGGAGAGCAGCATTTTCACAGTTTAAAACAGCGAGTGGAGAGCAGCATTTTCACAGTTTAAAACGGCGAAAGGAGAACCTGGATTTTCACAGTTGACAGACAGCGAGAGGTGAGATGGATTTTCAGAGTTTAGAACAGCGAAAGTAGAGGAGGATTTTCACAGTTTAAAACAGCGAGAGGAGAGCTGGTAATTTCACAATTGAAAACACCGAGAGGTGAGCAGGATTTGCACAGCATAAATCAGCGAGAGGAGAGCAGGATTTTCACAGCGTAAAACAGCCAGACGAAAGCTGGATTTGCACACTTTAAAACAGCGAGAGGACAGCTGGTAATTTCACAACTGAAAACACCGAGAGGTGAGCAGGATTTGCACAGCATAAATCAGCGAGAGGAGAACAGGATTTTCACAGCATAAAACAGCCAGACGAAAGCTGGATCTGCACACTTTAAAACAGCGAGAGGAGAGCTGGCATTTTCACAGTTAAAAACAGCCAGAGGAGAGGTGGGATTTTCACGGTTTAAAACAGCGAGACGAGAGCAGGATTTTCACTGTTTAAAACAGCGAGAGGTGAGCAGGATATTCACAGTTTAAAACAGCGAGAGGAGAGCAGGATTTTCACAGTTTAAAACACCGAGAGGAGAGCAGGATTTTCACAGTATGAAACAGCGAGAGGAGAGCAGGATTTTCACATTTTAAAACAGTGAGAGGAGAGCAGGTTTTTCAAAGTTTAAAACAGCGAGTGGTGAGCAGGATTTTCAAAGTTCAAAACAGTGAGAGGTGAGCAACATTTTCACAGTTTAAAACAGCGAGAGGACAGCCGGATTTTCACAGTTTAAAACAGCGAGAGGAGAGCAGTATTTTCACAGTTTAAAACTGCGAGAGGACAGGTGGATTTTCACAGTATAAAACATCGAGATGGAAGCAGGATTTTCACAGTTTAAAACAGCGAGAGGAAAAACCGGAATTTTCATAGTTTAAAACAGCGAGCGGAGAGCCGGATTTTCACAGTTTAAAACAGTGAGAGGTGAGCAACATTTTCACACTTTAAAACAGCCAGTGGAGAGCAGGATTTTCACAGTTTAAAACAACGAGAGGAGAGCAGGATTTTCAAAGTTTAAAACACCGAGAGGAGAGCAGGATTTTCACAGTTTTAATCAGCGAGAGGGGAGCCGGGATTTTCACAGTTTTGAAACAGCCAGAGAAGCGCTGGATTTTCACTGTTAAAAACAGCGAGAGGAGAGCAGGAATTTCACAGTTTAAAACAGCGAGAGTAGAGCTGGGATTTTCACCATTTAAAACAGCGTGAAGTGAGCAGGATTTTCACAGTTTAAAGCAGTGAGAGGTGAGCAGGATTTTCACAGTTTAAAACAGCGAGAGTAGAGCAGGAATTTCACAGTTTAAAACAGCGAGAGCAGAGCTGGGATTTTCACCGTTTGAAACAGCGTGAAGTGAGCAGGATTTTCACAGTTTAAAACAGCGAGAAGAGAGCAGGAATTTCACAATTGAAAACACCAAGAGCTGAGCAGGATTTTCACAGCATAAAACTGCCAGACGAAAGCTGGATTTTCACACTTTAAAACAGCGAGAGGAGAGCTGGGATTTTTACAGTTAAAAACAGCCAGAGGAGAGGTGGGATTTTCACAGTTTTAAACAGCGAGAGGAGAGCCTGGATTTTCACAGTTTACAAACAGCGAGAGGTGAGCTGGATTTTCAGAGTTTAAAACAGCGATTGAAGCACCAGATTTTCAAGTGTAAAACAGCGAGAGGAGAGCTGGGACTTTCACAGTTTAAAATAGCAAGAGGACAGATGGGATTTTAAAAGTTTCAAACGGTGGGAGGAAAGCAGAATTTTCACAGTTTAAAACAGCGTGAGGTGAGCAGGATTTTCAGATTTCAGATCAGCGAAAGTAGAGGAGGATTTTCACAGTTTAAACCAGCGAGAGTAGCGCTGGGAATTTCACAATTGAAAACACCGAGAGGAGAGCAGGATTTTCACAGTATAAAACAGCGAGAAGCGAGTTGGATTTTCACATTTTAAAACAGCGTTTCTAGAGCAGGATTTTGCAAGTTTAAAACAGCGAGAGGAGAGCAGGATTTGCACAGTTTAAAACACGAGAGGAGAGCAGGATTTTCACAGTTTAAAACAGAGAGAGGAGAGCAGGATTTTCACAGTTTAAAACAGCCAGAGGAGAGCAGGTATTTTGCAGTTTAAAACAGCGAGAGGAGAGCAGGTATTTTCACAGTTTAAAACAGTGAGAGGAGGGCAGGTTTTCACAGATTAAAACAGCGAGAGGGGAGCAGGATTTTCACAGTTTAAAGCTGCGAGAGGGGAGCCGGATATTCACAGTTTAAAACAGCGAGAGTTGATCTGGGATTTTCACAGTTTAAAGCAGCGAGAGGAGAGCAGGATTTTCACTGTTTAAAACAGCGAGAGGAGAGCTGGGATTTTCACAGTTGAAAACAGCAATAGGAGAGCTGGGATTTCACAGTTTAAAACAGCAAGATGAGAGATGGGATTTTAAAGGTTTCAAACGGTGGGAGGAAAGCAGAATTTTCACAGTTTAAAACAGCGAGAGGTGAGCAGGATTTTCAGATTTCAGATCAGCGAAAGTAGAGGAGGATTTTCACAGTTTAAACCAGCGAGAGTAGAGCGGGGAATTTCACAATTGAAAACACCGAGAGGAGAGCAGGATTTTCACAGTATAAAACAGCGAGAAGCGAGCTGTATTTTCACATTTTAAAACAGCGATTCTAGAGCTGGATTTTGCAAGATTAAAACAGCGAGAGGAGAGCAGGATTTGCACAGTTTAAAACAGCGAGAGGAGAGCAGGATTTTCACAGTTTAAAACAGAGAGAGGAGAGCAGGATTTTCACAGTTTAAAACAGCCAGAGGAGAGCAGGTATTTTGCAGTTTAAATCAGCGAGAGGAGAGCAGCTATTTTCACAGTTTAAAACAGTGAGAGGAGAGCAGGTTTTCACAGATTAAAACAGCGAGAGGGGAGCAGGATTTTCACAGTGTAAAGCTGCGAGAGGGGAGCCGGATATTCACAGTTTAAAACAGCGAGAGTTGATCTGGGATTTTCACAGTTCAAAGCAGCGAGAGGAGAGCAGGATTTTCACTGTTTAAAACAGCGAGAGGAGAGCTGGGATTTTCACAGTTTAAAACAGCAAGATGAGAGATGGGATTTTAAAGGTTTCAAACGGCGGGAGGAAAGCAGAAATTTCATTGTCTAAAACAGCGAGTGGAGAGCAGCATTTTCACAGTTTAAAACAGCGAGTGGAGAGCAGCATTTTCACAGTTTAAAACGGCGAAAGGAGAGCCTGGATTTTCACAGTTGACAGACAGCGAGAGGTGAGATGGATTTTCAGAGTTTAGAACAGCGAAAGTAGAGGAGGATTTTCACAGTTTAAAACAGCGAGAGGAGAGCTGGTAATTTCACAATTGAAAACACCGAGAGGTGAGCAGGATTTGCACAGCATAAATCAGCGAGAGGAGAGCAGGATTTTCACAGCGTAAAACAGCCAGACGAAAGCTGGATTTGCACACTTTAAAACAGCGAGAGGACAGCTGGTAATTTCACAACTGAAAACACCGAGAGGTGAGCAGGATTTGCACAGCATAAATCAGCGAGAGGAGAACAGGATTTTCACAGCATAAAACAGCCAGACGAAAGCTGGATCTGCACACTTTAAAACAGCGAGAGGAGAGCTGGCATTTTCACAGTTAAAAACAGCCAGAGGAGAGGTGGGATTTTCACGGTTTAAAACAGCGAGACGAGAGCAGGATTTTCACTGTTTAAAACAGCGAGAGGTGAGCAGGATATTCACAGTTTAAAACAGCGAGAGGAGAGCAGGATTTTCACAGTTTAAAACACCGAGAGGAGAGCAGGATTTTCACAGTATGAAACAGCGAGAGGAGAGCAGGATTTTCACATTTTAAAACAGTGAGAGGAGAGCAGGTTTTTCAAAGTTTAAAACAGCGAGTGGTGAGCAGGATTTTCAAAGTTCAAAACAGTGAGAGGTGAGCAACATTTTCACAGTTTAAAACAGCGAGAGGACAGCCGGATTTTCACAGTTTAAAACAGCGAGAGGAGAGCAGTATTTTCACAGTTTAAAACTGCGAGAGGACAGGTGGATTTTCACAGTATAAAACATCGAGATGGAAGCAGGATTTTCACAGTTTAAAACAGCGAGAGGAAAAACCGGAATTTTCATAGTTTAAAACAGCGAGCGGAGAGCCGGATTTTCACAGTTTAAAACAGTGAGAGGTGAGCAACATTTTCACACTTTAAAACAGCCAGTGGAGAGCAGGATTTTCACAGTTTAAAACAACGAGAGGAGAGCAGGATTTTCAAAGTTTAAAACACCGAGAGGAGAGCAGGATTTTCACAGTTTTAATCAGCGAGAGGGGAGCCGGGATTTTCACAGTTTTGAAACAGCCAGAGAAGCGCTGGATTTTCACTGTTAAAAACAGCGAGAGGAGAGCAGGAATTTCACAGTTTAAAACAGCGAGAGTAGAGCTGGGATTTCACAATTGAAAACACCAAGAGCTGAGCAGGATTTTCACAGCATAAAACTGCCAGACGAAAGCTGGATTTTCACACTTTAAAACAGCGAGAGGAGAGCTGGGATTTTTACAGTTAAAAACAGCCAGAGGAGAGGTGGGATTTTCACAGTTTTAAACAGCGAGAGGAGAGCAGGTATTTTGCAGTTTAAAACAGCGAGAGGAGAGCAGGTATTTTAACAGATTTAAACAGCGAGAGGGGAGCAGGATTTTCACAGTTTAAAGCTGCGAGAGGGGAGCCGGATATTCACAGTTTAAAACAGCGAGAGTTGATCTGGGATTTTCACAGTTTAAAGCAGCGAGAGGAGAGCAGGATTTTCACTGTTTAAAACAGCGAGAGGAGAGCCTGGATTTTCACAGTTGAAAACAGCAATAGGAGAGCTGGGATTTCACAGTTTAAAACAGCAAGATGAGAGATGGGATTTTAAAGGTTTCAAACGGTGGGAGGAAAGCAGAATTTTCACAGTTTAAAACAGCGAGAGGTGAGCAGGATTTTCAGATTTCAGATCAGCGAAAGTAGAGGAGGATTTTCACAGTTTAAACCAGCGAGAGTAGAGCGGGGAATTTCACAATTGAAAACAGCGAGAGGAGAGCAGGATTTTCACAGTATAAAACAGCGAGAAGCAAGCTGGATTTTCACATTTTAAAACAGCGATTCTAGAGCTGGATTTTGCAAGTTTAAAACAGCGAGAGGAGAGCAGGATTTGCACAGTTTAAAACAGCGAGAGGAGAGCAGGATTTTCACAGTTTAAAACAGAGAGAGGAGAGCAGGATTTTCACAGTTTAAAACAGCCAGAGGAGAGCAGGTATTTTGCAGTTTAAATCAGCGAGAGGAGAGCAGCTATTTTCACAGTTTAAAACAGTGAGAGGAGAGCAGGTTTTCACAGTTTAAAGCTGCGAGAGGGGAGCCGGATATTCACAGTTTAAAACAGCGAGAGTTGATCTGGGATTTTCACAGTTCAAAGCAGCGAGAGGAGAGCAGGATTTTCACTGTTTAAAACAGCGAGACGAGAGCTGGGATTTTCACAGTTTAAAACAGCAAGATGAGAGATGGGATTTTAAAGGTTTCAAATGGCGGGAGGAAAGCAGAATTTTCATTGTCTAAAACAGCGAGTGGAGAGCAGCATTTTCACAGTTTAAAACAGCGAGTGGAGAGCAGCATTTTCACAGTTTAAAACGGCGAAAGGAGAACCTGGATTTTCACAGTTGACAGACAGCGAGAGGTGAGATGGATTTTCAGAGTTTAGAACAGCGAAAGTAGAGGAGGATTTTCACAGTTTAAAACAGCGAGAGGAGAGCTGGTAATTTCACAATTGAAAACACCGAGAGGTGAGCAGGATTTGCACAGCATAAATCAGCGAGAGGAGAGCAGGATTTTCACAGCGTAAAACAGCCAGACGAAAGCTGGATTTGCACACTTTAAAACAGCGAGAGGACAGCTGGTAATTTCACAACTGAAAACACCGAGAGGTGAGCAGGATTTGCACAGCATAAATCAGCGAGAGGAGAACAGGATTTTCACAGCATAAAACAGCCAGACGAAAGCTGGATCTGCACACTTTAAAACAGCGAGAGGAGAGCTGGCATTTTCACAGTTAAAAACAGCCAGAGGAGAGGTGGGATTTTCACGGTTTAAAACAGCGAGACGAGAGCAGGATTTTCACTGTTTAAAACAGCGAGAGGTGAGCAGGATATTCACAGTTTAAAACAGCGAGAGGAGAGCAGGATTTTCACAGTTTAAAACACCGAGAGGAGAGCAGGATTTTCACAGTATGAAACAGCGAGAGGAGAGCAGGATTTTCACATTTTAAAACAGTGAGAGGAGAGCAGGTTTTTCAAAGTTTAAAACAGCGAGTGGTGAGCAGGATTTTCAAAGTTCAAAACAGTGAGAGGTGAGCAACATTTTCACAGTTTAAAACAGCGAGAGGACAGCCGGATTTTCACAGTTTAAAACAGCGAGAGGAGAGCAGTATTTTCACAGTTTAAAACTGCGAGAGGACAGGTGGATTTTCACAGTATAAAACATCGAGATGGAAGCAGGATTTTCACAGTTTAAAACAGCGAGAGGAAAAACCGGAATTTTCATAGTTTAAAACAGCGAGCGGAGAGCCGGATTTTCACAGTTTAAAACAGTGAGAGGTGAGCAACATTTTCACACTTTAAAACAGCCAGTGGAGAGCAGGATTTTCACAGTTTAAAACAACGAGAGGAGAGCAGGATTTTCAAAGTTTAAAACACCGAGAGGAGAGCAGGATTTTCACAGTTTTAATCAGCGAGAGGGGAGCCGGGATTTTCACAGTTTTGAAACAGCCAGAGAAGCGCTGGATTTTCACTGTTAAAAACAGCGAGAGGAGAGCAGGAATTTCACAGTTTAAAACAGCGAGAGTAGAGCTGGGATTTTCACCATTTAAAACAGCGTGAAGTGAGCAGGATTTTCACAGTTTAAAGCAGTGAGAGGTGAGCAGGATTTTCACAGTTTAAAACAGCGAGAGTAGAGCAGGAATTTCACAGTTTAAAACAGCGAGAGCAGAGCTGGGATTTTCACCGTTTGAAACAGCGTGAAGTGAGCAGGATTTTCACAGTTTAAAACAGCGAGAAGAGAGCAGGAATTTCACAATTGAAAACACCAAGAGCTGAGCAGGATTTTCACAGCATAAAACTGCCAGACGAAAGCTGGATTTTCACACTTTAAAACAGCGAGAGGAGAGCTGGGATTTTTACAGTTAAAAACAGCCAGAGGAGAGGTGGGATTTTCACAGTTTTAAACAGCGAGAGGAGAGCCTGGATTTTCACAGTTTACAAACAGCGAGAGGTGAGCTGGATTTTCAGAGTTTAAAACAGCGATTGAAGCACCAGATTTTCAAGTGTAAAACAGCGAGAGGAGAGCTGGGACTTTCACAGTTTAAAATAGCAAGAGGACAGATGGGATTTTAAAAGTTTCAAACGGTGGGAGGAAAGCAGAATTTTCACAGTTTAAAACAGCGTGAGGTGAGCAGGATTTTCAGATTTCAGATCAGCGAAAGTAGAGGAGGATTTTCACAGTTTAAACCAGCGAGAGTAGCGCTGGGAATTTCACAATTGAAAACACCGAGAGGAGAGCAGGATTTTCACAGTATAAAACAGCGAGAAGCGAGTTGGATTTTCACATTTTAAAACAGCGTTTCTAGAGCAGGATTTTGCAAGTTTAAAACAGCGAGAGGAGAGCAGGATTTGCACAGTTTAAAACACGAGAGGAGAGCAGGATTTTCACAGTTTAAAACAGAGAGAGGAGAGCAGGATTTTCACAGTTTAAAACAGCCAGAGGAGAGCAGGTATTTTGCAGTTTAAAACAGCGAGAGGAGAGCAGGTATTTTCACAGTTTAAAACAGTGAGAGGAGGGCAGGTTTTCACAGATTAAAACAGCGAGAGGGGAGCAGGATTTTCACAGTTTAAAGCTGCGAGAGGGGAGCCGGATATTCACAGTTTAAAACAGCGAGAGTTGATCTGGGATTTTCACAGTTTAAAGCAGCGAGAGGAGAGCAGGATTTTCACTGTTTAAAACAGCGAGAGGAGAGCTGGGATTTTCACAGTTGAAAACAGCAATAGGAGAGCTGGGATTTCACAGTTTAAAACAGCAAGATGAGAGATGGGATTTTAAAGGTTTCAAACGGTGGGAGGAAAGCAGAATTTTCACAGTTTAAAACAGCGAGAGGTGAGCAGGATTTTCAGATTTCAGATCAGCGAAAGTAGAGGAGGATTTTCACAGTTTAAACCAGCGAGAGTAGAGCGGGGAATTTCACAATTGAAAACACCGAGAGGAGAGCAGGATTTTCACAGTATAAAACAGCGAGAAGCGAGCTGTATTTTCACATTTTAAAACAGCGATTCTAGAGCTGGATTTTGCAAGTTTAAAACAGCGAGAGGAGAGCAGGATTTGCACAGTTTAAAACAGCGAGAGGAGAGCAGGATTTTCACAGTTTAAAACAGAGAGAGGAGAGCAGGATTTTCACAGTTTAAAACAGCCAGAGGAGAGCAGGTATTTTGCAGTTTAAATCAGCGAGAGGAGAGCAGCTATTTTCACAGTTTAAAACAGTGAGAGGAGAGCAGGTTTTCACAGATTAAAACAGCGAGAGGGGAGCAGGATTTTCACAGTGTAAAGCTGCGAGAGGGGAGCCGGATATTCACAGTTTAAAACAGCGAGAGTTGATCTGGGATTTTCACAGTTCAAAGCAGCGAGAGGAGAGCAGGATTTTCACTGTTTAAAACAGCGAGAGGAGAGCTGGGATTTTCACAGTTTAAAACAGCAAGATGAGAGATGGGATTTTAAAGGTTTCAAACGGCGGGAGGAAAGCAGAATTTTCATTGTCTAAAACAGCGAGTGGAGAGCAGCATTTTCACAGTTTAAAACAGCGAGTGGAGAGCAGCATTTTCACAGTTTAAAACGGCGAAAGGAGAGCCTGGATTTTCACAGTTGACAGACAGCGAGAGGTGAGATGGATTTTCAGAGTTTAGAACAGCGAAAGTAGAGGAGGATTTTCACAGTTTAAAACAGCGAGAGGAGAGCTGGTAATTTCACAATTGAAAACACCGAGAGGTGAGCAGGATTTGCACAGCATAAATCAGCGAGAGGAGAGCAGGATTTTCACAGCGTAAAACAGCCAGACGAAAGCTGGATTTGCACACTTTAAAACAGCGAGAGGACAGCTGGTAATTTCACAACTGAAAACACCGAGAGGTGAGCAGGATTTGCACAGCATAAATCAGCGAGAGGAGAGCAGGATTTTCACAGCGTAAAACAGCCAGACGAAAGCTGGATTTGCACACTTTAAAACAGCGAGAGGACAGCTGGTAATTTCACAACTGAAAACACCGAGAGGTGAGCAGGATTTGCACAGCATAAATCAGCGAGAGGAGAACAGGATTTTCACAGCATAAAACAGCCAGACGAAAGCTGGATCTGCACACTTTAAAACAGCGAGAGGAGAGCTGGCATTTTCACAGTTAAAAACAGCCAGAGGAGAGGTGGGATTTTCACGGTTTAAAACAGCGAGAGGTGAGCAGGATATTCACAGTTTAAAACAGCGAGAGGAGAGCAGGATTTTCACAGTTTAAAACACCGAGAGGAGAGCAGGATTTTCACAGTATGAAACAGCGAGAGGAGAGCAGGATTTTCACATTTTAAAACAGTGAGAGGAGAGCAGGTTTTTCAAAGTTTAAAACAGCGAGTGGTGAGCAGGATTTTCAAAGTTCAAAACAGTGAGAGGTGAGCAACATTTTCACAGTTTAAAACAGCGAGAGGACAGCCGGATTTTCACAGTTTAAAACCGCGAGAGACATCTGGATTTTCACAGTGTAAAACAACGAGAGGAGAGCTGTGATTTTTACCGTTTCAAACACCGAGAGGAGTGCTGTGATTTTCACAGTTGAAAACAGGGAATGTTGGCCAGGATTTTCGCATTTTAAAACAGCGAGAGGACAGCAGGATTTTCACAGGTTAAAACAGTGAGAGGAGAGCAGGATTTTCACAATATAAAACAGCGAGAGGTGTGCAGTATTTTCACAGTTTAAAACCGCGAGAGACATCTGGAATTTCACAGTTTAAAACAGCGAGAGGGAAGCAGGATTTTCGCAGTTTAAAACAGTGAGAGGAGAGCAGGATTTTCACAGTATAAAACAGCGAGCGGAGATCCGGATTTTCACAGTTTAAATCAGCGAGAGTTGAGCAGGATTTTCACAGTTTAAAACAGCGAGAGGTGAGCAGGGATTTTCACAGTTTAAAACAGCGAGAGGAGAGCTGGGATTTTCACAGTTTAAAACAGCGAGCGGAGAACAGGATTTTCACAGTTTAAAACAGTGAGAGGAGAGCAGCATTTTCACAGTTTAAAACAGCGAGTGGAGAGCAGCATTTTCACAGTTTAAAACGGCGAAAGGAGAACCTGGATTTTCACAGTTGACAGACAGCGAGAGGTGAGATGGATTTTCAGAGTTTAGAACAGCGAAAGTAGAGGAGGATTTTCACAGTTTAAAACAGCGAGAGGAGAGCTGGTAATTTCACAATTGAAAACACCGAGAGGTGAGCAGGATTTGCACAGCATAAATCAGCGAGAGGAGAGCAGGATTTTCACAGCGTAAAACAGCCAGACGAAAGCTGGATTTGCACACTTTAAAACAGCGAGAGGACAGCTGGTAATTTCACAACTGAAAACACCGAGAGGTGAGCAGGATTTGCACAGCATAAATCAGCGAGAGGAGAACAGGATTTTCACAGCATAAAACAGCCAGACGAAAGCTGGATCTGCACACTTTAAAACAGCGAGAGGAGAGCTGGCATTTTCACAGTTAAAAACAGCCAGAGGAGAGGTGGGATTTTCACGGTTTAAAACAGCGAGACGAGAGCAGGATTTTCACTGTTTAAAACAGCGAGAGGTGAGCAGGATATTCACAGTTTAAAACAGCGAGAGGAGAGCAGGATTTTCACAGTTTAAAACACCGAGAGGAGAGCAGGATTTTCACAGTATGAAACAGCGAGAGGAGAGCAGGATTTTCACATTTTAAAACAGTGAGAGGAGAGCAGGTTTTTCAAAGTTTAAAACAGCGAGTGGTGAGCAGGATTTTCAAAGTTCAAAACAGTGAGAGGTGAGCAACATTTTCACAGTTTAAAACAGCGAGAGGACAGCCGGATTTTCACAGTTTAAAACAGCGAGAGGAGAGCAGTATTTTCACAGTTTAGAACTGCGAGAGGACAGGTGGATTTTCACAGTATAAAACATCGAGATGGAAGCAGGATTTTCACAGTTTAAAACAGCGAGAGGAAAAACCGGAATTTTCATAGTTTAAAACAGCGAGCGGAGAGCCGGATTTTCACAGTTTAAAACAGTGAGAGGTGAGCAACATTTTCACACTTTAAAACAGCCAGTGGAGAGCAGGATTTTCACAGTTTAAAACAACGAGAGGAGAGCAGGATTTTCAAAGTTTAAAACACCGAGAGGAGAGCAGGATTTTCACAGTTTTAATCAGCGAGAGGGGAGCCGGGATTTTCACAGTTTTGAAACAGCCAGAGAAGCGCTGGATTTTCACTGTTAAAAACAGCGAGAGGAGAGCAGGAATTTCACAGTTTAAAACAGCGAGAGTAGAGCTGGGATTTTCACCATTTAAAACAGCGTGAAGTGAGCAGGATTTTCACAGTTTAAAGCAGTGAGAGGTGAGCAGGATTTTCACAGTTTAAAACAGCGAGAGTAGAGCAGGAATTTCACAGTTTAAAACAGCGAGAGCAGAGCTGGGATTTTCACCGTTTGAAACAGCGTGAAGTGAGCAGGATTTTCACAGTTTAAAACAGCGAGAAGAGAGCAGGAATTTCACAATTGAAAACACCAAGAGCTGAGCAGGATTTTCACAGCATAAAACTGCCAGACGAAAGCTGGATTTTCACACTTTAAAACAGCGAGAGGAGAGCTGGGATTTTTACAGTTAAAAACAGCCAGAGGAGAGGTGGGATTTTCACAGTTTTAAACAGCGAGAGGAGAGCCTGGATTTTCACAGTTT
Organism: Isurus oxyrinchus; assembly: GCA_026770705.1. Taxonomy (NCBI): domain Eukaryota; kingdom Metazoa; phylum Chordata; class Chondrichthyes; order Lamniformes; family Lamnidae; genus Isurus; species Isurus oxyrinchus. The sequence goes on from JANJGN010000081.1 coordinate 153,358, forward strand.
ACAAACAGCGAGAGGTGAGCTGGATTTTCAGAGTTTAAAACAGCGATTGAAGCACCAGATTTTCAAGTGTAAAACAGCGAGAGGAGAGCTGGGACTTTCACAGTTTAAAATAGCAAGAGGACAGATGGGATTTTAAAAGTTTCAAACGGTGGGAGGAAAGCAGAATTTTCACAGTTTAAAACAGCGTGAGGTGAGCAGGATTTTCAGATTTCAGATCAGCGAAAGTAGAGGAGGATTTTCACAGTTTAAACCAGCGAGAGTAGCGCTGGGAATTTCACAATTGAAAACACCGAGAGGAGAGCAGGATTTTCACAGTATAAAACAGCGAGAAGCGAGTTGGATTTTCACATTTTAAAACAGCGTTTCTAGAGCAGGATTTTGCAAGTTTAAAACAGCGAGAGGAGAGCAGGATTTGCACAGTTTAAAACACGAGAGGAGAGCAGGATTTTCACAGTTTAAAACAGAGAGAGGAGAGCAGGATTTTCACAGTTTAAAACAGCCAGAGGAGAGCAGGTATTTTGCAGTTTAAAACAGCGAGAGGAGAGCAGGTATTTTCACAGTTTAAAACAGTGAGAGGAGGGCAGGTTTTCACAGATTAAAACAGCGAGAGGGGAGCAGGATTTTCACAGTTTAAAGCTGCGAGAGGGGAGCCGGATATTCACAGTTTAAAACAGCGAGAGTTGATCTGGGATTTTCACAGTTTAAAGCAGCGAGAGGAGAGCAGGATTTTCACTGTTTAAAACAGCGAGAGGAGAGCTGGGATTTTCACAGTTGAAAACAGCAATAGGAGAGCTGGGATTTCACAGTTTAAAACAGCAAGATGAGAGATGGGATTTTAAAGGTTTCAAACGGTGGGAGGAAAGCAGAATTTTCACAGTTTAAAACAGCGAGAGGTGAGCAGGATTTTCAGATTTCAGATCAGCGAAAGTAGAGCAGGATTTTCACAGTTTAAACCAGCGAGAGTAGAGCGGGGAATTTCACAATTGAAAACACCGAGAGGAGAGCAGGATTTTCACAGTATAAAACAGCGAGAAGCGAGCTGTATTTTCACATTTTAAAACAGCGATTCTAGAGCTGGATTTTGCAAGTTTAAAACAGCGAGAGGAGAGCAGGATTTGCACAGTTTAAAACAGCGAGAGGAGAGCAGGATTTTCACAGTTTAAAACAGAGAGAGGAGAGCAGGATTTTCACAGTTTAAAACAGCCAGAGGAGAGCAGGTATTTTGCAGTTTAAATCAGCGAGAGGAGAGCAGCTATTTTCACAGTTTAAAACAGTGAGAGGAGAGCAGGTTTTCACAGATTAAAACAGCGAGAGGGGAGCAGGATTTTCACAGTGTAAAGCTGCGAGAGGGGAGCCGGATATTCACAGTTTAAAACAGCGAGAGTTGATCTGGGATTTTCACAGTTCAAAGCAGCGAGAGGAGAGCAGGATTTTCACTGTTTAAAACAGCGAGAGGAGAGCTGGGATTTTCACAGTTTAAAACAGCAAGATGAGAGATGGGATTTTAAAGGTTTCAAACGGCGGGAGGAAAGCAGAATTTTCATTGTCTAAAACAGCGAGTGGAGAGCAGCATTTTCACAGTTTAAAACAGCGAGTGGAGAGCAGCATTTTCACAGTTTAAAACGGCGAAAGGAGAGCCTGGATTTTCACAGTTGACAGACAGCGAGAGGTGAGATGGATTTTCAGAGTTTAGAACAGCGAAAGTAGAGGAGGATTTTCACAGTTTAAAACAGCGAGAGGAGAGCTGGTAATTTCACAATTGAAAACACCGAGAGGTGAGCAGGATTTGCACAGCATAAATCAGCGAGAGGAGAGCAGGATTTTCACAGCGTAAAACAGCCAGACGAAAGCTGGATTTGCACACTTTAAAACAGCGAGAGGACAGCTGGTAATTTCACAACTGAAAACACCGAGAGGTGAGCAGGATTTGCACAGCATAAATCAGCGAGAGGAGAGCAGGATTTTCACAGCGTAAAACAGCCAGACGAAAGCTGGATTTGCACACTTTAAAACAGCGAGAGGACAGCTGGTAATTTCACAACTGAAAACACCGAGAGGTGAGCAGGATTTGCACAGCATAAATCAGCGAGAGGAGAACAGGATTTTCACAGCATAAAACAGCCAGACGAAAGCTGGATCTGCACACTTTAAAACAGCGAGAGGAGAGCTGGCATTTTCACAGTTAAAAACAGCCAGAGGAGAGGTGGGATTTTCACGGTTTAAAACAGCGAGAGGTGAGCAGGATATTCACAGTTTAAAACAGCGAGAGGAGAGCAGGATTTTCACAGTTTAAAACACCGAGAGGAGAGCAGGATTTTCACAGTATGAAACAGCGAGAGGAGAGCAGGATTTTCACATTTTAAAACAGTGAGAGGAGAGCAGGTTTTTCAAAGTTTAAAACAGCGAGTGGTGAGCAGGATTTTCAAAGTTCAAAACAGTGAGAGGTGAGCAACATTTTCACAGTTTAAAACAGCGAGAGGACAGCCGGATTTTCACAGTTTAAAACCGCGAGAGACATCTGGATTTTCACAGTGTAAAACAACGAGAGGAGAGCTGTGATTTTTACCGTTTCAAACACCGAGAGGAGTGCTGTGATTTTCACAGTTGAAAACAGGGAATGTTGGCCAGGATTTTCGCATTTTAAAACAGCGAGAGGACAGCAGGATTTTCACAGGTTAAAACAGTGAGAGGAGAGCAGGATTTTCACAATATAAAACAGCGAGAGGTGTGCAGTATTTTCACAGTTTAAAACCGCGAGAGGGAAGCAGGATTTTCGCAGTTTAAAACAGTGAGAGGAGAGCAGGATTTTCACAGTATAAAACAGCGAGCGGAGATCCGGATTTTCACAGTTTAAAACAGCGAGAGGGAAGCAGGATTTTCGCAGTTTAAAACAGTGAGAGGAGAGCAGGATTTTCACAGTATAAAACAGCGAGCGGAGATCCGGATTTTCACAGTTTAAATCAGCGAGAGTTGAGCAGGATTTTCACAGTTTAAAACAGCGAGAGGTGAGCAGGGATTTTCACAGTTTAAAACAGCGAGAGGTGAGCTGGGATTTTCACAGTTTAAAACAGCGAGCGGAGAACAGGATTTTCACAGTTTAAAACAGTGAGAGGAGAGCAGGATTTTCACAGTTTAAAACAGCGAGAGGAAAGCAGGAATTTCACAGTTTAAAACAGCGAGATGAGAGCAGGATTTTCACTGTTTAAAACAGCGAGAGGGAAGCAGGATTTTCGCAGGTTAAAACAGCGAGAGGAGCGCTGGGATTTTCACAGTTCAAAACAGGGAGTTGTTGGCCAGGATTTTTGCATTTTAAAACAGCGAGAGGCAATCAGGATTTTCACAGGTTAAATCTGCGAGAGAAGAGCACGATTTTCACAACATGAAACAGTGAGAGGTGTGCAGTATTTTCACAGTTTAAAACCGCGAGAGTCATCTGGATTTTCACAGTTTAAAACAGCGAGAGGGAAGCAGGATTTTCTCAGTTTAAAACAGTGAGAGGAGAGCAGGAATTTCACAGTTTAAAACAGCGAGAGGAGAGCAGCATTTTCACAGTCTAAAACAACGAGAGGTGAGCTGTGATTTTTACCGTTTGAAACAGCGAGAGGATTGCTGCGATTTTCACAGTTGAAAACAGGGAGATGTTGGCCAGGATTTTCGCATTTTAAAACAGCGAGAGGACAGCTGAATTTTCACAGGTTAAAACAGCGAGAGGAGAGCAGGCTTTTCACAATATAAAACAGCGAGAGGTGTGCAGTATTTTCACAGTTTAAAACCGCGAAAGACATCTCGATTTTCACAGTTTAAAATAGCGAGGGGGAAGCAGGATTTTCGCAGTTTGAAACAGTGAGAGGAGAGCCGGGATGTTCACATTTTAAAAGAGCCAGAGGAGAGCAGGATTTTCACAGTTTAAAACAGTGAGAGTTGAGCTGGGATTTTCACAGTTTAAAACAGCGAGAGGTGAGCTGGGATTTACACAGTTTAAAACAGCCAGAGGAGAGCCGGATTTTCACAGTTTAAAAGACTGAGAGCTGACCCTGAATTTCACAGTTTAAAACAGCGAGAGGAGAGAAGGGATTTTCACAGTTTAAAACAGCGAGAGGTGAGCTGGGATTTTGACCCTTTAAAACTGTGAGAAGTGAGCAGTATTTTCAAAGTTTAAAACAGCGAGAGGAAAGCAGGATTTTCACAGTTTAAAACAACGAGAGGAAAGCAGGATTTTCACAGTTTAAAACACCGAGAGGAGAGTAGGATTTTCAAAGTTTTAATCAGCGAAGGTGAGCCGGGATTTTCACAGTTTTGAAACAGCCAGAGGAGCGCTGGATTTTCACTGTTTAAAACACCGAGAGGTGAGCTGGGATTTTCACCGTTTAAAACAGCGTGAAGTGAGCAGGATTTTCACAGTTTAAAGCAGTGAGAGGTGAGCAGGATTTTCACAGTTTAAAACAGCGAGAGGAGAGCCGGAATTTCACAGTTTAAAACAGCGAGAGTAGAGCTGGGATTTTCACCGTTTGAAACAGCGTGAAGTGAGCAGGATTTTCAGTTTAAAGCAGTGAGAGGTGAGCAGGATTTTCACAGTTTAAAACAGTGAGAGGTGAGAAGGGATTTTCACAGTTTCAATCAGCGAGAGGGGAGCCGCGATTTTCACAGTTTTGAAACAGCCAGAGGAGCGCAGGATTTTCACTGTTTAAAACAGCGAAAGGAGAGCGGGAATTTCACAGTTTAAAACAGCGAGAGTTGAGCAGGATTTTCACAGTTTAAAACAGCGAGAGGAGAGCAGGATTTTCACAGTTTAAAACAGCGAGCGGAGAACAGGATTTTCACAGTCTAAAACAACGAGAGGTGAGCTGTGATTTTTACCGTTTGAAACAGCGAAAAGATTGCTTCGATTTTCACAGTTGAAAACAGGGAGATGTTGGCCAGGATTTTCACATTTTAAAACAGCGAGAGGACAGCTGAATTTTCACAGGTTAAAACAGCGAGAGGAGAGCAGGATTTTCACAATAGAAAACAGCGAGAGGTGTGCAGTATTTTCACAGTTTTAAACCGCGAGTGACATCTGGATTTTCACAGTTTAAAACAGCGAGAGGGAAGCAGGATTTTCGCAGTTTAAAACAGTGAGAGGAGAGCAGGATTTTCACAGTGTAAAACAGCGAGCGGAGATCCGGATTTTCACAGTTTAAAACAGCGAGAGTTGAGCAGGATTTTCACAGTTTAAAACAGCAAGAGGTGAGCTGGGATTTTCACAGTTTAAAACAGCGAGAGGAGAGCTGGGATTTTCACAGTTTAAAACAGCCAGAGGAGAGCAGGATTTTCACATTTTAAAACAGTGAGAGCTGACCCTGAATTTCACAGATTAAAACAGCGAGAGTTGAGCAGGATTTTCACAGTTTAAAACACCGAGAGGAGAGCAGGATTTTCACAGTTTAAAACAGCGAGCGGAGAACAGGATTTTCACAGTTTAAAACAGTGAGAGGAGAGCAGCATTTTCACAGTCTAAAACAACGAGAGGTGAGCTGTGATTTTTACCGTTTGAAACAGCGAGAGGATTGCTGCGATTTTCACAGTTGAAAACAGGGAATGTTGGCCAGGATTTTCGCATTTTAAAACAGCGAGAGGACAGCTGAATTTTCACAGGTTAAAGCAGCGAGAGGAGAGCAGGATTTTCACAATAGAAAACAGCGAGAGGTGTGCAGTATTTTCACAGTTTTAAACCGCGAGTGACATCTGGATTTTCACAGTTTAAAACAGCGAGAGGGAAGCAGGATTTTCGCAGTTTAAAACAGTGAGAGGAGAGCAGGATTTTCACAGTGTAAAACAGCGAGCGGAGATCCGGATTTTCACAGTTTAAAACAGCGAGAGTTGAGCAGGATTTTCACAGTTTAAAACAGCAAGAGGTGAGCTGGGATTTTCACAGTTTAAAACAGCGAGAGGAGAGCTGGGATTTTCACAGTTTAAAACAGCCAGAGGAGAGCAGGATTTTCACATTTTAAAACAGTGAGAGCTGACCCTGAATTTCACAGATTAAAACAGCGAGAGTTGAGCAGGATTTTCACAGTTTAAAACACCGAGAGGAGAGCAGGATTTTCACAGTTTAAAACAGCGAGCGGAGAACAGGATTTTCACAGTTTAAAACAGTGAGAGGAGAGCAGCATTTTCACAGTCTAAAACAACGAGAGGTGAGCTGTGATTTTTACCGTTTGAAACAGCGAGAGGATTGCTGCGATTTTCACAGTTGAAAACAGGGAGATGTTGGCCATGATTTTCGCATTTTAAAACAGCGAGAGGACAGCTGAATTTTCACAGGTTAAAACAGCGAGAGGAGAGCAGGATTTTCACAATATAAAACAGCGAGAGGTGTGCAGTATTTTCACAGTTTAAAACCGCGAGAGACATCTGGATTTTCACAGTTTAAAACAGCGAGAGAGAAGCAGGATTTTCGCTGTTTGAAACAGTGAGAGGTGAGCCGGGATGTTCACATTTTAAAAGAGCCAGAGGAGAGCCCGATATTCAAAGTTTGAAACACTGAGAGGTGAGCTGGGATTTTCACAGGTTAAAACAGCGAGAGGTGAGCTGGGATTTTCACAGTTTAAAACGGCCAGAGGAGAGCCGGATTTTCACAGTTTAAAAGACTGAGAGCTGACCCTGAATTTCACAGTTTAAAACAGCGAGAGGTGAGCTGGGATTTTCACCCTTTAAAACTGATATAAGTGAGCAGTATTTTCAAAGTTTAAAACAGCGAGAGGAAAGCAGGATTTTCACAGTTTAAAAGCAACAAGAGGAAAGAAGGATTTTCACAGTTTAAAACACCGAGAGGAGTGCAGGATTTTCACAGTTTTAATCAGCGAAGGTGAGCCGGGATTTTCACAGTTTTGAAACAGCCAGAGGAGCGCTGGATTTTCCCTGTTTAAAACAGCGAGAGGAGAGCAGGAATTTCACAGTTTAAAACAGCGAGAGTAGAGCTGGGATTTTCACCGTTTAAAAGAGCGTGAAGTGAGCAGGATTTTCACAGTTTAAAGCAGTGAGAGGTGAGCAGGATTTTCACAGTTTAAAGCAGCGAGAGGTGAGCAGGAATTTCACAGTTTAAAACAGCGAGAGTAGAGCTGGGATTTTCACCGTTTAAAGCAGCGTGAAGTGAGCAGGATTTTCACAGTTTAAAGCAGTGAGAGGTGAGCAGGATTTTCTCAGTTTAAAACAACGAGAGGTGAGCAGGATTTTCACAGTTTAAAACAGTGAGAGGGGAGCAGGATTTTCACAGTTTAAAACAGCGAGAGGGGAGCTGGGATTTTCACACTTTAAAACTGTGAGAAGTGAGCAGGATTTTCACATTTTAAAACAGCGAGAGGAAAGCAGGATTTTCACAGTTCAAAACACCGAGAGGAGAGCAGGATTTTCACAGTTTTAATCAGCCAGAGGGGAGCCAGGATTTTCACAGTTTTGAAACAGCCAGAGGACCGCTGGATTTTCACTGTTTAAAACAGCGAGAGGAGCGCAGGATTTTTACTGTTTAAGACAGCGAAAGGAGAGCAGGATTTTCACAGTTGAAAACAGCGAGAGGTGAGCTGGGATTTTCACAGTATTGAAGCAGCCAGAGGGGAGCAGGATTTTCACTGTTTAAAACAGCGAGCAGAGAGCCGGATTTTCACACTTTAAAACAATGCGAGGTGAGCACGATTTTCACAGTGTAAAACAACAAGAGGAGAGCTGTGTTTTTTACCGTTTAAAACACCGAGAGGAGTGCTGTGATTTTCACAGTTTAAAACAGGGAATGTTGGCCAGGATTTTCGCATTTTAAAACAGCGAGAGGCAAGCAGGAATTTCACAGGTTAAAACAGCGAGAGGAGAGCAGGATTTTCAGAGGTTAAATCTGCGAGTGAAGAGCACGATTTTCACAATATAAAACAGCGAGAGGTGTGCAGTATTTTGACAGTTTAAAACTGCGAGAGACATCTGGATTCTCACAGTTTAAAACAGCGAGAGGAGAGCAGGATTTTCACTGTTTAAAACAGCGAGAGGAGAGCAGGATTTTCACTGTTTAAAACAGTGAGAGGAGAGCAGGATTTTCACTGTTTAAAACAGCGAGAGGAGAGCAGGAATTCCACAGTTTAAAACAGCGAAAGTAGAGCTGTGATTTTAACCATTCAAAACAGCGTGAAGTGAGCAGGTTTTTCACTGTTTACAGCACTGAGAGGTGAGCAGGAATTTCACAGTTTAAAACAGCGAGAGGAGAACAGGATTTTCACAGTTTAAAACAGTGAGAGGAGAGCCGGGATTTTCACATTTTAAAAGAGCCAGAGGAGAGCAGGATTTTCACAGTTTAAAACAGCGAGCGGAGAGTCGGATTTTCACAGTATAAAACAACGAGAGGAGAGCTGTGATTTTTACCGTTTCAAACACCGAGAGGAGAGCAGGATTTTCACTGTTTAAAACAGCGAGATGTTGCCAAGGATTTTCGCAATTTAAAACAGGGAGAGGCAAGCAGGAATTTCACAGGTTAAATCTGCGAGAGAAGAGCACGATTTTCACAACATAAAACAGCGAGAGGAGTGCAGTACTTTCACTGTTGAAAACAGCGTGATACATCTGGATTTTCACAGTTTTAAACAGCGAGAGGAAAGCAGGATTTTCGCAGTTTGAAACAGTGAGAGGAGAGCCGGGATTTTCACATTTTAAAAGAGCCAGAGGAGAGCCCGATATTCACAGTTTAAAACACTGAGAGGTGAGCTGGGATTTTCACAGTTTAAAACAGCGAGAGGTGAGCTGGGATTTACACAGTTTAAAACAGCCAGAGGAGAGCCGGATCTTCACAGTTTAAAAGACTGAGAGCTGACCCTGAATTTCACAGTTTAAAACAGCGAGAGGTGAGCTGGGATTTTCACCCTTTCAAACTGTGAGAAGTGAGCAGGATTTTCACAGTTTAACACAGCGAGAGGAAAGCAGGATTTTCACAGTTTAAAACACCGAGAGGAGAACAGGATTTTCACAGTTTTAATCAGCGAGAGGGGAGCCGGGATTTTCACAGTTTTGAAACAGCCAGAGGAGCGCTGGATTTTTACTGTTTAAAACAGCGAGAGGAGAGCAGGAATTTCACAGTTTAAAACAGCGAAAGTAGAGCTGGGATTTTCACCGTTTAAAGCAGCGTGAAGTGAGCAGGATTTTCACTGTTTAAAACAGTGAGAGGGAAGCAGGATTTTCACAGTTTAAAACAGCGAGAGTAGAGTTGGGATTTTCACACTTTAAAACTGTGAGAAGTGAGCAGGATTTTCACAGTTTAAAACAGCGAGAGGAGAGCTGGAATTTCACAGTTTAAAACAGCGAGAGTTGAGCAGGATTTTCACTGTTTAAAACAGCGAGAGGAATAGCAATAATTCCACAGTTTAAAACAGCGAAAGTAGAGCTGTGATTTTAACCGTTCAAAACAGCGTGAAGTGAGCAGGATTTTCACTGTTTACAGCACTGAGAGGTGAGCAGGAATTTCACAGTTTAAAACAGCGAGAGGAGAACAGGATTTTCACAGTTTAAAACAGTGAGAGGAGAGCCGGGATTTTCACATTTTAAAAGAGCCAGAGGAGAACAGGATTTTCACAGTTTAAAACAGCGAGCGGAGAGTCGGATTTTCACAGTATAAAACAACGAGAGGAGAGCTGTGATTTTTACCGTTTCAAACACCAAGAGGAGTGCTGCGATTTTCACAGTTGAAAACAGGGAGATGTTGCCCAGGATTTTCGCAATTTAAAACAGCGAGAGGCAAGCAGGAATTTCACAGGTTAAATCTGCGAGAGAAGAGCGCCATTTTCACAACATAAAACAGCGAGAGGAGTGCAGTATTTTCACAGTTTAAAACCGCGTGATACATCTGGATTTTCACAGTTTTAAACAGCGAGAGGAAAGCAGGATTTTCGCAGTTTGAAACAGTGAGAGGAGAGCCGGAATTTTCACATTTTAAAAGAGCCAGAGGAGAGCCCGATATTCACAGTTTAAAACAGCGAGAGGTGAGCAGGATTTTCACAGTTTAAAACAGCGAGAGGCTGCTGAGATTTACACTGTTTAAAACAGCCAGAGTAGAGATGGATTTTCGTAGTTGAAAACAGTGAGAGTTGACCCTGAATTTCACAGTTTAAAACAGGGAGAGGACAGCCGGGATTTTTACAGTATAAAACAACGAGAAGAGAGCTGTGATTTTTAACGTTTCAAACAGCGAGAGGAGTGCTGCGATTTTCACAGTTGAAAACAGGGAGATGATGGTCAGGATTTTCGCAATTTAAAACAGCGAGAGGTGTGCAGTATTTTCACAGTTTGAAACCGCGAGAGACATCTTGATTTTCGCATTTTAAAACAGCGAGAGGAGAGCAGGATTTTCACAGGTTAAATCTGCGAGAGAAGAGCACGATTTTCACAATATAAAACAGCGAGAGGTGTGCAGTATTTTCACAGTTTAAAACCGCGAGAGACATCTGGATTTTCAAAGTTTAAAACAGCGAGAGGGAAGCCGGATTTTCGCAGTTTGAAACAGTGAGAGGTGAGCCGGGATTTTCACATTTTAAAAGAGCCAGAGGAGAGCCCGATATTCACAGTTTAAAACAGCGAGAGGTGAGCTGGGATTTACACAGTTTAAAACAGCCAGAGGAGAGCCGGATTTTCACAGTTTAAAAGACTGAGAGCTGACCCTGAATTTCACAGTTTAAAACAGCGAGAGGTGAGCCGGGATTTTCACATTTTAAAAGAGCCAGAGGAGAGCAGGATTTTCACAATTTAAAACAGCGAGAGGAAAGCAGGATTTTCACAGTTTAAAACAGCGAGAGGTGAGCAGGAATTTCACAGTTTAAAACAGCGAGAGGAGAGCAGGAATTTCACAGTTTAAAACAGCGAGAGTAGAGCTGGGATTTTCACCGTTTTAAACAGCATGAAGTGAGCAGGATTTTCACATTTTAAAGCAGTGAGGGGTGAGCAGGATTTTCTCAGTTTAAGATAGCGAGAGGAGAGCAGGGTGTTCACTGTTTAAAACAGCGAGAGGAGAGCAGGAATTTCACAATTTAAAACAGCGAGAGGTGTGCAGTATTTTTACAGTTTAATACCGCGAGAGACTTCTGGATTTTCACAGTTTAAAACAGCGAGAGGGAAGCAGGATTTTCGCAGGTTAAAATAGTGAGAGGGAAGCAGGATTTTCGCAGGTTAAATCTGCGAGAGAAGAGCACGATTTACACAATATAAAACAGCGAGAGGTGTGCACTATTTTCACAGTTTAAAACAGCGAGAGGGAAGCAGGATTTTCTCAATTTAAAACAGTGAGAGGAGAGCCGGGATTTTCACATTTTAAAAGAGCCAGAGGAGAGCCCGATATTCACAGTTTAAAACACCGAGAGGTGAGCTGGGATTTTCACAGTTTAAAACAGCGAGAGGTGAGCTGGGATTTACACAGTTTAAAACAGCCAGAGGAGAGCCGGATTTTCACAGTTTAAAAGACTGAGAGCTGACCCTGAATTTCACAGTTTAAAACAGTGAGAGGTGAGCTGGGATTTTCACCCTTTCAAACTGTGAGAAGTGAGCAGGATTTTCACAGTTTAAAACAGCGAGAGGAAAGCAGGATTTTCACAGTTTAAAGCAGCGAGAGGAGAGCAGGAATTTCACAGTTTAAAACAGCGAGAGTAGAGCTGGGATTTTCACCGTTTAAAGCAGCGTGAAGTGAGCAGGATTTTCACAGTTTAAAGCAGTGAGAGGTGAGCAGGATTTTCTCAGTTTAAAACAACGAGAGGTGAGCAGGATTTTCACAGTTTAAAACAGTGAGAGGGGAGCAGGATTTTCACAGTTTAAAACAGCGAGAGGGGAGCTGGGATTTTCACACTTTAAAACTGTGAGAAGTGAGCAGGATTTTCACATTTTAAAACAGCGAGAGGAAAGCTGGATTTTAACAGTTCAAAACACCGAGAGGAGAGCAGGATTTTCACAGTTTTAATCAGGCAGAGGGGAGCCGGGATTTTCACAGTTTTGAAACAGCCAGAGGAGCGCTGGATTTTCACTGTTTAAAACAGCGAGAGGAGCGCAGGATTTTCACTGTTTAAGACAGCGAAAGGAGAGCTGGATTTTCACAGTTGAAAACAGCGAGAGGTGAGCTGGGATTTTCACAGTATTGAAGCAGCCAGAGGGGAGCAGGATTTTCACTGGTTAAAACAGCGAGCAGAGAGCCGGATTTTCACACTTTAAAACAATGCGAGGTGAGCACGATTTTCACAGTGTAAAACAACGAGAGGAGAGCAGTGTTTTTTACCGTTTAAAACAGCGAGAGGAGTGCTGTGATTTTCACAGTTTAAAACAGGGAATGTTGGCCAGGATTTTCGCATTTTAAAACAGCGAGAGGCAAGCAGGAATTTCACAGGTTAAAACAGCGAGAGGAGAGCAGGATTTTCAGAGGTTAAATCTGCGAGAGAAGAGCACGATTTTCACAATATAAAACAGCGAGAGGTGTGCAGTATTTTCACAGTTTAAAACCGCGAGTGACATCTGGATTTTAACTGTTTAAAACAGTGAGAGGAGAGCAGGATTTTCAAAGTTTAAAACAGTGAGAGTTGACCCTGAATTTCACAGTTTAGAACTGCGAGAGTTGAGCAGGATTTTCACTGTTTAAAACAGCGAGAGGAGAACAGGATTTTCACTGTTTAAAACAGCGAGAGGAGAACAGGAATTCCACAGTTTGAAACAGCGAAAGTAGAGCTGTGATTTTAACCATTCAAAACAGCGTGAAGTGAGCAGGTTTTTCACTGTTTACAGCACTGAGAGGTGAGCAGGAATTTCACAGTTTAAAACAGCGAGAGGAGAACAGGATTTTCACAGTTTAAAACAGTGAGAGGAGAGCCGGGATTTTCACATTTTAAAAGAGCCAGAGGAGAACAGGATTTTCACAGTTTAAAACAGCGAGCGGAGTTTCGGATTTTCACAGTATAAAACAACGAGAGGAGAGCTGTGATTTTTACCGTTTCAAATACCGAGAGGAGAGCAGGATTTTCACTGTTTAAAACAGCGAGATGTTGCCAAGGATTTTCGCAATTTAAAACAGGGAGAGGCAAGCAGGAATTTCACAGGTTAAATCTGCGAGAGAAGAGCACGATTTTCACAACATAAAACAGCGAGAGGAGTGCAGTATTTTCACAGTTTAAAACCGCGTGATACATCTGGATTTTCACAGTTTTAAACAGCGAGAGGAAAGCAGGATTTTCGCAGTTTGAAACAGTGAGAGGAGAGCCGGGCTTTTCACATTTCAAAAGAGCCAGAGGAGAGCCCGATATTCACAGTTTAAAACACTGAGAGGTGAGCTGGGATTTTCACAGTTTAAAACAGCGAGAGGTGAGCTGGGATTTACACAGTTTAAAACAGCCAGAGGAGAGCCGGATCTTCACAGTTTAAAAGACTGAGAGCTGACCCTGAATTTCACAGTTTAAAACAGCGAGAGGTGAGCTGGGATTTTCACCCTTTCAAACTGTGAGAAGTGAGCAGGATTTTCACAGTTTAACACAGCGAGAGGAAAGCAGGATTTTCACAGTTTAAAACACCGAGAGGAGAACAGGATTTTCACAGTTTTAATCAGCGAGAGGGGAGCCGGGATTTTCACAGTTTTGAAACAGCCAGAGGAGCGCTGGATTTTTACTGTTTAAAACAGCGAGAGGAGAGCAGGAATTTCACAGTTTAAAACAGCGAGAGTAGAGCTGGGATTTTCACCGTTTAAAGCAGCGTGAAGTGAGCAGGATTTTCACAGTTTAAAACAGTGAGAGGGAAGCAGGATTTTCACAGTTTAAAACAGCGAGAGTAGAGCTGGGATTTTCACACTTTAAAACTGTGAGAAGTGAGCAGGATTTTCACAGTTTAAAACAGCGAGAGGAGAGCTGGAATTTCACAGTTTAAAACAGCGAGAGTTGAGCAGGATTTTCACTGTTTAAAACAGCGAGAGGAATAGCAGTAATTCCACAGTTTAAAACAGCGAAAGTAGAGCTGTGATTTTAACCGTTCAAAACAGCGTGAAGTGAGCAGGATTTTCACTGTTTACAGCACTGAGAGGTGAGCAGGAATTTCACAGTTTAAAACAGCGAGAGGAGAACAGGATTTTCACAGTTTAAAACAGTGTGAGGAGAGCAGGATTTTCACAGTTTAAAAGAGCCAGAGGAGAACAGGATTTTCACAGTTTAAAACAGTGAGAGGACAGCCGGGATTTTCACATTTTAAAAGAGCCAGAGGTGAGCACGATTTTCACAGTGTAAAACAACGAGAGGAGAGCTGTGATTTTTACCGTTTCAAACACCAAGAGGAGTGCTGCGATTTTCACAGTTGAAAACAGGGAGATGTTGCCCAGGATTTTCGCAATTTAAAACAGCGAGAGGCAAGCAGGAATTTCACAGGTTAAATCTGCGAGAGAAGAGCACCATTTTCACAACATAAAACAGCGAGAGGAGTGCAGTATTTTCACAGTTTAAAACCGCGTGATACATCTGGATTTTCACAGTTTTAAACAGCGAGAGGAAAGCAGGATTTTCGCAGTTTGAAACAGTGAGAGGAGAGCCGGAATTTTCACATTTTAAAAGAGCCAGAGGAGAGCCCGATATTCACAGTTTAAAACAGCGAGAGGTGAGCAGGATTTTCACAGTTTAAAACAGCGAGAGGCTGCTGAGATTTACACTGTTTAAAATAGCCAGAGTAGAGACGGATTTTCGTAGTTCAAAACAGTGAGAGTTGAACCTGAATTTCACAGTTTAAAACAGCGAGAGGAGAGCCGGGATTTTTACAGTATAAAACAACGAGAAGAGAGCTGTGATTTTTAACGTTTCAAACAGCGAGAGGAGTGCTGCGATTTTCACAGTTGAAAACAGGGAGATGATGGCCAGGATTTTCGCAATTTAAAACAGCGAGAGGTGTGCAGTATTTTCACAGTTTGAAACCGCGAGAGACATCTTGATTTTCGCATTTTAAAACAGCGAGAGGAGAGCAGGATTTTCACAGGTTAAATCTGCGAGAGAAGAGCACGATTTTCACAATATAAAACAGCGAGAGGTGTGCAGTATTTTCACAGTTTAAAAGCGCGAGAGACATCTGGATTTTCAAAGTTTAAAACAGCGAGAGGGATGCCGGATTTTCGCAGTTTGAAACAGTGAGAGGAGATCGGGATTTCCACATTTTAAAAGAGCCAGAGGAGAGCCCGATATTCACAGTTTAATACCGCGAGAGACTTCTGGATTTTCACAGTTTAAAACAGCGAGAGGGAAGCAGGATTTTCGCAGGTTAAAACAGTGAGAGGGAAGCAGGATTTTCGCAGGTTAAATCTGTGAGAGAAGAGCACGATTTACACAATATAAAACAGCGAGAGGTGTGCAGTATTTTCACAGTTTAAAACAGCGAGAGGGAAGCAGGATTTTCTCAATTTAAAACAGTGAGAGGGGAGCCGGTATTTTCACATTTTAAAAGAGCCAGAGGAGAGCCCGATATTCACAGTTTAAAACACCGAGAGGTGAGCTGGGATTTTCACAGTTTAAAACAGCGAGAGGTGAGCTGGGATTTACACAGTTTAAAACAGCCAGAGGAGAGCCGGATTTTCACAGTTTAAAAGACTGAGAGCTGACCCTGAATTTCACAGTTTAAAACAGCGAGAGTTGAGCTGGGATTTTCACCCTTTCAAACTGTGAGAAGTGAGCAGGATTTTCACAGTTTAAAACAGCGAGAGGAAAGCAGGATTTTCACAGTTTAAAACAGCGAGAGGAGAGCAGGATTTTCACAGTTTAAAACACCGAGAGGAGAGCAGGATTTTCACAGTTTAAAACAGCGAGCGGAGCGCAGGATTATCACAGTTTAAAACACCGAGAGGAGAGCAGGATTTTCACAGTTTTATTCAGCGAGAGGGGAGCCGGGATTTTCACAGTTTTGAAACAGCCAGAGGAGCGCTGGATTTTTACTGTTTAAAACAGCCAGAGGAGAGCAGGAATTTCACAGTTTAAAACAGCGAGAGTAGAGCTGGGATTTTCACCGTTTAAAGCAGCGTGAAGTGAGCAGGATTTTCACAGTTTAAAGCAGTGAGAGGTGAGCAGGATTTTCACAGTTTAAAACAGCGAGAGGTGAGCTGGGATTTACACAGTTTAAAACAGCCAGAGGAGAGCCGGATCTTCACAGTTTAAAAGACTGAGAGCTGACCCTGAATTTCACAGTTTAAAACAGTGAGAGGTGAGCTGGGATTTTCACCCTTTAAAACTGTGAGAAGTGAGCAGGTTTTTCACATTTTAAAACAGCGAGAGGAAAGCAGGATTTTCACAGTTTAAAACAGCGAGAGGAAAGCACGATTTTCACAGTTTAAAACACCGAGAGGAGAGCAGGATTTTCACAGTTTTAATCAGCGAGAGGGGAGCCGGGATTTTCACAGTTTTGAAACAGCCAGAGGAGTGCTGGATTTTTACTGTTAAAAACAGAGAGAGGAGAGCAGGAATTTCACAGTTTAAAACAGCGAGAGTAGAGCTGGGATTTTCACCATTTAAAGCAGCGTGAAGTGAGCAGGATTTTCTAATTTAAAGCAGTGAGAGGTGAGCAGGATTTTCACAGTTTAAAACAGCGAGAGGTGAGCAGGATTTTCACAGTTTAAAACAGTGAGAGGGGAGCAGGATTTTCACAGTTAAAAACAGCGAGAGTAGAGCTGTTATTTTCACACTTTAAAACTGTGAGAAGTGAGCAGGATTTTCACAGTTTAAAACAGCGAGAGGAGAGCAGGATTTTCACTGTTTAAAACACCGAGAGGAGAGCAGGATTTTCACAGTTTAAAACAGCGAGAGGTGAGCTGGGATTTTCACAGTATTGAAGCAGCCAGAGGGAAGCAGGATTTTCACTGTTTAAAACAGCGAGCAGAGAGCCGGATTTTCACACTTTAAAACAATGCGAGGTGAGCACGATTTTCACAGTGTAAAACAACGAGAGGAGAGCTGTGTTTTTTACCGTTTAAAACACCGAGAGGAGTGCTGTGATTTTCACAGTTTAAAACAGGGAATGTTGGCCAGGATTTTCGCATTTTAAAACAGCGAGAGGCAAGCAGGAATTTCACTGGTTAAAACAGCGAGAGGAGAGCAGGATTTTCACAGGTTAAATCTGCGAGAGAAGAGCACGATTTACACAATATAAAACAGCGAGAGGTGTGCACTATTTTCACAATTTAAAACCGCGAGAGACATCTGGATTTTAACTGTTTAAAACAGTGAAAGGAGAGCTGGGATTTTCACAGTTTAAAACAGCCAGAGGAGAGCAGGATTTTCACAGTTTAAAACAGTGAGAGTTGACCCTGAATTTCACAGTTTAAAACAGCATGACTTGAGCTGGAATTTCAGTGTTTAAAACAGCGAGAGGAGAGCAGGAATTCCACAGTTTAAAACAGCGAAAGTAGAGCTGTGATTTTAACCGTTCAAAACAGCGTGAAGTGAGCAGGATTTTCACTGTTTACAGCACTGAGAGGTGAGCAGGAATTTCACAGTTTAAAACAGCGAGAGGAGAACAGGATTTTCACAGTTTAAAACAGTGAGAGGAGAGCAGGATTTTCACATTTTAAAAGAGCCAGAGGAGAACAGGATTTTCACAGTTTAAAACAGTGAGAGGAGAGCAGGGATTTTCACATTTTAAAAGAGCCAGAGGAGAACAGGATTTTCACAGTTTAAAACAGCGAGAGGAGAGTCGGATTTTCATAGTATAAAACAACGAGAGGAGAGCTGTGATTTTTACCGTTTCAAACACCAAGAGGAGTGCTGCGATTTTCGCAGTTGAAAACAGGGAGACGTTGCCCAGGATTTTCGCAATTTAAAACAGCGAGAGGCAAGCAGGAATTTCACAGGTTAAATCTGCGAGAGAAGAGCACGTTTTTCACAATATAAAACAGCGAGAGGAGTGCAGTATTTTCACTGTTTAAAACCGCGTGATACATCTGGATTTTCACAGTGTAAAACAGCGAGAGGAAAGCAGGATTTCCGCAGTTTGAAACAGTGAGAGGAGAGCCGGGATTTTCACATTTTAAAAGAGCCAGAGGAGAGCCCGATATTCACAGTTTAAAACACCGAGAGGTGAGCAGGATTTTCACAGTTTAAATCAGCGAGATGCTGCTGAGATTTACACAGTTTAAAACAGCCAGAGGAGAGCCGGATTTTCGCAGTTCAAAACAGTGAAAGTGGACCCTGAATTTCACAGTTTAAAACAGCGAGAGGAGAGCAGGAGTTTCACTGTTTAAAGCAGTGAGAGGTGAGCAGAATTTTCACAGTTTAAAACAGCGAGAGGAGAGCAGGATTTTCACTGTTTCAAACAGCAAGAGGAGAGCAGGATTTTCACAGTTTAAAACAGCGATAGTAGAGCTGGGATTTTCGCAGTTTAAAACAATGCGAGGGGAGCATGATTTTCACCGTTTAAAACAGCGAGAGGAGAGCAGCATTTTCACAGTTTAAAACAACGAGAGGAGAGCTGTGATTTTTACCGTTTCAAACACCGAGAGGAGTGCTGCGATTTTCACAGTTGAAAACAGGGAGATGTTGGCCAGGATTTTCGCATTTCAAAACAGCGAGAGGACAGCAGAATTTTCACCGGTTAAAACAGTGAGAGAAGAGCACGATTTTCACAATATAGAACAGCGAGAGATGTGCAGTATTTTCACTGTTTAAAATCGCGAGAGACATCTGCATTTTCACAGTTTGAAACAGAGAGAGGGAAGCAGGATTTTCGCAGTTTAAAACAGTGAGAGGAGAGCCGGGATTTTCACATTTTAAAAGAGCCAGAGGAGAGCAGGATTTTCACAGTTTAAAACAGCGAGCGGAGAGCAGGATTTTCATAGTTTAAAACACTGAGAGGAGTGCTGTGATTTTCACAGTTTAAAACAGGGAATGTTGGCCAGGATTTTCGCATTTTAAAACAGTGAGAGGCGAGCAGGAATTTCACAGGTTAAAACAGCGAGAGAAGAGCACGATTTTCACAATATAAAACAGCGAGAGGTGTGCAGTATTTTCACAGTTTAAAACCGCGAGAGACAGCTGGATTTTCACAGTTTAAAACAGCGAGAGGGAAGCAGGATTTTCGCAGGTTAAAACAGCGAGAGGAGAGCCGGGATTTTCACAGTTTTAAACAGCGAGAAGGAAGCAGGAATTTCACAGTTTAAAACAGCGAGAGGAGAGCAGGATTTTCACAGGTTAAATCTGCGAGAGAAGAGCACGATTTTCACAATATAAAACAGCGAGAGGTGTGCAGTATTTTCACAGTTTAAAACCGCGAGAGACATCTGGATTTTCACAGTTTAAAACAGCGAGAGGAGAGCCGGATTTTCACAGTCTAAAACAGCG
This sequence comes from Isurus oxyrinchus, assembly GCA_026770705.1. Taxonomy (NCBI): domain Eukaryota; kingdom Metazoa; phylum Chordata; class Chondrichthyes; order Lamniformes; family Lamnidae; genus Isurus; species Isurus oxyrinchus. The sequence goes on from JANJGN010000081.1 coordinate 172,677, forward strand.
AGAGGAGAGCCGGGATTTTCACAGTTTAAAACAGCGAGAGGAGAGCAGGATTTTCACAGTGTAAAACAACGTGAAGAGAGCTGTGATTTTTACCGTTTCAAACAGCGAGAGGAGTGCTGCGATTTTCACAGTTGAAAACAGGGAGATGATGGCCAGGATTTTCGCAATTTAAAACAGCAAGAGGAGAGCAGGATTTTCACAAGTTAAAACAGCGAGAGAAGAGCATGATTTTCACAATATAAAACAGCGAAAGGAGTGCAGTATTTTCACTGTTTAAAACCGCGTGATACATCTGGATTTTCACAGTTTTAAACAGCGAGAGGAAAGCAGGATTTCCGCAGTTTGAAACAGTGAGAGGAGAGCCGGGATTTTCACATTTTAAAAGAGCCAGAGGAGAGCCCGATATTCACAGTTTAAAACACCGAGAGGTGAGCAGGATTTTCACAGTTTAAATCAGCGAGATGCTGCTGAGATTTACACAGTTTAAAACAGCCAGAGGAGAGCCGGATTTTCGCAGTTCAAAACAGTGAAAGTTGACCCTGAATTTCACAGTTTAAAACAGCGAGAGGAGAGCAGGATTTTCACTGTTTAAAACAGCGAGAGGAGAACAGGATTTTCACTGTTTAAAACAGCGAGAGGAGAACAGGAATTGCACAGTTTAAAACAGCGAAAGTAGAGCTGTGATTTTAACCATTCAAAACAGCGTGAAGTGAGCAGGTTTTTCACTGTTTACAGCACTGAGAGGTGAGCAGGAATTTCACAGTTTATAACAGCGAGAGGAGAACAGGATTTTCACAGTTTAAAACAGTGAGAGGAGAGCCGGGATTTTCACATTTTAAAAGAGCCAGAGGAGAACAGGATTTTCACAGTTTAAAACAGCGAGCGGAGAGTCGGATTTTCACAGTATAAAACAACGAGAGGAGAGCTGTGATTTTTACCGTTTCAAACACCGAGAGGAGCGCAGGATTTTCACTGTTTAAAACAGCGAGATGTTGCCAAGGATTTTCGCAATTTAAAACAGGGAGAGGCAAGCAGGAATTTCACAGGTTAAATCTGCGAGAGAAGAGCACGATTTTCACAACATAAAACAGCGAGAGGAGTGCAGTATTTTCACAGTTTAAAACCGCGTGATACATCTGGATTTTCACAGTTTTAAACAGCGAGAGGAAAGCAGGATTTTCGCAGTATGAAACAGTGAGAGGAGAGCCGGGATTTTCACATTTTAAAAGAGCCAGAGGAGAGCCCGATATTCACAGTTTAAAACACTGAGAGGTGAGCTGGGATTTTCACAGTTTAAAACAGCGAGAGGTGAGCTGGGATTTACACAGTTTAAAAAAGCCAGAGGAGAGCCGGATCTTCACAGTTTAAAAGACTGAGAGCTGACCCTGAATTTCACAGTTTAAAACAGCGAGAGGTGAGCTGGGATTTTCACCCTTTCAAACTGTGAGAAGTGAGCAGGATTTTCACAGTTTAACACAGCGAGAGGAAAGCAGGATTTTCACAGTTTAAAACACCGAGAGGAGAACAGGATTTTCACAGTTTTAATCAGCGAGAGGGGAGCCGGGATTTTCACAGTTTTGAAACAGCCAGAGGAGCGCTGGATTTTTACTGTTTAAAACAGCGAGAGGAGAGCAGGAATTTCACAGTTTAAAACAGCGAGAGTAGAGCTGGGATTTTCACCGTTTAAAGCAGCGTGAAGTGAGCAGGATTTTCACAGTTTAAAACAGTGAGAGGGAAGCAGGATTTTCACAGTTTAAAACAGCGAGAGTAGAGCTGGGATTTTCACACTTTAAAACTGTGAGAAGTGAGCAGATTTTTCACAGTTTAAAACAGCGAGAGGAGAGCTGGAATTTCACAGTTTAAAACAGCGAGAGTTGAGCAGGATTTTCACTGTTTAAAACAGCGAGAGGAATAGCAGTAATTCCACAGTTTAAAACAGCGAAAGTAGAGCTGTGATTTTAACCGTTCAAAACAGCGTGAAGTGAGCAGGATTTTCACTGTTTACAGCACTGAGAGGTGAGCAGGAATTTCACAGTTTAAAACAGCGAGAGGAGAACAGGATTTTCACAGTTTAAAACAGTGAGAGGAGAGCAGGATTTTCACAGTTTAAAAGAGCCAGAGGAGAACAGGATTTTCACAGTTTAAAACTGTGAGAGGAGAGCCGGGATTTTCACATTTTAAAAGAGCCAGAGGTGAGCACGATTTTCACAGTGTAAAACAACGAGAGGAGAGCTGTGATTTTTACCGTTTCAAACACCAAGAGGAGTGCTGCGATTTTCACAGTTGAAAACAGGGAGATGTTGCCCAGGATTTTCGCAATTTAAAACAGCGAGAGGCAAGCAGGTATTTCACAGGTTAAATCTGCGAGAGAAGAGCACCATTTTCACAACATAAAACAGCGAGAGGAGTGCAGTATTTTCACAGTTTAAAACCGCGTGATACATCTGGATTTTCACAGTTTTAAACAGCGAGAGGAAAGCAGGATTTTCGCAGTTTGAAACAGTGAGAGGAGAGCCGGAATTTTCACATTTTAAAAGAGCCAGAGGAGAGCCCGATATTCACAGTTTAAAACAGCGAGAGGTGAGCAGGATTTTCACAGTTTAAAACAGCGAGAGGCTGCTGAGATTTACACTGTTTAAAACAGCCAGAGTAGAGACGGATTTTCGTAGTTCAAAACAGTGAGAGTTGACCCTGAATTTCACAGTTTAAAACAGCGAGAGGAGAGCCGGGATTTTTGCAGTATAAAACAACGAGAAGAGAGCTGTGATTTTTAACGTTTCAAACAGCGAGAGGAGTGCTGCGATTTTCACAGTTGAAAACAGGGTGATGATGGCCAGGATTTTCGCAATTTAAAACAGCGAGAGGTGTGCAGTATTTTCACAGTTTGAAACCGCGAGAGACATCTTGATTTTCGCATTTTAAAACAGCGAGAGGAGAGAAGGATTTTCACAGGTTAAATCTGCGAGAGAAGAGCACGATTTTCACAGTGTAAAACAACGAGAGGAGAGCTGTGATTTTTACCGTTTAAAACACCGAGAGGAGTGCTGTGATTTTCACAGTTTAAAACAGGGAATGTTGGCCAGGAGTTTTGCATTTTAAAACAGCGAGAGGCAAGCAGGAATTTCACAGGTTAAAACAACGAGAGGAGAGCAGGATTTTCACAGGTTAAATATGCGAGAGAAGAGCACGATTTTCACAATATAAAACAGCGAGAGGTGTGCAGTATTTTCACAGTTTAAAACCGCGAGAGACATCTGGATTTTCACAGTTTAAAACAGCGAGAGGAGAGCCGGATTTTCACAGTCTAAAACAGCGAGAGGAGAGCAGGATTTTCACAGTGTAAAACAACGTGAAGAGAGCTGTGATTTTTACCGTTTCAAACAGCGAGAGGAGTGCTGCGATTTTCACAGTTGAAAACAGGGAGATGATGGCCAGGATTTTCACAATTTAAAACAGCAAGAGGAGAGCAGGATTTTCACAGGTTAAAACAGCGAGAGAAGAGCATGATTTTCACAATATAAAACAGCGAAAGGAGTGCAGTATTTTCACTGTTTAAAACCGCGTGATACATCTGGATTTTCACAGTTTTAAACAGCGAGAGGAAAGCAGGATTTCCGCAGTTTGAAACAGTGAGAGGAGAGCCGGGATTTTCACATTTTAAAAGAGCCAGAGGAGAGCCCGATATTCACAGTTTAAAACACCGAGAGGTGAGCAGTATTTTCACAGTTTAAATCAGCGAGATGCTGCTGAGATTTACACAGTTTTGAAACAGCCAGAGGAGAGCCGGATTTTCGCAGTTCAAAACAGTGAATGTTGACCCTGAATTTCACAGTTTAAAACAGCGAGAGGAGAGCAGGATTTTCACTGTTTAAAACAGCGAGAGGAGAGCAGGATTTTCACTGTTTAAAACAGCGAGAGGAGAACAGGAATTCCACAGTTTAAAACAGCGAAAGTAGAGCTGTGATTTTAACCATTCAAAACAGCGTGAAGTGAGCAGGTTTTTCACTGTTTACAGCACTGAGAGGTGAGCAGGAATTTCACAGTTTAAAACAGCGAGAGGAGAGCCGGGATTTTTACAGTATAAAACAACGAGAAGAGAGCTGTGATTTTTAACGTTTCAAACAGCGAGAGGAGTGCTGCGATTTTCACAGTTGAAAACAGGGAGATGATGGCCAGGATTTTCGCAATTTAAAACAGCGAGAGGTGTGCAGTATTTTCACAGTTTGAAACCGCGAGAGACATCTTGATTTTCGCATTTTAAAACAGCGAGAGGAGAGCAGGATTTTCACAGGTTAAATCTGCGAGAGAAGAGCACGATTTTCACAATATAAAACAGCGAGAGGTGTGCAGTATTTTCACAGTTTAAAACCGCGAGAGACATCTGGATTTTCAAAGTTTAAAACAGAAGAGGGAAGCCGGATTTTCGCAGTTTGAAACAGTGAGAGGAGATCGGGATTTTCACATTTTAAAAGAGCCAGAGGAGAGCCCGATATTCACAGTTTAATACCGCGAGAGACTTCTGGATTTTCACAGTTTAAAACAGCGAGAGGGAAGCAGGATTTTCGCAGGTTAAAACAGTGAGAGGGAAGCAGGATTTTCGCAGGTTAAATCTGCGAGAGAAGTGCACGATTTACACAATATAAAACAGCGAGAGGTGTGCAGTATTTTCACAGTTTAAAACAGCGAGAGGGAAGCAGGATTTTCTCAATTTAAAACAGTGAGAGGGGAGCCGGGATTTTCACATTTTAAAAGAGCCAGAGGAGAGCCCGATATTCACAGTTTAAAACACCGAGAGGTGAGCTGGGATTTTCACAGTTTAAAACAGCGAGAGGTGAGCTGGGATTTACACAGTTTAAAACAGCCAGAGGAGAGCCGGATTTTCACAGTTTAAAAGACTGAGAGCTGACCCTGAATTTCACAGTTTAAAACAGCGAGAGTTGAGCTGGGATTTTCACCCTTTCAAACTGTGAGAATTGAGCAGGATTTTCACAGTTTAAAACAGCGAGAGGAAAGCAGGATTTTCACAGTTTAAAACAGCGAGAGGAGAGCAGGATTTTCACAGTTTAAAACACCGAGAGGAGAGCAGGATTTTCACAGTTTAAAACAGCGAGCGGAGCGCAGGATTATCACAGTTTAAAACACCGAGAGGAGAGCAGGATTTTCACAGTTTTATTCAGCGAGAGGGGAGCCGGGATTTTCACAGTTTTGAAACAGCCAGAGGAGCGCTGGATTTTTACTGTTTTAAAACAGCCAGAGGAGAGCAGGAATTTCACAGTTTAAAACAGCGAGAGTAGAGCTGGGATTTTCACCGTTTAAAGCAGCGTGAAGTGAGCAGGATTTTCACAGTTTAAAGCAGTGAGAGGTGAGCAGGATTTTCACAGTTTAAAACAGCGAGAGGTGAGCTGGGATTTACACAGTTTAAAACAGCCAGAGGAGAGCCGGATCTTCACAGTTTAAAAGACTGAGAGCTGACCCTGAATTTCACAGTTTAAAACAGTGAGAGGTGAGCTGGGATTTTCACCCTTTAAAACTGTGAGAAGTGAGCAGGATTTTCACATTTTAAAACAGCGAGAGGAAAGCAGGATTTTCACAGTTTAAAACAGCGAGAGGAAAGCACGATTTTCACAGTTTAAAACACCGAGAGGAGAGCAGGATTTTCACAGTTTTAATCAGCGAGAGGGGAGCCGGGATTTTCACAGTTTTGAAACAGCCAGAGGAGTGCTGGATTTTTACTGTTTAAAACAGAGAGAGGAGAGCAGGAATTTCACAGTTTAAAACAGCGAGAGTAGAGCTGGGATTTTCACCATTTAAAGCAGCGTGAAGTGAGCAGGATTTTCACATTTAAAGCAGTGAGAGGTGAGCAGGATTTTCACAGTTTAAAACAACGAGAGGTGAGCAGGATTTTCACAGTTTAAAACAGTGAGAGGGGAGCAGGATTTTCACAGTTAAAAACAGCGAGAGCAGAGCTGGGATTTTCACACTTTAAAACTGTGAGAAGTGAGCAGGATTTTCACAGTTTAAAACAGCGAGAGGAGAGCAGGATTTTCACTGTTTAAAACACCGAGAGGAGAGCAGGATTTTCACAGTTTAAAACAGCGAGAGGTGAGCTGGGATTTTCACAGTATTGAAGCAGCCAGAGGGAAGCAGGATTTTCACTGTTTAAAACAGCGAGCAGAGTGCCGGATTTTCACACTTTAAAACAATGCGAGGTGAGCACGATTTTCACAGTGTAAAACAACGAGAGGAGAGCTGTGTTTTTTACCGTTTAAAACACCGAGAGGAGTGCTGTGATTTTCACAGTTTAAAACAGGGAATGTTGGCCAGGATTTTCGCATTTTAAAACAGCGAGAGGCAAGCAGGAATTTCACTGGTTAAAACAGCGAGAGGAGAGCAGGATTTTCACAGGTTAAATCTGCGAGAGAAGAGCACGATTTACACAATATAAAACAGCGAGAGGTGTGCACTATTTTCACAATTTAAAACCGCGAGAGACATCTGGATTTTAACTGTTTAAAACAGTGAGAGGAGAGCTGGGATTTTCACAGTTTAAAACAGCCAGAGGAGAGCAGGATTTTCACAGTTTAAAACAGTGAGAGTTGAGCCTGAATTTCACAGTTTAAAACAGTGAGAGGAGAACAGGATTTTCACAGTTTAAAACAGTGAGAGGAGAGCAGGATTTTCACAGTTCAAAAGAGCCAGAGGAGAACAGGATTTTCACAGTTTAAAACAGTGAGAGGAGAGCCGGGATTTTCACATTTTAAAAGAGCCAGAGGTGAGCACGATTTTCACAGTGTAAAACAACGAGAGGAGAGCTGTGATTTTTACCGTTTCAAACACCAAGAGGAGTGCTGCGATTTTCACAGTTGAAAACAGGGAGATGTTGCCCAGGATTTTCGCAATTTAAAACAGCGAGAGGCAAGCAGGAATTTCACAGGTTAAATCTGCGAGAGAAGAGCACCATTTTCACAACATAAAACAGCGAGAGGAGTGCAGTATTTTCACAGTTTAAAACCGCGTGATACATCTGGATTTTCACAGTTTTAAACAGCGAGAGGAAAGCAGGATTTTCGCAGTTTGAAACAGTGAGAGGAGAGCCGGAATTTTCACATTTTAAAAGAGCCAGAGGAGAGCCCGATATTCACAGTTTAAAACAGCGAGAGGTGAGCAGGATTTTCACAGTTTAAAACAGCGAGAGGCTGCTGAGATTTACACAGTTTAAAACAGCCAGATTAGAGACGGATTTTCGTAGTTCAAAACAGTGAGAGTTGACCCTGAATTTCACAGTTTAAAACAGCGAGAGGAGAGCCGGGATTTTTACAGTATAAAACAACGAGAAGAGAGCTGTGATTTTTAACGTTTCAAACAGCGAGAGGAGTGCTGCGATTTTCACAGTTGAAAACAGGGAGATGATGGCCAGGATTTTCGCAATTTAAAACAGCGAGAGGTGTGCAGTATTTTCACAGTTTGAAACCGCGAGAGACATCTTGATTTTCGCATTTTAAAACAGCGAGAGGAGAGCAGGATTTTCACAGGTTAAATCTGCGAGAGAAGAGCATGATTTTCACAATATAAAACAGCGAGAGGTGTGCAGTATTTTCACAGTTTAAAACCGCGAGAGACATCTGGATTTTCAAAGTTTAAAACAGAAGAGGGAAGCCGGATTTTCGCAGTTTGAAACAGTGAGAGGAGATCGGGATTTTCACATTTTAAAAGAGCCAGAGGAGAGCCCGATATTCACAGTTTAATACCGCGAGAGACTTCTGGATTTTCACAGTTTAAAACAGCGAGAGGGAAGCAGGATTTTCGCAGGTTAAAACAGTGAGAGGGAAGCAGGATTTTCGCAGGTTAAATCTGCGAGAGAAGTGCACGATTTACACAATATAAAACAGCGAGAGGTGTGCAGTATTTTCACAGTTTAAAACAGCGAGAGGGAAGCAGGATCTTCTCAATTTAAAACAGTGAGAGGGGAGCCGGGATTTTCACATTTTAAAAGAGCCAGAGGAGAGCCCGATATTCACAGTTTAAAACACCGAGAGGTGAGCTGGGATTTTCACAGTTTAAAACAGCGAGAGGTGAGCTGGGATTTACACAGTTTAAAACAGCCAGAGGAGAGCCGGATTTTCACAGTTTAAAAGACTGAGAGCTGACCCTGAATTTCACAGTTTAAAACAGCGAGAGTTGAGCTGGGATTTTCACCCTTTCAAACTGTGAGAAGTGAGCAGGATTTTCACAGTTTAAAACAGCGAGAGGAAAGCAGGATTTTCACAGTTTAAAACAGCGAGAGGAGAGCAGGATTTTCACAGTTTAAAACACCGAGAGGAGAGCAGGATTTTCACAGTTTAAAACAGCGAGCGGAGCGCAGGATTATCACAGTTTAAAACACCGAGAGGAGAGCAGGATTTTCACAGTTTTATTCAGCGAGAGGGGAGCCGGGATTTTCACAGTTTTGAAACAGCCAGAGGAGCGCTGGATTTTTACTGTTTAAAACAGCCAGAGGAGAGCAGGAATTTCACAGTTTAAAACAGCGAGAGTAGAGCTGGGATTTTCACCATTTAGAGCAGCGTGAAGTGAGCAGGATTTTCACAGTTTAAAGCAGTGAGAGGTGAGCAGGATTTTCACAGTTTAAAACAGCGAGAGGTGAGCTGGGATTTACACAGTTTAAAACAGCCAGAGGAGAGCCGGATCTTCACAGTTTAAAAGACTGAGAGCTGACCCTGAATTTCACAGTTTAAAACAGTGAGAGGTGAGCTGGGATTTTCACCCTTTAAAACTGTGAGAAGTGAGCAGGATTTTCACATTTTAAAACAGCGAGAGGAAAGCAGGATTTTCACAGTTTAAAACAGCGAGAGGAAAGCACGATTTTCACAGTTTAAAACACCGAGAGGAGAGCAGGATTTTCACAGTTTTAATCAGCGAGAGGGGAGCCGGGATTTTCACAGTTTTGAAACAGCCAGAGGAGTGCTGGATTTTTACTGTTTAAAACAGAGAGAGGAGAGCAGGAATTTCACAGTTCAAAACAGCGAGAGTAGAGCTGGGATTTTCACCATTTAAAGCAGCGTGAAGTGAGCAGGATTTTCACATTTAAAGCAGTGAGAGGTGAGCAGGATTTTCACAGTTTAAAACAACGAGAGGTGAGCAGGATTTTCACAGTTTAAAACAGTGAGAGGGGAGCAGGATTTTCACAGTTAAAAACAGCGAGAGCAGAGCTGGGATTTTCACACTTTAAAACTGTGAGAAGTGAGCAGGATTTTCACAGTTTAAAACAGCGAGAGGAGAGCAGGATTTTCACTGTTTAAAACACCGAGAGGAGAGCAGGATTTTCACAGTTTAAAACAGCGAGACGTGAGCTGGGATTTTCACAGTATTGAAGCAGCCAGAGGGAAGCAGGATTATCACAGTTTAAAACACCGAGAGGAGAGCAGGATTTTCACAGTTTTATTCAGCGAGAGGGGAGCCGGGATTTTCACAGTTTTGAAACAGCCAGAGGAGCGCTGGATTTTTACTGTTTAAAACAGCCAGAGGAGAGCAGGAATTTCACAGTTTAAAACAGCGAGAGTAGAGCTGGGATTTTCACCATTTAGAGCAGCGTGAAGTGAGCAGGATTTTCACAGTTTAAAGCAGTGAGAGGTGAGCAGGATTTTCACAGTTTAAAACAGCGAGAGGTGAGCTGGGATTTACACAGTTTAAAACAGCCAGAGGAGAGCCGGATCTTCACAGTTTAAAAGACTGAGAGCTGACCCTGAATTTCACAGTTTAAAACAGTGAGAGGTGAGCTGGGATTTTCACCCTTTAAAACTGTGAGAAGTGAGCAGGATTTTCACATTTTAAAACAGCGAGAGGAAAGCAGGATTTTCACAGTTTAAAACAGCGAGAGGAAAGCACGATTTTCACAGTTTAAAACACCGAGAGGAGAGCAGGATTTTCACAGTTTTAATCAGCGAGAGGGGAGCCGGGATTTTCACAGTTTTGAAACAGCCAGAGGAGTGCTGGATTTTTACTGTTTAAAACAGAGAGAGGAGAGCAGGAATTTCACAGTTTAAAACAGCGAGAGTAGAGCTGGGATTTTCACCATTTAAAGCAGCGTGAAGTGAGCAGGATTTTCACATTTAAAGCAGTGAGAGGTGAGCAGGATTTTCACAGTTTAAAACAACGAGAGGTGAGCAGGATTTTCACAGTTTAAAACAGTGAGAGGGGAGCAGGATTTTCACAGTTAAAAACAGCGAGAGCAGAGCTGGGATTTTCACACTTTAAAACTGTGAGAAGTGAGCAGGATTTTCACAGTTTAAAACAGCGAGAGGAGAGCAGGATTTTCACTGTTTAAAACACCGAGAGGAGAGCAGGATTTTCACAGTTTAAAACAGCGAGACGTGAGCTGGGATTTTCACAGTATTGAAGCAGCCAGAGGGAAGCAGGATTTTCACTGTTTAAAACAGCGAGCAGAGTGCCGGATTTTCACACTTTAAAACAATGCGAGGTGAGCACGATTTTCACAGTGTAAAACAACGAGAGAAGAGCTGTGTTTTTTACCGTTTAAAACACCGAGAGGAGTGCTGTGATTTTCACAGTTTAAAACAGGGAATGTTGGCCAGGATTTTCGCATTTTAAAACAGCGAGCGGAGAGTCGGATTTTCACAGTTTAAAACAGCGAATGGAGAGCAGGGTTTTCACAGTTTAAAACAGCGAGAGGAGAGCAGGTTTTTCACAGTATAAAACAGCAAAAGGAGAGCTGGGATTTTCACAGTTTAAAACAGCGAGAGGAGAGCAGGATTTTTAAAGATTAAAACAGCGAGAGGAGTGCAAGAATTTTTAAGTTTAAAACAGCGAGAGGAGAGCAGGAATTTCACAGTTTAAAACATGGAGAGCAGAGCAGGAATTTCGCAGTTTAAAACAGCGTGTGGAGAGCAGGGTTTTCACAGTTTACAAACAGCGAGAGGAGAGCTGGATTTTCAGAGTTTAGAACAGAGAAAGTAGAGGAGGATTTTCACAGTTTAAAACAGCGAGAGGAGAGCTGGTAATTTCACAATTGAAAACACCGAGAGGTGAGCAGGATTTGCACAGCATAAATCAGCGAGAGGAGAGCAGGAATTTCACAGCATAAAACAGCCAGACTAAAGCTGGATTTTCACAGTTTAAAACAGCGAGAGGAGAGCTGGGATTTTCACAGTTAAAAACAGCGAGAGGAGAGCAGGTTTTTCACAGTTTAAAACAATGAGAGGAGAGCAGGATTTTCACAGATTAAAACAGCGAGAGGAGAGCAGAGTTTTCGCAATTTACAACAGAAAGAGGTGTGCTGGGATTTTCACATGTTAAAACAGCAAGAGGAGAGCAGGATTTTCACAGTTTAAAACAGCGAGAGGAGATCAGGATTTTCACAGTTTAAAACAACGAGAGGAGAGCAGGATTTTCACAGTATAAAACAGCGAGAGGAGAGCAGGATTTTCACAGTTTAAAACAGTGAGAGGTGAGCAGGATTTTCACTTTTTAAAACACCGAGAGGTGAGCTGGGATTTTCACAGTTTAATACAGCGAGAGGCTGCTGAGATTTACACAGTTTAAAACAGCCAGAGGAGAGCTGGATTTTCACAGTTTAAAACACCGAGAGGAGAGCTGGATTTTCACAGTTTAAAACACCGAGAGGAGAGCTGCGATTTTCAGAGTTTAAAACAGCGATAGGAGAGCCGGGATTTTAAAAGTTTCAAATGGCGGGAGGAATGCAGAATTTTCACAGGAGAAAACAGCGAGAGGAGAGCAGGATTTTCACAGTATAAAACAGCGAGAGGAGAGCTGGATTTTCACCGTTTAAAACAGTGAGTGGAGAGCTGCATTTTCACAGTTTAAAACGTCGAGAGGAGAGCTGCATTTTCACAGTTTAAAACGGCGAGAGGAGAGCAGGATTTTCACAGTTTAGAACAGCGAAAGTGGAGGAGCATTTTCACCATTTAAAACAGCGAGAGGAAAGCTGGGAATTTCACAACTGAAAACACCGAGAGGTGATCACGATTTGCACAGCATAAATCAGCGAGAGGAGAGCAGGATTTTCACAGCATAAAACAGCCAGACGAAAGCCGGATTTTCACAGTTTAAAACAGCGAGAGGTGAGCTGGGATTTACACAGTTAAAAACAGCCAAGGAGAGCCGGATTTTCACAGTTTAAAACAGTGAGAGCTGACCCTGATTTTCACAGTTTTAATCAGCGAGAGGGGAGCCGGGATTTTCACAGTTTTGAAACAGCCAGAGGAGCGCTGGATTTTTACTGTTTAAAACAGCGAGAGGAGAGCAGGAATTTCACAGTTTAAAACAGCGAGAGTAGAGCTGTGATTTTCACCGTTTGAAGCAGCGTGAAGTGAGCAGGATTTTTACAGTTTAAAGCAGTGAGAGGTGAGCAGGATTTTCACAGTTTTAAGCAGTGACAGGAGAGCAGGATTTTCACAGTTTAAAACCGCGAGAGGAGAGCAGGAATTTCACAGGTTAAAACAGCGAGAGGGGAGCAAGAATTTCACAGTTTCAAACAGCGAGAGGAGAGCAGGGTTTTCACAGTTTAAAACAGCGAGAGGAGAGCAGGGTTTTCGCAGTTTAAAACAGTGAGAGGAGAGCAGGATTTTCACAGTTTAAAACAGAGAGAGGAGAGCTGGGATTTTCACAGTTTATAATAGCGAGAGGAGAGCAGGAATTTTAAAGTTTAAAACAGCGAGAGGAGAGCAGGATTTTCACAGTTTAAAACAGCGAGAGGAGAGCAGGATTTTCACAGTTTAAAACAGCGAAAGCAGAGCAGGATTTTCACAGTTTAAAACAGCGAGAGGGGAGCAGGAATTTCAACAGTTTAAAACAGCGAGAGGAGAGCAGTGTTTTCACATTTTAAAACAGCAAGAGGAGAGCAGGAATTTCACAGGTTAAAACAGCGAGAGGAGAGCAGGAATTTTAAAGATTAAAACAGCGAGAGGACTGCAGGAATTTTAAAGTTTAAAACAACGAGAGGAGAGCAGGGTTTTCACAGTTTAAAACAGCGAGAGAAGAGCTGGATTTTCACAGTTTCAAACAGCGAGAGGAGAGCAGGAATTTCACAGTTTAAAACATCGAGAGGAGAGCTGGTAATTTCACAATTGAAAACACCGAGAGGTGAGCAGGATTTGCACAGCATAAATCAGGGAGAGGAGAGCAGGATTTTCACAGCATAAAACAGCCAGACGAAAGCCGGATTTTCACCCTTTAAAACAGCGAGAGGAGAGTAGGATTTTCACAGTTTAAAACAGCGAGTGGAGAGCAGGATTTTCACATTTTGTAACAGCGAGAGGAGAGCAGGATTTTCACCGTTTAAAACAGCGAGAGGAGAGCTGGGATTTTCACAGTTTAAAACAGCAAGAGGAGGGACGGGATTTTAAAAGTTTCAAACGGCGGGAGGAAAGCAGAATTTTCACCGTTTAAAACAGCGAGAGGAGAGCAGGATTTTCACAGTATAAAACAGCCAGACGAAAGCCGGATTTTCACACTTTAAAACAGCGAGAGGAGAGCAGGATTTTCACAGTTTAAAACAGTGAGAGGAGAGCAGGATTTTCACAGTTTAAAACAGCGAGAGGAGAGCAGGAATTTCACATTTTAAAATGGTGAGAGTACAGCTGGGATTTTCACAGTTTAAAACAGCCAGAGGATTGCCGGATTTTTCACAGTTTAAAACAACGAGCGGAGATCCGGAATTTTCACAGTTTAAAACAGCGAGCGGAGAGCCGGAATTTTCACAGTTTAAAAAAGCGAGAGGAGAGCTAGATTTTCACAGTTGAAAGCTGCGAGACGGGAGACGGATATTCACAGTTTAAAACAGCGAGAGGAGAACAGGAATTTTACAGTTTAATACAGCGAGAGGAGAGCAGGATTTTCACAGTTTAAAACAGTGAGAGGTGAGCAGGATTTTCACTTTTTAAAACAGTGAGAGGAGAGCAGGATTTTCACAGTTTAAAACACCGACAGGTGAGCTGGGATTTTCACAGTTTAATACAGCGAGAGGCTGCTGAGATTTACACAGTTTAAAACAGCCAGAGGAGAGCTGGATTTTCACAGTTTAAAACACCGTGAGGAGAGCTGGATTTTCACAGTTTAAAACACCGAGAGGAGAGCTGCGATTTTCAGAGTTTAAAACAGCGATAGGAGAGCCGGGATTTTAAAAGTTTCAAATGGCGGGAGGAATGCAGAATTTTCACAGGAGAAAACAGCGAGAGGAGAGCAGGATTTTCACAGTATAAAACAGCGAGAGGAGAGCTGGATTTTCACCGTTTAAAACAGTGAGTGGAGAGCTGCATTTTCACAGTTTAAAACGTCGAGAGGAGAGCTGCATTTTCACAGTTTAAAACGGCGAGAGGAATGCAGGATTTTCACAGTTTAGAACAGTGAAAGTGGAGGAGCATTTTCACCATTTAAAACAGCGAGAGGAAAGCTGGGAATTTCACAACTGAAAACACCGAGAGGTGATCACGATTTGCACAGCATAAATCAGCGAGAGGAGAGCAGGTTTTTCACAGCATAAAACAGCCAGACGAAAGCCGGATTTTCACAGTTTAAAACAGCGAGAGGTGAGCTGGGATTTACACAGTTAAAAACAGCCAAGGAGAGCCGGATTTTCACAGTTTAAAACAGTGAGAGCTGACCCTGATTTTCACAGTTTAAAACAGCGAGAGCTGAGCAGGATTTTCACAGTTTAAAACAGCGAGCGGAGAGCAGGATTTTCACAGTTTAAAACAGCGAGAGGAAAGCAGGATTTTCACAGTTTAAAACACCGAGAGGAGAGCAGGATTTTCACAGTTTTAATCAGCGAGAGGGGAGCCGGGATTTTCACAGTTTTGAAACAGCCAGAGGAGCGCTGGATTTTTACAGTTTAAAACAGCGAGAGGAGAGCAGGAATTTCACAGTTTAAAACAGCGAGAGTAGAGCTGTGATTTTCACCGTTTGAAGCAGCGTGAAGTGAGCAGGATTTTTACAGTTTAAAGCAGTGAGAGGTGAGCAGGATTTTCACAGTTTTAAGCAGTGACAGGAGAGCAGGATTTTCACAGTTTAAAACCGCAAGAGGAGAGCAGGAATTTCACAGGTTAAAACAGCGAGAGGGGAGCAAGAATTTCACAGTTTCAAACAGCGAGAGGAGAGCAGGGTTTTCACAGTTTAAAACAGCGAGAGGAGAGCAGGGTTTTCGCAGTTTAAAACAGTGAGAGGAGAGCAGGATTTTCACAGTTTAAAACAGAGAGAGGAGAGCTGGGATATTCACAGTTTATAACAGCGAGAGGAGAGCAGGAATTTTAAAGTTTAAAACAGCGAGAGGAGAGCAAGGTTTTGCACAGTTTAAAACAGCGAGAGGAGAGCAGGATTTTCACAGTTTAAAACAGCGAGAGCAGAGCAGGATTTTCACAGTTTAAAACAGCGAGAGGGGAGCAGGAATTTCAACAGTTTAAAACAGCGAGAGGAGAGCAGGGTTTTCACAGTTTAAAACAGCGAGAGGAGAGCAGGAGTTTCACAGTTTAAAACAGCGAGAGGGAAGCAGGATTTTCGCAGTTTAAAACAGTGAGAGGAAAGCCGGGATTTTCACATTTTAAAAGAGCCAGAGGAGAACAGGATTTTCACAGTTTAAAACAGTGAGAGGGGAGCCGGGATTTTCACAGTTTAAAAGAGCCAGAGGAGAACAGGATTTTCATAGTTTAAAACATCGAGCGGAGAGTCGGATTTTTACAGTGTAAAACAACGAGAGGGGAGCAGGAATTTCACAGTTTAAAACAGCGAGAGGAGAGCAGGGTTTTCACAGTTTAAAACAGCGAGAGGAGAGCAGGTTTTTCACAGTATAAAACAGCAAGAGGAGAGCTGGGATTTTCACAGTTCAAAACAGCGAGAGGAGAGCAGGATTTTTAAAGATTAAAACAGTGAGAGGAGTGCAAGAATTTTTAAGTTTAAAACAGCGAGAGGAGTGCAGGAATTTCACAGTTTAAAACATCGATAGCAGAGCAGGAATTTCACAGTTTAAAACAGCGAGAGGAGAGCTGGGTTTTCACAGTTTAAAACATCGAGTGGAGAGCAGGGTTTTCACAGTTTACAAACAGCGAGAGGAGAGCTGGATTTTCAGAGTTTAGAACAGAGAAAGTAGAGGAGGATTTTCACAGTTTAAAACAGCGAGAGGAGAGCTGGTAATTTCACAATTGAAAACACCGAGAGGTGAGCAGGATTTGCACAGCATAAATCAGCGAGAGGAGAGCAGGATTTTCACAGCATAAAACAGCCAGACGAAAGCTGGATTTTCACAGTTTTAAACAGCGAGAGGAGAGCTGGGATTTTCACAGTTTAAAACAGCGAGAGGAGAGCAAGTTTTTCACAGTTTAAAACAATGAGAGGAGAGCAGGATTTTCACAGTTTAAAACAGCGAGAGGCGAGCAGGGTTTTCGCATTTTACAACAGAGAGAGGAGAGCTGGGATTTTCACATGTTAAAACAGCGAGAGGAGAGCAGGAATTTCACAGGTTAAAACAGCGAGAGGAGAGCTGGGATTTTCACAGTTTAAAACAGCCAGAGGAAAGCAGGTAGTTCACAGTTTAAAACAGCGAGAGGAGAGCAGATTTTTCACAGTTTAAAACCGCGAGAGGAGTGCAGGAATTTCACAGTTTAAAACAGCGTAAGGAGAGCAGTATTTTCACAGTTTAAAACAGCGAGTGGAGAGCAGGATTTTCACATGTTAAAACAGCGTAAGGAGAGCAGGATTTTCCCAGTTTAAATCAGCGAGAGGAGAGCAGGAATTTCACTGGTTAAAACAGAGAGAAGGGAAGAAGAATTTCACAGTTTCAAACAGCGAGAGGAGAGCAGTGTTTTCACAGTTTCAAACAGCGAGAGGAGAGCAGGAATTTTAAAGTTTAAAACAGCGAGAGGAGAGCAGGAGTTTCACAGTTTAAAACAGCGAGAGGGAAGCAGGATTTTCGCAGTTTAAAACAGTGAGAGGAGAGCCGGGATTTTCACATTTTAAAAGAGCCAGAGGAGAACAGGATTTTCACAGTTTAAAACAGTGAGCGGAGAGTCGGATTTTCACAGTGTAAAACACCGAGAGGAGAGCAGGAATTTCACAGTTTAAAACAATGAGAGGAGAGCAGGATTTTCACAGTTTAAAACAGCGAGAGGAGAGCAGGGTTTTCGCAATTTACAACAGAGAGAGGAGAGCTGGGATTTTCACATGTTAAAACAGCGAGAGGAGAGCAGGATTTTCACAGTTTAAAACAGCGTAAGGAGAGCAGGATTTTCACAGTTTAAAACAGCGAGAGGAGAGCAGGAATTTCCCAGGTTAAAACAGCGAGAGGAGAGCTGGGATTTTCACAGTTTAAAACAGCCAGAGGAAAGCAGGTAGTTCACAGTTTAAAACAGCGAGAGGAGAGCAGATTTTTCACAGTTTAAAACCGCGAGAGGAGAGCAGGAATTTCACAGTTTAAAACAGCGTAAGGAGAGCAGGATTTTCACAGTTTAAAACAGCGAGTGGAGAGCAGGATTTTCACATGTTAAAACAGCGTAAGGAGAGCAGGATTTTCACAGTTTAAATCAGCGAGAGGAGAGCAGGAATTTCACTGGTTAAAACAGAGAGAAGGGAGCAAGAATTTCACAGTTTCAAACAGCGAGAGGAGAGCAGTGTTTTCACAGTTTCAAACAGCGAGAGGAGAGCAGGAATTTTAAAGTTTAAAACAGCGAGAGGAGAGCAGGAGTTTCACAGTTTTAAATAGCGAGAGGGAAGCAGGATTTTCGCAGTTTAAAACAGTGAGAGGAGAGCCGGGATTTTCACATTTTAAAAGAGCCAGAGGAGAACAGGATTTTCACAGTTTAAAACAGTGAGAGGGGAGCCGGGATTTTCACAGTTTAAAAGAGCCAGAGGAGAACAGGATTTTCACAGTTTAAAACAGCGAGCGGAGAGTAGGATTTTCACAGTGTAAAACAACGAGAGGAGAGCAGGAATTTCACAGTTTAAAACAATGAGAGGAGAGCAGGATTTTCACAGTTTAAAACAGCGAGAGGAGAGCAGGGTTTTCGCAATTTACAACAGAGAGA
Source organism: Isurus oxyrinchus (assembly GCA_026770705.1). Lineage (NCBI taxonomy): Eukaryota > Metazoa > Chordata > Chondrichthyes > Lamniformes > Lamnidae > Isurus > Isurus oxyrinchus. The sequence continues at coordinate 190,721 of JANJGN010000081.1, forward strand.
GGAGAGCTGGGATTTTCACATGTTAAAACAGCGAGAGGAGAGCAGGATTTTCACAGTTTAAAACAGCGTAAGGAGAGCAGGATTTTCACAGTTTAAAACAGCGAGAGGAGAGCAGGAATTTCCCAGGTTAAAACAGCGAGAGGAGAGCTGGGATTTTCACAGTTTAAAACAGCCAGAGGAAAGCAGGTAGTTCACAGTTTAAAACAGCGAGAGGAGAGCAGATTTTTCACAGTTTAAAACCGCGAGAGGAGAGCAGGAATTTCACAGTTTAAAACAGCGTAAGGAGAGCAGGATTTTCACAGTTTAAAACAGCGAGTGGAGAGCAGGATTTTCACATGTTAAAACAGCGTAAGGAGAGCAGGATTTTCACAGTTTAAATCAGCGAGAGGAGAGCAGGAATTTCACTGGTTAAAACAGAGAGAAGGGAGCAAGAATTTCACAGTTTCAAACAGCGAGAGGAGAGCAGTGTTTTCACAGTTTCAAACAGCGAGAGGAGAGCAGGAATTTTAAAGTTTAAAACAGCGAGAGGAGAGCAGGAGTTTCACAGTTTTAAACAGCGAGAGGGAAGCAGGATTTTCGCAGTTTAAAACAGTGAGAGGAGAGCCGGGATTTTCACATTTTAAAAGAGCCAGAGGAGAACAGGATTTTCACAGTTTAAAACAGTGAGCGGAGAGTCGGATTTTCACAGTGTAAAACAACGAGAGGAGAGCAGGAATTTCACAGTTTAAAACAGCGAGAGGAGAGCAGGTTTTTCACAGTTTAAAACATCGAGAGGAGAGCAGGAATTTCACAGTTTAAAACAGCGAGAGGGGAGCAGGTTTTTCACTGTTTAAAACAGCGAGTGGAGAGCAGGGTTTTCACAGTTTACAAACAGCGAGAGGAGAGCTGGATTTTCAGAGTTTAGAAAAGAGAAGTAGAGGAGGATTTTCACAGTTTAAAACAGCGAGAGGAGAGCTGGTAATTTCACAATTGAAAACACCGAGAGGTGAGCAGGATTTGCACAGCATAAATCAGCGAGAGGAGAGCAGGATTTTCACAGCATAAAACAGCCAGACGAAAGCTGGATTTTCACAGTTTTAAACAGCGAGAGGAGAGCTGGGATTTTCACAGTTTAAAACAGCGAGAGGAGAGCAGGTTTTTCACAGTTTAAAACAATGAGAGGAGAGCAGGATTTTCACAGTTTAAAACAGCGAGAGGGAAGCAGGATTTTCGCAGTTTAAAACAGTGAGAGGAGAGCCGGGATTTTCACATTTTAAAAGAGCCAGAGGAGAACAGGATTTTCACAGTTTAAAACAGTGAGCGGAGAGTCGGATTTTCACAGTGTAAAACAACGAGAGGAGAGCAGGAATTTCACAGTTTAAAACAGCGAGAGGAGAGCAGGTTTTTCACAGTATAAAACAGCAAGAGGATAGCTTGGATTTTCACAGTTTAAAACAGCGAGAGGAGAGCAGGATTTTTAAAGATTAAAACAGCGAGAGGAGTGCAAGAATTTTTAAGTTTAAAACAGCGAGAGGAGTGCAGGAATTTCACAGTTTAAAACATCGAGAGCAGAGCAGGAATTTCACAGTTTAAAACAGCGAGACGAGAGCAGGGTTTTCACAGTTTAAAACATCGAGAGGAGAGCAGGAATTTCACAGTTTAAAACAGCGAGAGGGGAGCAGGTTTTTCACAGTTTAAAACAGCGAGTGGAGAGCAGGGTTTTCACAGTTTACAAACAGCGAGAGGAGAGCTGGATTTTCAGAGTTTAGAACAGAGAAGTAGAGGAGGATTTTCACAGTTTAAAACAGCGAGAGGAGAGCTGGTAATTTCACAATTGAAAACACCGAGAGGTGAGCAGGATTTGCACAGCATAAATCAACGAGAGGAGAGCAGGATTTTCACAGCATAAAACAGCCAGACGAAAGCTGGATTTTCACAGTTTAAAACAGCGAGAGGAGAGCAGGGTTTTCGCAATTTACAACAGAGAGAGGAGAGCTGGGATTTTCGCATGTTAAAACAGCGAGAGGAGAGCAGGATTTTCACAGTTTAAAACAGCGTAAGGAGAGCAGGATTTTCACAGTTTAAAACAGCGAGAGGAGAGCAGGAATTTCACAGGTTAAAACAGCGAGAGGAAAGCAGGGTTTTCACAGTTTAAAACAGCGATAGGGGAGCAGGAATTTCAGAGTTTAAAACTGCGAGAGGAGAGCAGGGTTTTCACAGTTTAAAACAGCGAGAGGAGAGCAGGAATTTCACAGTTTAAAACAGCGAGAGGAGAGCAGGAATTTTAAAGATTAAAACAGCGAGAGGAGTGCAGGAATTTTAAAGTTTAAAACAACGAGAGGAGAGCTGGATTTTCACAGTTTCAAACAGCGAGAGTAGAGCGGGATTTTCACAGTTTAAAACAGCGAGAGGAGAGCAGGGTTTTCGCAGTTTAAAACAGTGAGAGGAGAGCAGGATTTTCACAGTTTAAAAGAGAGAGAGGAGAGCTGGGATTTTCACAGTTTATAACAGCGAGAGGAGAGCAGGAATTTTAAAGTTTAAAACAGCGAGAGGAGAGCAGGATTTTCACAGTTTAAAACAGCGAGAGGAGAGCAGGATTTTCACAGTTTAAAACAGCGAGAGCAGAGCAGGATTTTCACAGTTTAAAACAGCGAGAGGGGAGCAGGAATTTCAACAGTTTAAAACAGCGAGAGGAGAGCAGTGTTTTCACAGTTTCAAACAGCGAGAGGAGAGCAGGAATTTTAAAGTTTAAAACAGCGTAAGGAGAGCAGAATTTTCACAGTTTAAAACAGCGAGAGGAGAGCAGGAATTTCACAGGTTAAAACAGCGAGAGGGGAGCAAGAATTTCACAGTTTCAAACAGCGAGAGGAGAGCAGGGTTTTCACAGTTTAAAACAGCGAGAGGAGAGCAGGAGTTTCACAGTTTCAAACAGCGAGAGGGAAGCAGGATTTTCGCAGTTTAAAACAGTGAGAGGAAAGCCGGGATTTTCACATTTTAAAAGAGCCAGAGGAGAACAGGGTTTTCACAGTTTACAAACAGCGAGAGGAGAGCTGGATTTTCACAGTTTCAAACAGCGAGAGTAGAGCTGGATTTTCACAGTTTAAAACAGCGAGAGGAGAGCAAGGTTTTCGCAGTTTAAAACAGTGAGAGGAGGGCAGGATTTTCACAGTTTAAAACAGAGAGAGGAGGGCTGGGATTTTCACAGTTTATAACAGCGAGAGGAGAGCAGGAATTTTAAAGTTTAAAACAGCGAGAGGAGAGCAGGATTTTCACAGTTTAAAACAGCGAGAGGAGAGCAGGATTTTCACAGTTTAAAACAGCGAGAGCAGAGCAGGATTTTCACAGTTTAAAACAGCGAGAGGGGAGCAGGAATTTCAACAGTTTAAAACAGCGAGAGGAGAGCAGTGTTTTCACAGTTTCAAACAGCGAGAGGAGAGCAGGAATTTTAAAGTTTAAAACAGCGTAAGGAGAGCAGAATTTTCACAGTTTAAAACAGCGAGAGGAGAGCAGGAATTTCACAGGTTAAAACAGCGAGAGGGGAGCAAGAATTTCACAGTTTCAAACAGCGAGAGGAGAGCAGGGTTTTCACAGTTTAAAACAGCGAGAGGAGAGCAGGAGTTTCACAGTTTAAAACAGCGAGAGGGAAGCAGGATTTTCGCAGTTTAAAACAGTGAGAGGAAAGCCGGGATTTTCACATTTTAAAAGAGCCAGAGGAGAACAGGATTTTCACAGTTTAAAACAGTGAGAGGGGAGCCAGGATTTTCACAGTTTAAAAGAGCCAGAGGAGAACAGGATTTTCACAGTTTAAAACATCGAGCGGAGAGTCGGATTTTCACTGTGTAAAACAACGAGAGGAGAGCAGGAATTTCACAGTTTAAAACAGCGAGAGGAGAGCAGGGTTTTCACAGTTTAAAACAGCGAGAGGAGAGCAGGTTTTTCACAGTATAAAACAGCAAGAGGAGAGCTGGGATTTTCACAGTTCAAAACAGCGAGAGGAGAGCAGGATTTTTAAAGATTAAAACAGCGAGAGGAGTGCAAGAATTTTTAAGTTTAAAACAGCGAGAGGAGTGCAGGAATTTCACAGTTTAAAACATCGAGAGCAGAGCAGGAATTTCACAGTTTAAAACAGCGAGAGGAGAGCTGGGTTTTCACAGTTTAAAACATCGAGTGGAGAGCAGGGTTTTCACAGTTTACAAACAGCGAGAGGAGAGCTGGATTTTCAGAGTTTAGAACAGAGAAAGTAGAGGAGGATTTTCACAGTTTAAAACAGCGAGAGGAGAGCAGGGTTTTCGCAATTTACAACAGAGAGAGGAGAGCTGGGATTTTCACATGTTAAAACAGCGAGAGGAGAGCAGGATTTTCACAGTTTAAAACAGCGTAAGGAGAGCAGGATTTTCACAGTTTAAAACAGCGAGAGGAGAGCAGGAATTTCACAGTTTAAAACAGCGAGAGGAGAGCTGGGATTTTCACAGTTTAAAACAGCCAGAGGAAAGCAGGTAGTTCACAGTTTAAAACAGCGAGAGGAGAGCAGATTTTTCACAGTTTAAAACCGCGAGAGGAGTGCAGGAATTTCACAGTTTAAAACAGCGTAAGGAGAGCAGGATTTTCACAGTTTAAAACAGCGAGTGGAGAGCAGGATTTTCACATGTTAAAACATCGTAAGGAGAGCAGGATTTTCACAGTATAAAACAGCAAGAGGAGAGCTTGGATTTTCACAGTTTAAAACAGCGAGAGGAGAGCAGGATTTTTAAAGATTAAAACAGCGAGAGGAGTGCAAGAATTTTTAAGTTTAAAACAGCGAGAGGAGTGCAGGAATTTCACAGTTTAAAACATCGAGAGCAGAGCAGGAATTTCACAGTTTAAAACAGCGAGACGAGAGCAGGGTTTTCACAGTTTAAAACATCGAGAGGAGAGCAGGAATTTCACAGTTTAAAACAGCGAGAGGGGAGCAGGTTTGTCACAGTTTAAAACAGCGAGTGGAGAGCAGGGTTTTCACAGTTTACAAACAGCGAGAGGAGAGCTGGATTTTCAGAGTTTAGAACAGAGAAGTAGAGGAGGATTTTCACAGTTTAAAACAGCGAGAAGAGAGCTGGTAATTTCACAATTGAAAACACCGAGAGGTGAGCAGGATTTGCACAGCATAAATCAGCGAGAGGAGAGCAGGATTTTCACAGCATAAAACAGCCAGACGAAAGCTGGATTTTCACAATTTTAAAAAGCGAGAGGAGAGCTGGGATTTTCACAGTTTAAAACAGCGAGAGGAGAGCAGGGTTTTCGCAATTTACAACAGAGAGAGGAGAGCTGGGATTTTCACATGTTAAAACAGCGAGAGGAGAGCAGGATTTTCACAGTTTAAAACAGCGTAAGGAGAGCAGGATTTTCACAGTTTAAAACAGCGAGAGGAGAGCAGGAATTTCACAGGTTAAAACAGCGAGAGGAAAGCAGGGTTTTCACAGTTTAAAACAGCGATAGGGGAGCAGGAATTTCAGAGTTTAAAACTGCGAGAGGAGAGCAGGGTTTTCACAGTTTAAAACAGCGAGAGGAGAGCAGGAATTTCACAGTTTAAAACAGCGAGAGGAGAGCAGGAATTTTAAAGATTAAAACAGCGAGAGGAGTGCAGGAATTTTAAAGTTTAAAACAACGAGAGGAGAGCTGGATTTTCACAGTTTCAAACAGCGAGAGTAGAGCAGGTTTTTCACAGTTTAAAACAGCGAGAGGAGAGCAGGGTTTTCGCAGTTTAAAACAGTGAGAGGAGAGCAGGATTTTCACAGTTTAAAACAGAGAGAGGAGAGCTGGGATTTTCACAGTTTATAACAGCGAGAGGAGAGCAGGAATTTTAAAGTTTAAAACAGCGAGAGGAGAGCAGGATTTTCACAGTTTAAAACAGCGAGAGGAGAGCAGTGTTTTCACAGTTTCAAACAGCGAGAGGAGAGCAGGAATTTTAAAGTTTAAAACAGCGTAAGGAGAGCAGAATTTTCACAGTTTAAAACAGCGAGAGGAGAGCAGGAATTTCACAGGTTAAAACAGCGAGAGGGGAGCAAGAATTTCACAGTTTCAAACAGCGAGAGGAGAGCAGGGTTTTCACAGTTTAAAACAGCGAGAGGAGAGCAGGAGTTTCACAGTTTAAAACAGCGAGAGGGAAGCAGGATTTTCGCAGTTTAAAACAGTGAGAGGAAAGCCGGGATTTTCACATTTTAAAAGAGCCAGAGGAGAACAGGATTTTCACAGTTTAAAACAGTGAGAGGGGAGCCGGGATTTTCACAGTTTAAAAGAGCCAGAGGAGAACAGGATTTTCACAGTTTAAAACATCGAGCGGAGAGTCGGATTTTCACTGTGTAAAACAACGAGAGGAGAGCAGGAATTTCACAGTTTAAAACAGCGAGATGAGAGCAGGGTTTTCACAGTTTAAAACAGCGAGAGGAGAGCAGGTTTTTCACAGTATAAAACAGCAAGAGGAGAGCTGGGATTTTCACAGTTCAAAACAGCGAGAGGAGAGCAGGATTTTTAAAGATTAAAACAGCGAGAGGAGTGCAAGAATTTTTAAGTTTAAAACAGCGAGAGGAGTGCAGGAATTTCACAGTTTAAAACATCGAGAGCAGAGCAGGAATTTCACAGTTTAAAACAGCGAGAGGAGAGCTGGGTTTTCACAGTTTAAAACATCGAGTGGAGAGCAGGGTTTTCACAGTTTACAAACAGCGAGAGGAGAGCTGGATTTTCACAGTTTCAAACAGCGAGAGTAGAGCTGGATTTTCACACTTTAAAACAGCGAGAGGCGAGCAAGGTTTTCGCAGTTTAAAACAGTGAGAGGAGGGCAGGATTTTCACAGTTTAAAACAGAGAGAGGAGAGCTGGGATTTTCACAGTTTATAACAGCGAGAGGAGAGCAGGAATTTTAAAGTTTAAAACAGCGAGAGGAGAGCAGGATTTTCACAGTTTAAAACAGCGAGAGCAGAGCAGGATTTTCACAGTTTAAAACAGCGAGAGGGGAGCAGGAATTTCAACAGTTTAAAACAGCGAGAGGAGAGCAGTGTTTTCACAGTTTCAAACAGCGAGAGGAGAGCAGGAATTTTAAGTTTAAAACAGCGTAAGGAGAGCAGAATTTTCACAGTTTAAAACAGCGAGAGGAGAGCAGGAATTTCACAGGTTAAAACAGCGAGAGGGGAGCAAGAATTTCACAGTTTCAAACAGCGAGAGGAGAGCAGGGTTTTCACAGTTTAAAACAGCGAGAGGAGAGCAGGAGTTTCACAGTTTAAAACAGCGAGAGGGAAGCAGGATTTTCGCAGTTTAAAACAGTGAGAGGAAAGCCGGGATTTTCACATTTTAAAAGAGCCAGAGGAGAACAGGATTTTCACAGTTTAAAACAGTGAGAGGGGAGCCGGGATTTTCACAGTTTAAAAGAGCCAGAGGAGAACAGGATTTTCACAGTTTAAAACATCGAGCGGAGAGTCGGATTTTCACTGTGTAAAACAACGAGAGGAGAGCAGGAATTTCACAGTTTAAAACAGCGAGAGGAGAGCAGGGTTTTCACAGTTTAAAACAGCGAGAGGAGAGCAGGTTTTTCACAGTATAAAACAGCAAGAGGAGAGCTGGGATTTTCACAGTTCAAAACAGCGAGAGGAGAGCAGGATTTTTAAAGATTAAAACAGCGAGAGGAGTGCAAGAATTTTTAAGTTTAAAACAGCGAGAGGAGTGCAGGAATTTCACAGTTTAAAACATCGAGAGCAGAGCAGGAATTTCACAGTTTAAAACAGCGAGAGGAGAGCTGGGTTTTCACAGTTTAAAACATCGAGTGGAGAGCAGGGTTTTCACAGTTTACAAACAGCGAGAGGAGAGCTGGATTTTCAGAGTTTAGAACAGAGAAAGTAGAGGAGGATTTTCACAGTTTAAAACAGCGAGAGGAGAGCAGGGTTTTCGCAATTTACAACAGAGAGAGGAGAGCTGGGATTTTCACATGTTAAAACAGCGAGAGGAGAGCAGGATTTTCACAGTTTAAAACAGCGTAAGGAGAGCAGGATTTTCACAGTTTAAAACAGCGAGAGGAGAGCAGGAATTTCACAGTTTAAAACAGCGAGAGGAGAGCTGGGATTTTCACAGTTTAAAACAGCCAGAGGAAAGCAGGTAGTTCACAGTTTAAAACAGCGAGAGGAGAGCAGATTTTTCACAGTTTAAAACCGCGAGAGGAGTGCAGGAATTTCACAGTTTAAAACAGCGTAAGGAGAGCAGGATTTTCACAGTTTAAAACAGCGAGTGGAGAGCAGGATTTTCACATGTTAAAACATCGTAAGGAGAGCAGGATTTTCACAGTATAAAACAGCAAGAGGAGAGCTTGGATTTTCACAGTTTAAAACAGCGAGAGGAGAGCAGGATTTTTAAAGATTAAAACAGCGAGAGGAGTGCAAGAATTTTTAAGTTTAAAACAGCGAGAGGAGTGCAGGAATTTCACAGTTTAAAACATCGAGAGCAGAGCAGGAATTTCACAGTTTAAAACAGCGAGACGAGAGCAGGGTTTTCACAGTTTAAAACATCGAGAGGAGAGCAGGAATTTCACAGTTTAAAACAGCGAGAGGGGAGCAGGTTTGTCACAGTTTAAAACAGCGAGTGGAGAGCAGGGTTTTCACAGTTTACAAACAGCGAGAGGAGAGCTGGATTTTCAGAGTTTAGAACAGAGAAGTAGAGGAGGATTTTCACAGTTTAAAACAGCGAGAAGAGAGCTGGTAATTTCACAATTGAAAACACCGAGAGGTGAGCAGGATTTGCATAGCATAAATCAGCGAGAGGAGAGCAGGATTTTCACAGCATAAAACAGCCAGACGAAAGCTGGATTTTCACAGTTTTAAAAAGCGAGAGGAGAGCTGGGATTTTCACAGTTTAAAACAGCGAGAGGAGAGCAGGGTTTTCGCAATTTACAACAGAGAGAGGAGAGCTGGGATTTTCACATGTTAAAACAGCGAGAGGAGAGCAGGATTTTCACAGTTTAAAACAGCGTAAGGAGAGCAGGATTTTCACAGTTGAAAACAGCGAGAGGAGAGCAGGAATTTCACAGGTTAAAACAGCGAGAGGAAAGCAGGGTTTTCACAGTTTAAAACAGCGATAGGGGAGCAGGAATTTCAGAGTTTAAAACTGCGAGAGGAGAGCAGGGTTTTCACAGTTTAAAACAGCGAGAGGAGAGCAGGAATTTCACAGTTTAAAACAGCGAGAGGAGAGCAGGAATTTTAAAGATTAAAACAGCGAGAGGAGTGCAGGAATTTTAAAGTTTAAAACAACGAGAGGAGAGCTGGATTTTCACAGTTTCAAACAGCGAGAGTAGAGCAGGTTTTTCACAGTTTAAAACAGCGAGAGGAGAGCAGGGTTTTCGCAGTTTAAAACAGTGAGAGGAGAGCAGGATTTTCACAGTTTAAAACAGAGAGAGGAGAGCTGGGATTTTCACAGTTTATAACAGCGAGAGGAGAGCAGGAATTTTAAAGTTTAAAACAGCGAGAGGAGAGCAGGATTTTCACAGTTTAAAACAGCGAGAGGAGAGCAGTGTTTTCACAGTTTCAAACAGCGAGAGGAGAGCAGGAATTTTAAAGTTTAAAACAGCGTAAGGAGAGCAGAATTTTCACAGTTTAAAACAGCGAGAGGAGAGCAGGAATTTCACAGGTTAAAACAGCGAGAGGGGAGCAAGAATTTCACAGTTTCAAACAGCGAGAGGAGAGCAGGGTTTTCACAGTTTAAAACAGCGAGAGGAGAGCAGGAGTTTCACAGTTTAAAACAGCGAGAGGGAAGCAGGATTTTCGCAGTTTAAAACAGTGAGAGGAAAGCCGGGATTTTCACATTTTAAAAGAGCCAGAGGAGAACAGGATTTTCACAGTTTAAAACAGTGAGAGGGGAGCCGGGATTTTCACAGTTTAAAAGAGCCAGAGGAGAACAGGATTTTCACAGTTTAAAACATCGAGCGGAGAGTCGGATTTTCACTGTGTAAAACAACGAGAGGAGAGCAGGAATTTCACAGTTTAAAACAGCGAGATGAGAGCAGGGTTTTCACAGTTTAAAACAGCGAGAGGAGAGCAGGTTTTTCACAGTATAAAACAGCAAGAGGAGAGCTGGGATTTTCACAGTTCAAAACAGCGAGAGGAGAGCAGGATTTTTAAAGATTAAAACAGCGAGAGGAGTGCAAGAATTTTTAAGTTTAAAACAGCGAGAGGAGTGCAGGAATTTCACAGTTTAAAACATCGAGAGCAGAGCAGGAATTTCACAGTTTAAAACAGCGAGAGGAGAGCTGGGTTTTCACAGTTTAAAACATCGAGTGGAGAGCAGGGTTTTCACAGTTTACAAACAGCGAGAGGAGAGCTGGATTTTCACAGTTTCAAACAGCGAGAGTAGAGCTGGATTTTCACACTTTAAAACAGCGAGAGGCGAGCAAGGTTTTCGCAGTTTAAAACAGTGAGAGGAGGGCAGGATTTTCACAGTTTAAAACAGAGAGAGGAGAGCTGGGATTTTCACAGTTTATAACAGCGAGAGGAGAGCAGGAATTTTAAAGTTTAAAACAGCGAGAGGAGAGCAGGATTTTCACAGTTTAAAACAGCGAGAGGAGAGCAGGATTTTCACAGTTTAAAACAGCGAGAGCAGAGCAGGATTTTCACAGTTTAAAACAGCGAGAGGGGAGCAGGAATTTCAACAGTTTAAAACAGCGAGAGGAGAGCAGTGTTTTCACAGTTTCAAACAGCGAGAGGAGAGCAGGAATTTTAAGTTTAAAACAGCGTAAGGAGAGCAGAATTTTCACAGTTTAAAACAGCGAGAGGAGAGCAGGAATTTCACAGGTTAAAACAGCGAGAGGGGAGCAAGAATTTCACAGTTTCAAACAGCGAGAGGAGAGCAGGGTTTTCACAGTTTAAAACAGCGAGAGGAGAGCAGGAGTTTCACAGTTTAAAACAGCGAGAGGGAAGCAGGATTTTCGCAGTTTAAAACAGTGAGAGGAAAGCCGGGATTTTCACATTTTAAAAGAGCCAGAGGAGAACAGGATTTTCACAGTTTAAAACAGTGAGAGGGGAGCCGGGATTTTCACAGTTTAAAAGAGCCAGAGGAGAACAGGATTTTCACAGTTTAAAACATCGAGCGGAGAGTCGGATTTTCACTGTGTAAAACAACGAGAGGAGAGCAGGAATTTCACAGTTTAAAACAGCGAGAGGAGAGCAGGGTTTTCACAGTATAAAACAGCAAGAGGAGAGCTGGGATTTTCACAGTTCAAAACAGCGAGAGGAGAGCAGGATTTTTAAAGATTAAAACAGCGAGAGGAGTGCAAGAATTTTTAAGTTTAAAACAGCGAGGGGAGTGCAGGAATTTCACAGTTTAAAACATCGAGAGCAGAGCAGGAATTTCACAGTTTAAAACAGCGAGAGGAGAGCTGGGTTTTCACAGTTTAAAACATCGAGTGGAGAGCAGGGTTTTCACAGTTTACAAACAGCGAGAGGAGAGCTGGATTTTCAGAGTTTAGAACAGAGAAAGTAGAGGAGGATTTTCACAGTTTAAAACAGCGAGAGGAGAGCAGGGTTTTCGCAATTTACAACAGAGAGAGGAGAGCTGGGATTTTCACATGTTAAAACAGCGAGAGGAGAGCAGGATTTTCACAGTTTAAAACAGCGTAAGGAGAGCAGGATTTTCTCAGTTTAAAACAGCGAGAGGAGAGCAGGAATTTCACAGGTTAAAACAGCGAGAGGAGAGCTGGGATTTTCACAGTTTAAAACAGCCAGAGGAAAGCAGGTAGTTCACAGTTTAAAACAGCGAGAGGAGAGCAGATTTTTCACAGTTTAAAACCGCGAGAGGAGTGCAGGAATTTCACAGTTTAAAACAGCGTAAGGAGAGCAGGATTTTCACAGTTTAAAACAGCGAGTGGAGAGCAGGATTTTCACATGTTAAAACAGCGTAAGGAGAGCAGGATTTTCACAGTTTAAATCAGCGAAAGGAGAGCAGGAATTTCACTGGTTAAAACAGAGAGAAGGGAGCAAGAATTTCACAGTTTCAAACAGCGAGAGGAGAGCAGTGTTTTCACAGTTTCAAACAGCGAGAGGAGAGCAGGAATTTTAAAGTTTAAAACAGCGAGAGGAGAGCAGGAGTTTCACAGTTTAAAACAGGGTGAGGGAAGCAGGATTTTCGCAGTTTAAAACAGTGAGAGGAAAGCCGGGATTTTCACATTTTAAAAGAGCCAGAGGAGAACAGGATTTTCACAGTTTAAAACAGTGAGCGGAGAGTCGGATTTTCACAGTGTAAAACAACGAGAGGCGAGCAGGAATTTCACAGTTTAAAACAGCGAGAGGAGAGCAGGTTTTTCACAGTATAAAACAGCAAGAGGAGAGCTTGGATTTTCACAGTTTAAAACAGCGAGAGGAGAGCAGGATTTTTAAAGATTAAAACAGCGAGAGGAGTGCAAGAATTTTTAAGTTTAAAACAGCGGGAGGAGTGCAGGAATTTCACAGTTTAAAACATCGAGAGCAGAGCAGGAATTTCACAGTTTAAAACAGCGAGAGGAGAGCAGGGTTTTCACAGTTTAAAACAGCGAGAGGAGAGCAGGAATTTCACAGTTTAAAACAGCGAGAGGGGAGCAGGTTTTTCACTGTTTAAAACAGCGAGTGGAGAGCAGGGTTTTCACAGTTTACAAACAGCGAGAGGAGAGCTGGATTTTCAGAGTTTAGAACAGAGAAGTAGAGGAGGATTTTCACAGTTTAAAACAGCGAGAGGAGAGCTGGTAATTTCACAATTGAAAACACCGAGAGGTGAGCAGGATTTGCACAGCATAAATCAGCGAGAGGAGAGCAGGATTTTCACAGCATAAAACAGCCAGACGAAAGCTGGATTTTCACAGTTTTAAACAGCGAGAGGAGAGCTGGGATTTTCACAGTTTAAAACAGCGAGAGGAGAGCAGGTTTTTCACAGTTTAAAACAATGAGAGGAGAGCAGGATTTTCACAGTTTAAAACAGCGAGAGGAGAGCAGGGTTTTCGCAATTTACAACAGAGAGAGGAGAGCTGGGATTTTCACATGTTAAAACAGCGAGAGGAGAGCAGGGTTTTCACAGTTTAAAACAGCGAGAGGAGAGCAGGAGTTTCACAGTTTAAAACAGCGAGAGGGAAGCAGGATTTTCGCAGTTTAAAACAGTGAGAGGAAAGCCGGGATTTTCACATTTTAAAAGAGCCAGAGGAGAACAGGATTTTCACAGTTTAAAACAGTGAGAGGGGAGCCGGGATTTTCACAGTTTAAAAGAGCCAGAGGAGAACAGGATTTTCACAGTTTAAAACATCGAGCGGAGAGTCGGATTTTCACTGTGTAAAACAACGAGAGGAGAGCAGGAATTTCACAGTTTAAAACAGCGAGAGGAGAGCAGGGTTTTCACAGTTTAAAACAGCGAGAGGAGAGCAGGTTTTTCACAGTATAAAACAGCAAGAGGAGAGCTGGGATTTTCACAGTTCAAAACAGCGAGAGGAGAGCAGGATTTTTAAAGATTAAAACAGCGAGAGGAGTGCAAGAATTTTTAAGTTTAAAACAGCGAGGGGAGTGCAGGAATTTCACAGTTTAAAACATCGAGAGCAGAGCAGGAATTTCACAGTTTAAAACAGCGAGAGGAGAGCTGGGTTTTCACAGTTTAAAACATCGAGTGGAGAGCAGGGTTTTCACAGTTTACAAACAGCGAGAGGAGAGCTGGATTTTCAGATGTTTAGAACAGAGAAAGTAGAGGAGGATTTTCACAGTTTAAAACAGCGAGAGGAGAGCAGGGTTTTCGCAATTTACAACAGAGAGAGGAGAGCTGGGATTTTCACATGTTAAAACAGCGAGAGGAGAGCAGGATTTTCACAGTTTAAAACAGCGTAAGGAGAGCAGGATTTTCTCAGTTTAAAACAGCGAGAGGAGAGCAGGAATTTCACAGGTTAAAACAGCGAGAGGAGAGCTGGGATTTTCACAGTTTAAAACAGCCAGAGGAAAGCAGGTAGTTCACAGTTTAAAACAGCGAGAGGAGAGCAGATTTTTCACAGTTTAAAACCGCGAGAGGAGTGCAGGAATTTCACAGTTTAAAACAGCGTAAGGAGAGCAGGATTTTCACAGTTTAAAACAGCGAGTGGAGAGCAGGATTTTCACATGTTAAAACAGCGTAAGGAGAGCAGGATTTTCACAGTTTAAATCAGCGAAAGGAGAGCAGGAATTTCACTGGTTAAAACAGAGAGAAGGGAGCAAGAATTTCACAGTTTCAAACAGCGAGAGGAGAGCAGTGTTTTCACAGTTTCAAACAGCGAGAGGAGAGCAGGAATTTTAAAGTTTAAAACAGCGAGAGGAGAGCAGGAGTTTCACAGTTTAAAACAGGGTGAGGGAAGCAGGATTTTCGCAGTTTAAAACAGTGAGAGGAAAGCCGGGATTTTCACATTTTAAAAGAGCCAGAGGAGAACAGGATTTTCACAGTTTAAAACAGTGAGCGGAGAGTCGGATTTTCACAGTGTAAAACAACGAGAGGCGAGCAGGAATTTCACAGTTTAAAACAGCGAGAGGAGAGCAGGTTTTTCACAGTATAAAACAGCAAGAGGAGAGCTTGGATTTTCACAGTTTAAAACAGCGAGAGGAGAGCAGGATTTTTAAAGATTAAAACAGCGAGAGGAGTGCAAGAATTTTTAAGTTTAAAACAGCGGGAGGAGTGCAGGAATTTCACAGTTTAAAACATCGAGAGCAGAGCAGGAATTTCACAGTTTAAAACAGCGAGAGGAGAGCAGGGTTTTCACAGTTTAAAACATCGAGAGGAGAGCAGGAATTTCACAGTTTAAAACAGCGAGAGGGGAGCAGGTTTTTCACTGTTTAAAACAGCGAGTGGAGAGCAGGGTTTTCACAGTTTACAAACAGCGAGAGGAGAGCTGGATTTTCAGAGTTTAGAACAGAGAAGTAGAGGAGGATTTTCACAGTTTAAAACAGCGAGAGGAGAGCTGGTAATTTCACAATTGAAAACACCGAGAGGTGAGCAGGATTTGCACAGCATAAATCAGCGAGAGGAGAGCAGGATTTTCACAGCATAAAACAGCCAGACGAAAGCTGGATTTTCACAGTTTTAAACAGCGAGAGGAGAGCTGGGATTTTCACAGTTTAAAACAGCGAGAGGAGAGCAGGTTTTTCACAGTTTAAAACAATGAGAGGAGAGCAGGATTTTCACAGTTTAAAACAGCGAGAGGAGAGCAGGGTTTTCGCAATTTACAACAGAGAGAGGAGAGCTGGGATTTTCACATGTTAAAACAGCGAGAGGAGAGCAGGATTTTCACAGTTTAAAACAGCGTAAGGAGAGCAGGATTTTCACAGTTTAAAACATCGAGAGGAGAGCAGGAATTTCACAGGTTAAAACAGCGAGAGGAAAGCAGGGTTTTCACAGTTTAAAACAGCGATAGGGGAGCAGGAATTTCAGAGTTTAAAACTGCGAGAGGAGAGCAGGGTTTTCACAGTTTAAAACAGCGAGAGGAGAGCAGGAATTTCACAGTTTAAAACAGCGAGAGGAGAGCAGGAATTTTAAAGATTAAAACAGCGAGAGGAGTGCAGGAATTTTAAAGTTTAAAACAACGAGAGGAGAGCTGGATTTTCACAGTTTCAAACAGCGAGAGTAGAGCAGGATTTTCACAGTTTAAAACAGCGAGAGGAGAGCTGCATTTTCACACTTTAAAACAGCGAGAGGAGAGCTTGGATTTTCACAGTTTAAAGCAGCGAGAGGAGAGCAGGAATTTTAAAGATTAAAACAGCGAGAGGAGTGCAGAAATTTTAAAGTTTAAAACAACGAGAGGAGAGCAGGGTTTTCACAGTTTAGAACAGCGAGAGAAGAGCTGGATTTTCACAGTTTCAAACAGCGAGAGGAGAGCAGGAATTTCACAGTTTAAAACAGCGAGAGGAGAGCTGGTAATTTCACAATTGAAAACAGCGAGAGGAGAGCAGGATTTGCACAGCATAAAGCAGCGAGAGGAGAGCAGCATTTTCACAGCATAAAACAGCCAGACGAAAGCCGGATTTTCACCCTTTAAAACAGCGAGAGGAGAGCTGGGATTTTCACAGTTTAAAACAGCCAGAGGAAAGCAGGTTGTTCACAGTTTAAAACAGCGAGAGGAGAGCAGATTTTTCACAGTTTAAAACCGCGAGAGGAGTGCAGGAATTTCACAGTTTAAAACAGCGTAAGGAGATCAGGATTTTCACAGTTTAAAACAGCGAGTGGAGAGCAGGATTTTCACATGTTAAAACAGCGTAAGGAGAGCAGGATTTTCACAGTTTAATTCAGCGAGAGGAGAGCAGGAATTTCACTGGTTAAAACAGAGAGAAGGGAGCAAGAATTTCACAGTTTCAAACAGCGAGAGGAGAGCAGTGTTTTCACAGTTTCAAACAGCGAGAGGAGAGCAGGAATTTTAAAGTTTAAAACAGCGAGAGGAGAGCAGGAATTTCACAGTTTAAAACAGCGAGAGGAGAGCAGGAATTTTAAAGATTAAAACAGCGAGAGGAGTGCAGGAATTTTAAAGTTTAAAACAACGAGAGGAGAGCTGGATTTTCACAGTTTCAAACAGCGAGAGTAGAGCAGGATTTTCACAGTTTAAAACAGCGAGAGGAGAGCTGGGATTTTCACAGTTTAAAACAGCGAGAGGAGAGCTGCGATTTTCACAGTTTAAAACAGCGAGAGGAGAGCAGGAATTTTAAAGATTAAAACAGCGAGAGGAGTGCAGGAATTTTAAAGTTTAAAACAACGAGAGGAGAGCAGGGTTTTCACAGTTTAAAACAGCGAGAGAAGAGCTGGTAATTTCACAGTTGAAAACACCGAGAGGTGAGCAGGATTTGCACAGCATAAATCAGCGAGAGGAGAGCAGGATTTTCACAGCATAAAACAGCCAGACGAAAGCCGGATTTTCACCCTTTAAAACAGCGAGAAGGGAGCTGGGATTTTCACAGTTTAAAACAGCCAGAGGAAAGCAGGTAGTTCACAGTTTAAAACAGCGAGAGGAGAGCAGATTTTTCACAGTTTAAAACCGCAAGAAGAGTGCAGGAATTTCACAGTTTAAAACAGCGAGAGGAGAGCATGTTTTTCACAGTATAAAACAGCAAGAGGAGAGCTGGGATTTTCACAGTTTAAAACAGCGAAAGGAGGTCAAGAATTTTTAAGTTTAAAACAGCGAGAGGAGTGCAGGAATTTCACAGTTTAAAACATCGAGAGCAGAGCAGGAATTTCACAGTTTAAAACAGCGAGAGGAGAGCAGGGTTTTCACAGTTTAAAACATCGAGAGGAGAGCAGGGTTTTCACAGTTTAAAACAGCGAGAGGGGAGCAGGTTTTTCACAGTTTAAAACAGCGAGTGGAGAGCAGGGTTTTCACACTTTACAAACAGCGAGAGGAGAGCTGGATTTTCAGAGTTTAGAACAGAGAAAGTAGAGGAACATTTTCACAGTTTAAAACAGCGAGAGGAGAGCTGGTAATTTCACAATTGAAAACACCGAGAGGTGAGCAGTATTTGCACAGCATAAATCAGCGAGAGGAGAGCAGGATTTTCACAGTATAAAACAGCCAGACGAAAGCTGGATTTTCACAGTTTAAAACAGCGAGAGGAGAGCTGGGATTTTCACAGTTTAAAACAGCGAGAGGAGAGCAGGTTTTTCACAGTTTAAAACAATGAGAGGAGAGCAGGATTTTCACAGTTTAAAACAGCGAGAGGAGAGCAGGGTTTTCGCAATTTACAACAGAAAGAGGAGAGCTGGGATTTTCACATGTTAAAACAGTGAGAGGAGAGCAGGATTTTCACAGTTTAAAACAGCGTAAGGAGAGCAGGATTTTCACAGTTTAAAACAGCGAGAGGAGAGCAGGAATTTCACGGGTTAAAACAGCGAGAGGAGAGCAGGGTTTTCACAGTTTAAAACACCGAGAGGAGAGCTGGGATTTTCACAGTATGAAACAGCGAGAGGAGAGCAGGAATTTTAAAGATTAAAACAGCGAGAGGAGTGCAGGAATTTTTAAGTTTAAAGCAACGAGAGGAGAGCAGGGTTTTCACAGTTTAAAACAGCGAGAGAAGAGCTGAATTTTCACACTTTCAAACAGTGGGAGGAGAGCATGAATTTAACAGTTTAAAACAGCGAGAGGAAAGCTGGTAATTTCACAATTGAAAACACCGAGAGGTGAGCAGGATTTGCACAGCATAAATCAGCGAGAGGAGAGCAGGATTTTCACAGCATAAAACAGCCAGACGAAAGCCGGATTTTCACCCTTTAAAACAGCGAGAGGAGAGCTGGGATTTTCACAGTTTAAAACAGCCAGAGGAAAGCAGGTAGTTCACAGTTTAAAACAGCGAGAGGAGAGCAGATTTTTCACAGTTTAAAACCGTGAGAGGAGAGCAAGATTTTCACATGTTAAAACAGCGTAAGGAGAGCAGGATTTTCACAGTTTAAATCAGCGTGAGAAGAGCAGGAATTTCACAGGTTAAAACAGAGAGAAGGGAGCAAGAATTTCACAGTTTCAATCAGCGAGAGGAGAGCAGTGTTTTCACAGTTTCAAACAGCGAGAGGAGAACAGGAATTTTAAAGTTTAAAACAGCGAAAGGAGAGCAGGAGTTTCACAGTTTAAAACAGCAAGAGGGAAGCAGGATTTTCGCAGTTTAAAACAGTGAGAGGCAAGCCGTGATTTTCACAGTTTAAAAGAGCCAGAGGAGAACAGGATTTTCACAGTTTAAAACAGTGAGAGGAGAACAGGATTTTCACAGTTTAAAACAGCGAGCGGAGAGTCGGATTTTCACAGTGTAAAACAACGAGAGGAGAGCTGTGATTTTTACGGTTTCAAACACCAAGAGGAGTGCTGCGATTTTCACAGTTGAAAACAGGGAGATGTTGGCCAGGATTTTCGCAATTTAAAACAGCGAGAGGCAAGCAGGAATTTCACAGGTTAAATCTGCGAGAGAAGAGCACGATTTTCACAATATAAAACAGCGAGAGGTGTGCAGTATTTTCGCAGTTTAAAACCGCGAGAGACATCTGGATTTTCACAGTTTGAAACAGCGAGAGGAGAGCAGGATTTTCCGAGTTTTAAGCAGCGAGAGGGGAGCCAGGATTTTCACAGTTTAAAACACCAAGAGGAGAGAAGGATTTTCACAGTTTTAATCAGCGAGAGGGGAGCTGGGATTTTCACAGTTTTGAAACAGCCAGAGGAGCGCTGGATTTTTACTGTTTAAAACAGCGACAGGAGAGCAGGATTTTCACTGTTTAAAACAGCGAGAGGAGAGCAGGAATTTCACAGTTTAAAACAGCGAGAGGAGAACAGCAATTTCACAGTTTTAATCAGCGGGAGGGGAGCCGGGATTTTCACAGTTTTGAAACAGCCAGAGGAGCGCTGGATTTTTACTGTTTAAAACAGCAACAGGAGAGCAGGATTTTCACTGTTTAAAACAGCGAGAGGAGAGCAGGAATTTCACAGTTTAAAACAGCGAGAGGAGAACAGGATTTTCACAGTTTAAAACAGTGGGAGGAGAGCAGGATTTTCACAGTTTAAAACAGCGAGAGGAAAGCAGGATTTTCACTGTTTCAAACAGCGAGAGGAGAGCAGGAATTTCACAGTTTAAAACAGCGAGAGTAGAGCTGTGATTTTCACCGTTTAAAGCAGCGTGAAGTGAGCAGGATTTTTACTGTTTAAAGCAGTGAGAGGTGAGCTTGATTTTCACAGTTTAAAGCAGTGACAGGAGAGCAGGATTTTTACAATTTAAAACAGCGAGAGGAGAGCTGGGATTTTCAAACTTTAAAACTGTGAGAAGTGAGCAGGATTTTCACAGTTTAAAACAGTGAGAGGTGAGCTGGGATTGTCACAGTATTGAAGCAGCCAGAGGTGAGCAGGATTTTCACAGTTTAAAACAGCGAGAGGTGAGCAGGATTTTCACAGTTTAAAACAGCGAGAGGGGAGCACGATTTTCACAGTTTAAAACAGTGAGAGGAAAGCAGGATTTTCACAGTTTAAAACACCAAGAGGAGAGCAGGAATTTCACAGTTTAAATCAGCGCGAGGAGTGCAGGAATTTCACAGTTTTAAACAGCGAGAGGAGAGCAGGGTTTTCACTGTTTAAAACAGCGAGAGGAGAGCAGGAATTTCACAGTTTAAAACAGCGAGAGGCGAGCAGGATTTTCACAGTTTAAAACAGCGAAAGGAGAGCAGGATTTTCACAGTTTAAAACAGCGAAAGGAGAGCAGGATTTGCACTTTTTAAAACAGCGAGAGGAGAGCTTGGATTTTCACAGTTTAAAACAGCAAGAGGAAAGCAGGATTTTCACTGTTTCAAACAGCGAGAGGAGAGCAGGATTTTCACAGTTTAAATCAGCGAGAGGAGAGCAGGTATTTTGCAGTTTAAAACAGCCAGAGCAGAGCCAGGATTTTCACAGTTTAATTCAGCGAGAGGAGAGAAGGATATTCACGGATTAAAACAGCGAGAGTAGAGCTGGGATTTTCGCAGTTTAAAACAATGCGAGGGGAGCACGATTTTCACAGTTTAAAACAGCGAGAGGAGAACAGTATTTGCACCGTTTGAAACAGTGAGAGGAAAACAGGATTTTCACAGTTTAAAACAATGAAAGCAGAGCTGTGATTTTTACCGTTTCAAACACCGAGAGGAGTGCTGCGATTTTCACAGTTGAAAACAGGGAGATGTTGGCCAGGATTTTCGCAAATTAAAACAGCGTGAGGCAAGCAGGATTTTCACAGGTTAAAACAGCGAGATAAGAGCAGGATTTTCACAATATAAAACAGCGAGAGGTGTGCAGTGTTTTCACAGTTTAAAACTGCGAGAGACATCTGGATTTTCACAGTTTCAAACAGCGAGAGGAGAGCAGGATTTTCACAGTTTAAAACAGCGAGAGGGAAGCAGAGTTTTAACAGATTAAAACAACAAGAGGTGAGCTTGGGTGTTCACAGTTTAAAACAGTGAGAGGATATCAAGAGTTTCTCCATTTAACACAGAGAGAGGAGAGCAGGATTTTCACTGTTTAAAACAGCGAGAGGAGAGCCAGATTTTCACAGTTTAAAACAGCGAGAGGAGAGCTGGGATTTTCACAGTTTAAAACAGCGAGAGGAGAGCAGGTTTTTCACAGTTTACAGACAGCGAGAGGTGAGCTGGATTTTCAGAGTTCAGAACAGCGAAAGTAGAGGAGGATTTTCACAGTTTAAAACAGCGAGAGGAGCGCTGGTAATTTCACAATTGAAAACACCAAGAGCTGAGCAGAATTTGCACAGCATAAATCAGCGAGAGGAGAGCAGGATTTTCACAGCATAAAACTGCCAGACGAAAGCTGGATTTTCACACTTTAAAACAGCGAGAGGAGAGCTGTGATTTTCACAGTTAAAAACAGCCAGAGGAGAGGTGGGATTTTCACAGTTTTAAACAGCGAGAGGAGAGCTGGGATTTTCAGTTTACAAACAGCGAGAGGTGAGCTGGATTTTCAGAGTTTAAAACAGCGAATGAAGCGCCAGATTTTCACAGTGTAAAACAGCGAGAGGAGAGCTGGGACTTTCACAATTTAAAATAGCAAGAGGACAGACGGGTTTTTAAAAGTTTCAAACGGTGGGAGGAAAGCATAATTTTCACAGTTTAAAACAGCGAGAGGTCAGCAGGATTTTCAGATTTCAGATCAGCGAAAGTAGAGGAGGATTTTCACAGTTTAAACCAGCGAGAGTAGAGCTGGGAATTTCACAATTGAAAACACCGAGAGGAGAGCAGGATTTTCACAGTATAAAACAGCGAGAAGCGAGCTGGATTTTCACATTTTAAAACAGCGATTCTTGAGCAGGATTTTGCAAGTTTAAAACAGCGAGAGGAGAGCAGGATTTGCACAGTTTAAAACAGCGAACGGGGAGCAGGATTTTCACAGTTTAAAACAGCCAGAGGAGAGCAGGTATTTTGCAGTTTAAATCAGCGAGAGGAGAGCAGGTATTTTCACAGTTTAAAACAGTGAGAGGAGAGCAGGATTTTCACAGTTTAAAGCTGCGAGAGGGGAGCCGGATATTCACAGTTTAAAACAGCGAGAGTTGATCTGGGATTTTCACAGTTTAAAGCAGCGAGAGGAGAGCAGGATTTTCACTGTTTAAAACAGCGAGAGGAGAGCTGGGATTTTCACAGTTTAAAACAGCAATAGGAGAGCTGGGATTTTCACAGTTTAAAACAGCAAGATGAGAGATGGGATTTTAAAGGTTTCAAACGGCGGGAGGAAAGCAGAATTTTCATTGTTTAAAACAGCGAGTGGAGAGCAGCATTTTCACAGTTTAAAACAGCGAGTGGTGAGCAGCATTTTCACAGTTTAAAACGGCGAAAGGAGAGCCTGGATTTTCACAGTTTACAGACAGCGAGAGGTGAGATGGATTTTCAGAGCTTAGAACAGCGTAAGTAGAGGAGGATTTTCACATTTTATAACAGCGAGAGGAGAGCTGGTAATTTCACAACTGAAAACACCGAGAGGAGAGCAGGATTTTCACAGCAAAAAACAGCCAGACGAAAGCTGGATCTGCACACTTTAAAACAGCGAGAGGAGAGCTGGCATTTTCACAGTTAAAAACAGCCAGAGGAGAGGTGGGATTTTCACAGTTTTAAACAGCGAGAGGAGAGCCTGGATTTTCACTGTTTAAAACAGAGAGAGGTGAGCAGGATATTCACAGTTTAAAACAGCGAGAGGAGAGCAGGATTTTCACAGTTTAAAACACCGAGAGGAGAGCAGGATTTTCACAGTATGAAACAGCGAGAGGAAACCCGTATATTCACAGTTTAAAACAGCGAGAGGAGAGCTGGCTTTTCACATTTTAAAACAGTGAGAGGAGAGCAGGATTTTCAAAGTTTAAAACAGCAAGTGTAGAGCTGGGATTTTCAGAGTTTAAAACAGCGAGTGGTGAGCAACATTTTCACAGTTTAAAACAGCGAGTGGAGAGCAGTATTTTCAGAGTTTAAAACTGCGAGAGGACAGGTGGATTTTCACAGTATAAAACATCGAGATGGAAGCAGGATTTTCACAGTTTATAACAGCGAGAGGAAAAACCGGGATTTTCATAGTTTAAAACAGCGAGCGGAGAGCAGGATTTTCACAGTTTAAAACAGCGGGAGGAGAGCAGGATTTTCACAGTTTAAAACAACGAGAGGAGATCAGGATTTTCACAGTTTAAAACAACGAGAGGAGAGCAGCATTTTCACAGTGTAAAACACCGAGAGGAGAGCTGCGATTTTCACAGTTGAAAACAGGGAATGTTGGCCAGGATTTTCGCAAATTAAAACAGCGAGAGGACAGCAGGATTTTCACAGGTTAAATCAGCGAGAGAAGAGCACGATTTTCACAATATAAAACAGCGAGAGGTGTGCAGTATTTTCACAGTTTAAAACCGCGAGAGGGAAGCAGGATTTTCACAGTTTAAAACAGCGAGAGGGAAGCAGGATTTTCACAGTTTAAAACAGCGAGAGGTGAGCTGGGATTTTCACACTTTAAAAATGTGAGAGGAGAGCAGGATTTTCACAGTTTAAAACAGCGAGCGGAGAGCAGGATTTTCACAGTTTAAAACAGCGAGAGGTGAGCTGGGATTTTCACACTTTAAAACTGTGAGAGGAGAGCAGGATTTTCACAGTTTAAAACAGCGAGTGGAGAGCCAGGATTTTCACAGTTTAATTCAGCGAGAGGAGAGAAGTATATTCACGGATTAAAACAGCGAGTGGAGAGCAGGAATTTCACAGTTTAAAACAGCGTGAGTAGAGCTGGGATTTTCGCAGTTTTAAACAATTCGAGGTGAGCACGATTTTCACAGTTTAAAACAGCGAGAGGATGAGCTGTGATTTTCACAGTTGAAAACAGGGAGATGTTGGCCAGGATTTTCGCATTTTAAAACAGCGAGAGGACAGCAGGATTTTGGCAATTTAAAACAGCGAGAGCAGAGCAGGATTTTCACAGGTTAAATCTGTGAGAGAAGAGCACGATTTTCACAATATAAAACAGCGAGAGGCGTGCAGTATTTTCACAGTTTAAAACCGCGAGAGACATCTGGATTTTCACAGTTTAAAACAGCGAGAGGGAAGCAGGATTTTCGCAGTTTAAAACAGTGAGAGGAGAGCAGGATTTTCACGGTATAAAACAGCGAGCGGAGATTCGGATTTTCACAGTTTAAAACAGCGAGAGTTGAGCAGGATTTTCACAGTTTAAAACAGCGAGAGGAGAGCCTGATATTCACAGTTTAAAACAGCGAGAGGTGAGCTGGGATTTTCACAGTTAAAAACAGCGAGAGGAGAGCTGGGATTTTCACAGTTTAAAACAGCCAGAGGAGAGCAGGATTTTCACATTTTAAAACAGTGAGAGCTGACCCAGAATTTCACAGATTAAAACAGCGAGAGTTGAGCAGGATTTTCACAGTTTAAAACAGCGAGAGGAGAACAGGATTTTCACAGTTTAAAACAGTGGGAGGAGAGCAGGATTTTCACAGTTTAAAACAGCGAGAGGAAAGCAGGATTTTCACTGTTTCAAACAGCGAGAGGAGAGCAGGAATTTCACAGTTTAAAACAGCGAGAGTAGAGCTGTGATTTTCACCGTATAAAGCAGCGTGAAGTGAGCAGGATTTTTACTGTTTAAAGCAGTGAGAGGTGAGCTTGATTTTCACAGTCTAAAGCAGTGACAGGAGAGCAGGATTTTTACAATTTAAAACAGCGAGAGGAGAGCTGGGATTTTCAAACTTTAAAACTGTGAGAAGTGAGCAGGATTTTCACAGTTTAAAACAGCGGGAGGTGAGCTGGGATTGTCACAGTATTGAAGCAGCCAGAGGTGAGCAGGATTTTCACAGTTTAAAACAGCGAGAGGTGAGCAGGATTTTCACAGGTTAAAACAGCGAGAGGGGCGCAAGAATTTCACAGTTTCAAACAGCGAGAGGAGAGCAGGGTTTTCACAGTTTAAAACAGCGAGAGGAGAGCAGGAGTTTCACAGTTTAAAACAGCGAGAGGGAAGCAGGATTTTCGCAGTTTAAAACAGTGAGAGGAAAGCCGGGATTTTCACATTTTAAAAGAGCCAGAGGAGAACAGGATTTTCACAGTTTAAAAAAGTGAGAGGGGAGCCGGGATTTTCACAGTTTAAAAGAGCCAGAGGAGAACAGGATTTTCACAGTTTAAAACATCGAGCGGAGAGTCGGATTTTCACTGTGTAAAACAACGAGAGGAGAGCAGGAATTTCACAGTTTAAAACAGCGAGAGGAGAGCAGGGTTTTCACAGTTTAAAACAGCGAGAGGAGAGCAGGTTTTTCACAGTATAAAACAGCAAGAGGAGAGCTGGGATTTTCACAGTTCAAAACAGCGAGAGGAGAGCAGGATTTTTACAGTTTAAAACAGCGAGAGGAGTGCAAGAATTTTTAAGTTTAAAACAGCGAGAGGAGTGCAGGAATTTCACAGTTTAAAACATCGAGAGCAGAGCAGGAATTTCACAGTTTAAAACAGCGAGAGGAGAGCTGGGTTTTCACAGTTTAAAACATCGAGTGGAGAGCAGGGTTTTCACAGTTTACAAACAGCGAGAGGAGAGCTGGATTTTCAGAGTTTAGAACAGAGAAAGTAGAGGAGGATTTTCACAGTTTAAAACAGCGAGAGGAGAGCAGGGTTTTCGCAATTTACAACAGAGAGAGGAGAGCTGGGATTTTCACATGTTAAAACAGCGAGAGGAGAGCAGGATTTTCACAGTTTAAAACAGCGTAAGGAGAGCAGGATTTTCACAGTTTAAAACACCGAGAGGAGAGCAGGATTTTCACAGTATGAAACAGCGAGAGGAAACCCGTATATTCACAGTTTAAAACAGCGAGAGGAGAGCTGGCTTTTCACATTTTAAAACAGTGAGAGGAGAGCAGGATTTTCAAAGTTTAAAACAGCAAGTGTAGAGCTGGGATTTTCAGAGTTTAAAACAGCGAGTGGTGAGCAACATTTTCACAGTTTAAAACAGCGAGTGGAGAGCAGTATTTTCAGAGTTTAAAACTGCGAGAGGACAGGTGGATTTTCACAGTATAAAACATCGAGATGGAAGCAGGATTTTCACAGTTTATAACAGCGAGAGGAAAAACCGGGATTTTCATAGTTTAAAACAGCGAGCGGAGAGCAGGATTTTCAGAGTTTAAAACAGCGGGAGGAGAGCAGGATTTTCACAGTTTAAAACAACGAGAGGAGATCAGGATTTTCACAGTTTAAAACAACGAGAGGAGAGCAGCATTTTCACAGTGTAAAACACCGAGAGGAGAGCTGCGATTTTCACAGTTGAAAACAGGGAATGTTGGCCAGGTTTTTCGCAAATTAAAACAGCGAGAGGACAGCAGGATTTTCAGAGGTTAAATCAGCGAGAGAAGAGCACGATTTTCACAATATAAAACAGCGAGAGGTGTGCAGTATTTTCACAGTTTAAAACCGCGAGAGGGAAGCAGGATTTTCACAGTTTAAAACAGCGAGAGGGAAGCAGGAT
The DNA here is from genome assembly GCA_026770705.1 of Isurus oxyrinchus. Classification (NCBI taxonomy): domain Eukaryota; kingdom Metazoa; phylum Chordata; class Chondrichthyes; order Lamniformes; family Lamnidae; genus Isurus; species Isurus oxyrinchus. The sequence goes on from JANJGN010000081.1 coordinate 217,130, forward strand.
TTTCACAGTTTAAAACAGCGAGAGGTGAGCTGGGATTTTCACACTTTAAAAATGTGAGAGGAGAGCAGGATTTTCACAGTTTAAAACAGCGAGCGGAGAGCAGGATTTTCACAGTTTAAAACAGCGAGAGGTGAGCTGGGATTTTCACACTTTAAAACTGTGAGAGGAGAGCAGGATTTTCACAGTTTAAAACAGCGAGTGGAGAGCCAGGATTTTCACAGTTTAATTCAGCGAGAGGAGAGAAGTATATTCACGGATTAAAACAGCGAGTGGAGAGCAGGAATTTCACAGTTTAAAACAGCGTGAGTAGAGCTGGGATTTTCGCAGTTTTAAACAATTCGAGGTGAGCACGATTTTCACAGTTTAAAACAGCGAGAGGATGAGCTGTGATTTTCACAGTTGAAAACAGGGAGATGTTGGCCAGGATTTTCGCATTTTAAAACAGCGAGAGGACAGCAGGATTTTGGCAATTTAAAACAGCGAGAGCAGAGCAGGATTTTCACAGGTTAAATCTGTGAGAGAAGAGCACGATTTTCACAATATAAAACAGCGAGAGGCGTGCAGTATTTTCACAGTTTAAAACCGCGAGAGACATCTGGATTTTCACAGTTTAAAACAGCGAGAGGGAAGCAGGATTTTCGCAGTTTAAAACAGTGAGAGGAGAGCAGGATTTTCACGGTATAAAACAGCGAGCGGAGATTCGGATTTTCACAGTTTAAAACAGCGAGAGTTGAGCAGGATTTTCACAGTTTAAAACAGCGAGAGGAGAGCCTGATATTCACAGTTTAAAACAGCGAGAGGTGAGCTGGGATTTTCACAGTTAAAAACAGCGAGAGGAGAGCTGGGATTTTCACAGTTTAAAACAGCCAGAGGAGAGCAGGATTTTCACATTTTAAAACAGTGAGAGCTGACCCAGAATTTCACAGATTAAAACAGCGAGAGTTGAGCAGGATTTTCACAGTTTAAAACAGCGAGAGGAGAACAGGATTTTCACAGTTTAAAACAGTGGGAGGAGAGCAGGATTTTCACAGTTTAAAACAGCGAGAGGAAAGCAGGATTTTCACTGTTTCAAACAGCGAGAGGAGAGCAGGAATTTCACAGTTTAAAACAGCGAGAGTAGAGCTGTGATTTTCACCGTATAAAGCAGCGTGAAGTGAGCAGGATTTTTACTGTTTAAAGCAGTGAGAGGTGAGCTTGATTTTCACAGTCTAAAGCAGTGACAGGAGAGCAGGATTTTTACAATTTAAAACAGCGAGAGGAGAGCTGGGATTTTCAAACTTTAAAACTGTGAGAAGTGAGCAGGATTTTCACAGTTTAAAACAGCGGGAGGTGAGCTGGGATTGTCACAGTATTGAAGCAGCCAGAGGTGAGCAGGATTTTCACAGTTTAAAACAGCGAGAGGTGAGCAGGATTTTCACAGGTTAAAACAGCGAGAGGGGCGCAAGAATTTCACAGTTTCAAACAGCGAGAGGAGAGCAGGGTTTTCACAGTTTAAAACAGCGAGAGGAGAGCAGGAGTTTCACAGTTTAAAACAGTGAGAGGGAAGCAGGATTTTCGCAGTTTAAAACAGTGAGAGGAAAGCCGGGATTTTCACATTTTAAAAGAGCCAGAGGAGAACAGGATTTTCACAGTTTAAAACAGTGAGAGGGGAGCCGGGATTTTCACAGTTTAAAAGAGCCAGAGGAGAACAGGATTTTCACAGTTTAAAACATCGAGCGGAGAGTCGGATTTTCACTGTGTAAAACAACGAGAGGAGAGCAGGAATTTCACAGTTTAAAACAGCGAGAGGAGAGCAGGGTTTTCACAGTTTAAAACAGCGAGAGGAGAGCAGGTTTTTCACAGTATAAAGCAGCAAGAGGAGAGCTGGGATTTTCACAGTTCAAAACAGCGAGAGGAGAGCAGGATTTTTAAAGATTAAAACAGCGAGAGGAGTGCAAGAATTTTTAAGTTTAAAACAGCGAGAGGAGTGCAGGAATTTCACAGTTTAAAACATCGAGAGCAGAGCAGGAATTTCACAGTTTAAAACAGCGAGAGGAGAGCTGGGTTTTCACAGTTTAAAACATCGAGTGGAGAGCAGGGTTTTCACAGTTTACAAACAGCGAGAGGAGAGCTGGATTTTCAGAGTTTAGAACAGAGAAAGTAGAGGAGGATTTTCACAGTTTAAAACAGCGAGAGGAGAGCAGGGTTTTCGCAATTTACAACAGAGAGAGGAGAGCTGGGATTTTCACATGTTAAAACAGCGAGAGGAGAGCAGGATTTTCACAGTTTAAAACAGCGTAAGGAGAGCAGGATTTTCACAGTTTAAAACACCGAGAGGAGAGCAGGATTTTCACAGTATGAAACAGCGAGAGGAAACCCGTATATTCACAGTTTAAAACAGCGAGAGGAGAGCTGGCTTTTCACATTTTAAAACAGTGAGAGGAGAGCAGGATTTTCAAAGTTTAAAACAGCAAGTGTAGAGCTGGGATTTTCAGAGTTTAAAACAGCGAGTGGTGAGCAACATTTTCACAGTTTAAAACAGCGAGTGGAGAGCAGTATTTTCAGAGTTTAAAACTGCGAGAGGACAGGTGGATTTTCACAGTATAAAACATCGAGATGGAAGCAGGATTTTCACAGTTTATAACAGCGAGAGGAAAAACCGGGATTTTCATAGTTTAAAACAGCGAGCGGAGAGCAGGATTTTCACAGTTTAAAACAGCGGGAGGAGAGCAGGATTTTCACAGTTTAAAACAACGAGAGGAGATCAGGATTTTCACAGTTTAAAACAACGAGAGGAGAGCAGCATTTTCACAGTGTAAAACACCGAGAGGAGAGCTGCGATTTTCACAGTTGAAAACAGGGAATGTTGGCCAGGTTTTTCGCAAATTAAAACAGCGAGAGGACAGCAGGATTTTCACAGGTTAAATCAGCGAGAGAAGAGCACGATTTTCACAATATAAAACAGCGAGAGGTGTGCAGTATTTTCACAGTTTAAAACCGCGAGAGACATCTGGATTTTCACAGTTTAAAACAGCGAGAGGGAAGCAGGATTTTCGCAGTTTAAAACAGCGAGAGTAGAGCCGGGATTTTCACATTTTAAAACAGCGAGAGGAGAGCTGGGATTTTCACAGTTTAAAACAGCGAGAGGAGAGCAGGTTTTTCACAGTTTACAGACAGCGAGAGGTGAGCTGGATTTTCAGAGTTCAGAACAGCGAAAGTAGAGGAGGATTTTCACAGTTTAAAACAGCGAGAGGAGCGCTGGTAATTTCACAATTGAAAACACCAAGAGCTGAGCAGAATTTGCACAGCATAAATCAGCGAGAGGAGAGCAGGATTTTCACAGCATAAAACTGCCAGACGAAAGCTGGATTTTCACACTTTAAAACAGCGAGAGGAGAGCTGTGATTTTCACAGTTAAAAACAGCCAGAGGAGAGGTGGGATTTTCACAGTTTTAAACAGCGAGAGGAGAGCTGGGATTTTCAGTTTACAAACAGCGAGAGGTGAGCTGGATTTTCAGAGTTTAAAACAGCGAATGAAGCGCCAGATTTTCACAGTGTAAAACAGCGAGAGGAGAGCTGGGACTTTCACAATTTAAAATAGCAAGAGGACAGACGGGTTTTTAAAAGTTTCAAACGGTGGGAGGAAAGCATAATTTTCACAGTTTAAAACAGCGAGAGGTCAGCAGGATTTTCAGATTTCAGATCAGCGAAAGTAGAGGAGGATTTTCACAGTTTAAACCAGCGAGAGTAGAGCTGGGAATTTCACAATTGAAAACACCGAGAGGAGAGCAGGATTTTCACAGTATAAAACAGCGAGAAGCGAGCTGGATTTTCACATTTTAAAACAGCGATTCTTGAGCAGGATTTTGCAAGTTTAAAACAGCGAGAGGAGAGCAGGATTTGCACAGTTTAAAACAGCGAACGGGGAGCAGGATTTTCACAGTTTAAAACAGCCAGAGGAGAGCAGGTATTTTGCAGTTTAAATCAGCGAGAGGAGAGCAGGTATTTTCACAGTTTAAAACAGTGAGAGGAGAGCAGGATTTTCACAGTTTAAAGCTGCGAGAGGGGAGCCGGATATTCACAGTTTAAAACAGCGAGAGTTGATCTGGGATTTTCACAGTTTAAAGCAGCGAGAGGAGAGCAGGATTTTCACTGTTTAAAACAGCGAGAGGAGAGCTGGGATTTTCACAGTTTAAAACAGCAATAGGAGAGCTGGGATTTTCACAGTTTAAAACAGCAAGATGAGAGATGGGATTTTAAAGGTTTCAAACGGCGGGAGGAAAGCAGAATTTTCATTGTTTAAAACAGCGAGTGGAGAGCAGCATTTTCACAGTTTAAAACAGCGAGTGGTGAGCAGCATTTTCACAGTTTAAAACGGCGAAAGGAGAGCCTGGATTTTCACAGTTTACAGACAGCGAGAGGTGAGATGGATTTTCAGAGCTTAGAACAGCGTAAGTAGAGGAGGATTTTCACATTTTATAACAGCGAGAGGAGAGCTGGTAATTTCACAACTGAAAACACCGAGAGGAGAGCAGGATTTTCACAGCAAAAAACAGCCAGACGAAAGCTGGATCTGCACACTTTAAAACAGCGAGAGGAGAGCTGGCATTTTCACAGTTAAAAACAGCCAGAGGAGAGGTGGGATTTTCACAGTTTTAAACAGCGAGAGGAGAGCCTGGATTTTCACTGTTTAAAACAGAGAGAGGTGAGCAGGATATTCACAGTTTAAAACAGCGAGAGGAGAGCAGGATTTTCACAGTTTAAAACACCGAGAGGAGAGCAGGATTTTCACAGTATGAAACAGCGAGAGGAAACCCGTATATTCACAGTTTAAAACAGCGAGAGGAGAGCTGGCTTTTCACATTTTAAAACAGTGAGAGGAGAGCAGGATTTTCAAAGTTTAAAACAGCAAGTGTAGAGCTGGGATTTTCAGAGTTTAAAACAGCGAGTGGTGAGCAACATTTTCACAGTTTAAAACAGCGAGTGGAGAGCAGTATTTTCAGAGTTTAAAACTGCGAGAGGACAGGTGGATTTTCACAGTATAAAACATCGAGATGGAAGCAGGATTTTCACAGTTTATAACAGCGAGAGGAAAAACCGGGATTTTCATAGTTTAAAACAGCGAGCGGAGAGCAGGATTTTCACAGTTTAAAACAGCGGGAGGAGAGCAGGATTTTCACAGTTTAAAACAACGAGAGGAGATCAGGATTTTCACAGTTTAAAACAACGAGAGGAGAGCAGCATTTTCACAGTGTAAAACACCGAGAGGAGAGCTGCGATTTTCACAGTTGAAAACAGGGAATGTTGGCCAGGATTTTCGCAAATTAAAACAGCGAGAGGACAGCAGGATTTTCACAGGTTAAATCAGCGAGAGAAGAGCACGATTTTCACAATATAAAACAGCGAGAGGTGTGCAGTATTTTCACAGTTTAAAACCGCGAGAGGGAAGCAGGATTTTCACAGTTTAAAACAGCGAGAGGGAAGCAGGATTTTCACAGTTTAAAACAGCGAGAGGTGAGCTGGGATTTTCACACTTTAAAAATGTGAGAGGAGAGCAGGATTTTCACAGTTTAAAACAGCGAGCGGAGAGCAGGATTTTCACAGTTTAAAACAGCGAGAGGTGAGCTGGGATTTTCACACTTTAAAACTGTGAGAGGAGAGCAGGATTTTCACAGTTTAAAACAGCGAGTGGAGAGCCAGGATTTTCACAGTTTAATTCAGCGAGAGGAGAGAAGTATATTCACGGATTAAAACAGCGAGTGGAGAGCAGGAATTTCACAGTTTAAAACAGCGTGAGTAGAGCTGGGATTTTCGCAGTTTTAAACAATTCGAGGTGAGCACGATTTTCACAGTTTAAAACAGCGAGAGGATGAGCTGTGATTTTCACAGTTGAAAACAGGGAGATGTTGGCCAGGATTTTCGCATTTTAAAACAGCGAGAGGACAGCAGGATTTTGGCAATTTAAAACAGCGAGAGCAGAGCAGGATTTTCACAGGTTAAATCTGTGAGAGAAGAGCACGATTTTCACAATATAAAACAGCGAGAGGCGTGCAGTATTTTCACAGTTTAAAACCGCGAGAGACATCTGGATTTTCACAGTTTAAAACAGCGAGAGGGAAGCAGGATTTTCGCAGTTTAAAACAGTGAGAGGAGAGCAGGATTTTCACGGTATAAAACAGCGAGCGGAGATTCGGATTTTCACAGTTTAAAACAGCGAGAGTTGAGCAGGATTTTCACAGTTTAAAACAGCGAGAGGAGAGCCTGATATTCACAGTTTAAAACAGCGAGAGGTGAGCTGGGATTTTCACAGTTAAAAACAGCGAGAGGAGAGCTGGGATTTTCACAGTTTAAAACAGCCAGAGGAGAGCAGGATTTTCACATTTTAAAACAGTGAGAGCTGACCCAGAATTTCACAGATTAAAACAGCGAGAGTTGAGCAGGATTTTCACAGTTTAAAACAGCGAGAGGAGAACAGGATTTTCACAGTTTAAAACAGTGGGAGGAGAGCAGGATTTTCACAGTTTAAAACAGCGAGAGGAAAGCAGGATTTTCACTGTTTCAAACAGCGAGAGGAGAGCAGGAATTTCACAGTTTAAAACAGCGAGAGTAGAGCTGTGATTTTCACCGTATAAAGCAGCGTGAAGTGAGCAGGATTTTTACTGTTTAAAGCAGTGAGAGGTGAGCTTGATTTTCACAGTCTAAAGCAGTGACAGGAGAGCAGGATTTTTACAATTTAAAACAGCGAGAGGAGAGCTGGGATTTTCAAACTTTAAAACTGTGAGAAGTGAGCAGGATTTTCACAGTTTAAAACAGCGGGAGGTGAGCTGGGATTGTCACAGTATTGAAGCAGCCAGAGGTGAGCAGGATTTTCACAGATTAAAACAGCGAGAGGTGCGCAAGAATTTCACAGTTTCAAACAGCGAGAGGAGAGCAGGGTTTTCACAGTTTAAAACAGCGAGAGGAGAGCAGGAGTTTCACAGTTTAAAACAGCGAGAGGGAAGCAGGATTTTCGCAGTTTAAAACAGTGAGAGGAAAGCCGGGATTTTCACATTTTAAAAGAGCCAGAGGAGAACAGGATTTTCACAGTTTAAAACAGTGGAGGGGAGCCGGGATTTTCACAGTTTAAAAGAGCCAGAGGAGAACAGGATTTTCACAGTTTAAAACATCGAGCGGAGAGTCGGATTTTCACTGTGTAAAACAACGAGAGGAGAGCAGGAATTTCACAGTTTAAAACAGCGAGAGGAGAGCAGGGTTTTCACAGTTTAAAACAGCGAGAGGAGAGCAGGTTTTTCACAGTATAAAACAGCAAGAGGAGAGCTGGGATTTTCACAGTTCAAAACAGCGAGAGGAGAGCAGGATTTTTAAAGATTAAAACAGCGAGAGGAGTGCAAGAATTTTTAAGTTTAAAACAGCGAGAGGAGTGCAGGAATTTCACAGTTTAAAACATCGAGAGCAGAGCAGGAATTTCACAGTTTAAAACAGCGAGAGGAGAGCTGGGTTTTCACAGTTTAAAACATCGAGTGGAGAGCAGGGTTTTCACAGTTTACAAACAGCGAGAGGAGAGCTGGATTTTCAGAGTTTAGAACAGAGAAAGTAGAGGAGGATTTTCACAGTTTAAAACAGCGAGAGGAGAGCAGGGTTTTCGCAATTTACAACAGAGAGAGGAGAGCTGGGATTTTCACATGTTAAAACAGCGAGAGGAGAGCAGGATTTTCACCGTTTAAAACAGCGTGAAGTGAGCAGGATTTTCACAGTTTAACGCAGTGAGAGTTGAGCAGGATTTTCTCAGTTTAAAACAGCGAGAGGTGAGAAGGGATTTTCACAGTTTAAAACAGTGAGAGGGGAGCAGGATTTTCACAGTTCAAAACAGCGAGAGTAGAGCTGGGATTTTCACACTTTAAAACTGTGAGAAGTGAGCAGGATTTTCACAGTTTAAAACAGCGAGAGGAAAGCAGGATTTTCACAGTTTAAAACACCGAGAGGAGAGCAGGATTTTCACAGTTTTAATCAGCGAGAGGGGAGCCGCGATTTTCACAGTTTTGAAACAGCCAGAGGAGCGGAGGATTTTCACTGTGTAAAACAGCGAAAGGAGAGCATGAATTTCACAGTTTAAAACAGCGAGAGTAGAGCTGGGATTTTCACAATATTGAAGCAGCAAGTGGGGAGCAGGATTTTCACTGTTTAAAACAGCGAGAGGAGAGCAGGATTTTCACAGTGTAAAACGAGAGGAGAGCTGTGATTTTTACCGTTTCAAACACCGAGATGAGTGCTGTGATTTTCACAGTTGAAAACAGGGAGATGTTGGCCAGGATTTTCACATTTTAAAACAGCGAGAGGAGAGCAGGAATTTCACAGGTTAAAACAGCAAGTGAAGAGCACGATTTTCACAATATAAAACAGCAAGAGGTGTGCAGTATTTTCACAGTTTAAAACCGCGAGAGACATCTGGATTTTCACAGTTTAAAACAGCGAGAGGGAAGCAGGATTTTCGCAGTTTAAAACAGCGAGAGTAGAGCCGGGATTTTCACATTTTAAAACAGCCAGAGGAGAGCAGGATTTTCACTGTTTAAAACAGCGAGAGGAGAGCAGGAATTTCACAGCTTAAAACAGCGAGAGGAGAGCAGGATTTTCACTGTTTAAAACAGCGAGAGGGAAGAAGGATTGTCGTAGGTTAAAACAGCGAGAGGAGAGCTGGGATTTTCACAGTTTAAAACAGGGAGTTGTTGGCCAGGATTTTTGCTTTTTAAAACAGCGAGAGGCAAGCAGGATTTTCACAGGTTAAATCTGCGAGAGAATAGCACGATTTTCACAGTATAAAACAGCGAGAGGTGTGCAGTATTTTCACAGTTTAAAACCGCGAGAGTCATCTGGATTTTCACAGTTTAAAACAGCGAGAGGGAAGCAGGATTTTCTCAGTTTAAAACAGTGAGAGGAGAGCAGGATTTTCACAGTTTAAAACAGCGAGAGAAGAGCAGCATTTTCACAGTCTAAAACAACGAGAGGTGAGCTGTGATTTTTACCGTTTGAAACAGCGAGAGGATTGCTGCGATTTTCACAGTTGAAAACAGGGTGATGTTGGCCAGGATTTTCGCATTTTAAAACAGCGAGAGGACAGCAGAATTTTCACAGTTTAAAACCGCGAGAGTCATCTGGATTTAAACAGTTTAAAACAGCGAGAGGGAAGCAGGATTTTCGCAGTTTGAAACAGTGAGAGGAGAGCCGGGATTTTCACATTTTAAAAGAGCCAGAGGAGAGCCCGATATTCAAAGTTTAAAACACCGAGAGGTGAGCTGGGATTTTCACAGTTTAAAACAGCGAGAGGTGAGCTGGGATTTTCACAGTTTAAAACAGCCAGAGGAGAGCCGGATTTTCACAGTTCAAAAGACTGAGAGCTGACCCTGAATTTCACAGTTTAAAAAAGCGAGAGGAGAGCTGGTATTTTCACAATTGAAAACACCGAGAGGTGAGCAGGAATTGCACAGCATAAATCAGCGAGAGGAGAGCAGGATTTTCACAGCATAAAACAGCCAGACGAAAGCTGGATTTTCACAGTTTTAAACAGCGAGAGGAGAGCTGGGATTTTCACAGTTTAAAACAGCGAGAGGAGAGCAGGTTTTTCACAGTTTAAAACAATGAGAGGAGAGCAGGATTTTCACAGTTTAAAACAGCGAGAGGAGAGCAGGGTTTTCACAATTTACAACAGAGAGAGGAGAGCTGGGATTTTCACATGTTAAAACAGCGAGAGGAGAGCAGGATTTTCACAGTTTAAAACAGCGTAAGGAGAGCAGGATTTTCACAGTTTAAAACATCGAGAGGAGAGCAGGAATTTCACAGGTTAAAACAGCGAGAGGAAAGCAGGGTTTTCACAGTTTAAAACAGCGATAGGGGAGCAGGAATTTCAGAGTTTAAAACTGCGAGAGGAGAGCAGGGTTTTCACAGTTTAAAACAGCGAGAGGAGAGCAGGAATTTCACAGTTTAAACAGCGAGAGGAGAGCAGGAATTTTAAAGATTAAAACAGCGAGAGGAGTGCAGGAATTTTAAAGTTTAAAACAACGAGAGGAGAGCTGGATTTTCACAGTTTCAAACAGCGAGAGTAGAGCAGGATTTTCACAGTTTAAAACAGCGAGAGGAGAGCTGCATTTTCACACTTTAAAACAGCGAGAGGAGAGCTTGGATTTTCACAGTTTAAAACAGCGAGAGGAGAGCAGGAATTTTAAAGATTAAAACAGCGAGAGGAGTGCAGAAATTTTAAAGTTTAAAACAACGAGAGGAGAGCAGGGTTTTCACAGTTTAAAACAGCGAGAGAAGAGCTGGATTTTCACAGTTTCAAACAGCGAGAGGAGAGCAGGAATTTCACAGTTTAAAACAGCGAGAGGAGAGCTGGTAATTTCACAATTGAAAACAGCGAGAGGAGAGCAGGATTTGCACAGCATAAATCAGCGAGAGGAGAGCAGGATTTTCACAGCATAAAACAGCCAGACGAAAGCCGGATTTTCACCCTTTAAAACAGCGAGAGGAGAGCTGGGATTTTCACAGTTTAAAACAGCCAGAGTAAAGCAGGTTGTTCACAGTTTAAAACAGCGAGAGGAGAGCAGATTTTTCACAGTTTAAAACCGCGAGAGGAGTGCAGGAATTTCACAGTTTAAAACAGCGTAAGGAGATCAGGATTTTCACAGTTTAAAACAGCGAGTGGAGAGCAGGATTTTCACATGTTAAAACAGCGTAAGGAGAGCAGGATTTTCACAGTTTAAATCAGCGAGAGGAGAGCAGGAATTTCACTGGTTAAAACAGAGAGAAGGGAGCAAGAATTTCACAGTTTCAAACAGCGAGAGGAGAGCATTGTTTTCACAGTTTCAAACAGCGAGAGGAGAGCAGGAATTTTAAAGTTTAAAACAGCGAGAGGAGAGCAGGAATTTCACAGTTTAAAACAGCGAGAGGAGAGCAGGAATTTTAAAGATTAAAACAGCGAGAGGAGTGCAGGAATTTTAAAGTTTAAAACAACGAGAGGAGAGCTGGATTTTCACAGTTTCAAACAGCGAGAGTAGAGCAGGATTTTCACAGTTTAAAACAGCGAGAGGAGAGCTGGTAATTTCACAGTTGAAAACACCGAGAGGTGAGCAGGATTTGCACAGCATAAATCAGCGAGAGGAGAGCAGGATTTTCACAGCATAAAACAGCCAGACGAAAGCCGGATTTTCACCCTTTAAAACAGCGAGAAGGGAGCTGGGATTTTCACAGTTTAAAACAGCCAGAGGAAAGCAGGTAGTTCACAGTTTAAAACAGCGAGAGGAGAGCAGATTTTTCACAGTTTAAAACCGCAAGAGGAGTGCAGGAATTTCACAGTTTAAAACAGCGAGAGGAGAGCATGTTTTTCACAGTATAAAACAGCAAGAGGAGAGCTGGGATTTTCACAGTTTAAAACAGCGAAAGGAGGTCAAGAATTTTTAAGTTTAAAACAGCGAGAGGAGTGCAGGAATTTCACAGTTTAAAACATCGAGAGCAGAGCAGGAATTTCACAGTTTAAAACAGCGAGAGGAGAGCAGGGTTTTCACAGTTTAAAACATCGAGAGGAGAGCAGGGTTTTCACAGTTTAAAACAGCGAGAGGGGAGCAGGTTTTTCACAGTTTAAAACAGCGAGTGGAGAGCAGGGTTTTCACACTTTACAAACAGCGAGAGGAGAGCTGGATTTTCAGAGTTTAGAACAGAGAAAGTAGAGGAACATTTTCACAGTTTAAAACAGCGAGAGGAGAGCTGGTAATTTCACAATTGAAAACACCGAGAGGTGAGCAGTATTTGCACAGCATAAATCAGCGAGAGGAGAGCAGGATTTTCACAGTATAAAACAGCCAGACGAAAGCTGGATTTTCACAGTTTAAAACAGTGAGAGGAGAGCTGGGATTTTCACAGTTTAAAACAGCGAGAGGAGAGCAGGTTTTTCACAGTTTAAAACAATGAGAGGAGAGCAGGATTTTCACAGTTTAAAACAGCGAGAGGAGAGCAGGGTTTTCGCAATTTACAACAGAAAGAGGAGAGCTGGGATTTTCACATGTTAAAACAGTGAGAGGAGAGCAGGATTTTCACAGTTTAAAACAGCGTAAGGAGAGCAGGATTTTCACAGTTTAAAACAGCGAGAGGAGAGCAGGAATTTCACGGGTTAAAACAGCGAGAGGAGAGCAGGGTTTTCACAGTTTAAAACACCGAGAGGAGAGCTGGGATTTTCACAGTATGAAACAGCGAGAGGAGAGCAGGAATTTTAAAGATTAAAACAGCGAGAGGAGTGCAGGAATTTGAAAGTTTAAAACAACGAGAGGAGAGCAGGGTTTTCACAGTTTAAAACAGCGAGAGAAGAGCTGAATTTTCACAGTTTCAAACAGCGGGAGGAGAGCATGAATTTAACAGTTTAAAACAGCGAGAGGAAAGCTGGTAATTTCACAATTGAAAACACCGAGAGGTGAGCAGGATTTGCACAGCATAAATCAGCGAGAGGAGAGCAGGATTTTCACAGCATAAAACAGCCAGACGAAAGCCGGATTTTCACCCTTTAAAACAGCGAGAGGAGAGCTGGGATTTTCACAGTTTAAAACAGCCAGAGGAAAGCAGGTAGTTCACAGTTTAAAACAGCGAGAGGAGAGCAGATTTTTCACAGTTTAAAACCGTGAGAGGAGAGCAAGATTTTCACATGTTAAAACAGCGTAAGGAGAGCAGGATTTTCACAGTTTAAATCAGCGTGAGAAGAGCAGGAATTTCACAGGTTAAAACAGAGAGAAGGGAGCAAGAATTTCACAGTTTCAATCAGAGAGAGGAGAGCAGTGTTTTCACAGTTTCAAACAGCGAGAGGAGAACAGGAATTTTAAAGTTTAAAACAGCGAAAGGAGAGCAGGAGTTTCACAGTTTAAAACAGCAAGAGGGAAGCAGGATTTTCGCAGTTTAAAACAGTGAGAGGCAAGCCGTGATTTTCACAGTTTAAAAGAGCCAGAGGAGAACAGGATTTTCACAGTTTAAAACAGTGAGAGGAGAACAGGATTTTCACAGTTTAAAACAGCGAGCGGAGAGTCGGATTTTCACAGTGTAAAACAACGAGAGGAGAGCTGTGATTTTTACGGTTTCAAACTGCAAGAGGAGTGCTGCGATTTTCACAGTTGAAAACAGGGAGATGTTGGCCAGGATTTTCGCAATTTAAAACAGCGAGAGGCAAGCAGGAATTTCACAGGTTAAATCTGCGAGAGAAGAGCACGATTTTCACAATATAAAACAGCGAGAGGTGTGCAGTATTTTCGCAGTTTAAAACCGCGAGAGACATCTGGATTTTCACAGTTTGAAACAGCGAGAGGAGAGCAGGATTTTCCGAGTTTTAAGCAGCGAGAGGGGAGCCAGGATTTTCACAGTTTAAAACACCGAGAGGAGAGAAGGATTTTCACAGTTTTAATCAGCGAGAGGGGAGCTGGGATTTTCACAGTTTTGAAACAGCCAGAGGAGCGCTGGATTTTTACTGTTTAAAACAGCAACAGGAGAGCAGGATTTTCACTGTTTAAAACAGCGAGAGGAGAGCAGGAATTTCACAGTTTAAAACAGCGAGAGGAGAACAGCAATTTCACAGTTTTAATCAGCGGGAGGGGAGCCGGGATTTTCACAGTTTTGAAACAGCCAGAGGAGCGCTGGATTTTTACTGTTTAAAACAGCGAGAGGAGAGCAGGAATTTCACAGTTTAAAACAGCGAGAGTAGAGCTGTGATTTTCACCGTTTAAAGCAGCGTGAAGTGAGCAGGATTTTTACTGTTTAAAGCAGTGAGAGGTGAGCTTGATTTTCACAGTTTAAAGCAGTGACAGGAGAGCAGGATTTTTACAATTTAAAACAGCGAGAGGAGAGCTGGGATTTTCAAACTTTAAAACTGTGAGAAGTGAGCAGGATTTTCACAGTTTAAAACAGCGAGAGGTGAGCTGGGATTGTCACAGTATTGAAGCAGCCAGAGGTGAGCAGGATTTTCACAGTTTAAAACAGCGAGAGGTGAGCAGGATTTTCACAGTTTAAAACAGCGAGAGGGGAGCACGATTTTCACAGTTTAAAACAGTGAGAGGAAAGCAGGATTTTCACAGTTTAAAACACCAAGAGGAGAGCAGGAATTTCACAGTTTAAATCAGCGCGAGGAGTGCAGGAATTTCACAGTTTTAAACAGCGAGAGGAGAGCAGGGTTTTCACTGTTTAAAACAGCGAGAGGAGAGCAGGAATTTCACAGTTTAAAACAGCGAGAGGCGAGCAGGATTTTCACAGTTTAAAACAGCGAAAGGAGAGCAGGATTTTCACAGTTTAAAACAGCGAAAGGAGAGCAGGATTTGCACTTTTTAAAACAGCGAGAGGAGAGCTTGGATTTTCACAGTTTAAAACAGCAAGAGGAAAGCAGGATTTTCACTGTTTCAAACAGCGAGAGGAGAGCAGGATTTTCACAGTTTAAATCAGCGAGAGGAGAGCAGGTATTTTGCAGTTTAAAACAGCCAGAGCAGAGCCAGGATTTTCACAGTTTAATTCAGCGAGAGGAGAGAAGGATATTCACGGATTAAAACAGCGAGAGTAGAGCTGGGATTTTCGCAGTTTAAAACAATGCGAGGGGAGCACGATTTTCACAGTTTAAAACAGCGAGAGGAGAACAGTATTTGCACCGTTTGAAACAGTGAGAGGAAAACAGGATTTTCACAGTTTAAAACAATGAAAGGAGAGCTGTGATTTTTACCGTTTCAAACACCGAGAGGAGTGCTGCGATTTTCACAGTTGAAAACAGGGAGATGTTGGCCAGGATTTTCGCAAATTAAAACAGCGTGAGGCAAGCAGGATTTTCACAGGTTAAAACAGCGAGATAAGAGCAGGATTTTCACAATATAAAACAGCGAGAGGTGTGCAGTGTTTTCACAGTTTAAAACTGCGAGAGACATCTGGATTTTCACAGTTTCAAACAGCGAGAGGAGAGCAGGATTTTCACAGTTTAAAACAGCGAGAGGGAAGCAGAGTTTTAACAGATTAAAACAACAAGAGGTGAGCTTGGGTGTTCACAGTTTAAAACAGTGAGAGGATATCAAGAGTTTCTCCATTTAACACAGAGAGAGGAGAGCAGGATTTTCACTGTTTAAAACAGCGAGAGGAGAGCCAGATTTTCACAGTTTAAAACAGCGAGAGGAGAGCTGGGATTTTCACAGTTTAAAACAGCGAGAGGAGAGCAGGTTTTTCACAGTTTACAGACAGCGAGAGGTGAGCTGGATTTTCAGAGTTCAGAACAGCGAAAGTAGAGGAGGATTTTCACAGTTTAAAACAGCGAGAGGAGCGCTGGTAATTTCACAATTGAAAACACCAAGAGCTGAGCAGAATTTGCACAGCATAAATCAGCGAGAGGAGAGCAGGATTTTCACAGCATAAAACTGCCAGACGAAAGCTGGATTTTCACACTTTAAAACAGCGAGAGGAGAGCTGTGATTTTCACAGTTAAAAACAGCCAGAGGAGAGGTGGGATTTTCACAGTTTTAAACAGCGAGAGGAGAGCTGGGATTTTCAGTTTACAAACAGCGAGAGGTGAGCTGGATTTTCAGAGTTTAAAACAGCGATTGAAGCGCCAGATTTTCACAGTGTAAAACAGCGAGAGGAGAGCTGGGACTTTCACAATTTAAAATAGCAAGAGGACAGACGGGTTTTTAAAAGTTTCAAACGGTGGGAGGAAAGCATAATTTTCACAGTTTAAAACAGCGAGAGGTCAGCAGGATTTTCAGATTTCAGATCAGCGAAAGTAGAGGAGGATTTTCACAGTTTAAACCAGCGAGAGTAGAGCTGGGAATTTCACAATTGAAAACACCGAGAGGAGAGCAGGATTTTCACAGTATAAAACAGCGAGAAGCGAGCTGGATTTTCACATTTTAAAACAGCGATTCTTGAGCAGGATTTTGCAAGTTTAAAACAGCGAGAGGAGAGCAGGATTTGCACAGTTTAAAACAGCGAACGGGGAGCAGGATTTTCACAGTTTAAAACAGCCAGAGGAGAGCAGGTATTTTGCAGTTTAAATCAGCGAGAGGAGAGCAGGTATTTTCACAGTTTAAAACAGTGAGAGGAGAGCAGGATTTTCACAGTTTAAAGCTGCGAGAGGGGAGCCGGATATTCACAGTTTAAAACAGCGAGAGTTGATCTGGGATTTTCACAGTTTAAAGCAGCGAGAGGAGAGCAGGATTTTCACTGTTTAAAACAGCGAGAGGAGAGCTGGGATTTTCACAGTTTAAAACAGCAATAGGAGAGCTGGGATTTTCACAGTTTAAAACAGCAAGATGAGAGATGGGATTTTAAAGGTTTCAAACGGCGGGAGGAAAGCAGAATTTTCATTGTTTAAAACAGCGAGTGGAGAGCAGCATTTTCACAGTTTAAAACAGCGAGTGGTGAGCAGCATTTTCACAGTTTAAAACGGCGAAAGGAGAGCCTGGATTTTCACAGTTTACAGACAGCGAGAGGTGAGATGGATTTTCAGAGCTTAGAACAGCGTAAGTAGAGGAGGATTTTCACATTTTATAACAGCGAGAGGAGAGCTGGTAATTTCACAACTGAAAACACCGAGAGGAGAGCAGGATTTTCACAGCAAAAAACAGCCAGACGAAAGCTGGATCTGCACACTTTAAAACAGCGAGAGGAGAGCTGGCATTTTCACAGTTAAAAACAGCCAGAGGAGAGGTGGGATTTTCACAGTTTTAAACAGCGAGAGGAGAGCCTGGATTTTCACTGTTTAAAACAGAGAGAGGTGAGCAGGATATTCACAGTTTAAAACAGCGAGAGGAGAGCAGGATTTTCACAGTTTAAAACACCGAGAGGAGAGCAGGATTTTCACAGTATGAAACAGCGAGAGGAAACCCGTATATTCACAGTTTAAAACAGCGAGAGGAGAGCTGGCTTTTCACATTTTAAAACAGTGAGAGGAGAGCAGGATTTTCAAAGTTTAAAACAGCAAGTGTAGAGCTGGGATTTTCAGAGTTTAAAACAGCGAGTGGTGAGCAACATTTTCACAGTTTAAAACAGTGGGAGGAGAGCAGGAATTTCACAGTTTAAAACAGCGAGAGTAGAGCTGTGATTTTCACCGTATAAAGCAGCGTGAAGTGAGCAGGATTTTTACTGTTTAAAGCAGTGAGAGGTGAGCTTGATTTTCACAGTCTAAAGCAGTGACAGGAGAGCAGGATTTTTACAATTTAAAACAGCGAGAGGAGAGCTGGGATTTTCAAACTTTAAAACTGTGAGAAGTGAGCAGGATTTTCACAGTTTAAAACAGCGGGAGGTGAGCTGGGATTGTCACAGTATTGAAGCAGCCAGAGGTGAGCAGGATTTTCACAGATTAAAACAGCGAGAGGGGCGCAAGAATTTCACAGTTTCAAACAGCGAGAGGAGAGCAGGGTTTTCACAGTTTAAAACAGCGAGAGGAGAGCAGGAGTTTCACAGTTTAAAACAGCGAGAGGGAAGCAGGATTTTCGCAGTTTAAAACAGTGAGAGGAAAGCCGGGATTTTCACATTTTAAAAGAGCCAGAGGAGAACAGGATTTTCACAGTTTAAAACAGTGAGAGGGGAGCCGGGATTTTCACAGTTTAAAAGAGCCAGAGGAGAACAGGATTTTCACAGTTTAAAACATCGAGCGGAGAGTCGGATTTTCACTGTGTAAAACAACGAGAGGAGAGCAGGAATTTCACAGTTTAAAACAGCGAGAGGAGAGCAGGGTTTTCACAGTTTAAAACAGCGAGAGGAGAGCAGGTTTTTCACAGTATAAAACAGCAAGAGGAGAGCTGGGATTTTCACAGTTCAAAACAGCGAGAGGAGAGCAGGATTTTTAAAGATTAAAACAGCGAGAGGAGTGCAAGAATTTTTAAGTTTAAAACAGCGAGAGGAGTGCAGGAATTTCACAGTTTAAAACATCGAGAGCAGAGCAGGAATTTCACAGTTTAAAACAGCGAGAGGAGAGCTGGGTTTTCACAGTTTAAAACATCGAGTGGAGAGCAGGGTTTTCACAGTTTACAAACAGCGAGAGGAGAGCTGGATTTTCAGAGTTTAGAACAGAGAAAGTAGAGGAGGATTTTCACAGTTTAAAACAGCGAGAGGAGAGCAGGGTTTTCGCAATTTACAACAGAGAGAGGAGAGCTGGGATTTTCACATGTTAAAACAGCGAGAGGAGAGCAGGATTTTCACCGTTTAAAACAGCGTGAAGTGAGCAGGATTTTCACAGTTTAACGCAGTGAGAGTTGAGCAGGATTTTCTCAGTTTAAAACAGCGAGAGGTGAGAAGGGATTTTCACAGTTTAAAACAGTGAGAGGGGAGCAGGATTTTCACAGTTCAAAACAGCGAGAGTAGAGCTGGGATTTTCACTCTTTAAAACTGTGAGAAGTGAGCAGGATTTTCACAGTTTAAAACAGCGAGAGGAAAGCAGGATTTTCACAGTTTAAAACACCGAGAGGAGAGCAGGATTTTCACAGTTTTAATCAGCGAGAGGGGAGCCGCGATTTTCACAGTTTTGAAACAGCCAGAGGAGCGGAGGATTTTCACTGTGTAAAACAGCGAAAGGAGAGCATGAATTTCACAGTTTAAAACAGCGAGAGTAGAGCTGGGATTTTCACAATATTGAAGCAGCAAGTGGGGAGCAGGATTTTCACTGTTTAAAACAGCGAGAGGAGAGCAGGATTTTCACAGTGTAAAACGAGAGGAGAGCTGTGATTTTTACCGTTTCAAACACCGAGATGAGTGCTGTGATTTTCACAGTTGAAAACAGGGAGATGTTGGCCAGGATTTTCACATTTTAAAACAGCGAGAGGAGAGCAGGAATTTCACAGGTTAAAACAGCGAGTGAAGAGCACGATTTTCACAATATAAAACAGCAAGAGGTGTGCAGTATTTTCACAGTTTAAAACCGCGAGAGACATCTGGATTTTCACAGTTTAAAACAGCGAGAGGGAAGCAGGATTTTCGCAGTTTAAAACAGCGAGAGTAGAGCCGGGATTTTCACATTTTAAAACAGCCAGAGGAGAGCAGGATTTTCACTGTTTAAAACAGCGAGAGGAGAGCAGGAATTTCACAGTTTAAAACAGCGAGAGGAGAGCAGGATTTTCACTGTTTAAAACAGCGAGAGGGAAGAAGGATTGTCGTAGGTTAAAACAGCGAGAGGAGAGCTGGGATTTTCACAGTTTAAAACAGGGAGTTGTTGGCCAGGATTTTTGCTTTTTAAAACAGCGAGAGGCAAGCAGGATTTTCACAGGTTAAATCTGCGAGAGAATAGCACGATTTTCACAGTATAAAACAGCGAGAGGTGTGCAGTATTTTCACAGTTTAAAACCGCGAGAGTCATCTGGATTTTCACAGTTTAAAACAGCGAGAGGGAAGCAGGATTTTCTCAGTTTAAAACAGTGAGAGGAGAGCAGGATTTTCACAGTTTAAAACAGCGAGAGAAGAGCAGCATTTTCACAGTCTAAAACAACGAGAGGTGAGCTGTGATTTTTACCGTTTGAAACAGCGAGAGGATTGCTGCGATTTTCACAGTTGAAAACAGGGAGATGTTGGCCAGGATTTTCGCATTTTAAAACAGCGAGAGGACAGCAGAATTTTCACAGTTTAAAACCGCGAGAGTCATCTGGATTTAAACAGTTTAAAACAGCGAGAGGGAAGCAGGATTTTCGCAGTTTGAAACAGTGAGAGGAGAGCCGGGATTTTCACATTTTAAAAGAGCCAGAGGAGAGCCCGATATTCAAAGTTTAAAACACCGAGAGGTGAGCTGGGATTTTCACAGTTTAAAACAGCGAGAGGTGAGCTGGGATTTTCACAGTTTAAAACAGCCAGAGGAGAGCCGGATTTTCACAGTTCAAAAGACTGAGAGCTGACCCTGAATTTCACAGTTTAAAACAGCGAGAGGAGAGCAGGATTTTCACAGTTTAAAACAGCGAGAGTAGAGCTGGGATTTTCACCCTTTAAAACTGTGAGAAGTGAGCAATATTTTCACAGTTTAAAACAGTGAGAGGAAAGCAGGATATTCACAGATTAAAACAACGAGAGGAAAGCAGGATTTTCACAATTTAAAACACCGAGAGGAGAGCAGGATTTTCACAGTTTTAATCAGCGAAGGTGAGCCGGGATTTTCACAGTTTTGAAACAGCCAGAGGAGCGCTGGATTTTTACTGTTTAAAACAGCGAGAGGAGAGCAGGAATTTCACAGTTTAAAACAGCGAGAGTAGAGCTGGGATTTTCACCGTTTAAAACAGCGTGAAGTGAGCCGGATTTTCACAGTTTAAAGCAGTGAGAGGTGAGCAGGAATTTCACAGTTTAAAACAGCGAGAGTAGAGCTGGGATTTTCACCGTTTAAAACAGCGTGAAGTGAGCAGGATTTTCACAGTTTAAAGCAGTGAGAGGTGAGCAGAATTTTCACAGTTTAAAACAGCGAGAGGAGAGCTGGTAATTTCACAGTTTAAAACAGCGAGAGTAGAGCTGGGATTTTCACACTTTAAAACTGTGAGAAGTGAGCAGGATTTTCACAGTTTAAAACAGCGAGAGGAAAGCAGGATTTTCACAGTTCAAAACACCGAGAGGAGAGCAGGATTTTCACAGTTTTAATCAGCCAGAGGGGAGCCGGGATTTTCACAGTTTTGAAACAGCCAGAGGAGCGCTGGATTTTTACTGTTTAAAACAGCGAGAGGAGAGCAGGAATTTCACAGTTTAAAACAGCGAGAGTAGAGCTGGGATTTTCACAGTATGAAACAGCGAGAGGAAACCCGTATATTCACAGTTTAAAACAGCGAGAGGAGAGCTGGCTTTTCACATTTTAAAACAATGAGAGGAGAGCAGGATTTTCAAAGTTTAAAACAGCAAGTGTAGAGCTGGGATTTTCAGAGTTTAAAACAGCGAGTGGTGAGCAACATTTTCACAGTTTAAAACAGCGAGTGGAGAGCAGTATTTTCAGAGTTTAAAACTGCGAGAGGACAGGTGGATTTTCACAGTATAAAACATCGAGATGGAAGCAGGATTTTCACAGTTTATAACAGCGAGAGGAAAAACCGGGATTTTAATAGTTTAAAAAGCGAGCGGAGAGCAGGATTTTCACAGTTTAAAACAGCGGGAGGAGAGCAGGATTTTCACAGTTTAAAACAACGAGAGGAGATCAGGATTTTCACAGTTTAAAACAACGAGAGGAGAGCAGCATTTTCACAGTGTAAAACACCGAGAGGAGAGCTGCGATTTTCACAGTTGAAAATAGGGAATGTTGGCCAGGTTTTTCGCAAATTAAAACAGTGAGAGGACAGCAGGATTTTCAGAGGTTAAATCAGCGAGAGAAGAGCACGATTTTCACAATATAAAACAGCGAGAGGTGTGCAGTATTTTCACAGTTTAAAACCGCGAGAGGGAAGCAGGATTTTCACAGTTTAAAACAGCGAGAGGGAAGCAGGATTTTCACAGTTTAAAACAGCGAGAGGTGAGCTGGGATTTTCACACTTTAAAACTGTGAGAGGAGAGCAGGATTTTCACAGTTTAAAACAGCGAGCGGAGAGCAGGATTTTCACAGTTTAAAACAGCGAGAGGTGAGCTGGGATTTTCACACTTTAAAACTGTGAGAGGAGAGCAGGATTTTCACAGTTTAAAAGAGCGAGCGGAGAGCAGGATTTTCACAGTTTAAAACTGTGAGAGAGGAGAGCAGGATTTTCACAGTTTAAAACAGCGAGAGGAGAGCAGGTATTTTGCAGTTTAAAACAGCGAGTGGAGAGCCAGGATTTTCACAGTTTAATTCAGCGAGAGGAGAGAAGTATATTCACGGATTAAAACAGCGAGTGGAGAGCAGGAATTTCACTGTTTAAAACAGCGTGAGTAGAGCTGGGATTTTCGCAGTTTTAAACAATGCGAGGTGAGCACGATTTTCACAGTTTAAAACAGCGAGAGGATGAGCTGTGATTTTCACAGTTGAAAACAGGGAGATGTTGGCCAGGATTTTCGCATTTTAAAACAGCGAGAGGACAGCAGGATTTTGGCAATTTAAAACAGCGAGAGCAGAGCAGGATTTTCACAGGTTAAATCTGCGAGAGAAGAGCACGATTTTCACAATATAAAACAGCGAGAGGTGTGCAGTATTTTCACAGTTTAAAACCGCGAGAGACATCTGGATTTTCACAGTTTAAAACAGCGAGAGGGAAGCAGGATTTTCGCAGTTTAAAACAGTGAGAGGAGAGCAGGATTTTCACGGTATAAAACAGCGAGCGGAGATTCGGATTTTCACAGTTTAAAACAGCGATAGTTGAGCAGGATTTTCACAGTTTAAAACAGCGAGAGGAGAGCCCGATATTCACAGTTTAAAACAGCGACAGGTGAGCTGGGATTTTCACAGCTAAAAACAGCGAGAGGAGAGCTGGGATTTTCACAGTTTAAAACAGCCAGAGGAGAGCAGGATTTTCACATTTTAAAACAGTGAGAGCTGACCCTGAATTTCACAGATTAAAACAGCGAGAGTTGAGCAGGATTTTCACAGTTTAAAACAGCGAGAGGAGAGCAGAATTTTCACAGTTTAAAACAGCGAGCGGGGAACAGGATTTTCACAGTTTAAAACAGTGGGAGGATAGCAGGATTTTCACAGTTTAAAACAGCGAGAGGAAAGCAGGATTTTCACTGTTTCAAACAGCGAGAGGAGAGCAGGATTTTCACCGTTTAAAACAGCCAGAGGAGAGCAGGTATTTTGCAGTTTAAAACAGCGAGAGGAGAGCCAGGATTCTCACAGTTTAATTCAGCCAGAGGAGAGAAGGATATTCACGGATTAAAACAGCGAGTGGAGAGCAGGAATTTCACAGTTTGAAACAGCGAGAGTAGAGCTGGGATTTTCACCGTTTAAAACAGCGTGAAGTGAGCAGGATTTTCACAGTTTAAAGCAGTGAGAGGTGAGCAGGATTTTCACAGTTTAAAACAGTGAGAGGACAGCAGGAATTTCACAGTTTAAAACAGCGAGAGTAGAGCTGGGATTTTCACCGTTTAAAACAGCGTGAAGTGAGCAGGATTTTCACAGTTTAAAGCAGTGAGAGGTGAGCAGGAATTTCACAGTTTAAAACAGCGAGAGTAGAGCTGGGATTTTCACCGTTTAAAACAGCGTGAAGTGAGCAGGATTTTCACAGTTTAAAGCAGTGAGAGGTGAGCAGGATTTTCACAGTTTAAAACAGCGAGAGGAGAGCAGGATTTTCACAGTTTTAATCAGCGAGAGGGGAGCCGCGATTTTCACAGTTTTGAAACAGCCAGAGGAGCGGAGGATTTTCACTGTGTAAAACAGCGAAAGGAGAGCAGGAATTTCACAGTTTAAAACAGCGAGAGTAGAGCTGGGATTTTCAAAATATTGAAGCAGCCAGAGGGGAGCAGGATTTTCACTGTTTAAAACAGCGAGAGGAGAGCAGGATTTTCACAGTTTAAAACAGCGAGAGGAAAGCAGGATTTTCACAGTTGAAAACACCGAGAGGAGAGCAGGATTTTCACAGTTTTAATCAGCGAGAGGGGAGCCGCGATTTTCACAGTTTTGAAACAGCCAGAGGAGCGGAGGATTTTCACTGTGTAAAACAGCGAAAGGAGAGCATGAATTTCACAGTTTAAAACAGCGAGAGTAGAGCTGGGATTTTCACAATATTGAAGCAGCAAGTGGGGAGCAGGATTTTCACTGTTTAAAACAGCGAGAGGAGAGCAGGATTTTCACAGTGTAAAACGAGAGGAGAGCTGTGATTTTTACCGTTTCAAACACCGAGATGAGTGCTGTGATTTTCACAGTTGAAAACAGGGAGATGTTGGCCAGGATTTTCACATTTTAAAACAGCGAGAGGAGAGCAGGAATTTCACAGGTTAAAACAGCGAGTGAAGAGCACGATTTTCACAATATAAAACAGCGAGAGGTGTGCAGTATTTTCACAGTTTAAAACCGCGAGAGACATCTGGATTTTCACAGTTTAAAACAGCGAGAGGGAAGCAGGATTTTCGCAGTTTAAAACAGCGAGAGTAGAGCCGGGATTTTCACATTTTAAAACAGCCAGAGGAGAGCAGGATTTTCACTGTTTAAAACAGCGAGAGGAGAGCAGGAATTTCACAGTTTAAAACAGCGAGAGGAGAGCAGGATTTTCACTGTTTAAAACAGCGAGAGGGAAGAAGGATTGTCGTAGGTTAAAACAGCGAGAGGAGAGCTGGGATTTTCACAGTTTAAAACAGGGAGTTGTTGGCCAGGATTTTTGCTTTTTAAAACAGCGAGAGGCAAGCAGGATTTTCACAGGTTAAATCTGCGAGAGAATAGCACGATTTTCACAGTATAAAACAGCGAGAGGTGTGCAGTATTTTCACAGTTTAAAACCGCGAGAGTCATCTGGATTTTCACAGTTTAAAACAGCGAGAGGGAAGCAGGATTTTCTCAGTTTAAAACAGTGAGAGGAGAGCAGGATTTTCACAGTTTAAAACAGCGAGAGAAGAGCAGCATTTTCACAGTCTAAAACAACGAGAGGTGAGCTGTGATTTTTACCGTTTGAAACAGCGAGAGGATTGCTGCGATTTTCACAGTTGAAAACAGGGAGATGTTGGCCAGGATTTTCGCATTTTAAAACAGCGAGAGGACAGCTGAATTTTCACAGGTTAAAACAGCGAGAGGAGAGCAAGATTTTCACAATATAAAACAGCGAGAGGTGTGCAGTATTTTCACAGTTTAAAACCACGAGAGACATCTGGATTTAAACAGTTTAAAACAGCGAGAGGGAAGCAGGATTTTCGCAGTTTGAAACAGTGAGAGGAGAGCCGGGATTTTCACATTTTAAAAGAGCCAGAGGAGAGCCGGATATTCAAAGTTTAAAACACCGAGAGGAGAGCAGGATTTTCACAGTTTTAATCAGCGAGAGGGGTGCCGCGATTTTCACAGTTTTGAAACAGCCAGAGGAGCGGAGGATTTTCACTGTGTAAAACAGCGAAAGGAGAGCAGGAATTTCACTGTTTTAAACAGCGAGAGGAGAGCAGGATTTTCACAGTGTAAAACAACGAGAGGAGAGCTGTGATTTTTACCGTTTCAAACAGCGAGAGGAGTGCTGTGATTTTCACAGTTGAAAACAGGGAGATGTTGGCCAGGATTTTCGCATTTTAAAACAGCGAGAGGAGAGCAGGAATTTCACAGGTTAAAACAGCGAGAGAAGAGCACGATTTTCACAATATAAAACAGCGAGAGGTGTGCAGTATTTTCACAGTTTAAAACCGCGAGAGACATCTGGATTTTCACAGTTTAAAACAGCGAGAGGGAAGCAGGATTTTCGCAGTTTAAAACAGCGAGAGTAGAGCCGGGATTTTCACATTTTAAAACAGCCAGAGGAGAGCAGGATTTTCACTGTTTAAAACAGCGAGAGGTGAGCAGGAATTTCACAGTTTAAAACAGCGAGAGGAGAGCAGGAATTTCACAGTTTAAAACAGCGAGAGGAGAGCAGGATTTTCACTGTTTAAAACAGCGAGAGGGAAGAAGGATTTTCGTAGGTTAAAACAGCGAGAGGAGAGCTGGGATTTTCACAGTTTAAAACAGGGAATTGTTGGCCAGGATTTTTGCATTTTAAAACAGCGAGAGGCAAGCAGGATTTTCACAGGTTAAATCTGCGAGAGACGAGCACGATTTTCACAGTATAAAACAGCGAGAGGGAAGCAGGATTTTCGCAGTTTGAAACAGTGAGAGGAGAGCCGGGATTTTCACATTTTTAAAGAGCAAGAGGAGAGCCCAATATTCAAAGTTTAAAACACCGAGAGGTGAGCTGGGATTTTCACAGTTTAAAACAGCGAGAGGTGAGCTGGGATTTACACAGTTAAAAACAGCCAGAGGAGAGCCGGATTTTCACAGTTTAAAAGACTGAGAGCTGACCCTGAATTTCACAGTTTAAAACAGCGAGCGGAGAGCAGGATTTTCACAGTTTAAAACAGCGAGAGTAGAGCTGGGATTTTCACCCTTTAAAACTGTGAGAAGTGAGCAGTATTTTCACAGTTTAAAACAGCGAGAGGAAAGCAGGATATTCACAGATTAAAACAACGAGAGGAAAGCAGGATTTTCACAGTTTAAAACACCGAGAGGAGAACAGGATTTTCACAGTTTTAATCAGCGAGAGGAGAGCAGGATTTTCACAGTTTTAATCAGCGAGAGGGGAGCCGGGATTTTCACAGTTTTGAAACAGCCAGAGGAGCGCTGGATTTTTACTGTTTAAAACAGCGAGAGGAGAGCAGGAATTTCACAGTTTAAAACAGCGAGAGTAGAGCTGGGATTTTCACCGTTTAAAACAGCGTGAAGTGAGCAGGATTTTCACAGTTTAAAGCAGTGAGAGGTGAGCAGGAATTTCACAGTTTAAAACAGCGAGAGTAGAGCTGGGATTGTCACCGTTTGAAACAGCGAGAGGAAACCCGTATATTCACAGTTTAAAACAGCGAGAGGAGAGCTGGCTTTTCACATTTTAAAACAGTGAGAGGAGAGCTGGATTTTCAAAGTTTAAAACAGCAAGTGTAGAGCTGGGATTTTCAGAGTTTAAAACAGCGAGTGGTGAGCAACATTTTCACAGTTTAAAACAGCGAGTGGAGAGCAGTATTTTCAGAGTTTAAAACTGCGAGAGGACAGGTGGATTTTCACAGTATAAAACATCGAGATGGAAGCAGGATTTTCACAGTTTATAACAGCGAGAGGAAAAACCGGGATTTTCATAGTTTAAAACAGCGAGCGGAGAGCAGGATTTTCACAGTTTAAAACAGCGAGAGGAGAGCAGGATTTTCACAGTTTAAAACAACGAGAGGAGATCAGGATTTTCACAGTTTAAAACACCGAGAGGAGAGCTGCGATTTTCACAGTTGAAAACAGGGAATGTTGGCCAGGATTTTCGCAAATTAAAACAGTGAGAGGACAGCAGGATTTTCACAGGTTAAATCAGCGAGAGAAGAGCACGATTTTCACAATATAAAACAGCGAGAGGTGTGCAGTATTTTCACAGTTTAAAACCGCGAGAGACATCTGGATTTTCACAGTTTAAAACAGCGAGAGGGAAGCAGGATTTTCGCAGTTTAAAACAGTGAGAGGAGAGCCAGGATTTTCACGGTATAAAACAGCGAGCGGAGATTCGGATTTTCACAGTTTAAAACAGCGAGAGTTGAGCAGGATTTTCACAGTTTAAAACAGCGAGAGGTGAGCTGGGATTTTCACAGTTAAAAACAGCGAGAGGAGAGCTGGGATTTTCACAGTTTAAAACAGCCAGAGGAGAGCAGGATTTTCACATTTTAAAACAGTGAGAGCTGACCCTGAATTTCACAGATTAAAACAGCGAGAGTTGAGCAGGATTTTCACAGTTTAAAACAGCGAGAGGAGAGCAGGATTTTCACAGTTTAAAACAGCGAGCGGGGAACAGGATTTTCACAGTTTAAAACAGTGGGAGGAGAGCAGGATTTTCACAGTTTAAAACAGCGAGAGGAAAGCAGGATTTTCACTGTTTCAAACAGCGAGAGGAGAGCAGGATTTTCACAGTTTAAAACAGCCAGAGGAGAGCAGGTATTTTGCAGTTTAAAACAGCGAGAGGAGAGCCAGGATTTTCACAGTTTAATTCAGCCAGAGGAGAGAAGGATATTCACGGATTAAAACAGCGAGTGGAGAGCAGGAATTTCACGGTTTGAAACAGCGAGAGTAGAGCTGGGATTTTCACCGTTTAAAACAGCGTGAAGTGAGCAGGATTTTCACAGTTTAAAGCAGTGAGAGGTGAGCAGGATTTTCTCAGTTTAAAACAGCGAGAGGTGAGAAGGGATTTTCACAGTTTAAAACAGTGAGAGGGGAGCAGGATTTTCACAGTTCAAAACAGCGAGAGTAGAGCTGGGATTTTCACACTTTAAAACTGTGAGAAGTGAGCAGGATTTTCACAGTTTAAAACAGCGAGAGGAAAGCAGGATTTTCACAGTTTAAAACACCGAGAGGAGAGCAGGATTTTCACAGTTTTAATCAGCGAGAGGGGAGCCGCGATTTTCGCAGGTTTGAAACAGCCAGAGGAGCGGAGGATTTTCACTGTGTAAAACAGCGAAAGGAGAGCAGGAATTTCACAGTTTAAAACAGCGAGAGTAGAGCTGGGATTTTCACAATATTGAAGCAGCCAGAGGGGAGCAGGATTTTCACATTTTAAAACAGCGAGAGGAGAGCAGGATTTTCACACGTTAAAACAGCGAGAGAAGAGCACGATTTTCACAATATAAAACAGCGAGAGGTGTGCAGTATTTTCACAGTTTAAAACCGCGAGAGACATCTGGATTTTCACAGTTTAAAACAGCGAGAGGGAAGCAGGATTTTCGCAGTTTAAAACAGCGAGAGTAGAGCCGGGATTTTCACATTTTAAAACAGCCAGAGGAGAGCAGGATTTTCACTGTTTAAAACAGCGAGAGGAGAGCAGGAATTTCACAGTTTAAAACAGCGAGAGGAGAGCAGGATTTTCACTGTTTAAAACAGCGAGAGCGAAGAAGGATTGTCGTAGGTTTAAACAGCGAGAGGAGTGCTGGGATTTTCACAGTTTAAAACAGGGAGTTGTTGGCCAGGATTTTTGCATTTTAAAACAGCGAGAGGCAAGCAGGATTTTCACAGGTTAAATCTGCGAGAGAAGAGCACGATTTTCACAGTATAAAACAGCGAGAGGTGTGCAGTATTTTCACAGTTTAAAACCGCGAGAGACATCTGGATTTTCACAGTTTAAAACAGCGAGAGGGAAGCAGGATTTTCGCAGTTTAAAACAGTGAGAGGAGAGCCAGGATTTTCACGGTATAAAACAGCGAGCGGAGATTCAGATTTTCACAGTTTAAAACAGCGAGAGTTGAGCAGGATTTTCACAGTTTAAAACAGCGAGAGGTGAGCTGGGATTTTCACAGTTAAAAACAGCGAGAGGAGAGCTGGGATTTTCACAGTTTAAAACAGCCAGAGGAGAGCAGGATTTTCACATTTTAAAACAGTCAGAGCTGACCCTGAATTTCACAGATTAAAACAGCGAGAGTTGAGCAGGATTTTCACAGTTTAAAACAGCGAGAGGAGAGCAGGATTTTCACAGTTTAAAACAGCGAGCGGGGAACAGGATTTTCACAGTTTAAAACAGTGGGAGGAGAGCAGGATTTTCACAGTTTAAAACAGCGAGAGGAAAGCAGGATTTTCACTGTTTCAAACAGCGAGAGGAGAGCAGGATTTTCACAGTTTAAAACAGCCAGAGGAGAGCAGGTATTTTGCAGTTTAAAACAGCGAGAGGAGAGCCAGGATTTTCACAGTTTAATTCAGCCAGAGGAGAGAAGGATATTCACGGATTAAAACAGCGAGTGGAGAGCAGGAATTTCACGGTTTGAAACAGCGAGAGTAGAGCTGGGATTTTCACCGTTTAAAACAGCGTGAAGTGAGCAGGATTTTCACAGTTTAAAGCAGTGAGAGGTGAGCAGGATTTTCTCAGTTTAAAACAGCGAGAGGTGAGAAGGGATTTTCACAGTTTAAAACAGTGAGAGGGGAGCAGGATTTTCACAGTTCAAAACAGCGAGAGTAGAGCTGGGATTTTCACACTTTAAAACTGTGAGAAGTGAGCAGGATTTTCACAGTTTAAAACAGCGAGAGGAAAGCAGGATTTTCACAGTTTAAAACACCGAGAGGAGAGCAGGATTTTCACAGTTTTAATCAGCGAGAGGGGAGCCGCGATTTTCGCAGGTTTGAAACAGCCAGAGGAGCGGAGGATTTTCACTGTGTAAAACAGCGAAAGGAGAGCAGGAATTTCACAGTTTAAAACAGCGAGAGTAGAGCTGGGATTTTCACAATATTGAAGCAGCCAGAGGGGAGCAGGATTTTCACATTTTAAAACAGCGAGAGGAGAGCAGGATTTTCACACGTTAAAACAGCGAGAGAAGAGCACGATTTTCACAATATAAAACAGCGAGAGGTGTGCAGTATTTTCACAGTTTAAAACCGCGAGAGACATCTGGATTTTCACAGTTTAAAACAGCGAGAGGGAAGCAGGATTTTCGCAGTTTAAAACAGCGAGAGTAGAGCCGGGATTTTCACATTTTAAAACAGCCAGAGGAGAGCAGGATTTTCACTGTTTAAAACAGCGAGAGGAGAGCAGGAATTTCACAGTTTAAAACAGCGAGAGGAGAGCAGGATTTTCACTGTTTAAAACAGCGAGAGCGAAGAAGGATTGTCGTAGGTTTAAACAGCGAGAGGAGTGCTGGGATTTTCACAGTTTAAAACAGGGAGTTGTTGGCCAGGATTTTTGCATTTTAAAACAGCGAGAGGCAAGCAGGATTTTCACAGGTTAAATCTGCGAGAGAAGAGCACGATTTTCACAGTATAAAACAGCGAGAGGTGTGCAGTATTTTCACAGTTTAAAACCGCGAGAGACATCTGGATTTTCACAGTTTAAAACAGCGAGAGGGAAGCAGGATTTTCGCAGTTTAAAACAGTGAGAGGAGAGCCAGGATTTTCACGGTATAAAACAGCGAGCGGAGATTCGGATTTTCACAGTTTAAAACAGCGAGAGTTGAGCAGGATTTTCACAGTTTAAAACAGCGAGAGGTGAGCTGGGATTTTCACAGTTAAAAACAGCGAGAGGAGAGCTGGGATTTTCACAGTTTAAAACAGCCAGAGGAGAGCAGGATTTTCACATTTTAAAACAGTGAGAGCTGACCCTGAATTTCACAGATTAAAACAGCGAGAGTTGAGCAGGATTTTCACAGTTTAAAACAGCGAGAGGAGAGCAGGATTTTCACAGTTTAAAACAGCGAGCGGGGAACAGGATTTTCACAGTTTAAAACAGTGGGAGGAGAGCAGGATTTTCACAGTTTAAAACAGCGAGAGGAAAGCAGGATTTTCACTGTTTCAAACAGCGAGAGGAGAGCAGGATTTTCACAGTTTAAAACAGCCAGAGGAGAGCAGGTATTTTGCAGTTTAAAACAGCGAGAGGAGAGCCAGGATTTTCACAGTTTAATTCAGCCAGAGGAGAGAAGGATATTCACGGATTAAAACAGCGAGTGGAGAGCAGGAATTTCACGGTTTGAAACAGCGAGAGTAGAGCTGGGATTTTCACCGTTTAAAACAGCGTGAAGTGAGCAGGATTTTCACAGTTTAAAGCAGTGAGAGGTGAGCAGGATTTTCTCAGTTTAAAACAGCGAGAGGTGAGAAGGGATTTTCACAGTTTAAAACAGTGAGAGGGGAGCAGGATTTTCAGAGTTCAAAACAGCGAGAGTAGAGCTGGGATTTTCACACTTTAAAACTGTGAGAAGTGAGCAGGATTTTCACAGTTTAAAACAGCGAGAGGAAAGCAGGATTTTCACAGTTTAAAACACCGAGAGGAGAGCAGGATTTTCACAGTTTTAATCAGCGAGAGGGGAGCCGCGATTTTCGCAGGTTTGAAACAGCCAGAGGAGCGGAGGATTTTCACTGTGTAAAACAGCGAAAGGAGAGCAGGAATTTCACAGTTTAAAACAGCGAGAGTAGAGCTGGGATTTTCACAATATTGAAGCAGCCAGAGGGGAGCAGGATTTTCACATTTTAAAACAGCAAGAGGAGAGCAGGATTTTCACAGGTTAAAACAGCGAGAGAAGAGCACGATTTTCACAATATAAAACAGCGAGAGGTGTGCAGTATTTTCACAGTTTAAAACCGCGAGAGACATCTGGATTTTCACAGTTTAAAACAGCGAGAGGGAAGCAGGATTTTCGCAGTTTAAAACAGCGAGAGTAGAGCCGGGATTTTCACATTTTAAAACAGCCAGAGGAGAGCAGGATTTTCACTGTTTAAAACAGCGAGAGGAGAGCAGGAATTTCACAGTTTAAAACAGCGAGAGGAGAGCAGGATTTTCACTGTTTAAAACAGCGAGAGCGAAGAAGGATTGTCGTAGGTTTAAACAGCGAGAGGAGTGCTGGGATTTTCACAGTTTAAAACAGGGAGTTGTTGGCCAGGATTTTTGCATTTTAAAACAGCGAGAGGCAAGCAGGATTTTCACAGGTTAAATCTGCGAGAGAAGAGCACGATTTTCACAGTATAAAACAGCGAGAGGTGTGCAGTATTTTCACAGTTTAAAACCGCGAGAGTCATCTGGATTTTCACAGTTTAAAACAGCGAGAGGGAAGCAGGATTTTCTCAGTTTAAAACAGTGAGAGGAGAGCAGGATTTTCACAGTTTAAAACAGCGAGAGAAGAGCAGCATTTTCACAGTCTAAAACAACGAGAGGTGAGCTGTAATTTTTACCGTTTGAAACAGCGAGAGGATTGCTGCGATTTTCACAGTTGAAAACAGGGAGATGTTGGCCAGGATTTTCGCATTTTAAAACAGCGAGAGGACAGCTGAATTTTCACAGGTTAAAACAGCGAGAGGAGAGCAGGATTTTCACAATATAAAACAGCGAGAGGTGTGCAGTATTTTCACAGTTTAAAACCGCGAGAGACATCTGGATTTAAACAGTTTAAAACAGCGAGAGGGAAGCAGGATTTTCGCAGTTTGAAACAGTGAGAGGAGAGCCGGGATTTTCACATTTTAAAAGAGCCAGAGGAGAGCCCGATATTCAAAGTTTAAAACACCGAGAGGAGAGCAGGATTTTCACAGTTTTAATCAGCGAGAGGGGAGCCGCGATTTTCACAGTTTTGAAACAGCCAGAGGAGCGGAGGATTTTCACTGTGTAAAACAGCGAAAGGAGAGCAGGAATTTCACTGTTTAAAACAGCGAGAGTAGAGCCGGGATTTTCACATTTTAAAACAGCCAGAGGAGAGCAGGATTTTCACTGTTTAAAACAGCGAGAGGAGAGCAGGAATTTCACAGTTTAAAACAGCGAGAGGAGAGCAGGATTTTCACTGTTTAAAACAGCGAGAGCGAAGAAGGATTGTCGTAGGTTTAAACAGCGAGAGGAGTGCTGGGATTTTCACAGTTTAAAACAGGGAGTTGTTGGCCAGGATTTTTGCATTTTAAAACAGCGAGAGGCAAGCAGGATTTTCACAGGTTAAATCTGCGAGAGAAGAGCACGATTTTCACAGTATAAAACAGCGAGAGGTGTGCAGTATTTTCACAGTTTAAAACCGCGAGAGACATCTGGATTTTCACAGTTTAAAACAGCGAGAGGGAAGCAGGATTTTCGCAGTTTAAAACAGTGAGAGGAGAGCCAGGATTTTCACGGTATAAAACAGCGAGCGGAGATTCGGATTTTCACAGTTTAAAACAGCGAGAGTTGAGCAGGATTTTCACAGTTTAAAACAGCGAGAGGTGAGCTGGGATTTTCACAGTTAAAAACAGCGAGAGGAGAGCTGGGATTTTAACAGTTTAAAACAGCCAGAGGAGAGCAGGATTTTCACATTTTAAAACAGTCAGAGCTGACCCTGAATTTCACAGATTAAAACAGCGAGAGTTGAGCAGGATTTTCACAGTTTAAAACAGCGAGAGGAGAGCAGGATTTTCACAGTTTAAAACAGCGAGAGGAGAGCAGTGTTTTCACAGATTAAAACAGCGAGAGGAGAGCAGGATATTCACAGTTTAAAACAGAGAGAGGAGAGCAGGAATTTCACGGTTTAAAACTGCGAGAGGAGAGCAGTTTTTCACAGTTTAAAACAGCGAGAGGAGAGCAGGATTTTCACTGTTTCAAACAGCGAGAGGAGAGCAGGATTTTCACAGTTTAAAACAGCCAGAGGAGAGCAGGTATTTTGCAGTTTAAAACAGCGAGAGGAGAGCCAGGATTTTCACAGTTTAATTCAGCCAGAGGAGAGAAGGATATTCACGGATTAAAACAGCGAGTGGAGAGCAGGAATTTCACGGTTTGAAACAGCGAGAGTAGAGCTGGGATTTTCACCGTTTAAAACAGCGTGAAGTGAGCAGGATTTTCACAGTTTAAAGCACTGAGAGGTGAGCAGGATTTTCTCAGTTTAAGATAGCGAGAGGAGAGCAGGGTTTTAACTGTTTAAAACAGCGAGAGGAGAGCAGGAATTTCATAGTTTAAAGCAGCGAGGGTAGAGCTGGGATTTTCACACTTTAAAACTGTGAGAAGTGAGCAGGATTTTCACAGTTTAAAACAGCGAGAGTAGAGCTGTGATTTTAACCGTTTAAAACAGCACGAAGTGAGCAGCATTTTCACTGTTTACAGCTGTGAGAGGTGAGCAGGAATTTCACAGTTTAAAACAGCGAGAGGAGAGCAGGAATTTCACAGTTTAAAACAGCGAGAGGAGAGCCGGGATTTTCACAGTATTGAATTAGCCAGAGGGGAGCAGGATTTTCACTGTTTAAAACAGCGAGCAGAGAGCCAGATTTTCACACTTTAAAACTATGCGAGGTGAGCACGATTTTCACAGTGTAAAACAACGAGAGGAGAGCTGTGATTTTTACCATTTCAAACACCAAGAGGAGTGCTGTGATTTTCACAGTTCAAAACAGGGAGTTGTTGGCCAGGATTTTCGCATTTTAAAACAGCGAGAGGCAAGCAGGAATTTCACAGGTTAAATCTGCGAGAGAAGAGCACGTTTTTCACAATATAAAACAGCGAGAGGTTGCAGTATTTTCACAGTTTAAAACCGCGAGAGACATCTGGATTTTCACAGTTTAAAACAGTGAGAGGGAAGCAGGATTTTCGCAGTTTAAAACAGCGAGAGGAGAGCAGGATTTTCACAGGTTAAATCTGCGAGAGAAGAGCACGATTTTCACAATATAAAGCAGCGAGAGGTGTGCAGTATTTTCACAGTTTAAAACCGCGAGAGACATCTGGATTTTCACATTTTAAAACAGCGATAGGGAAGCAGGATTTTCACAGGTTAAAACAGTGAGAGGAGACCCTGAATTTCACAGTTTAAAACAGCGAGAGGAGAGCAGGAATTACACAGTTTAAAACAGCGAGAGTAGAGCTGTGATTTTAACCGTTTAAAACAGCACGAAGTGAGCAGCATTTTCACTGTTTACAGCTGTGAGAGGTGAGCAGGAATTTCACAGTTTAAAACAGCGAGAGGAGAGCAGGAATTTCACAGTTTAAAACAGCGAGAGGAGAGCCGGGATTTTCACAGTATTGAATTAGCCAGAGGGGAGCAGGATTTTCACTGTTTAAAACAGCGAGCAGAGAGCCAGATTTTCACACTTTAAAACTATGCGAAGTGAGCACGATTTTCACAGTGTAAAACAACGAGAGGAGAGCTGTGATTTTTACCATTTCAAACACCAAGAGGAGTGCTGTGATTTTCACAGTTCAAAACAGGGAGTTGTTGGCCAGGATTTTCGCATTTTAAAACAGCGAGAGGCAAGCAGGAATTTCACAGGTTAAATCTGCGAAAGAAGAGCACGTTTTTCACAATATAAAACAGCGAGAGGTTGCAGTATTTTCACAGTTTAAAACCGCGAGAGACATCTGGATTTTCACAGTTTAAAACAGTGAGAGGGAAGCAGGATTTTCGCAGTTTAAAACAGCGAGAGGAGAGCAGGATTTTCACAGGTTAAATCTGCGAGAGAAGAGCACGATTTTCACAATATAAAGCAGCGAGAGGTGTGCAGTATTTTCACAGTTTAAAACCGCGAGAGACATCTGGATTTTCACATTTTAAAACAGCGATAGGGAAGCAGGATTTTCACAGGTTAAAACAGTGAGAGGAGACCCTGAATTTCACAGTTTAAAACAGCGAGAGGAGAGCAGGAATTACACAGTTTAAAACAGCGAGAGTAGAGCTGTGATTTTAACCGTTTAAAACAGCACGAAGTGAGCAGCATTTTCACTGTTTACAGCTGTGAGAGGTGAGCAGGAATTTCACAGTTTAAAACAGCGAGAGGAGAGCAGGAATTTCACAGTTTAAAACAGCGAGAGGAGAGCCGGGATTTTCACAGTTTGGAAACAGCCAGAGGGGAGCAGGATTTTCACTGTTTAAAACAGCGAGCAGAGAGCTGGATTTTCACACTTTAAAACTATGCGAGGTGAGCACGATTTTCACAGTGTAAAACAACGAGAGGAGAGCTGTGATTTTTACCATTTCAAACACCGAGAGGAGTGCTGTGATTTTCACTGTTGAAAACAGGGAGTTGTTGGCCAGGATTTCCGCATTTTAAAACAGCGAGAGGCAAGCAGGAATTTCACAGGTTAAATCTGCGAGAGAAGAGCACGTTTTTCACAATATAAAACAGCGAGCGGTGCGCAGTATTTTCACAGTTTAATACCGCGAGAGACATCTGGATTTTCACAGTTTAAAACAGCGAGAGGGAAGCAGGATTTTCGCAGTTTGAAACAGTGAGAGGAGAGCCGGGATTTTCACATTTTAAAAGAACCTGAGGAGAGCAGGATTTTCACAGTTTAAAACAGTGAGAGGAGAGCAGCATTTTCACAGTGTAAAACAGCGAGAAGAGAGCTGTGATTTTTACCGTTTCAAACAGCGAGAGGAGTGCTGCGATTTTCACAGTTGAAAACAGGGAGATGTTGGCCAGGATTTTCGCAATTTAAAACAGCGAGAGGAGAGCAGGATTTTCGCAGGTTAAAACAGCGAGAGGGAAGCAGGACTTTCGCAGTTTAAAACAGCGAGAGGAGAGCCGGGATTTTCACATTTTAAAAGTGCCAGAGGAGAGCCCGATATTCACAGTTTAAAACACCGAGAGGTGAGCTGGGATTTTCACAGTTTAAAACAGCGAGAGGTGAGCTGGGATTTTCACAGTTTAAAACATCGAGAGGAGAGCAGGTTTTTCATAGATTAAAACAGCGAGAGGAGAGCAGGAGTTTCAGAGTTTTAAACAGCGTGAGGAGAGCAGGGTTTTCACAGTTTAAAACAGCGAGAGGAGAGCAGGGATTTCACAGTTTAAAACAATGAGTGGTGAGAAGGATTTAAACAGTTTAAAACAGCGAGATGGTAGCAGGGTTCTCTCAGTTTTAAACAACGAGAGGTGAGCCAGGATTTTCACAGATTAAAACAGCGAGAGCAGAGCAGGAATTTCAAAGCTTAAAACAGCTAGAGGAGAGCAGGAATTTCACAGTTTAAAACAGCGATAGGAGAGCTGGGTTTTCACAGTTTAAAACAGCGAGAGGAGTGCAGGGTTTTCACAGTTTAAAACTGCGAGAGGACAGCTGGGGATTCACAGTTTAAAACAGCGAAAGGAGACCCTGGATTATCAGAGCTTTAAACAGGGAGAGGAGTGCCGGATTTTATGAGTTTTAAACAGCGAGAAGATAGTCGGCTATTCACTGTTTAAAAAAGCGAGAGGACAGCACGATTTTCACAGGTTAAAACAGCGAGAGGGGAGCAGGGTTTTCAAAGTTTAAAACAGCGAGAGGAGAGCAGGAATTTCACAGTTTAAAACAGCGAGAGGAGAGCAGGGTTATCACAGTTTAAAACAACGAGAGTTGAGCAGTTTTTTCACAGTTTAAAACAGCGAGAGGAGAGCAGGGTTTTCATAGTTTAAAACAGCGAGAGTAGAGGAGGAATTTCACAGTTTAAAACACGAGAGGTGAGCAGGTTTTTCACAGTTTAAAACACCGAGAGGAGAGCAGGATTTTCACAGTTTAAAACAGCGAGAGGAGAGCCGGGATTTTCACAGTATTGAATTAGCCAGAGGGGAGCAGGATTTTCACTGTTTAAAACAGCGAGCAGAGAGCCAGATTTTCACACTTTAAAACTATGCGAAGTGAGCACGATTTTCACAGTGTAAAACAACGAGAGGAGAGCTGTGATTTTTACCATTTCAAACACCAAGAGGAGTGCTGTGATTTTCACAGTTCAAAACAGGGAGTTGTTGGCCAGGATTTTCGCATTTTAAAACAGCGAGAGGCAAGCAGGAATTTCACAGGTTAAATCTGCGAGAGAAGAGCACGTTTTTCACAATATAAAACAGCGAGAGGTTGCAGTATTTTCACAGTTTAAAACCGCGAGAGTCATCTGGATTTTCACAGTTTAAAACAGTGAGAGGGAAGCAGGATTTTCGCAGTTTAAAACAGCGAGAGGAGAGCAGGATTTTCACAGGTTAAATCTGCGAGAGAAGAGCACGATTTTCACAATATAAAGCAGCGAGAGGTGTGCAGTATTTTCACAGTTTAAAACCGCGAGAGACATCTGGATTTTCACATTTTAAAACAGCGATAGGGAAGCAGGATTTTCACAGGTTAAAACAGTGAGAGGAGACCCTGAATTTCACAGTTTAAAACAGCGAGAGGAGAGCAGGAATTACACAGTTTAAAACAGCGAGAGTAGAGCTGTGATTTTAACCGTTTAAAACAGCACGAAGTGAGCAGCATTTTCACTGTTTACAGCTGTGAGAGGTGAGCAGGAATTTCACAGTTTAAAACAGCGAGAGGAGAGCAGGAATTTCACAGTTTAAAACAGCGAGAGGAGAGCCGGGATTTTCACAGTTTGGAAACAGCCAGAGGGGAGCAGGATTTTCACTGTTTAAAACAGCGAGCAGAGAGCTGGATTTTCACACTTTAAAACTATGCGAGGTGAGCACGATTTTCACAGTGTAAAACAACGAGAGGAGAGCTGTGATTTTTACCATTTCAAACACCGAGAGGAGTGCTGTGATTTTCACTGTTGAAAACAGGGAGTTGTTGGCCAGGATTTCCGCATTTTAAAACAGCGAGAGGCAAGCAGGAATTTCACAGGTTAAATCTGCGAGAGAAGAGCACGATTTTCACAATATAAAGCAGCGAGAGGTGTGCAGTATTTTCACAGTTTAATACCGCGAGAGACATCTGGATTTTCACAGTTTAAAACAGCGAGAGGGAAGCAGGATTTTCGCAGTTTGAAACAGTGAGAGGAGAGCCGGGATTTTCACATTTTAAAAGAACCTGAGGAGAGCAGGATTTTCACAGTTTAAAACAGTGAGAGGAGAGCAGCATTTTCACAGTGTAAAACAGCGAGAAGAGAGCTGTGATTTTTACCGTTTCAAACAGCGAGAGGAGTGCTGCGATTTTCACAGTTGAAAACAGGGAGATGTTGGCCAGGATTTTCGCAATTTAAAACAGCGAGAGGAGAGCAGGATTTTCGCAGGTTAAAACAGCGAGAGGGAAGCAGGACTTTCGCAGTTTAAAACAGCGAGAGGAGAGCCGGGATTTTCACATTTTAAAAGTGCCAGAGGAGAGCCCGATATTCACAGTTTAAAACACCGAGAGGTGAGCTGGGATTTTCACAGTTTAAAACAGCGAGAGGTGAGCTGGGATTTTCACAGTTTAAAACATCGAGAGGAGAGCAGGTTTTTCATAGATTAAAACAGCGAGAGGAGAGCAGGAGTTTCAGAGTTTTAAACAGCGTGAGGAGAGCAGGGTTTTCACAGTTTAAAACAGCGAGAGGAGAGCAGGGATTTCACAGTTTAAAACAATGAGTGGTGAGAAGGATTTAAACAGTTTAAAACAGCGAGATGGTAGCAGGGTTCTCTCAGTTTTAAACAACGAGAGGTGAGCCAGGATTTTCACAGATTAAAACAGCGAGAGCAGAGCAGGAATTTCAAAGCTTAAAACAGCGAGAGGAGAGCAGGAATTTCACAGTTTAAAACAGCGATAGGAGAGCTGGGTTTTCACAGTTTAAAACAGCGAGAGGAGTGCAGGGTTTTCACAGTTTAAAACTGCGAGAGGACAGCTGGGGATTCACAGTTTAAAACAGCGAAAGGAGACCCTGGATTATCAGAGCTTTAAACAGCGAGAGGAGTGCCGGATTTTCTGAGTTTTAAACAGCGAGAAGATAGTCGGCTATTCACTGTTTAAAAAAGCGAGAGGACAGCACGATTTTCACAGGTTAAAACAGCGAGAGGGGAGCAGGGTTTTCAAAGTTTAAAACAGCGAGAGGAGAGCAGGAATTTCACAGTTTAAAACAGCGAGAGGAGAGCAGGGTTATCACAGTTTAAAACAACGAGAGTTGAGCAGTTTTTTCACAGTTTAAAACAGCGAGAGGAGAGCAGGGTTTTCATAGTTTAAAACAGCGAGAGTAGAGGAGGAATTTCACAGTTTAAAACACGAGAGGTGAGCAGGTTTTTCACAGTTTAAAACACCGAGAGGAGAGCAGGATTTTCACAGTTTAAAACACCGAGAGGAGAGCAGGATTTTCACAGTTTAAAACAGCCAGAGGAGAGCAGGATTTTCACAGTTTAAAACAGCGAGAGGAGAGCAGGAATTTCACAGATTAAAACAGCGAGAGGAGAGCAGGAATTTTACAGTTTAAAACAGCGAGAGTAGAGCAGGATTTTCACAGTTTAAAGCAGTGAGAGGTGAGCAGGATTTTCTCAGTTTAAAACAGCGTGAAGTGAGCAGGATTTTCACAGTTTAAAGCAGTGAGAGGTGAGCAGGATTTTCTCAGTTTAAAACTGCGAGAGGTGAGCAGGATTTTCACAGTTTAAAACAGCGAGAGGAGAGCAGGGTTTTCACAGTTTAAAACAGCGAGAGTAGAGGAGGAATTACACAGTTTAAAACACGAGAGGTGAGCAGGTTTTTCACACTTTAAAACAGTGAGAGGAGAGCAGGGTTTTCACAGTTTAAAACAGCGAGAGGAAGGCAGGGTTTTCACATTTTAAAACAGCGAGAGGTGAGCAGGAATTTCACAGTTTAAAACAGCGAGAGGAGAGCAGGAATTTCACAGTTTTAAAACAGCGAGAGGAGAGCAGTGTTTTCACATTTTAAAACAGCGAGAGGTGAGCCGGGTTTTCACTATTTCAAACAACACAAGAGGGCCGGATTTTCACAGTTTAAAATAGCGAGCGGAGAGCAGGATATTCACAGTTTAAAACAGCGAGTGGAGAGCAGGAATTTCACAGTTTAAAACAGCGAGAGGAGAGCAGGAATTTCACAGTTTAAAACAGCGAGAGGAGAGCAGGGTTTTCACAATTTAAATCAACGAGCGGTGAGCAGGTTTTTCACAGTTTAAAACAGCGAGAGGAGAGCAGTGCTTTCACAGTTTAAAATACCGAGAGGAGAACTGGTTTTTCACAGTTTAAAACAGCGAGAGGAGAGCAGTGTTTTCACAGTTTAAAAGAGCGAGAGGAGAACTGGTTTTTCACAGTTTCAAACAGCGAGAGGAGAGCAGTGTTTTCACAGTTTAAAATAGCGAGAGGAGAGCAGGAATTTCACAGTTTAAAACAGTGAGACGAGAGCAGCGTTTTCACATTTTGAAACAGCAAGAGGAGAGCAGGAATTTCACAGTTTAAAACAGCGAGAGGAGAGCAGGGTTATCACAGTTTAAAACAACGAGAGGTGAGCAGGTTTTTCACAGTTTAAAACAGAGAGATGAAAACAGGTTTTTCACAGTTTAAAACAGCGAGAGTAGAGCCGGATTTTCAGAGCTTAAAACAGCGAGAGGAGAGCAGGAATTTCACAGTTTAAAACAGCGAGAAGAGTGCAGGGTTTTCAAAGTATAAAACAGCGAGAGGAGAGATGGAATTTCACAGTTTAAAACAGCGAGAGGAGGGCAGGAATTTCACAGTTTAAAACAGCAAGAGGAGAGCAGGAATTTCACAGTTTAAAACAGCGAGAGGAGAGCAGGAATTTCACAATTTAAAACAGCGAGAGGAGAGCAGGAATTTCACAGTTTAAAACAGCGAGAGGAGAGCAGGTTTTTCACAGTTTAAAACAGCGAGAGAACAGCACGATTTTCACTGTTTGAAACAGCGAGAGGAGAGCAGGAATTTCACAGTTTAAAACCGCGAGAGGAGAGCAGGGTTTTCACAGTTTAAAACAGCGAGAGGAGAGCAGGGTTTTCACCTTTTAAAACAGCGAGAGGAGAGCAGGGTTTTCTCAGTTTAAAACAGCGAGTGGAGAGCAGGGTTTTCACAGTTTAAAACAGCGAGAGGAGAGCAGGAATTTCACAGTTTAAAACAACGAGAGGTGAGCAGATTTTTCTCAGTTTAAAACAGAGAGAGGAGAACAGGGTTTTCACAGTTTAAAACAGAAAGAGGTGAGCAGGTTTTTCACAGTTTAAAACAGCGAGAGGAGAGCATGTTTTTAACAGTTTAAAACAGCAAGAAGTGAGCAGGGATTTCACAGTTTAAAACAGCGAGAGGAGAGCAGGGTTTTCACAGTTTAAAACAGCGAGAGGAGAGCAGGAATTTCACAGTTTCAAAACAGCGAGAAGAGAGCAGTGTTTTCGCATTTTAAAACAGCGAGAGGTGAGCCGGGTTTTCACTATTTCAAACAACACAAGAGGGCCGGATTTTCACAGTTTAAAATAGCGAGCGGAGAGCAGGATATTCACAGTTTAAAACAGCGAGAGGTGAGCAGGAATTTCACAGTTTAAAACAGCAAGAGGAGGGCAAGAATTTCACAGATTAAAACAGCGAGAGGAGAGCCGGGTTTTCACTGTTTCAAACAACACAAGAGGGCCGGAATTTTCACAGTTTAAAATAGCGAGCGGAGAGCAGGATTTTTTTAGTTTAAAACAGCGAGAGGAGAGCTGGATTTTCACAGCTTATAACAGCGAGAGGAGAGCAGGAATTTCACAGTTTAAAACAGCCAGAGGAGAGCAGGGTTTTCACAGTTTAAAACAGCGAGAGGAGAGCAGGAATTTCACAGTTTAAAACAGTGAGAGGAGAGCAGGGTTATCACAGTTTAAAACAACGAGAGGTGAGCAGGTTTTTCACAGTTTAAAACAGAGAGATGAAAACAGGGTTTTCACAGTTTAAAACAGCGAGAGGAGAGCAGGATTTTCACAGTTTAAAACAGCGAGAGGAGAGCAGGAATTTCACAGTTTAAAACAGCGAGAAGAGTGCAGGGTTTTCAAAGTATAAAACAGCGAGAGGAGAGATGGAATTTCACAGTTTAAAACAGCGAGAGGAGAGCAGGAATTTCACAGTTTAAAACAGCAAGAGGAGAGCAGGAATTTCACAGTTTAAAACAGCGAGAGGAGAGCAGGAATTTCACAATTTAAAACAGCGAGAGGAGAGCAGGAATTTCACAGTTTAAAACAGCAAGAGGAGAGCAGGAATTTCACAGTTAAAATAGGCGAGAGGAGAGCAGGTTTTTCACAGTTTAAAACAGCGAGAGAAGAGCACGATTTTCACATTTTAAAACAGCGAGAGGAGAGCAGGAATTTCACAGTTTAAAACAGCGAGAGGAGAGCAGGGTTTTCACAGTTTAAAACAGCGAGAGGAGAGCAGGGTTTTCACCTTTTAAAACAGCGAGAGGAGAGCAGGATTTTCTCAGTTTAAAACAGCGAGTGGAGAGCAGGGTTTTCACAGTTTAAAACAGCGAGAGGAGAGCAGGAATTTCACAGTTTAAAACAACGAGAGGTGAGCAGATTTTTCTCAGTTTAAAACAGAGAGAGGAGAACAGGGTTTTCACAGTTTAAAACAGAAAGAGGTGAGCAAGTTTTTCACAGTTTAAAACAGCGAGAGGAGAGCGTGTTTTTCACAGTTTAAAACAGCAAGAAGTGAGCAGGGATTTCAGAGTTTTAAACAGCGAGAGGAGAGCAGGTTTTTCACAGTTTAAAACAGCGAGAGGAGACCCAGGATTATCAGAGTTTTAAACAGCGAGAGGAGTGCCGGATTTTCTGAGTTTAAAACAGCGAGAGGAGAGCAGGAATTTCACAGTTTAAAACAGCGAGAGGAGAGCAGGGTTTTCACAGTTTAAAACAGCGAGAGTAGAGGAGGAATTTCACAGGTTAAAACACAAGAGGTGAGCAGGTTTTTCACAGTTCAAAACAGTGAGAGGAGAGCAGGGTTTTCACAGTTTAAAACAGCGAGAGGAAGGCAGGGTTTTCACATTTTAAAACAGCGAGAGGTGAGCAGGAATTTCACAGTTTAAAACAGCGAGAGGAGAGCAGGAATTTCACAGTTTTAAAACAGCGAGAGGAGAGCAGTGTTTTCGCA
Organism: Isurus oxyrinchus; assembly: GCA_026770705.1. Taxonomy (NCBI): domain Eukaryota; kingdom Metazoa; phylum Chordata; class Chondrichthyes; order Lamniformes; family Lamnidae; genus Isurus; species Isurus oxyrinchus. The sequence goes on from JANJGN010000081.1 coordinate 260,856, forward strand.
TTTTAAAACAGCGAGAGGTGACCCGGTTTTCACTATTTCAAACAACACAAGAGGGCCGGATTTTCACAGTTTAAAATAGCGAGCGGAGAGCAGGATATTCACAGTTTAAAACAGCGAGAGGTGAGCAGGAATTTCACAGTTTAAAACAGCAAGAGGAGGGCAAGAATTTCACAGATTAAAACAGCGAGAGGAGAGCCGGGTTTTCACTGTTTCAAACAACACAAGAGGGCCGGAATTTTCACAGTTTAAAATAGTGAGCGGAGAGCAGGATTTTTTTAGTTTAAAACAGCGAGAGGAGAGCTGGATTTTCACAGCTTATAACAGTGAGAGGAGAGCAGGAATTTCACAGTTTAAAACAGCCAGAGGAGAGCAGGGTTTTCACAGTTTAAAACAGCGAGAGGAGAGCAGGAATTTCACAGTTTAAAACATTGAGAGGAGAGCAGGTTTTTCATAGATTAAAACAGCGAGAGGAGAGCAGGAGTTTCAGAGTTTTAAACAGCGAGAGGAGAGCAGGGTTTTCACAGTTTAAAACAGCGAGAGGAGAGCATGGATTTCACAGTTTAAAACAATGAGTGGTGGGAAGGATTTAAACAGTTTAAAACAACGAGATGGTAGCAGGGTTCTCTCAGTTTTAAACAACGATAGGTGAGCCAGGATTTTCACAGATTAAAACAGCGAGAGCAGAGTAGGAATTTCAAAGCTTAAAGCAGCGAGAGGAGAGCCGGGTTTTCACTATTTCAAACAACACAAGAGGGCCAGATTTTCACAGTTTAAAATAGCGAGCGGAGAGCAGGATATTCACAGTTTAAAACAGCGAGTGGAGAGCAGAAATTTCACAGTTTAAAACAGCGAGAGGAGAGCAGGAATTTCACAGTTTAAAACAGCGAGAGGAGAGCAGGATTTTCACAGTTTAAAACAGCGAGTGGAGAGCAGAAATTTCACAGTTTAAAACAGCGAGAGGAGAGCAGGAATTTCACAGTTTAAAACAGCGAGAGGAGAGCAGGATTTTCACAATTTAAATCAACGAGCAGTGAGCAGGTTTTTCACAGTTTAAAACAGCGAGAGGAGAGCAGTGCTTTCACAGTTTAAAACAGCGAGAGGAGAACTGGTTTTTCACAGTTTATAACAGCGAGAGGAGAGCAGTGTTTTCACAGTTTAAAATAGCGAGAGGAGAGCAGGAATTTCACAGTTAAAAACAGTGTGACGAGAGCAGCGTTTTCACATTTTAAAACAGCAAGAGGAGAGCAGGAATTTCACAGTTTAAAACAGTGAGAGGAGAGCAGGGTTATCACAGTTTAAAACAACGAGAGGTGAGCAGGTTTTTCACAGTTTAAAACAGAGAGATGAAAACAGGGTTTTCACAGTTTAAAACAGCGAGAGTAGAGCAGGATTTTCACAGTTTAAAACAGCGAGAGGAGAGCAGGAATTTCACAGTTTAAAACAGCGAGAAGAGTGCCGGGTTTTCAAAGTATAAAACAGCGAGAGGAGAGATGGAATTTCACAGTTTAAAACAGCGAGAGGAGAGCAGGAATTTCACAGTTTAAAACAGCAAGAGGAGAGCAGGAATTTCACAGTTTAAAACAGCGAGAGGAGAGCAGGGATTTCACAATTTTAAACAGCGAGAGGAGAGCAGGAATTTCACAGTTTAAAACAGCAACAGGAGAGCAGGAATTTCACAGTTTAAAACAGCGAGAGGAGAGCAGGTTTTTCACAGTTTAAAACAGCGAGAGAACAGCACGATTTTCACAGTTTAAAACAGCGAGAGGAGAGCAGGAATTTCACAGTTTAAAACAGCGAGAGGAGAGCAGGGTTTTCACCTTTTAAAACAGCGAGAGGAGAGCAGGATTTTCTCAGTTTAAAACAGCGAGTGGAGAGCAGGGTTTTCACAGTTTAAAACAGCGAGAGGAGAGCAGGAATTTCACAGTTTAAAACAACGAGAGGTGAGCAGATTTTTCTCAGTTTAAAACAGAGAGAGGAGAACAGGGTTTTCACAGTTTAAAACAGAAAGAGGTGAGCAGGTTTTTCACAGTTTAAAACAGCGAGAGGAGAGCGTGTTTTTCACAGTTTAAAACAGCAAGAAGTGAGCAGGGATTTCACAGTTTTAAACAGCGAGAGGAGAGCAGGTATTTCACAGTTTAAAACAGCGAGAGGAGACCCAGGATTATCAGAGTTTTAAACAGCGAGAGGAGTGCCGGATTTTCTGAGTTTAAAACAGCGAGAGGACAGCATGATTTTCAGAGTTTAAAACAGCGAGAGGAGAGCCGGAATTTCACAGTTTAAAACAGCGAGAGGAGAGCAGGGTTTTCACAGTTTAAAACAGCGAGAGTAGAGGAGGAATTTCACAGTTTAAAACACAAGAGGTGAGCAGGTTTTTCACAGTTCAAAACAGTGAGAGGAGAGCAGGGTTTTCACAGTTTAAAACAGCGAGAGGAAGGCAGGGTTTTCACATTTTAAAACAGCGAAAGGTGAGCAGGAATTTCACAGTTTAAAACAGCGAGAGGAGAGCAGGAATTTCACAGTTTTAAAACAGCGAGAGGAGAGCAGTGTTTTCGCATTTTAAAACAGCGAGAGGTGAGCCGGGTTTTCACTATTTCAAACAACACAAGAGGGCCGGATTTTCACAGTTTAAAATAGCGAGCGGAGAGCAGGATATTCACAGTTTAAAACAGCGAGAGGTGAGCAGGAATTTCACAGTTTAAAACAACAAGAGGAGGGCAAGAATTTCACAGATTAAAACAGCGAGAGGAGAGCCGGGTTTTCACTGTTTCAAACAACACAAGAGGGCCGGAATTTTCACAGTTTAAAATAGCGAGCGGAGAGCAGGATTTTTTTAGTTTAAAACAGCGAGAGGAGAGCTGGATTTTCACCGCTTATAACAGCGAGAGGAGAGCAGGAATTTCACAGTTTAAAACAGCCAGAGGAGAGCAGGGTTTTCACAGTTTAAAACATCGAGAGGAGAGCAGGTTTTTCATAGATTAAAACAGCGAGAGGAGAGCAGGAGTTTCAGAGTTTTAAACAGCGAGAGGAGAGCAGGGTTTTCACAGTTTAAAACAGCGAGAGGAGAGCATGGATTTCACAGTTTAAAACAATGAGTGGTGAGAAGGATTTAAACAGTTTAAAACAGCGAGATGGTAGCAGGGTTCTCTCAGTTTTAAACAACGATACGTGAGCCAGGATTTTCACAGATTAAAACAGCGAGAGCAGAGTAGGAATTTCAAAGCTTAAAACAGCGAGAGGAAGCAGGAATTTCACAGTTTAAAACAGCGATAGGAGAGCTGGGATTTTCACATTTTAAAACATCGAGAGTAGAGCTGGGATTTTCACAGTCTAAAACAGCGAGAGGAGAGCAGCATTTTCACAGTGTAAAACAACGAGAAGAGAGCTGTGATTTTTACCGTTTCAAACAGCGAGAGGAGTGCTGCGATTTTCACAGTTGAAAACAGGGAGATGTTGGCCAGGATTTTCGCATTTTAAAACAGCGAGAGGCAAGCAGGATTTTCACAGGTTAAATCTGCGAGAGAAGAGCACGATTTTCACAATATAACACAGCGAGAGGTGTGCAGTATTTTCACAGTTTAAAACCGCGAGACACATCTGGATTTTCACAGTTTAAAACAGCGAGAGGAGAGCTGGGATTTTCACAGTTTAAAACAGCGAGAGGGAAGCAGGATTTTCGCAGGTTAAAACAGCGAGAGGAGAGCCGGGATTTTCACAGATTTAAACAGCGAGAGGGAAGCAGGAATTTCACAGTTTAAAACAGCGAGAGGAGAGCCGGATTTTCAGTCTAAAACAGCGAGAGGAGAGCCGGGATTTTCACAGTGTAAAACAACGAGAAGAGAGCTGTGATTTTTAGCGTTTCAAACAGCGAGAGGAGTGCTGCGATTTTCATAGTTGAAAACAGCGAGATGATGGCCAGGATTTTCGAAATTTAAAACAACAAGAGGAGAGCAGGATTTTCACAGGTTAAAACAGCGAGAGGTGTGCAGTATTTTCACAGTTTAAAACCGCGAGAGACATCTGGATTTTCACAGTTTAAAACAGCGAGAGGAAAGCCGGATTTTCGCAGTTTGATACAGTGAGAGGAGAGCCGGGATTTTCACAGTTTTAAACAGCGAGAGGGAAGCAGGATTTTCGCAGTTTGAAACAATGAGAGGAGAGCCGGGATTTTCACATTTTAAAAGAGCCAGAGGAGAGCAGGATTTTCACAGTTTAAAACACCGAGAGGTGAGCTGGGAATTTCACAGTTTAAAACAGCGAGAGGTGAGCTGGGATTTACACAGTTTAAAACAGCCAGAGGAGAGCCGGATTTTCACAGTTTAAAAGACTGAGAGCTGACCCTGAATTTCACAGTTTAAAACAGAGAGAGGTGAGCTGGGATTTTCACCCTTTAAATCTGTGAGAAGTGAGCAGGATTTTCACATTTTAAGACAGCGAGAGGCAAGCAGGATTTTCACAGGTTAAATCTGCGAGAGAAGAGCACGATTTTCACAAAATAAAACAGCGAGAGGTGTGCAGTATTTTCACAGTTTAAAACCGCGAGAGACAGCTGGATTTTCACAGTTTAAAACAGCGGGAGGGAAGCTGGATTTTTGCAGTTTGAAACAGTGAGAGAAGAGCCGGGATTTTCACATTTTAAAAGAGCCAGAGGAGAGCCCGATATTCAAAGTTTAAAACATCGAGAGGTGAGCTGGGATTTTCACAGTTTAAAACAGCGAGAGGTGAGCTGGGATTTACACAGTTTAAAACAGCCAGAGGAGAGCCGAATTTTCACAGTTTAAAAGACTGAGAGCTGACCCTGAATTTCACAGTTTAAAACAGCGAGAGGTGAGCCGGGATTTTCACATTTTAAAAGAGCCAGAGGAGAGCAGGATTTTCACAATTTAAAACGGCGAGCGGAGAGCAGGATTTTCATAGTTTAAAACACTGAGAGGAGAGCAGGATTTTCACAGTTTAAAACAGCGAGAGGAGAGCAGGATTTTCATAGTTTAAAACACCGAGAGGAGAGCAGGATTTTCACAGTTTTAATCAGCGACAGGAGAGCCGGGATTTTCACAGTTTTGAAACAGCCAGAGGAGCGCTGGATTTTTACTGTTTAAAACAGCGAGAGGAGAGCAGGAATTTCATAGTTTAAAACAGCGAGAGTAGAGCTGGGATTTTCACACTTTAAAACTGTGAGAAGTGAGCAGGATTTTCACTGTTTAAAACAGCGAAAGCAGAGCAGGAATTTCACAGTTTAAAACAGCGAAAGGTGAGCTGGGATTTTCACAGTATTGAAGCAGCCAGAGGGGAGCAGGATTTTCATTGTTTAAAACAGCTAGCAGAGAGCCGGATTTTCACACTTTAAAACAATGCGAGGTGAGCACGAGTTTCACAGTGTAAAACAACGAGAGGAGAGCTGTGTTTTTTACCGTTTCAAACACCGAGAGGAGTGCTGTGATTTTCACAGTTGAAAACAGGGAATGTTGGCCAGGATTTTCGCATTTTAAAACAGTGAGAGGCAAGCAGGAATTTCACAGGTTAAAACAGCGAGAAGGGAGCAGGATTTTCACAGGTTAAATCTGCGAGAGAAGAGCACGATTTTCACAATATAAAACAGCGAGAGGTGTGCAGTATTTTCACAGTTTAAAACCGCGAGAGACATCTGGATTTTAACAGTTTAAAACTGTGAGAGGAGAGCTGGGATTTTCACAGTTTAAAACAGCCAGAGGAGAGCAGGATTTTCACAGTTTCAAACTGTGAGAGTTGACCCTGAATTTCACAGTTTAAAACAGCGAGAGTTGAGCAGGATTATCACTGTTTAAAACAGCGAGAGGAGAGCAGGAATTCCACAGTTTAAAACAGCGAAAGTAGAGCTGTGATTTTAACCGTTCAAAACAGCGTGAAGTGAGCAGGATTTTCAGAGTTTAAAACAGCGAGAGGAGAGCAGGATTTTTAAAATTTAAAACAACGAGAGGAGAGCAGGATTTTCACAGTGTAAAACACCGAGAGTAGAGCTGCGATTTTCACAGTTGAAAACAGGGAGATGATGACCAGGATTTTCGCAATTTAAAACAGCGAGAGGAGAGCAGGATTTTCACAGGTTAAATCTGCGAGAGAAGAGCACGATTTTCACAATATAAAACAGCGAGAGGTGTGCAGTATTTTCACTGTTTAAAACCGCGAGAGACATCTGGATTTTCACAGTTTTAAACAGCGAGAGGGAAGCAGCATTTTCGCAGTTTGAAACAGTGAGAGGAGAGCCGGGATTTTCACATTTTAAAAGAGCCAGAGTAGAGCCCGATATTCACAGTTTAAAACATCGAGAGGTGAGCTGGGATTTTCACAGTTTAAAACAGTGAGAGGAGAGCTGAGACTTACACAGTTTAAAACTGCCAGAGGAGATCCGGATTTTCGCAGTTCAAAACAGTGAGATCTGACCCTGAATTTCACAGTTTAAAACAGCGAGAGGAGAGCTGGATTTTCACAGTTTAAAACAGCGAGAGGAGAGAAGGATTTTCACTGTTTAAAGCAGTGAGAGGTGAGCAGAATTTTCACAGTTTAAAACAGCGAGAGGAGGGCAGGATTTTCACTGTTTCAGACAGCAAGAGGAGAGCAGGAGTTTCACAGTTTAAAACAGCGAGAGGTGAGCTGGGATTTTCACAGTATTGAAGCAGCCAGAGGAGGGCAAGATTTTCACAGTTTAAAACAGCGAGAGGTGAGCAGAATTTTCACTGTTTAAAACAGCGAGAGGTGAGCACGATTTTCACAGTTTAAAACAGCGAGAGGAGAGCCGGGATTTTCACATTTTATAAGAGCCAGAGGAGAGCAGCATTTTCACAGTTTAAAACAGCGAGCGGAGAGCGGGATTTTCATAGTTTAAAACACCGAGAGGAGTGCTGTGATTTTCACAGTTTAAAACAGGGAATGTTGGCCAGGATTTTCACATTTTAAGACAGCGAGAGGCAAGCAGGATTTTCACAGGTTAAATCTGCGAGAGAAGAGCACGATTTTCACAAAATAAAACAGCGAGAGGTGTGCAGTATTTTCACAGTTTAAAACCGCGAGAGACAGCTGGATTTTCACAGTTTAAAACAGCGAGAGGGAAGCAGGATTTTCGCAGGTTAAACCAGCTAGAGGAGAGCCGGGATTTTCACAGTTTTAATCAGCGAGAGGGAAGCAGGAATTTCACAGTTTAAAACAGCGAGAGAAGAGCAGGATTTTCACAATATAAAACAGCGAGAGGTGTGCAGTATTTTCACAGTTTAAAACCGCGAGAGACATCTGGATTTTCACAGTTTAAAACAGCGAGAGGAGAGCCGGATTTTCAGTCTAAAACAGCGAGAGGAGAGCCGGGATTTTCACAGTGTAAAACAACGAGAAGAGAGCTGTGATTTTTACCGTTTCAAACACCGAGAGGAGTGCTGCGATTTTCACAGTTGAAAACAGGGAGATGATGGCCAGGATTTTCGCAATTTAAAACAGTGAGAGGAGAGCAGGATTTTCACAAAATAAAACAGCGAGTGGTGTGCACTATTTTCACAGTTTAAAACCGCGAGAGACAGCTGGATTTTCACAGTTTAAAACAGCGAGAGGGAAGCAGGATTTTCGCAGGTTAAACCAGCAAGAGGAGAGCCGGGATTTTCACAGTTTTGAACAGCGAGAGGGAAGCAGGAATTTCACAGATTAAAACAGCGAGAGGAGAGCCAGATTTTCACAGGTTAAATCTGTGAGAGAAGAGCACGATTTTCACTATATGAAACAGCGAGAGGTGTGCAGTATTTTCACAGTTTAAAACCGCGAGAGACATCTGGATTTTCACAGTTTAAAACAGCGAGAGGAGAGCCGGATTTTCAGTCTAAAACAGCGAGAGGAGAGCCGGGATTTTCACAGTGTAAAACAATGAGAGGAGAGCTGTGATTTTTAACGTTTCAAACACCGAGAGGAGTGCTGCGATTTTCACAGTTGAAAACAGGGAGATGATGGCCAGGATTTTCGCAATTTAAAACAGCGAGAGGAGAGCAGGATTTTCACAGGTTAAATCTGTGAGAGAAGAGCCCGATTTTCACAATATAAAACAGCGAGAGTTGTGCAGTATTTTCACAGATTAAAACCGCGAGAGACATCTTGATTTTCGCATTTTAAAACAGCGAGAGGGAAGCAGGATTTTCGCAGTTTGAAACAGTGAGAGTAGAGCCGGGATTTTCACATTTTAAAAGAGCCAGAGGAGAGCCCGATATTCACAGTTTAAAACAGCGAGAGGTGAGCTGGGATTTTCACAGTTTAAAACAGCGAGAGGTGAGCTGGGATTTACACAGTTTAAAACAGCGAGAGGCTGCTGAGATTTACACAGTTTATAACAGCCAGAGGAGAGCCGGATTTTCACAGTTTAAAAGACTGAGAGCTTACCCTGAATTTCACAGTTTAAAACAGCGAGAGTAGAGCTGGGATTTTCACCCTTTAAAACTGTGAGAAGTGAGCAGGATTTTCACAGTTTAAAACAGCGAGAGGAAAGCAGGATTTTCACAGTTTAAAACAGCGAGAGGAGAGCAGGATTTTCACAATTCAAAACAGCTAGCGGAGAGCAAGATTTTCATAGTTTAAAACACCGAGAGGAGAGCAGGTTTTTCACAGTTTAAAACAGCGAGAGGAGAGCAGGATTTTCACAGTTTAAAACAACGAGAGGAGAGCAGGATTTTCACAATTTTAATCAGCGAGAGGGGAGCCGGGATTTTCACAGTTTTGAAACAGCCAGAGGAGCGTTGGATTTTCACTGTTTAAAACAGCGAGAGGCGAGCAGGAATTTCACAGTTTAAAACAGCGAGAGTAGAGCTGTGATTTTCACAGTTTTAATCAGCGACAGGAGAGCCGGGATTTTCGCAGTTTTGAAACAGCCAGAGGAGCGCAGGATTTTCACTGTTTAAAACAGCGAGAGGAGAGCAGGAATTTCACAGTTTAAAACAGCGAGAGTAGAGCTGTGATTTTCACTGTTTAAAACAGCGTGAAGTGAGCAGGATTTTCACTGTTTAAAACAGCAAGAGGAGAGTAGGAATTTCACAGTTTAAAACAGCGAGAGGAGAGCAGGGTTTTCACTGTTTAAAACAGCGAGAGGAAAGCAGGAATTTCACAGTTTAAAACAGCCAGAGTTGAGCTGGGATTTTCACACTTAAAACTGTGAGAAGTGAGCAGGATTTTCACAGTTTAAAACAGCGAGAGGAAAGCAGGATTTTCACAGTTTAAAACAGCGAGAGGGGAGGCGGGATTTTCACAGTTCTGAAGCAGCCAGAGGGAAGCAGGATTTTCACTGTTTAAAACAGCGAGCAGAGAGCCGGATTGTCACACTTTAAAACTATGCGAGGTGAGCACGATTTTCACAGTGTAAAACAACGAGAGGAGAGCTGTGATTTTTACCGTTTCAAACACCGAGAGGAGTGCTGTGATTTTCACAGTTGAAAACAGGGAGTTGTTGGCCAGGTTTTTTGCTTTTTAAAACAGCGAGAGGCAAGCAGGAATTTCACAGGTTAAATCTGCGAGAGAAGAGCATGTTTTTCACGATATAAAACAGCGAGAGGTGTGCAGTATTTTCATAGTTTAAAACCGTGAGAGACATCTGGATTTTCACAGATTAAAACAGCGAGAGGGAAGCAGGATTTTCGCAGGTTAAAACAGCGAGAGGAGAGCCGGGATTTTCACAGATTTAAACAGCGAGAGGGAAGCAGGATTTTCGCAGTTAAAACAGCGAGAGGTGTGCAGTATTTTCACTGTTTAAAACCGCGAGAGACATCTGGATTTTCACAGTTTGAAACAGCGATAGGGAAGCAGGATTATCGCAGGTTAAAACAGTGAGAGGAGAGCCGGGATTTTCACATTTTAAAAGAGACAGAGGAGAGCAGGATTTTCACAGTTTAAAACAGCGAGAGTAGAGCTGGGATTTTCACAGTGTAAAACAATGCGAGAGATGAGCACAATTTTCAAAGTTTAAAACAGCCAGAGGAGAGCAGCATTTTCACAGTGTAAAACAGCGAGAGGATGAGCAGCATTTTCACAGTGTAAAACAATGAGAGGAGAGCTGTGATTTTTACCGTTTCAAACACCGAGAGGAGTGCTGCGATTTTCACAGTTGAAAACAGGGAGATGATGGACAAGATTTTCGCATTTTAAAACAGCGAGAGGAGAGCATTATTTTCACAGGTTAAATCTGCGAGAGAAGAGCACGATTTTCACAATATAAAACAGCGAGAGGTGTGCAGTATTTTCACTGTTTAAAACCGCGAGAGACATCTGGATTTTCACAGTTTTAAACAGCGAGAGGGAAGCAGCATTTTCGCAGTTTGAAACAGTGAGAGGAGAGCCGGGATTTTCACATTTTAAAAGAGCCAGAGTAGAGCCCGATATTCACAGTTTAAAACATCGAGAGGTGAGCTGGGATTTTCACAGTTTAAAACAGTGAGAGGAGAGCTGAGACTTACACAGTTTAAAACTGCCAGAGGAGATCCGGATTTTCGCAGTTCAAAACAGTGAGATCTGACCCTGAATTTCACAGTTTAAAACAGCGAGAGGAGAGCTGGATTTTCACAGTTTAAAACAGCGAGAGGAGAGAAGGATTTTCACTGTTTAAAGCAGTGAGAGGTGAGCAGAATTTTCACAGTTTAAAACAGCGAGAGGAGGGCAGGATTTTCACTGTTTCAGACAGCAAGAGGAGAGCAGGAGTTTCACAGTTTAAAACAGCGAGAGGTGAGCTGGGATTTTCACAGTATTGAAGCAGCCAGAGGAGGGCAAGATTTTCACAGTTTAAAACAGCGAGAGGTGAGCAGAATTTTCACTGTTTAAAACAGCGAGAGGTGAGCACGATTTTCACAGTTTAAAACAGCGAGAGGAGAGCCGGGATTTTCACATTTTATAAGAGCCAGAGGAGAGCAGCATTTTCACAGTTTAAAACAGCGAGCGGAGAGCGGGATTTTCATAGTTTAAAACACCGAGAGGAGTGCTGTGATTTTCACAGTTTAAAACAGGGAATGTTGGCCAGGATTTTCACATTTTAAGACAGCGAGAGGCAAGCAGGATTTTCACAGGTTAAATCTGCGAGAGAAGAGCACGATTTTCACAAAATAAAACAGCGAGAGGTGTGCAGTATTTTCACAGTTTAAAACCGCGAGAGACAGCTGGATTTTCACAGTTTAAAACAGCGAGAGGGAAGCAGGATTTTCGCAGGTTAAACCAGCTAGAGGAGAGCCGGGATTTTCACAGTTTTAATCAGCGAGAGGGAAGCAGGAATTTCACAGTTTAAAACAGCGAGAGAAGAGCAGGATTTTCACAATATAAAACAGCGAGAGGTGTGCAGTATTTTCACAGTTTAAAACCGCGAGAGACATCTGGATTTTCACAGTTTAAAACAGCGAGAGGAGAGCCGGATTTTCAGTCTAAAACAGCGAGAGGAGAGCCGGGATTTTCACAGTGTAAAACAACGAGAAGAGAGCTGTGATTTTTACCGTTTCAAACACCGAGAGGAGTGCTGCGATTTTCACAGTTGAAAACAGGGAGATGATGGCCAGGATTTTCGCAATTTAAAACAGTGAGAGGAGAGCAGGATTTTCACAAAATAAAACAGCGAGTGGTGTGCACTATTTTCACAGTTTAAAACCGCGAGAGACAGCTGGATTTTCACAGTTTAAAACAGCGAGAGGGAAGCAGGATTTTCGCAGGTTAAACCAGCAAGAGGAGAGCCGGGATTTTCACAGTTTTGAACAGCGAGAGGGAAGCAGGAATTTCACAGATTAAAACAGCGAGAGGAGAGCCAGATTTTCACAGGTTAAATCTGTGAGAGAAGAGCACGATTTTCACTATATGAAACAGCGAGAGGTGTGCAGTATTTTCACAGTTTAAAACCGCGAGAGACATCTGGATTTTCACAGTTTAAAACAGCGAGAGGAGAGCCGGATTTTCAGTCTAAAACAGCGAGAGGAGAGCCGGGATTTTCACAGTGTAAAACAATGAGAGGAGAGCTGTGATTTTTAACGTTTCAAACACCGAGAGGAGTGCTGCGATTTTCACAGTTGAAAACAGGGAGATGATGGCCAGGATTTTCGCAATTTAAAACAGCGAGAGGAGAGCAGGATTTTCACAGGTTAAATCTGTGAGAGAAGAGCCCGATTTTCACAATATAAAACAGCGAGAGTTGTGCAGTATTTTCACAGATTAAAACCGCGAGAGACATCTTGATTTTCGCATTTTAAAACAGCGAGAGGGAAGCAGGATTTTCGCAGTTTGAAACAGTGAGAGTAGAGCCGGGATTTTCACATTTTAAAAGAGCCAGAGGAGAGCCCGATATTCACAGTTTAAAACAGCGAGAGGTGAGCTGGGATTTTCACAGTTTAAAACAGCGAGAGGTGAGCTGGGATTTACACAGTTTAAAACAGCGAGAGGCTGCTGAGATTTACACAGTTTATAACAGCCAGAGGAGAGCCGGATTTTCACAGTTTAAAAGACTGAGAGCTTACCCTGAATTTCACAGTTTAAAACAGCGAGAGTAGAGCTGGGATTTTCACCCTTTAAAACTGTGAGAAGTGAGCAGGATTTTCACAGTTTAAAACAGCGAGAGGAAAGCAGGATTTTCACAGTTTAAAACAGCGAGAGGAGAGCAGGATTTTCACAATTCAAAACAGCTAGCGGAGAGCAAGATTTTCATAGTTTAAAACACCGAGAGGAGAGCAGGTTTTTCACAGTTTAAAACAGCGAGAGGAGAGCAGGATTTTCACAGTTTAAAACAACGAGAGGAGAGCAGGATTTTCACAATTTTAATCAGCGAGAGGGGAGCCGGGATTTTCACAGTTTTGAAACAGCCAGAGGAGCGTTGGATTTTCACTGTTTAAAACAGCGAGAGGCGAGCAGGAATTTCACAGTTTAAAACAGCGAGAGTAGAGCTGTGATTTTCACAGTTTTAATCAGCGACAGGAGAGCCGGGATTTTCGCAGTTTTGAAACAGCCAGAGGAGCGCAGGATTTTCACTGTTTAAAACAGCGAGAGGAGAGCAGGAATTTCACAGTTTAAAACAGCGAGAGTAGAGCTTGGATTTTCACTGTTTAAAACAGCGTGAAGTGAGCAGGATTTTCACTGTTTAAAACAGCAAGAGGAGAGTAGGAATTTCACAGTTTAAAACAGCGAGAGGAGAGCAGGGTTTTCACTGTTTAAAACAGCGAGAGGAAAGCAGGAATTTCACAGTTTAAAACAGCCAGAGTTGAGCTGGGATTTTCACACTTAAAACTGTGAGAAGTGAGCAGGATTTTCACAGTTTAAAACAGCGAGAGGAAAGCAGGATTTTCACAGTTTAAAACAGCGAGAGGGGAGGCGGGATTTTCACAGTTCTGAAGCAGCCAGAGGGAAGCAGGATTTTCACTGTTTAAAACAGCGAGCAGAGAGCCGGATTGTCACACTTTAAAACTATGCGAGGTGAGCACGATTTTCACAGTGTAAAACAACGAGAGGAGAGCTGTGATTTTTACCGTTTCAAACACCGAGAGGAGTGCTGTGATTTTCACAGTTGAAAACAGGGAGTTGTTGGCCAGGTTTTTTGCTTTTTAAAACAGCGAGAGGCAAGCAGGAATTTCACAGGTTAAATCTGCGAGAGAAGAGCATGTTTTTCACGATATAAAACAGCGAGAGGTGTGCAGTATTTTCATAGTTTAAAACCGTGAGAGACATCTGGATTTTCACAGATTAAAACAGCGAGAGGGAAGCAGGATTTTCGCAGGTTAAAACAGCGAGAGGAGAGCCGGGATTTTCACAGATTTAAACAGCGAGAGGGAAGCAGGATTTTCGCAGTTAAAACAGCGAGAGGTGTGCAGTATTTTCACTGTTTAAAACCGCGAGAGACATCTGGATTTTCACAGTTTGAAACAGCGATAGGGAAGCAGGATTATCGCAGGTTAAAACAGTGAGAGGAGAGCCGGGATTTTCACATTTTAAAAGAGACAGAGGAGAGCAGGATTTTCACAGTTTAAAACAGCGAGAGTAGAGCTGGGATTTTCACAGTGTAAAACAATGCGAGAGATGAGCACAATTTTCAAAGTTTAAAACAGCCAGAGGAGAGCAGCATTTTCACAGTGTAAAACAGCGAGAGGATGAGCAGCATTTTCACAGTGTAAAACAATGAGAGGAGAGCTGTGATTTTTACCGTTTCAAACACCGAGAGGAGTGCTGCGATTTTCACAGTTGAAAACAGGGAGATGATGGACAAGATTTTCGCATTTTAAAACAGCGAGAGGAGAGCATTATTTTCACAGTTTAAAACCGCGAGAGACATCTGGATTTTCACAGGTTAAAACAGCAAGAGGGAAGCAGGATTTTCGCAGGTTAAAACAGCGAGAGGAGAGCTGGGATTTTCACATTTTAAAACAGCGAGAGGAGAGCAGGATTTTCACAGTTTAAAACATCGAGAGGAGAGCTGTGATTTTTACAGTTGAAAACAGGGAGATGTTGGCCAGGATTTTCGCATTTTAAAACAGCGAGAGGACAGCAGACTTTTCACAGGTTAAAACAGCGAGAGAAGAGCACGATTTTCACAATATAAAACAGCGAGAGGTGTGCAGTATTTTCACAGTTTAAAACAGCGAGAGACATCTGGATTTTCACAGTTTAAAACAGCGAGAGGGAAGCAGGCTTTTCGCATTTTAAAACAGTGAGAGGTGAGCAGGATTTTCACATTTTAAAAGAGCCAGAGGAGAGCCCGATATTCACAGTTTAAAACATCGAGAGGTGAGCTGGGATTTTCACAGTTTAAAACAGCGAGAGGAGAGCTGAGACTTACACAGTTTAAAACAGCCAGAGGAGAGCCGGATTTTCGCAGTTCAAAACAGTGAGAGCTGACCCTGAATTTCACAGTTTAAAACAGCGAGAGGAGAGCAGGATTTTCACAGTTTAAAACAGCGAGAGGTGAGCAGGATTTTCACAGTTTAAAGCAGCGAGAGGAGAGCAGGATTTTCACAGTTTCAAACAGCGAGAGGAGAGCAGGATTTTCACAGTTTAAAACAGCGAGCGGAGAGCAGGATTTTCACAGTTTAAAACAGCCAGAGGTGAGCTGGGATCTTCACAGTATTGAAGCAGCCAGAGGGGAGCAGGATTTTCACTGTTTAAAACAGCGAGCAGAGAGCCGGATTTTCACTGTTTCAAACAGCGAGAGGACAGCAGGATTTTCACTGTTTTAAACAGCCAGAGGTGAGCTGGGATTTTCACAGTATTGAAGCAGACAGAGGGGAGCAGGTATTTTCACAGTTTAATTCAACGAGAGGAGAGAAGGATATTCACGGATTAAAACAGTGAGTGGAGAGCAGGAATTTCACAGTTTAAAACAGCGAGAGTGGAGCTGGGATTTTCGCAGTTTAAAACAATGCGAGGTGAGCACGATTTTCACCGTTTAAAACAGCGAGAGGAGAGCAGCATTTTCACAGTGTAAAACAACGAGAGGAGAGCTGTGATTTTTACCGTTTGAAACAGCGAGAGGAGTGCTGCGATTTTCATAGTTGAAAACAGGGAGATGATTGCCAGGATTTTCGCATTTTAAAACAGCGAGAGGACAGCAGAATTTTCACCGGTTAAAACAGTGAGAGAAGAGCACGATTTTCACGATATAAAACAGCGAGAGGTGTGCAATATTTTCACTGTTTAAAACCGCGAGAGACATCTGCATTTTCACAGTTTAAAACACCGAGAGGAGTGCTGTGATTTACACAGTTTAAAACAGGGAATGTTGGCCAGGATTTTCGCATTTTAAAACAGCGAGAGGCAAGCTGGAATTTCACAGGTTAAATCTGCGAGAGGAGAGCACGATTTTCACAATATAAAACAGCGAGAGGTGTGCAGTATTTTCACAGTTTAAAACCGTGAGAGACATCTGGATTTTCACAGTTTAAAACAGCAAGAGGGAAGCAGGATTTTCGCAGGTTAAAACAGTGAGAGGAGAGACGGGATTTTCACATTTTAAAAGAGCCAGAGGAGAGCAGGATTTTCACAGCTTAAAACAGTGAGAGTTGACCCTGAATTTCACTGTTTAAAACAGCGAGATTTGAGCAGGATTTTCACTGTTTAAAACAGCGAGAGGAGTGCAGGGTTTTCACAGTTTAAAACAGCGAAAGTAGAGCTGTGATTTTAACCGTTCAAAACAGCGTGAAGTGAGCAGGATTTTCACTGTTTACAGCAGTGAGAGGTGAGCAGGAATTTCACAGTTTCAAACAGCGAGAGGAGAGCAGGATTTTCACAGTTTAAAACAGCGAGAGGAGAGCTGCGATTTTCACAGTTGAAAACAGGGAGATGATGACCAGGATTTTCGTAATTTAAAACAGCGAGAGGTGAGCAGGAATTTCACAGTTTAAAACAGCGAGAGGTGAGCTGGGATTTTCACAGAATTGAAGCAGCCAGAGGGGAGCTGGATTTTCACTGTTTAAAACAGCGAGAGTAGAGCTGGGATTTTCACACTTTAAAACTATGCGAATTGAGCACGATTTTCACAGTGTAAAACAACGAGAGGAGAGCTGTGATTTTTACCGTTTCAAACACCAAGAGGAGTGCTGCGATTTTCACAGTTTTAAACAGCGAATGTTGGCCAGGATTTTCGCATTTTAAAACAGCGAGAGGCAAGCAGGAATTTCACAGGTTAAAACAGCGAGAGAAGAGCACGATTTTCACAATATAAAACAGCGAGAGGGGAGCTGGATTTTCACAGTTTAAAACCGCGAGAGACAGATGGATTTTCACAGTTTAAAACAGCGAGAGGGAAGCAGGATTTTCGCAGGTTAAACCAGCGAGAGGAGAGCCGGGATTTTCACAGTTTTAAACAGCGAGAGGGAAGCAGGATTTTCACAGGTTAAATCTGCGAGAGAAGTGCAGGATTTTCACAGGTTAAAACAGTGAGAGAAGAGCACGATTTTCACAATATAAAACAGTGAGAGGTGTGCAGTGTTTTCACAGTTTAAAACTGCGAGAGACATCTGGATTTTCACAGTTGAAAACAGCGAGAGGAGAGCCGGATTTTCAGTCTAAAACAGCGAGAGGAGAGCTGGGATTTTCACAGTGTAAAACAACGAGAAGAGAGCTGTGATTTTTACCGTTTCAAACAGCGAGAGGAGTGCTGTGATTTTCACAGTTGAAAACAGGGAGATGATGGCCAGGATTTTCTCAACTTAAAACAGCAAGAGGAGAGCAGGATTTTCACAGGTTAAAACAGCGAGAGGTGAGCACGATTTTGACAATATTAAACAGCGAGAGGTGTGCAGTATTTTCACAGTTTAAAACACCGAGAGACATCTTGATTTTCGCATTTTAAAACAGCGAGAGGCAAGCAGGATTTTCACAGTATAAAACAGCGAGAGCAGAGCAGGATTTTCACAGGTTAAATCTGCGAGAGAAGAGCACGATTTTCACAATATAAAACAGCGAGAGGTGTGCAGTATTTTCACAGTTTAAAACCGCGAGAGACATCTGTATTTTCACAGTTTAAAACAGCGAGAGTAGAGATGAGATTTTTACAGTTTAAAACAGCGAGAGGAGATCTGGAATTTCACAGTTTAAAACAGCGAGCGTAGAGATGGGATTTTCACAGTTTAAAACAGCGAGAGTAGAGCTGGGATTTTCACCCTTTAAAACTGTGAGAAGTGAGCAGGATTTTCACAGTTTAAAACAGCGAGAGGAAAGCAGGATTTTCACAGTTTAAAACACCGAGAGGAGAGCAGGATTTTCACAGTTTAAAACAGCGAGAGCAGAGCAGGATTTTCACAGTTTAAAACACCGAGAGGAGAGCTGGATTTTCACAGTTTTAATCAGCGAGAGGGGAGTCGGGATTTTCACAGTTTTGAAACAGCCAGAGGAGCGCTGGATTTTTACTGTTTAAAACAGCGAGAGGCGAGCAGGAATTTCACAGTTTAAAACAGCGAGAGTAGAGCTGGGATTTTCACCGTTTAAAACAGCGTGAAGTGAGCAGCATTTTCACAGTTTAAAGCAGTGAGAGGTGAGCTGGATTTTCTCAGTTAAAAACAGCGGGAGGTGAGAAGGGATTTTCACAGTATAAAACAGCGAGAGGTGAGAAGGGATTTTCACAGTTTAAAAAAGTGAGAGGGGAGCAGGATTTTCACAGTTTAAAACAGCGAGAGGAGAGCTGGGATTTACACAGTTTAAAACAGCCAGAGGAGAGCGGGATTTTCACATTTTAAAAGAGCCAGAGGAGAGCAGGATTTTCAGAGTTTAAAACAACGAGAGTAGAGCTGGGATTTTCACAGTTTAAAACAGCGAGAGGATGGCTGCTATTTTCACAGTTTAAAACAGCGAGAGGAGAGCTGGGATTTCACAGTTTGAAACAGCAAGAGGAGAGCAGGTTTTTCACAGTTTAAAACAGCGAGAGGCGAGCAGGTTTTTCACAGTTTAAAACAGCGATAGGAGAGCAGGGTTTTCACACTTTAAAACAGCGAGAGGAGATCAAGTTTTTCACAGTTTGAAACAGCGAGAGGAGAGCAGGGTTTTTACAGTTTAAAACAGCGAGAGGAGAGCTGGATTTTCAAAGGATAAAACAGCGAGAGGAGAGCCGGAATTTCACAGTTTAAAACAGCGATAGGAGAGCAGTGTTTTCACAGTTTAAAACAGCGAGAGGAGAGCAGGGTTTTCACAGTGTAAAACAGCGAGAGGAGAGCAGGTTTTTCAGTTTAAAACAGCGAGAGGAGAGCAGGATTTTCAGAGTTTGAAACAGCGAGAGGAGAGCAGGTTTTTCACAGTTTAAAACAGCAAGAGGAGAGCAGGAATTTCACAGTTTAAAACAGCCAGAGGAGAGGAGGTTTTTCACAGTTTAAAACAGCCAGAGAGAGCAGGATTTTCACAGTTTAAAACAGCGAGAGGAGAGCAAGTTTTTCACAGTTTGAAACTGCGAGAGGAGAGCAGTTTTTTCACAGTTTAAAACAATGAGTGGTGAGAAGTATTTAAACAGTTTAAAACAGTGAGATGGGAGCAGGGTTTTCACATTTTAAAACATTGATAGGAGAGCAGGAGTTTCACAGTTTAAAACAACGAGTGGAGAGTGGAAATTTTAACAATTTAAAACAGCGATAGGAGAGCAATGTTTTCACAGTTTAAAACAGCGAGAGGAGAGCAGGAATTTCACAGTTTAAAACGAAGAGAGGTGAGCCAGGATTTTCACAGTTTAAAACAGCGAGAGGAGAGCAGGGATTTCACAGTTAAAACAGCGAGAGGAGAGCAGGGTTCTCACAGTTTAAAACAGCGAGAGGTGAGCAGTGTTTTCACAGTTTGAAACAGCTAGAGGAGAGCAGGGTTTTCACAGTTTAAATCAGCGAGAGGAGAGCAGGGTTTTCACAGTTTAAAACAGCGAGAGGAGAGCAGGGTTTTCACAGTTTAAAACAGCGAGAGGAGAGCAGGGTTTTACAGTTTAAAACAGCGAGAGGATGGCAAGTTTTTCACAGTTTAAAACAATGAGTGGTGAGAAGGATTTAAACAGTTTAAAACAGCGAGATGGGTGCAGGGTTCTCACAGTTTAAAACAACGAGAGTTAAGCAGGTTTTTCACTGTTTAAAACAGCGAGAGGAGAGCAGGAATTTCACAGTTTAATGCAGCGAAAGGAGAGCAGTGTTTTCACAGTTTAAAAAAGCGAGAGGACAGCAGGAATTTCACAGTTCAAAACAGCGAGAGGAGAGCAGGAATTTCACAGTTTAAAACAGCGAGAGGAGAGAAGCTTTTTCACCGTTTAAAACAGCGAGAGGAGAGCAGGATTTTCACAGTTTAAAACAATGAGTGGTGAGAAGGATTTAAACAGTTTAAAACAGCGAGATGGGAGCAGGGTTCTCACAGTTTAAAACAACGAGAGGTGAGCAGGTTTTTCACAGTTTAAAACAGCGAGAGGAGAGCAGGGTTTTCAAAGTTTAAAACAGCGAGAGGAGAGCAGGATTTAAACAGATTAAAACAGCGAGAGGGGAGCAGTGTTCTCAAAGTTTAAAACAACGTGAAGAGAGCAGGTTTCTCACAGTTTACAACAGCGAGAGGAGAGCAGGGTTTTCAAAGTTTAAAACAGCGAGAGGAGAGCAGGTTTTTTATAGTGTAAAACAGCGAGAGGCGAGCAGGAATTTCACAGTGTAAAACAGCGAGAGGAGAGCAGGTTTTTCACAGGGTAAAACAGCGAGAGGTGAGCAGGTTTTTCACAGTGTAAAATAGCGAGAGGAGTGCAGGTTTTTCACAGTTTAAAACAGCAAGAGGAGAGCAGGAATTTCACAGTTTAAAACAGCCAGAGGAGAGGAGGTTTTTCACAGTTTAAAACAGCCAGAGAGAACAGAATTTTCACAGTTTAAAACAGCGAGAGGAAAGCAGAGTTTTTCACAGTTTGAAACTGCGAGAGGAGAGCAGGGTTTTCACAGTTTAAAACAACGTGTGGTGAGAAGTATTTAAACAGTTTAAAACAGCGAGATGGGAGCAGGGTTTTCACATTTTAAAACATTGATAGGAGAGCAGGAGTTTCACAGTTTAAAACAACGAGTGGAGAGTGGAAATTTTAACAATTTAAAACAGCGATAGGAGAGCAGTGTTTTCACAGTTTAAAACAGCGAGAGGAGAGCAGGAATTTCACAGTTTAAAACGAAGAGAGGTGAGCCAGGATTTTCACAGTTTAAAACAGCGAGAGGAGAGCAGGAATTTCACAGTTTAAAACAGCGATAGGAGAGCAGTGTTTTCACAGTTTAAAACAGCGAGAGGAGAGCAGGGTTTTCACAGTCTAAAACAGCGAGAGGAGAGCAGAAATTTCACAGTATTAAACAGCGAGAGGAAAGCAGAGTTTTTCACAGTTTAAAACAGCGAGAGGAGAGCAGGTTTTTCACAGTTTAAAACAGCGAGAGGAGAGCAGGTTTTTCACAGTTTAAAACATCGAGAGGAGAGCAGGAATTTCACAGTTTAAATCAGCGAGAGGAGAGCAAGTTTTTCACAGTTTGAAACAGCGAGAGGAGAACAGGGTTTTTACAGTTTATAACAGCGAGAGGAGAGCAGGATTTAAACACTTTAAAACAGCGTGAGGAGGGCAGGTTTTTCAGTTTAAAACAGCGAGAGGAGAGCAGGATTTTCACAGTTTAAAACAGCGAAAGGACAGCAGGGTATTCACAGTTTAAAACAGCGAGAGGAGAGCTGAAATTTCACAGTTTAAAACAGCGAGAGGAGAGCAGGAGTTTCACAGTTTAAAACAGCGAGAGGAGGGCAGAAATTTCACAGTTTAAAACAGCGAGAGGAGAGCAGGATTTTCACTGTTTGAAACAGCGAGAGGAGAGCAGGTTTTTCACAATTTAAAACAGCGAGAGGAGAACAGGGTTTTCACAGTTTAAAACAGCGAGAGGAAAGCAGGATTTTCACAGTTTAAAACAGCGAGAGGGGAGCAGGTTTTTCAATTTAAAACAGCGAGAGGAGAGCAGGATTTTCACAGTTTGAAACAGCAAGAGGAGAGCAGGTTTTTCACAGTTTAAAACAGCGAGAGGAGAGCAGGGTTTTCACAGTTTAAAACAGCGAGAGGCTAGCAGGTTTTTCACAGTTTAAAACAGCGATAGGAGAGCAGGGTTTTCACACTTTAAAACAGCGAGAGGAGAGCAATGTTTTTCCAGTTTAAAACAGCGACGGGAGAGCAGGAATTTCAAAGGTTAAAACAGCGAAAGGAGAGCAGTAATTTCACAGTTTAAAACACCGATAGGAGAGCAGTGTTTTCACAGTTTAAAACAGCGAGAGGAGAGCAGAAATTTCACAGTCTAAAACAGCGAGAGGTGAGCAGTGTTTTCACAGTTTAAAACAGCGAGAGGAGAGCAGGAATTTCACAGTTTAAAACAGCGAGAGGAGAGCAATGTTTTTCCAGTTTAAAACAGCGACGGGAGAGCAGGAATTTCAAAGGTTAAAACAGCGAAAGGAGAGCAGGAATTTCACAGTTTAAAACAGCTAGAGGAGAGCAGTGTTTTCACAGTTTAAAACAGCGAGAGGAGAGCAGAAATTTCACAGTCTAAAACAGCGAGAGGAAAGCAGGTTTTTCACAGTTTAAAACAGCGAGAGGTGAGCAGTGTTTTCACAGTTTAAAACAGCGAGAGGAGAGCAGGAATTTCACAGTTTAAAACTGCGAGAGGAGAGCCGGAATTTCACAGTTGAAAACAGCGAGAGGAGAGGAGGTTTTTCACCGTTTAAAACAGCGAGAGGTGAGCAGGTTTTTCACAGGTTAAAACAGCAAGGGGAGAGCAGGGTTTTCAAAGTTTAAAACGGCGAGAGGTGAGCAGGTTTTTCACAGTTTAAAACAGCGAGAGGAGAGCAGAAATTTCACAGTTTAAAACAGCGAGAGGAAAGCAGAATTTTTCACAGTTTAAAACAGCGAGAGAAGAGCAGGTTTTTCACAGTTTAAAACAGCGAGAGGAGAGCAGGAATTTCATAGTTTAAAACAGCGAGAGGAGAGGACTTATTCACAGTTTAAAACAGCGAGAGGAGAGCAAGTTTTTCACAGTTTGAAACTGCGAGAGGAGAGCAAGTTTTTCACAGTTTGAAACTGCGAGAGGAGAGCAGGGTTTTCACAGTTTAAAACAATGAGTGGTGAGAAGGATTTAAACAGTATAAAACAGCGAGATGGGAGCAGGTTTCTCACAGTTTAAAACAACGAGAGTAGAGCAGGTTTTTCACAGTTTAAAACAGCGAGAGGAGAACAGGGTTTTCACAGTTAAAAACAGCGAGAGGAGAGCAGGTTTTTCACAGTTTAAAACAGCGAGAGGAGAACAGGGTTTTCACAGTTTAAAACAGCGAGAGGAGAGCAGGTTTTTCCATTTAAAAAAGCAAGAGGTGAGCAGGGTTTTCACAGTTTTAAACATCGAGGGGAAAGCAGGTTTTTCACAGTTTAAAACTGCGAGTGGGGAGCAGCGTTTTCACAGTTTAGAAAAGCGAGAGGACAGCAGGAATTTCACTGTTTAAAACAACGAGAGGAGAGCAAGTTTTTCACAGTTTGAAACAGCGAGAGGAGAGCAGGATTTTTACAGTTTAAAACAGCGAGAGGAGAGCAGGGTTTTCACAGTTTAAAACAGCGAGAGGAGAGCAGGATTTTCACAGTGTAAAACAGCGAGAGGAGAACAGGTTTTTCACAGTTTAAAACAGCGAGAGGGGAGCAGGTTTTTCAGTTTAAAACAGCGAGAGGAGAGCAGGATTTTCACAGTTTGAAACAGCAAGAGGAGAGCAGGTTTTTCACAGTTTAAAACAGCGAGAGGAGAGCAGGGTTTTCACAGTTTAAATCAGCGAGAGGCTAGCAGGTTTTTCACAGTTTAAAACAGCGATAGGATAGCAGGGTTTTCACACTTTAAAACAGCGAGAGGAAAGCAAGTTTTTCACAGTTTGAAACAGCGAGAGAAGAACAGGGTTTTCACAGTTTAAAACAGCGATAGGAGAGCAGGTGTTTCACAATTTAAAACAGCGAGAGGAGAGCAGGGTTTTCACAGTGTAAAACAGCGAGAGGAGAGCAGGTTTTTCAGTTTAAAACAGCGAGAGGAAAGCAGGATTTTCACAGTTTAAAACAGCGAGAGGAGAGCAGGGTTTTCACAGTTCAAAACAGTGAGAGGCGAGCAGGTTTTTCACAGTTTAAAACAGCGATAGGAGAGAAGGGTTTTCAGTTTAAAATAGCGAGAGGAGAGCTGGGGATTCACAGATTAAAACAAAGGGAGGAGAGCAGCATTTTCACACTTAAAAACTGCGAGACGCAGGCGGGGTTTTCACAGTTTTAAACAACGAGAGGTGAGCCGGGTTGTCAGTTTTAAACAATGAAGGTGAGCCAGGATTTTCACAGTTTAAAACAGCGAGTGGAGAGCAGGCATTTCACAGTTTAAAACAGCGAGTGGAGAGCAGGCATTTCACAGTTTAAAACAGTGTTAGGAGAGCAGGAATTTCACAATTTAAAACAGCGATAGGAGAGCAGGAATTTCACAGTTTAAAACAAAGAGAGGTGAGCCAGGATTTTCACAGTTTAAAACAGCGAGAGGAGAGCAGGAATTTCACAGTTTAAAACACCGATAGGAGAGCAGTGTTTTCACAGTTTAAAACAGCGAGAGGAGAGCAGAAATTTCACAGTCTAGAACAGCGAGAGGAGAGCAGGTTTTTCACAGTTTAAAACAGCGAGAGGAGAGCAGTGTTTTCACAGTTTAAAACAGCGAGAGGAGAGCAGGAATTTCACAGTTTAAAACAGCGAGAGGAGAGCAGGAATTTCACAGTTTAAAACAGCGATAGGAGAGGAGGTTTTTCACCGTTTAAAACAGCGAGAGGTGAGCAGGTTTTTCACAGGTTAAAACAGCGAGGGGAGAGCAGGGTTTTCACAGTTTAAAACAGCGAGAGAAGAGCAGGTTTTTCACAGTTTAAAACAGCGATAGGAGAGCAGGAATTTCATAGTTTAAAACAGCGAGAGGAGAGGAGTTATTCACAGTTTAAAACAGCGAGAGGAGAGCATGTTTTTCACAGTTTGAAACTGCGAGAGGAGAGCAAGTTTTTCACAGTTTGAAACTGCGAGAGGAGAGCAGGGTTTTCACAGTTTAAAACAATGAGTGGTGAGAAGGATTTAAACAGTATAAAACAGCGAGATGGGAGCAGGTTTCTCACAGTTTAAAACAACGAGAGTAGAGCAGGTTTTTCACAGTTTAAAACAGCGAGAGGAGAACAGGGTTTTCACAGTTAAAAACAGCGAGAGGAGAGCAGGTTTTTCACAGTTTAAAACAGCGAGAGGAGAACAGGGTTTTCACAGTTTAAAACAGCGAGAGGAGAGCAGGTTTTTCCATTTAAAAAAGCAAGAGGTGAGCAGGGTTTTCACAGTTTTAAACATCGAGGGGAAAGCAGGTTTTTCACAGTTTAAAACTGCGAGTGGGGAGCAGCGTTTTCACAGTTTATAAAAGCGAGAGGACAGCAGGAATTTCACTGTTTAAAACAACGAGAGGAGAGCAAGTTTTTCACAGTTTGAAACAGCGAGAGGAGAGCAGGATTTTTATAGTTTAAAACATCGAGAGGAGAGCAGGGTTTTCACAGTTTAAAACAGCGAGAGGAGAGCAGGATTTTCACAGTGTAAAACAGCGAGAGGAGAACAGGTTTTCACAGTTTAAAACAGCGAGAGGGGAGCAGGTTTTTCAGTTTAAAACAGCGAGAGGAGAGCAGGATTTTCACAGTTTGAAACAGCAAGAGGAGAGCAGGTTTTTCACAGTTTAAAACAGCGAGAGGAGAGCAGGGTTTTCACAGTTTAAATCAGCGAGAGGCTAGCAGGTTTTTCACAGTTTAAAACAGCGATAGGATAGCAGGGTTTTCACACTTTAAAACAGCGAGAGGAAAGCAAGTTTTTCACAGTTTGAAACAGCGAGAGAAGAACAGGGTTTTCACAGTTTAAAACAGCGATAGGAGAGCAGGTGTTTCACAATTTAAAACAGCGAGAGGAGAGCAGGGTTTTCACAGTGTAAAACAGCGAGAAGAGAGCAGGTTTTTCAGTTTAAAACAGCGAGAGGAAAGCAGGATTTTCACAGTTTAAAACAGCGAGAGGAGAGCAGGGTTTTCACAGTTCAAAACAGTGAGAGGCGAGCAGGTTTTTCACAGTTTAAAACAGCGATAGGAGAGAAGGGTTTTCACAGTTTAAAATAGCGAGAGGAGAGCTGGGGATTCACAGATTAAAACAAAGGGAGGAGAGCCGCATTTTCACACTTAAAAACTGCGAGACGCAGGCGGGGTTTTCACAGTTTTAAACAACGAGAGGTGAGCCGGGTTGTCAGTTTTAAACAATGAAGGTGAGCCAGGATTTTCACAGTTTAAAACAGCGAGTGGAGAGCAGGCATTTCACAGTTTAAAACAGCGAGTGGAGAGCAGGAATTTCACAGTTTAAAACAGTGTTAGGAGAGCAGGAATTTCACAATTTAAAACAGCGATAGGAGAGCAGGAATTTCACAGTTTAAAACAAAGAGAGGTGAGCCAGGATTTTCACAGTTTAAAACAGCGAGAGGAGAGCAGGAATTTCAAAGGTTAAAACAGCGAGAGGAGAGCAGGAATTTCACAGTTTAAAACACCGATAGGAGAGCAGTGTTTTCACAGTTTAAAACAGCGAGAGGAGAGCAGAAATTTCACAGTCTAAAACAGCGAGAGGAGAGCAGGTTTTTCACAGTTTAAAACAGCGAGAGGAGAGCAGTGTTTTCACAGTTTAAAACAGCGATAGGAGAGCAGGGTTTTCACAGTTTAAAATAGCGAGAGGAGAGCTGGGGATTCACAAATTAAAACAAAGGGAGGAGAGCAGGATTTTCACAGTTTAAAACAAAGAGTGGTGAGCCAGGATTTTCACAGTTTAAAACAGCGAGAGGAGAGCAGGAATTTCAAAGGTTAAAACAGCGTGATGAGAGCAGGAATTTCACAGTTTAAAACACCGATAGGAGAGCAGTGTTTTCACAGTTTAAGACAGTGAGAGGAGAGCAGAAATTTCACAGTCTAAAACAGCGAGAGGAGAGCTGGTTTTTCACAGTTTAAAACAGCGAGAGGAGAGCAGTGTTTTCACAGTTTAAAACACCGAGAGGAGAGCAGGAATTTCACAGTTTAAAACAGCGAGAGGAGAGCAGGAATTTCACAGTTTAAAACAGCCAGAGGAGAGGAGGTTTTTCACCGTTTAAAACAGCGAGAGGTGAGCAGGTTTTTCACAGGTTGAAACAGCGAGGGGAGAGCAGGGTTTTCAAAGTTTAAAACAGCGAGAGGTGAGCAGGTTTTTCACAGTTTAAAACAGCGAGAGGAGAGCAGAAATTTCACAGTTTAAAACAGCGAGAGGAAAGCAGAGTTTTTCACAGTTTAAAACAGCGAGAGAAGAGCAGGTTTTTCACAGTTTAAAACAGCGAGAGGAGAGCAGGAATTTCATAGTTTAAAACAGCGAGAGGTGAGGAGTTATTCACAGTTTAAAACAGCGAGAGGAGAGCAATTTTTTCACAGTTTGAAACTGCGAGAGGAGAGCAGGGTTTTCACAGTTTAAAACAATGAGTGGTGAGAAGGATTTAAACAGTATAAAACAGCGAGATGGGAGCAGGCTTCTCACAGTTTAAAACAACGAGAGTGGAGCAGGTTTTTCACAGTTTAAAACAGCGATAGGAGAACAGGGTTTTCACAGTTAAAAACAGCGAGAAGAGAGCAGGTTTTTCACAGTTTAAAACAGCGAGAGGAGAACAGGGTTTTCACAGTTTAAAACAGCGAGACGAGAGCAGGTTTTTCCATTTAAAAAAGCAAGAGCTGAGCAGGGTTTTCACAGTTTTAAACATCGAGGGGAAAACAGGTTTTTCACAGTTTAAAACTGCGAGTGGGGAGCAGGTTTTTCAGTTTAAAACAGCGATAGGAGAGCAGGTTTTTCACAGTTTAAAACAGCGAGAGAAGAACAGGGTTTTCACAGTTAAAAACAGCGAGAGGTGAGCAGGTGTTTCACAGTTTAAAACAGCGAGAGGAGAGCAGGGTTTTCACAGTGTAAAACAGCGAGAGGAGAACAGGATTTTCACAGTTTAAAACAGCGAGAGGGGAGCAGGTTTTTCAGTTTAAAACAGCGAGAGGAGAGCAGGATTTTCACAGTTTGAAACAGCAAGAGGAGAGCAGGTTTTTCACAGTTTAAAACAGCGAGAGGAGAGCAGGATTGTCACAGTTTAAAACTGCGAGAGGCTAGCAGGTTTTTCACAGTTTAAAACAGCGATAGGAGAGCAGGGTTTTCACACTTTAAAACAGCGAGAGGAGAGCAATGTTTTTCCAGTTTAAAACAGCGACAGGAGAGCAGGATTTTCAAAGGTTAAAACCGCGAGAGGAGAGCAGGAATTTCACAGTTTAAAACAGCGATAGGAGAGCAGTGTTTTCACAGTTTAAAACAGCGAGAGGAGAGCAGGAATTTCACAGTTTATCGCAGCAAGAGGAGAGCAGGTTTTTCAGAGTTTAAAACAACGAGTGGTGAGCAGGTTTTTCACAGTTTAAAACAGCGAGAGGAGAGCAGGGTTTTAACAGTTTAAAACAGCTAGAGGAAAGCAGGGTTTTCACAGTTTAAAACAGCGAGAGGAGAGCAGAAATTTCACAGTCTAAAACAGCGAGAGGAAAGCAGGTTTTTCACAGTTTAAAACAGCGAGAGGTGAGCAGTGTTTTCACAGTTTAAAACAGCGAGAGGAGAGCAGGAATTTCACAGTTTAAAACAGCGAGAGGAGAGCAGGAATTTCACAGTTGAAAACAGCGAGAGGAGAGGAGGTTTTTCACCTTTGAAAACAGCGAGAGGTGAGCAGGTTTTTCACAGGTTAAAACAGCAAGGGGAGAGCAGGGGTTTCAAAGTTTAAAACGGCGATAGGTGAGCAGGTTTTTCACAGTTTAAAACAGCGAGAGGAGAGCAGAAATTTCACAGTTTAAAACAGCGAGAGGAAAGCAGAAATTTCACAGTTTAAAACAGCGAGAGAAGAGCAGGTTTTTCACAGTTTAAAACAGCGAGAGGAGAGCAGGAATTTCATAGTTTAAAACAGCGAGAGGAGAGCAAGTTTTTCACAGTTTGAAACTGCGAGAGGAGAGCAAGTTTTTCACAGTTTGAAACTGCGAGAGGAGAGCAGGGTTTTCACAGTTTAAAACAATGAGTGGTGAGAAGGATTTAAACAGTATAAAACAGCGAGATGGGAGCAGGTTTCTCACAGTTTAAAACAACGAGAGTAGAGCAGGTTTTTCACAGTTTAAAACAGCGAGAGGAGAACAGGGTTTTCACAGTTAAAAACAGCGAGAGGAGAGCAGGTTTTTCACAGTTTAAAACAGCGAGTGGGGAGCAGCGTTTTCACAGTTTATAAAAGCGAGAGGACAGCAGGAATTTCACTGTTTAAAACAACGAGAGGAGAGCAAGTTTTTCACAGTTTGAAACAGCGAGAGGAGAGCAGGATTTTCACAGTGTAAAACAGCGAGAGGAGAACAGGTTTTTCACAGTTTAAAACAGCGAGAGGGGAGCAGGTTTTTCAGTTTAAAACAGCGAGAGGAGAGCAGGATTTTCACAGTTTGAAACAGCAAGAGGAGAGAAGGTTTTTCACAGTTTAAAACAGCGAGAGGAGAGCAGGGTTTTCACAGTTTAAATCAGCGAGAGGCTAGCAGGTTTTTCACAGTTTAAAACAGCGATAGGATAGCAGGGTTTTCACACTTTAAAACAGCGAGAGGAAAGCAAGTTTTTCACAGTTTGAAACAGCGAGAGAAGAACAGGGTTTTCACAGTTTAAAACAGCGATAGGAGAGCAGGTGTTTCACAATTTAAAACAGCGAGAGGAGAGCAGGGTTTTCACAGTGTAAAACAGCGAGAGGAGAGCAGGTTTTTCAGTTTAAAATAGCGAGAGGAAAGCAGGATTTTCACAGTTTAAAACAGCGAGAGGAGAGCAGGGTTTTCACAGTTCAAAACAGTGAGAGGCGAGCAGGTTTTTCACAGTTTAAAACAGCGATAGGAGAGAAGGGTTTTCACAGTTTAAAATAGCGAGAGGAGAGCTGGGGATTCACAGATTAAAACAAAGGGAGGAGAGCAGCATTTTCACACTTAAAAACTGCGAGACGCAGGCGGGGTTTTCACAGTTTTAAACAACGAGAGGTGAGCCGGGTTGTCAGTTTTAAACAATGAAGGTGAGCCAGGATTTTCACAGTTTAAAACAGCGAGTGGAGAGCAGGCATTTCACAGTTTAAAACAGCGAGTGGAGAGCAGGCATTTCACAGTTTAAAACAGTGTTAGGAGAGCAGGAATTTCACAATTTAAAACAGCGATAGGAGAGCAGGAATTTCACAGTTTAAAACAAAGAGAGGTGAGCCAGGATTTTCACAGTTTAAAACAGCGAGAGGAGAGCAGGAATTTCAAAGGTTAAAACAGCGAGAGGAGAGCAGGAATTTCACAGTTTAAAACACCGATAGGAGAGCAGTGTTTTCACAGTTTAAAACAGCGAGAGGAGAGCAGAAATTTCACAGTCTAGAACAGCGAGAGGAGAGCAGGTTTTTCACAGTTTAAAACAGCGAGAGGAGAGCAGTGTTTTCACAGTTTAAAACAGCGAGAGGAGAGCAGGAATTTCACAGTTTAAAACAGCGAGAGGAGAGCAGGAATTTCACAGTTTAAAACAGCGATAGGAGAGGAGGTTTTTCACCGTTTAAAACAGCGAGAGGTGAGCAGGTTTTTCACAGCTTAAAACAGCGAGGGGAGAGCAGGGTTTTCACAGTTTAAAACAGCGAGAGAAGAGCAGGTTTTTCACAGTTTAAAACAGCGATAGGAGAGCAGGAATTTCATAGTTTAAAACAGCGAGAGGAGAGGAGTTATTCACAGTTTAAAACAGCGAGAGGAGAGCAAGTTTTTCACAGTTTGAAACTGCGAGAGGAGAGCAAGTTTTTCACAGTTTGAAACTGCGAGAGGAGAGCAGGGTTTTCACAGTTTCAAACAATGAGTGGTGAGAAGGATTTAAACAGTATAAAACAGCGAGATGGGAGCAGGGTTCTCACAGTTTAAAACAACGAGAGTAGAGCAGGTTTTTCACAGTTTGAAACAGCGAGAGGAGAACAGGGTTTTCACAGTTAAAAACAGCGAGAGGGGAGCAGGTTTTTCACAGTTTAAAACGGCGAGAGGAGAACAGGGTTTTCACAGTTTAAAACAGCGAGAGGAGAGGAGGTTTTTCCATTTAAAAAAGCAAGCGTTGAGCAGGGTTTTCATAGTTTTAAACATCGAGGGGAAAGCAGGTTTTTCACAGTTTAAAACTGCGAGTGGAGAGCAGCGTTTTCACAGTTTAAAAAAGCGAGAGGACAGCAGGAATTTCACTGTTTAAAACAACGAGAGGAGAGCAAGTTTTTCACAGTTTGAAACAGCGAGAGGAGAGCAGGGTTTTTCCAGTTTAAAACAGCGAGAGGAGAGCAGGATTTTCAAAGGTTAAAACAGCGAGAGGAGAGCAGGAATTTCACAGTTTAAAACAGCGATAGGAGAGCAGTGTTTTCACAGTTTAAAACAGCTAGAGGAGAGCAGGAATTTCACAGTTTAATACAGCGAGAGGAGAGCAGGTTTTTCAGAGTTTAAAACAATGAGTGGTGAGCATGTTTTTCACATTTTAAAACAGCGAGAGGAGAGAAGGGTTTTCACAGTTTAAAACAGCGAGAGGTGAGCAGGGTTTTCACAGTTTTAAACAGCGAGAGGAGAGCAGAAATTTCACAGTTTAAAACAGCGAGAGGAAAGCAGCGTTTTTCACAGTTTAAAACAGCGAGAGGAGAGCAAGTGTTTCACAGTTTGAAACTGTGAGAGGAGAGCAGGTTTTCACAATTTAAAACAATGAGTGGTGAGAAGGATTTAAACAGTTTAAAACAGCGAGATGGGAGCAGGGTTCTCACAGTTTAAAACAACAAGAGGTGAGCAGGAATTTCACAGTTTAAAACAGCGATAGGAGAGCAGGTTTTTCACAGTTTAAAACAGCGAGAGAAGAACAGGGTTTTCACAGTTAAAAACAGCGAGAGGTGAGCAGGTGTTTCACAGTTTAAAACAGCGAGAGGAGAGCAGGGTTTTCACAGTGTAAATCAGCGAGAGGAAAGCAGGATTTTCAAAGTTTAAAACAGCGAGAGGGGAGCTGGTTTTTCAGTTTAAAACAGCGAGAGGAGAGCAGGATTTTCACAGTTTGAAACAGCAAGAGGAGAGCAGGTTTTTCACAGTTTAAAACAGCGAGAGGAGAGCAGGGTTTTCACAGTTTAAAACAGCGAGAGGCTAGCAGGTTTTTCACAGTTTAAAAAGGCGATAGGAGAGCAGGGTTTTCACACTTTAAAACAGCGAGAGGAGAGCAATGTTTTTCCAGTTTAAAACAGCGACAGGAGAGCAGGAATTTCAAAGGTTAAAACAGCGAAAGGAGAGCAGGAATTTCACAGTTTAAAACACCGATAGGAGAGCAGTGTTTTCACAGTTTAAAACAGCAAGAGGAGAGCAGAAATTTCACAGTCTAAAACAGCGAGAGGAAAGCAGGTTTTTCACAGTTTAAAACAGCGAGAGGTGAGCAGTGTTTTCACAGTTTAAAACAGCGAGAGGAGAGCAGGAATTTCACCGTTTAAAACAGCGAGAGGAGAGCAGGAATTTCACAGTTGAAAACAGCGAGAGGAGAGGAGGTTTTTCACCGTTGAAAACAGCGAGAGGTGAGCAGGTTTTTCACAGGTTAAAACAGCAAGGGGAGAGCAGGGTTTTCAAAGTTTAAAACGGCGAGAGGTGAGCAGGTTTTTCACAGTTTAAAACAGCGAGAGGAGAGCAGAATTTTCACAGTTTAAAACAGCGAGAGGAAAGCAGAATTTTTCACAGTTTAAAACAGCGAGAGAAGAGCAGGTTTTTCACAGTTTAAAACAGCGAGAGGAGAGCAGGAATTTCATAGTTTAAAACAGCGAGAGGAGAGGAGTTATTCACAGTTTAAAACAGCGAGAGGAGAGCAAGTTTTTCACAGTTTGAAACTGCGAGAGGAGAGCAACTTTTTCACAGTTTGAAACTGCGAGAGGAGAGCAGGGTTTTCACAGTTTAAAACAATGAGTGGTGAGAAGGATTTAAACAGTATAAAACAGCGAGATGGGAGCAGGTTTCTGACAGTTTAAAAACACGAGAGTAGAGCAGGTTTTTCACAGTTTAAAACAGCGAGAGGAGAACAGGGTTTTCACAGTTAAAAACAGCGAGAGGAGAACAGGGTTTTCACAGTTTAAAACAGCGAGAGGAGAGCAGGTTTTTCCATTTAAAAAAGCAAGAGGTGAGCAGGATTTTCACAGTTTTAAACATCGAGGGGAAAGCAGGTTTTTCACAGTTTAAAACTGCGAGTGGGGAGCAGTGTTTTCACAGTTTAAATCAGCGAGAGGCTAGCAGGTTTTTCACAGTTTAAAACAGCGATAGGATAGCAGGGTTTTCACACTTTAAAACAGCGAGAGGAAAGCAAGTTTTTCACAGTTTGAAACAGCGAGAGAAGAACAGGGTTTTCACAGTTTAAAACAGCGATAGGAGAGCAGGTGTTTCACAGTTTAAAACAGCGAGAGGAGAGCAGGGTTTTCACAGTGTAAAACAGCGAGAGGAGAGCAGGTTTTTCAGTTTAAAACAGCGAGAGGAAAGCAGGATTTTCACAGTTTAAAACAGCGAGAGGAGAGCAGGGTTTTCACAGTTCAAAACAGTGAGAGGCGAGCAGGTTTTTCACAGTTTAAAACAGCGATAGGAGAGAAGGGTTTTCACAGTTTAAAATAGCGAGAGGAGAGCTGGGGATTCACAGATTAAAACAAAGGGAGGAGAGCAGGATTTTCACACTTAAAAACTGCGAGACGCAGGCGGGGTTTTCACAGTTTTAAACAACGAGAGGTGAGCCGGGTTGTCAGTTTTAAACAATGAAGGTGAGCCAGGATTTTCACAGTTTAAAACAGCGAGTGGAGAGCAGGCATTTCACAGTTTAAAACAGCGAGTGGAGAGCAGGCATTTCACAGTTTAAAACAGTGTTAGGAGAGCAGGAATTTCACAATTTAAAACAGCGATAGGAGAGCAGGAATTTCACAGTTTAAAACAAAGAGAGGTGAGCCAGGATTTTCACAGTTTAAAACAGCGAGAGGAGAGCAGGAATTTCAAAGGTTAAAACAGCGAGAGGAGAGCAGGAATTTCACAGTTTAAAACACCGATAGGAGAGCAATGTTTTCACAGTTTAAAACAGCGAGAGGAGAGCAGAAATTTCACAGTCTAAAACAGCGAGAGGAGAGCAGGGTTTTCACAGTTTAAAACAGCGAGAGGAGAGCAGTGTTTTCACAGTTTAAAACAGCGAGAGGAGAGCAGGAATTTCACAGTTTAAAACAGCGAGAGGAGAGCAGGAATTTCACAGTTTAAAACAGCGATAGGAGAGGAGGTTTTTCACCATTTAAAACAGCGAGAGGTGAGCAGGTTTTTCACAGGTTAAAACAGCGAGGGGAGAGCAGGGTTTTCACAGTTTAAAACAGCGAGAGAAGAGCAGGTTTTTCACAGTTTAAAACAGCGATAGGAGAGCAGGAATTTCATAGTTTAAAACAGCGAGAGGAGAGGAGTTATTCACAGTTTAAAACAGCGAGAGGAGAGCAAGTTTTTCACAGTTTGAAACTGCGAGAGGAGAGCAAGTTTTTCACAGTTTTAAACTGCGAGAGGAGAGCAGGGTTTTCACAGTTTCAAACAATGAGTGGTGAGAAGGATTTAAACAGTATAAAACAGCGAGATGGGAGCAGGGTTCTCACAGTTTAAAACAACGAGAGTAGAGCAGGTTTTTCACAGTTTGAAACAGCGAGAGGAGAACAGGGTTTTCACAGTTAAAAACAGCGAGAGGAGAGCAGGTTTTTCACAGTTTAAAACAGCGAGAGGAGAACAGGGTTTTCACAGTTTAAAACAGCGAGAGGAGAGGAGGTTTTTCCATTTAAAAAAGCAAGAGGTGAGCAGGGTTTTCACAGTTTTAAACATCGAGGGGAAAGCAGGTTTTTCACAGTTTAAAACTGCGAGTGGAGAGCAGCGTTTTCACAGTTTAAAAAAGCGAGAGGACAGCAGGAATTTCACTGTTTAAAACAACGAGAGGAGAGCAAGTTTTTCACAGTTTGAAACAGCGAGAGGAGAGCAGGATTTTTACAGTTTAAAACAGCGAGAGGAGAGCAGTGTTCTCACAGTTTAAAACAACGTGAGGTGAGCAGGTTTTTCACAGTTTAAAACAGCGAGAGGGGAGCAGGTTTTTCACAGTTTAAAACAGCGAGAGGAGAGCAGGATTTTCACAGTGTAAAACAGCGAGAGGAGAACAGGTTTTTCACAGTTTAAAACAGCGAGAGGGGAGCAGGTTTTTCAGTTTAAAACAGCGAGAGGAGAGCAGGATTTTCACAGTTTGAAACAGCGAGAGGCGAGCAGGTTTTTCACAGTTTAAAACAGCGATAGGAGAGCAGGGTTTTCACACTTTAAAACAGCGAGAGAAGAACAGGGTTTTCACAGTTAAAAACAGCGAGATGTGAGCAGGTGTTTCACAGTTTAAAACAGCGAGAGGAGAGCAGGGTTTTCACAGTGTAAAACAGCGAGAGGAGAGCAGGTTTTTCAGTTTAAAACAGCGAGAGGAGAGCAGGGTTTTCACAGTGTAAAACAGCGAGTGGGGAGCAGGTTTTTCACAGTTTAAAACAGCGATAGGAGAGCAGGTTTTTCACCATTTAAAACAGTGAGAGAAGAACAGGGTTTTCACAGTTAAAAACAGCGAGAGGTGAGCGGGTGTTTCACAGTTTAAAACAGCGAGAGGAGAGCAGGGTTTTCACAGTGTAAAACAGCGATAGGAGAGCAGGTTTTTCAGTTTAAAACAGCGAGAGGAAAGCAGGATTTTCACAGTTTAAAACAGCGATAGGAGAGCAGGGTTTTCACACTTTAAAACAGCGAGAGGAGAGCAATGTTTTTCCAGTTTAAAACAGCGACAGGAGAGCAGGAATTTCAAAGGTTAAAACAGCGAAAGGAGAGCAGGAATTTCACAGTTTAAAACACCGATAGGAGAGCAGTGTTTTCACAGTTTAAAACAGCGAGAGGAGAGCAGAAATTTCACAGTCTAAAACAGCGAGAGGAGAGCAGGTTTTTCACAGTTTAAAACAGCGAGAGGTGAGCAGTGTTTTCACAGTTTAAAACAGCGAGAGGAGAGCAGGAATTTCACAGTTTAAAACAGCGAGAGGAGAGCAGGAATTTCACAGTTGAAAACAGCGAGAGGAGAGGAGGTTTTTCACCGTTGAAAACAGCGAGAGGTGAGCAGGTTTTTCACAGGTTAAAACAGCAAGGGGAGAGCAGGGTTTTCAAAGTTTAAAACGGCGAGAGTTGAGCAGGTTTTTCACAGTTTAAAACAGCGAGAGGAGAGCAGAATTTTCACAGTTTAAAACAGCGAGAGGAAAGCAGAATTTTTCACAGTTTAAAACAGCGAGAGAAGAGCAGGTTTTTCACAGTTTAAAACAGCGAGAGGAGAGCAGGAATTTCATAGTTTAAAACAGCGAGAGGAGAGGAGTTATTCACAGTTTAAAACAGCGAGAGGAGAGCAAGTTTTTCACAGTTTGAAACTGCGAGAGGAGAGCAACTTTTTCACAGTTTGAAACTGCGAGAGGAGAGCAGGGTTTTCACAGTTTAAAACAATGAGTGGTGAGAAGGATTTAAACAGTATAAAACAGCGAGATGGGAGCAGGTTTCTGACAGTTTAAAAACACGAGAGTAGAGCAGGTTTTTCACAGTTTAAAACAGCGAGAGGAGAACAGGGTTTTCACAGTTAAAAACAGCGAGAGGAGAACAGGGTTTTCACAGTTTAAAACAGCGAGAGGAGAGCAGGTTTTTCCATTTAAAAAAGCAAGAGGTGAGCAGGATTTTCACAGTTTTAAACATCGAGGGGAAAGCAGGTTTTTCACAGTTTAAAACTGCGAGTGGGGAGCAGTGTTTTCACAGTTTAAATCAGCGAGAGGCTAGCAGGTTTTTCACAGTTTAAAACAGCAATAGGATAGCAGGGTTTTCACACTTTAAAACAGCGAGAGGAAAGCAAGTTTTTCACAGTTTGAAACAGCGAGAGAAGAACAGGGTTTTCACAGTTTAAAACAGCGATAGGAGAGCAGGTGTTTCACAGTTTAAAACAGCGAGAGGTGAGCGGGTGTTTCACAGTTTAAAACAGCGAGAGGAGAGCAGGGTTTTCACAGTGTAAAACAGCGATAGGAGAGCAGGTTTTTCAGTTTAAAACAGCGAGAGGAAAGCAGGATTTTCACAGTTTAAAACAGCGATAGGAGAGCAGGGTTTTCACACTTTAAAACAGCGAGAGGAGAGCAATGTTTTTCCAGTTTAAAACAGCGACAGGAGAGCAGGAATTTCAAAGGTTAAAACAGCGAAAGGAGAGCAGGAATTTCACAGTTTAAAACACCGATAGGAGAGCAGTGTTTTCACAGTTTAAAACAGCGAGAGGAGAGCAGAAATTTCACAGTCTAAAACAGCGAGAGGAGAGCAGGTTTTTCACAGTTTAAAACAGCGAGAGGTGAGCAGTGTTTTCACAGTTTAAAACAGCGAGAGGAGAGCAGGAATTTCACAGTTTAAAACAGCGAGAGGAGAGCAGGAATTTCACAGTTGAAAACAGCGAGAGGAGAGGAGGTTTTTCACCGTTGAAAACAGCGAGAGGTGAGCAGGTTTTTCACAGGTTAAAACAGCAAGGGGAGAGCAGGGTTTTCAAAGTTTAAAACGGCGAGAGTTGAGCAGGTTTTTCACAGTTTAAAACAGCGAGAGGAGAGCAGAATTTTCACAGTTTAAAACAGCGAGAGGAAAGCAGAATTTTTCACAGTTTAAAACAGCGAGAGAAGAGCAGGTTTTTCACAGTTTAAAACAGCGAGAGGAGAGCAGGAATTTCATAGTTTAAAACAGCGAGAGGAGAGGAGTTATTCACAGTTTAAAACAGCGAGAGGAGAGCAAGTTTTTCACAGTTTGAAACTGCGAGAGGAGAGCAACTTTTTCACAGTTTGAAACTGCGAGAGGAGAGCAGGGTTTTCACAGTTTAAAACAATGAGTGGTGAGAAGGATTTAAACAGTATAAAACAGCGAGATGGGAGCAGGTTTCTGACAGTTTAAAAACACGAGAGTAGAGCAGGTTTTTCACAGTTTAAAACAGCGAGAGGAGAACAGGGTTTTCACAGTTAAAAACAGCGAGAGGAGAACAGGGTTTTCACAGTTTAAAACAGCGAGAGGAGAGCAGGTTTTTCCATTTAAAAAAGCAAGAGGTGAGCAGGATTTTCACAGTTTTAAACATCGAGGGGAAAGCAGGTTTTTCACAGTTTAAAACTGCGAGTGGGGAGCAGTGTTTTCACAGTTTAAATCAGCGAGAGGCTAGCAGGTTTTTCACAGTTTAAAACAGCAATAGGATAGCAGGGTTTTCACACTTTAAAACAGCGAGAGGAAAGCAAGTTTTTCACAGTTTGAAACAGCGAGAGAAGAACAGGGTTTTCACAGTTTAAAACAGCGATAGGAGAGCAGGTGTTTCACAGTTTAAAACAGCGAGAGGAGAGCAGGGTTTTCACAGTGTAAAACAGCGAGAGGAGAGCAGGTTTTTCAGTTTAAAACAGCGAGAGGAAAGCAGGATTTTCACAGTTTAAAACAGCGAGAGGAGAGCAGGGTTTTCACAGTTCAAAACAGTGAGAGGCGAGCAGGTTTTTCACAGTTTAAAACAGCGATAGGAGAGAAGGGTTTTCACAGTTTAAAATAGCGAGAGGAGAGCTGGGGATTCACAGATTAAAACAAAGGGAGGAGAGCAGGATTTTCACACTTAAAAACTGCGAGACGCAGGCGGGGTTTTCACAGTTTTAAACAACGAGAGGTGAGCCGGGTTGTCAGTTTTAAACAATGAAGGTGAGCCAGGATTTTCACAGTTTAAAACAGCGAGTGGAGAGCAGGCATTTCACAGTTTAAAACAGCGAGTGGAGAGCAGGCATTTCACAGTTTAAAACAGTGTTAGGAGAGCAGGAATTTCACAATTTAAAACAGCGATAGGAGAGCAGGAATTTCACAGTTTAAAACAAAGAGAGGTGAGCCAGGATTTTCACAGTTTAAAAAAGCGAGAGGAGAGCAGGAATTTCAAAGGTTAAAACAGCGAGAGGAGAGCAGGAATTTCACAGTTTAAAACACCGATAGGAGAGCAATGTTTTCACAGTTTAAAACAGCGAGAGGAGAGCAGAAATTTCACAGTCTAAAACAGCGAGAGGAGAGCAGGTTTTTCACAGTTTAAAACAGCGAGAGGAGAGCAGTGTTTTCACAGTTTAAAACAGCGAGAGGAGAGCAGGAATTTCACAGTTTAAAACAGCGAGAGGAGAGCAGGAATTTCACAGTTTAAAACAGCGATAGGAGAGGAGGTTTTTCACCATTTAAAACAGCGAGAGGTGAGCAGGTTTTTCACAGGTTAAAACAGCGAGGGGAGAGCAGGGTTTTCACAGTTTAAAACAGCGAGAGAAGAGCAGGTTTTTCACAGTTTAAAACAGCGATAGGAGAGCAGGAATTTCATAGTTTAAAACAGCGAGAGGAGAGGAGTTATTCACAGTTTAAAACAGCGAGAGGAGAGCAAGTTTTTCACAGTTTGAAACTGCGAGAGGAGAGCAAGTTTTTCACAGTTTTAAACTGCGAGAGGAGAGCAGGGTTTTCACAGTTTCAAACAATGAGTGGTGAGAAGGATTTAAACAGTATAAAACAGCGAGATGGGAGCAGGGTTCTCACAGTTTAAAACAACGAGAGTAGAGCAGGTTTTTCACAGTTTGAAACAGCGAGAGGAGAACAGGGTTTTCACAGTTAAAAACAGCGAGAGGAGAGCAGGTTTTTCACAGTTTAAAACAGCGAGAGGAGAACAGGGTTTTCACAGTTTAAAACAGCGAGAGGAGAGGAGGTTTTTCCATTTAAAAAAGCAAGAGGTGAGCAGGGTTTTCACAGTTTTAAACATCGAGGGGAAAGCAGGTTTTTCACAGTTTAAAACTGCGAGTGGAGAGCAGCGTTTTCACAGTTTAAAAAAGCGAGAGGACAGCAGGAATTTCACTGTTTAAAACAACGAGAGGAGAGCAAGTTTTTCACAGTTTGAAACAGCGAGAGGAGAGCAGGATTTTTACAGTTTAAAACAGCGAGAGGAGAGCAGTGTTCTCACAGTTTAAAACAACGTGAGGTGAGCAGGTTTTTCACAGTTTAAAACAGCGAGAGGGGAGCAGGTTTTTCACAGTTTAAAACAGCGAGAGGAGAGCAGGATTTTCACAGTGTAAAACAGCGAGAGGAGAACAGGTTTTTCACAGTTTAAAACAGCGAGAGGGGAGCAGGTTTTTCAGTTTAAAACAGCGAGAGGAGAGCAGGATTTTCACAGTTTGAAACAGCGAGAGGCGAGCAGGTTTTTCACAGTTTAAAACAGCGATAGGAGAGCAGGGTTTTCACACTTTAAAACAGCGAGAGAAGAACAGGGTTTTCACAGTTAAAAACAGCGAGATGTGAGCAGGTGTTTCACAGTTTAAAACAGCGAGAGGAGAGCAGGGTTTTCACAGTGTAAAACAGCGAGAGGAGAGCAGGTTTTTCAGTTTAAAACAGCGAGAGGAGAGCAGGGTTTTCACAGTGTAAAACAGCGAGTGGGGAGCAGGTTTTTCACAGTTTAAAACAGCGATAGGAGAGCAGGTTTTTCACCATTTAAAACAGTGAGAGAAGAACAGGGTTTTCACAGTTAAAAACAGCGAGAGGTGAGCGGGTGTTTCACAGTTTAAAACAGCGAGAGGAGAGCAGGGTTTTCACAGTGTAAAACAGCGATAGGAGAGCAGGTTTTTCAGTTTAAAACAGCGAGAGGAAAGCAGGATTTTCACAGTTTAAAACAGCGAGAGGAGAGCAGGGTTTTTACAGTTCAAAACAGCGAGAGGCGAGCAGGTTTTTCTCAGTTTAAAACAGCGATAGGAGAGCAGGGTTTTCACACTTTAAAACAGCGAGAGGAGAGCAATGTTTTTCCAGTTTAAAACAGCGACAGGAGAGCAGGAATTTCAAAGGTTAAAACAGCGAAAGGAGAGCAGGAATTTCACAGTTTAAAACACCGATAGGAGAGCAGTGTTTTCACAGTTTAAAACAGCGAGAGGAGAGCAGAAATTTCACAGTCTAAAACAGCGAGAGGAGAGCAGGTTTTTCACAGTTTAAAACAGCGAGAGGTGAGCAGTGTTTTCACAGTTTAAAACAGCGAGAGGAGAGCAGGAATTTCACAGTTTAAAACAGCGAGAGGAGAGCAGGAATTTCACAGTCGAAAACAGCGAGACGAGAGGAGGTTTTTCACCGTTGAAAACAGCGAGAGGTGAGCAGGTTTTTCACAGGTTAAAACAGTAAGGGGAGAGCAGGGTTTTCAAAGTTTAAAACGGCGAGAGGTGAGCAGGTTTTTCACAGTTTAAAACAGCGAGAGGAGAGCAGAATTTTCACAGTTTAAAACAGCGAGAGGAAAGCAGAATTTTTCACAGTTTAAAACAGCGAGAGAAGAGCAGGTTTTTCACAGTTTAAAACAGCGAGAGGAGAGCAGGAATTTCATAGTTTAAAACAGCGAGAGGAGAGGAGTTATTCACAGTTTAAAACAGCGAGAGGAGAGCAAGTTTTTCACAGTTTGAAACTGCGAGAGGAGAGCAAGTTTTTCACAGTTTTAAACTGCGAGAGGAGAGCAGGGTTTTCACAGTTTCAAACAATGAGTGGTGAGAAGGATTTAAACAGTATAAAACAGCGAGATGGGAGCAGGTTTCTCACAGTTTAAAACAACGAGAGTAGAGCAGGTTTTTCACAGTTTAAAACAGCGAGAGGAGAACAGGGTTTTCACAGTTAAAAACAGCGAGAGGAGAACAGGGTTTTCACAGTTTAAAACAGCGAGAGGAGAGCAGGTTTTTCCATTTAAAAAAGCAAGAGGTGAGCAGGATTTTCACAGTTTTAAACATCGAGGGGAAAGCAGGTTTTTCACAGTTTAAAACTGCGAGTGGGGAGCAGTGTTTTCACAGTTTATAAAAGCGAGAGGACAGCAGGAATTTCACTGTTTAAAACAACGAGAGGAGAGCAAGTTTTTCACAGTTTGAAACAGCGAGAGGAGAGCAGGATTTTTACAGTTTAAAACAGCGATAGGAGAGCAGGGTTTTCACAGTTTAAAACAGCGAGAGGAGAGCAGGATTTTCACAGTGTAAAACAGCGAGAGGAGAACAGGTTTTTCACAGTTTAAAACAGCGAGAGGGGAGCAGGTTTTTCAGTTTAAAACAGCGAGAGGAGAGCAGGATTTTCACAGTTTGAAACAGCAAGAGGAGAGCAGGTTTTTCACAGTTTAAAACAGCGAGAGGAGAGCAGGGTTTTCACAGTTTAAATCAGCGAGAGGCTAGCAGGTTTTTCACAGTTTAAAACAGCGATAGGATAGCAGGGTTTTCACACTTTAAAACAGCGAGAGGAAAGCAAGTTTTTCACAGTTTGAAACAGCGAGAGAAGAACAGGGTTTTCACAGTTTAAAACAGCGATAGGAGAGCAGGTGTTTCACAGTTTAAAACAGCGAGAGGAGAGCAGGGTTTTCACAGTGTAAAACAGCGAGAGGAGAGCAGGTTTTTCAGTTTAAAACAGCGAGAGGAAAGCAGGATTTTCACAGTTTAAAACAGCGAGAGGAGAGCAGGGTTTTCACAGTTCAAAACAGTGAGTGGCGAGCAGGTTTTTCACAGTTTAAAACAGCGATAGGAGAGAAGGGTTTTCACAGTTTAAAATAGCGAGAGGAGAGCTGGGGATTCACAGATTAAAACAAAGGGAGGAGAGCAGGATTTTCACACTTAAAAACTGCGAGACGCAGGCGGGGTTTTCACAGTTTTAAACAACGAGAGGTGAGCCGGGTTGTCAGTTTTAAACAATGAAGGTGAGCCAGGATTTTCACAGTTTAAAACAGCGAGTGGAGAGCAGGCATTTCACAGTTTAAAACAGCGAGTGGAGAGCAGGCATTTCACAGTTTAAAACAGTGTTAGGAGAGCAGGAATTTCACAATTTAAAACAGCGATAGGAGAGCAGGAATTTCACAGTTTAAAACAAAGAGAGGTGAGCCAGGATTTTCACAGTTTAAAACAGCGAGAGGAGAGCAGGAATTTCAAAGGTTAAAACAGCGAGAGGAGAGCAGGAATTTCACAGTTTAAAACACCGATAGGAGAGCAATGTTTTCACAGTTTAAAACAGCGAGAGGAGAGCAGAAATTTCACAGTCTAAAACAGCGAGAGGAGAGCAGGTTTTTCACAGTTTAAAACAGCGAGAGGAGAGCAGTGATTTCACAGTTTAAAACAGCGAGAGGAGAGCAGGAATTTCCCAGTTTAAAACAGCGAGAGGAGAGCAGGAATTTCACAGTTTAAAACAGCGATAGGAGAGGAGGTTTTTCACCATT
Organism: Isurus oxyrinchus; assembly: GCA_026770705.1. Classification (NCBI taxonomy): domain Eukaryota; kingdom Metazoa; phylum Chordata; class Chondrichthyes; order Lamniformes; family Lamnidae; genus Isurus; species Isurus oxyrinchus. The sequence goes on from JANJGN010000081.1 coordinate 303,697, forward strand.
TAAAACAGCGAGAGGTGAGCAGGTTTTTCACAGGTTAAAACAGCGAGGGGAGAGCAGGGTTTTCACAGTTTAAAACAGCGAGAGAAGAGCAGGTTTTTCACAGTTTAAAACAGCGATAGGAGAGCAGGAATTTCATAGTTTAAAACAGCGAGAGGAGAGGAGTTATTCACAGTTTAAAACAGCGAGAGGAGAGCAAGTTTTTCACAGTTTGAAACTGCGAGAGGAGAGCAAGTTTTTCACAGTTTTAAACTGCGAGAGGAGAGCAGGGTTTTCACAGTTTCAAACAATGAGTGGTGAGAAGGATTTAAACAGTATAAAACAGCGAGATGGGAGCAGGGTTCTCACAGTTTAAAACAACGAGAGTAGAGCAGGTTTTTCACAGTTTGAAACAGCGAGAGGAGAACAGGGTTTTCACAGTTAAAAACAGCGAGAGGAGAGCAGGTTTTTCACAGTTTAAAACAGCGAGAGGAGAACAGGGTTTTCACAGTTTAAAACAGCGAGAGGAGAGGAGGTTTTTCCATTTAAAAAAGCAAGAGGTGAGCAGGGTTTTCACAGTTTTAAACATCGAGGGGAAAGCAGGTTTTTCACAGTTTAAAACTGCGAGTGGAGAGCAGCGTTTTCACAGTTTAAAAAAGCGAGAGGACAGCAGGAATTTCACTGTTTAAAACAACGAGAGGAGAGCAAGTTTTTCACAGTTTGAAACAGCGAGAGGAGAGCAGGATTTTTACAGTTTAAAACAGCGAGAGGAGAGCAGTGTTCTCACAGTTTAAAACAACGTGAGGTGAGCAGGTTTTTCACAGTTTAAAACAGCGAGAGGGGAGCAGGTTTTTCACAGTTTAAAACAGCGAGAGGAGAGCAGGATTTTCACAGTGTAAAACAGCGAGAGGAGAACAGGTTTTTCACAGTTTAAAACAGCGAGAGGGGAGCAGGTTTTTCAGTTTAAAACAGCGAGAGGAGAGCAGGATTTTCACAGTTTGAAACAGCGAGAGGCGAGCAGGTTTTTCACAGTTTAAAACAGCGATAGGAGAGCAGGGTTTTCACACTTTAAAACAGCGAGAGAAGAACAGGGTTTTCACAGTTAAAAACAGCGAGATGTGAGCAGGTGTTTCACAGTTTAAAACAGCGAGAGGAAAGCAGGGTTTTCACAGTGTAAAACAGCGAGGGCAGAGCAGGTTTTTCAGTTTAAAACAGCGAGAGGAGAGCAGGGTTTTCACAGTGTAAAACAGCGAGTGGGGAGCAGGTTTTTCACAGTTTAAAACAGCGATAGGAGAGCAGGTTTTTCACCATTTAAAACAGTGAGAGAAGAACAGGGTTTTCACAGTTAAAAACAGCGAGAGGTGAGCGGGTGTTTCACAGTTTAAAACAGCGAGAGGAGAGCAGGGTTTTCACAGTGTAAAACAGCGATAGGAGAGCAGGTTTTTCAGATTAAAACAGCGAGAGGAAAGCAGGATTTTCACAGTTTAAAACAGCGAGAGGAGAGCAGGGTTTTCACAGTTCAAAACAGCGATAGGAGAGCAGGGTTTTCACAGTTTAAAATAGCGAGACGAGAGCTGGGGATTCACAGATCAAAACAAAGGGAGGAGAGCAAGTTTTTCACAGTTTGAAACAGCGAGAGGAGAGCAGGATTTTTACAGTTTAAAACAGCGAGAGGAGAGCAGTGTTCTCACAGTTTAAAACAACGTGAGGTGAGCAGGTTTTTCAGTTTAAAACAGCGAGAGGAGAGCAGGATTTTCACAGTTTGAGACAGCAAGAGGAGAGCAGGTTTTTCACAGTTTAAAACAGCGAGAGGAGAGCAGGGTTTTCCACAGTTTAAAACAGCGAGAGGGGAGCAGGTTTTTCACAGTTTAAAACAGCCAGAGGAGAGCAGGGTTTTCACAATGTAAAACAGCGAGGGGAGAACAGGTTTTTCACAGTTTAAAACAGCGAGAGGGGAGCAGGTTTTTCAGTTTAAAACAGCGAGAGGAGAGCAGGATTTTCACAGTTTGAGACAGCAAGAGGAGAGCAGGTTTTTCACAGTTTAAAACAGCGAGAGGAGAGCAGGGTTTTCACAGTTTAAAACAGCGAGAGGCTAGCACGTTTTTCACAGTTTAAAACAGCGAGAGGAGAGCAGGAATTTCATAGTTTAAAACAGCGAGAGGAGAGGAGTTATTCACAGTTTAAAACAGCGAGAGGAGAGCAAGTTTTTCACAGTTTGAAACTGCGAGAGGAGAGCAAGTTTTTCACAGTTTGGAACTGCGAGAGGAGAGCAGGGTTTTCACAGTTTCAAACAATGAGTGGTGAGAAGGATTTAAACAGTATAAAACAGCGAGATGGGAGCAGGGTTCTCACAGTTTAAAACAACGAGAGTAGAGCAGGTTTTTCACAGTTTGAAACAGCGAGAGGAGAACAGGGTTTTCACAGTTAAAAACAGCGAGAGGAGAGTAGGTTTTTCACAGTTTAAAACAGCGAGAGGAGAACAGGGTTTTCACAGTTTAAAACAGCGAGAGGAGAGGAGGTTTTTCCATTTAAAAAAGCAAGAGGTGAGCAGGGTTTTCACAGTTTTAAACATCGAGGGGAAAGCAGGTTTTTCACAGTTTAAAACTGCGAGTGGAGAGCAGCGTTTTCACAGTTTAAAAAAGCGAGAGGACAGCAGGAATTTCACTGTTTAAAACAACGAGAGGAGAGCAAGTTTTTCACAGTTTGAAACAGCGAGAGGAGAGCAGGATTTTTACAGTTTAAAACAGCGAGAGGAGAGCAGTGTTCTCACAGTTTAAAACAACGTGAGGTGAGCAGGTTTTTCACAGTTTAAAACAGCGAGAGGGGAGCAGGTTTTTCACAGTTTAAAACAGCGAGAGGAGAGCAGGATTTTCACAGTGTAAAACAGCGAGAGGAGAACAGGTTTTTCACAGTTTAAAACAGCGAGAGGGGAGCAGGTTTTTCAGTTTAAAACAGCGAGAGGAGAGCAGGATTTTCACAGTTTGAAACAGCGAGAGGCGAGCAGGTTTTTCACAGTTTAAAACAGCGATAGGAGAGCAGGGTTTTCACACTTTAAAACAGCGAGAGAAGAACAGGGTTTTCACAGTTAAAAACAGCGAGATGTGAGCAGGTGTTTCACAGTTTAAAACAGCGAGAGGAGAGCAGGGTTTTCACAGTGTAAAACAGCGAGTGGGGTGCAGGTTTTTCACAGTTTAAAACAGCGATAGGAGAGCAGGTTTTTCACCATTTAAAACAGTGAGAGAAGAACAGGTTTTTCACAGTTAAAAACAGCGAGAGGAGAGCAGGATTTTCACAGTGTAAAACAGCGAGGGGAGAACATGTTTTTCACAGTTTAAAACAGCGAGAGGGGAGCAGGTTTTTCAGTTTAAAACAGCGAGAGGAGAGCAGGATTTTCACAGTTTGAGACAGCAAGAGGAGAGTAGGTTTTTCACAGTTTAAAACAGCGAGAGGAGAGCAGGGTTTTCACAGTTTAAAACAGCGAGAGGCTAGCAGGTTTTTCACAGTTTAAAACAGCGAGAGGAGAGCAGGGTTTTCAGACTTTAAAACAGCGAGAGGAGAGCAAGTTTTTCACAGTTTGAAACAGCGTGAGGAGAGCAGGGTTTTTCCAGTTTAAAACAGCGAGAGGAGAGCAGGATTTTCAAAGGTTAAAACAGCGAGAGGAGAGCAGGAATTTCACAGTGTAAAACAGCGATAGGAGAGCAGTGTTTTCACAGTTTAAAACAGCTAGAGGAGAGCAGGAATTTCACAGTTTAACACAGCCAGAGGAGAGCAGGTTTTTCAGAGTTAAAACAACGAGTGGTGAGCAGGTTTTTCACAGTTTAAAACAGCGAGAGGAGAGCAGGGTTTTCACAGTTTAAAACAGCGAGAGGAGAGCAGGGTTTTCACAGTTTTAAACAGCGAGAGGAGAGCAGAAATTTCACAGGTTAAAACAGCGAGAGGAAAGCAGCGTTTTTCACAGTTTAAAACAGCGAGAGGAGAGGAGGTTTTTCACAGTTTAAAACAGCGAGAGGAGAGAAAGTGTTTCACAGTTTGAAACTGCGAGAGGAGAGCAGGGTTTTCACAGTTTAAAACAGCGACAGGAGAGCAGGTTTTTCACAGTTTGAAACTGCGAGAGGAGAGCAGGGTTTTCACAGTTTAAAACAATGAGTGGTGAGAAGGATTTAAACAGTTTAAAACAGTGAGATGGGAGCAGGGTTTTCACAGTTTAAAACAGCGATAGGAGAGCAGGTTTTTCACAGTTTAAAACAGCGAGAGAAGAACAGGGTTTTCACATTTAAAACCAGCGAGAGGTGAGCAGGTGTTTCACAGTTTAAAACAGCGAGAGGAGAGCAGGGTTTTCACAGTGTAAAACAGCGAGAGCAGAGCAGGTTTTTCAGTTTAAAACAGCGAGAGGAGAGCAGGATTTTCACAGTTTGAAACAGCAGGAGGAGAGCAGGTAATTCACAGTTTAAAACAGCGAGAAGAGAGCAGGGTTTTCACAGTTTAAAACAGCGAGAGGCGAGCAGGTTTTTCACAGTTTAAAACAGCGATAGGAGAGCAGGGTTTTCAAAGGTTAAAACAGCGAGAGGAGAGCAGGAATTTCACAATTTAAAACAGCGATAGGAGAGCAGTGTTTTCACAGTTTAAAACAGCGAGAGGAGAGCAGGAATTTCACAGTTTATCGCAGCCAGAGGAGAGCAGGTTTTTCAGAGTTTAAAACAACGAGTGGTGAGCAGGGTTTTCACAGTTTAAAACAGCGAGACGAAAGCAGGGTTTTCACAGTTTAAAACAGCGAGAGGAGAGCAGAAATTTCACAGTTTAAAACAGTGATAGGAGAGCAGGTTTTTCACAGTTTAAAACAGCGAGAGATGAACAGGGTTTTCACAGTTAAAAACAGCGAGAGGTGAGCAGGTGTTTCACAGTTTAAAACAGCGAGAGGAGAGCAGGAATTTCACAGGTTAAAACAGCGAGAGGAGAGCTGGTATTTCAAAGTTTAAAACAGCGAGAGGACAGCACGATTTTCACAGTTTAACACAGCCAGAGGAGAGCAGGTTTTTCACAATTTAAAACAATGACAGGTGTGCAGGTGTTTCACAGTTTAAAACAGCCAGAGGAGAGCTGAGGTTTCACAGTTTAAAACAGCGAGAGGAGAGCTGAGTTTCCACAGTTTAAAACAGCGAGAGGAGAGCAGGTTTTTCACAGTTTAAAACAGCGAGAGGACAGCAGGGTTTTCACAGTTTAAAACAGCGAGAGGAGTGTGGGTTTTCACAGTTTAAAACAGCGAGAGGAGAGCAGGAATTTCACAGTTTAAAACAGCAAGAGGTGAGCTGAGATTTTCACAGTTTAAAACAGCGAGAGGAGAGCTGGGATTTTCACAGTTTAAAACAGCGAGAGGAGAGCAGGAATTTCACAGTTTCAAACAGCGAGAGGAGAGCAGGAATTTCTCAGTTTAAAACAGCGAGAGGAGAGCAGGGTTTTTCACAGATTAAAACAGCGAGAGGAGAGCAGGGTTTTCACAGTTTAAAACAGCGAGAGGAGAGCAGGAATTTCACAGCTTAAAACAGCGAGAGGAGAGCAGTGTTTTCACAGATTAAAACAGCGAGAGGAGAGCAGGATTTTCACAGTTTAAAACAGCGAGAGGTGAGCAGGAATTTCACGGTTTAAAACTGCGAGAGGAGAGCAGGTTTTTCACAGTTTAAAACAGCGAGAGGAGAGCAGGAATTTCACAGTTTCAAACAGCGAGAGGAGAGCAGGAATTTCTCAGTTTAAAACAGCGAGAGGAGAGCAGGGTTTTTCACAGATTAAAACAGCGAGAGGAGAGCAGGTTTTTCACAGTTTAAAACAGCGAGAGGAGAGCAGGTTTTTCACAGTTTAAAACAGCGAGAGGAGAGCAGGGTTTTTCACAGATTAAAACAGCGAGAGGAGAGCAGGGTTTTCACAGTTTAAAACAGCGAGAGGAGAGCAGGAATTTCGCAGCTTAAAACAGCGAGAGGAGAGCAGTGTTTTCACAGATTAAAACAGCGAGAGGAGAGCAGGATTTTCACAGTTTAAAACAGCGAGAGGTGAGCAGGAATTTCACGGTTTAAAACTGCGAGAGGAGAGCAGGTTTTTCACAGTTTAAAACAGTGAGAGGAGAGCAGGAATTTCACAGTTTCAAACAGCGAGTGGAGAGCAGGAATTGCTCAGTTTAAAACAGCGAGAGGAGAGCAGGGTTTTTCACAGATTAAAACAGCGAGAGGAGAGCAGGTTTTTCACAGTTTAAAACAGCGAGAGGAGAGCAGGAATTTCACAGTTTCAAACAGCGAGAGGAGAGCAGGAATTTCTCAGTTTAAAACAGCGAGAGGAGAGCAGGAATTTCACAGCATAAAACAGCGAGAGGAGAGCAGGGTTTTTCACAGATTAAAACAGCGAGAGGAGAGCAGGGTTTTCACAGTTTAAAACAGCGAGAGGAGAGCAGGAATTTCACAGCTTAAAACAGCAAGAGGAGAGCAGTGTTTTCACAGATTAAAACAGCGACAGGAGAGCAGGATTTTCACTGTTTAAAACAGCGAGAGGAGAGCAGGAATTTCACAGTTTAAAACAGCGAGTGGAGAGCACGAATTTCACATTTTAAAACAGCGTGAGGAGAGCAGGAATTTCACAGTTTAAAACTGCGAGAGGTGAGCACGAATTTCACAGTTTAAAACTGCGAGAGGTGAGCACGAATTTCACAGTTTAAAACAGCGTGTGGAGAGCAGGAATTTCACAGTTTAAAACAGCGAGAGGACAGCAGGGTTTTCACAGTTTAAAACAGCGAGAAGAGAGCTGGGTTTCCACAGTTTAAAACAGTGAGAGGAAAGCAGGTTTTTCACATTTTAAAACAGCAAGAGGTGAGAAGGGTTTTCAAAGTTTAACACAGCAAGAAAAGCGCATGTTTTTCACAGTTTAAAACAGCGAGAGGAGAGCTGGGTTGTCACAGTTTAAAACAGCGAGAGGATAGCACGATTTTCACAGTTTAAAACAGCGATAGGAGAGCAGGTTTTTCACAGTTTAAAGCCGCGAGAGGACAGCAGGGTTTTCACAGTTTAAAACAGCGAGAGGAGAGCTGGGTTTTCACAGTTTAAACAGCGAGAGGAGAGCAGGAATTTCACAGTTTAAAACTGCGAGAGGAGAGCAGGTTTTTCACAGTTTAAAACAGCGAGAGGAGAGCAGGGTTTTCACAGTTTAAAACAGCGAGAGGTGAGCACGAATTTCGCAGTTTCAAACAGCGAGAGGAGAGCATGAATTTCTCAGTTAAAAACAGCGAGAGGAGAATAGGGTTTCTCACAGATTTAAAAAGCGAGAGGAGTGCAGGGTTTTCACAGTTTAAAACAGCGAGAGGAGAGCAGGAATTTCACAGCTTAAAACAGCAAGAGGAGAGCAGGATTTTCACAGCTTAAAACAGCGATAGGAGAGCAGGAATTTCTCGGTTTAAAACTGCGAGAGGAGAGCAGTGTTTTCACAGATTTAAACAGCGAGAGGAGAGCAGGATTTTCACAGCTTAAAACAGCGATAGGAGAGCAGGAATTTCACGGTTTAAAACTGCGAGAGGAGCTGGGATTTTCACAGTTTAAAACAATGCGAGGTGAGCACGATTTTCACAGTTTAAAACAGCGAGAGGAGAGCAGGATTTTCACAGTGTAAAACAGCGATAGGAGAGCAGGTTTTTCACAGTTTAAAGCCGCGAGAGGACAGCAGGGTTTTCACAGTTTAAAACAGCGAGAGGAGAGCTGGGTTTTCACAGTTTAAACAGCGAGAGGAGAGCAGGAATTTCACAGTTTAAAACTGCGAGAGGAGAGCAGGTTTTTCACAGTTTAAAACAGCGAGAGGAGAGCAGGGTTTTCACAGTTTAAAACAGCGAGAGGTGAGCACGAATTTCGCAGTTTCAAACAGCGAGAGGAGAGCAGGAATTTCTCAGTTAAAAACAGCGAGAGGAGAATAGGGTTTCTCACAGATTAAAAAAGCGAGAGGAGTGCAGGGTTTTCACAGTTTAAAACAGCGAGAGGAGAGCAGGAATTTCACACCTTAAAACAGCAAGAGGAGAGCAGGATTTTCACAGCTTAAAACAGCGATAGGAGAGCAGGAATTTCTCGGTTTAAAACTGCGAGAGGAGAGCAGTGTTTTCACAGATTTAAACAGCGAGAGGAGAGCAGGATTTTCACAGCTTAAAACAGCGATAGGAGAGCAGGAATTTCACGGTTTAAAACTGCGAGAGGAGCTGGGATTTTCACAGTTTAAAACAATGCGAGGTGAGCACGATTTTCACAGTTTAAAACAGCGAGAGGAGAGCAGGATTTTCACAGTGTAAAACAACGAGAGGAGAGCTGTGATTTTTACCGTTTCAAACACCAAGAGGAGTGCTGCGATTTTCACAGTTGAAAACAGGGAGATGTTGGCCAGGATTTTCGCATTTTAAATCAGCGAGAGGACAGCAGGATTTTCGCAGTTTAAAAAAGTGAGAGGAGAGACGGGATTTTCACATTTTAAAAGAGCCAGAGGAGAGCAGGTTTTTCACAGTTAAGAACAGCGAGAGGCGAAAGCATTTTCACATTTTTAAACACCGAGAGGAGAGCAGGATCTTCCCAGTTTTAATCAGCGAGAGGGGAGCCGGGATTTTCACAGTTTTGAAACAGCCAGAGGAGCCCTGGATTTTTACTGTTTAAAACAGCGAGAGGAGAGCAGGAATTTCACAGTTTAAAACAGCGAGAGGAAAGCAGGATTTTCACAGTTTTAAACACCGAGAGGAGAGCAGGATTTTCACAGTTTTAATCAGCGAGCGGGGAGCCGGGATTTTCACAGTTTTGAAACAGCCAGAGGAGCGCTGGATTTTTACTGTTTAAAACAGCGAGAGGAGAGCAGGAATTTCGCAGTTTAAAACAGCGAGAGTAGAGCTGTGATTTTCACCGTTTAAAGCAGCGTGAAGTGAGCAGGATTTTCACAGTTTAAAGCAGTGACAGGAGAGCAGGATTTTTACAATTTAAAACAGCGAGAGGAGAGCTGGGATTTTCACACTTTAAAACTGTGAGAAGTGAGCAGGATTTTCACTGTTTAAAACAGCGAGAGGTGAGCTGGGATTGTCACAGTATTGAAGCAGCCAGAGGTGAGCAGGATTTTCAGTTTAAAACAGCGAGAGGAGAGGAGGATTTTCACAGTTTAAAACAGCGAGAGGAAAGCAGGATTTTCACAGTTTCAAACAGCGAGAGGTGAGCTGGGATTTTCACTGTTTAAAACAGCGAGAGGAGAGCTGGGATTTTCACACTTTAAAACTGTGAGAAGTGAGCAGGATTTTCACTGTTTAAAACAGCGAAAGGAGGGCAGGAATTTCACAGTTTAAAACAGCGAGAGGTGAGCTGGGATTTTCACAGCATTGAAGCAGCCAGAGGGGAGCACGATTTTCACAGTGTAAAACAGCGAGCAGAGAGCCGGATTTTCACACTTTAAAACAATGCGAGGTGAGCACGATTTTCACAGTGTAAAACAACGAGACGAGAGCTGTGATTTTTACCGTTTCAAACACCGAGAGGAGTGTTGCGATTTTCACAGTTGAAAACAGGGAGATGTTGGCCAGGATTTTCGCATTTTAAAACAGCGAGAGGCAAGCAGGATTTTCACAGGTTAAAACAGCGAGAGGAGAGCTGGGATTTTCACTTTTTAAAACAGCCAGAGCAGAGCAGGATTTTCACTGTTTAAAACAGCGAGAGGAGAGCTGTGATTTTCACAGTGTAAAACAACGAGAGGAGAGCTGTGATTTTTACCGTTTCAAACACCAAGAGGAGTGTTGCGATTTTCACAGTTGAAAACAGGGAGATGTTGGCCAGGATTTTCGCAATTTAAAACAGCAAGAGGACAGCGGAATTTTCACAGGGTCAATCTGCGAGAGAAGAGCACGATTTTCACAATATAAAACAGCGAGAGGAGAGCAGTACTTTCACAGTTTAAAACCGCGAGAGACATCTATATTTTCACAGTTTTAAACAGCGAGAGGGAAGCAGGATTTTCGCAGTTTGAAACAGTGAGAGGAGAGCAGGAATTTCACATTTTAAAAGAGCCAGCGGAGAGCAGGATTTTCACAGTTTAAAACAGCGAGAGGGAAGCAGGATTTTCGCAGTTTGAAACAGTGAGAGGAGAGCCGGATTTTCGCTATTCAAAACAGTGAGAGCTGACCCTGAATTTCACAGTTTAAAACAGCGAGAGGAGAGCAGGATTTTCACAATTTAAAACAGCGAGAGGTGAGCTGGGATGTTCACAGTATTGAAGCAGCCGGAGGGAGCAGGTATTTTCACAGTTTAATTCAACGAGAGGAGAGAAGGATATTCACGGATTAAATTGCGAGTGGAGAGCAGGAATTTCACAGTTTAAAACAGCGAGAGTCGAGCTGGGATTTTCACAGTTTAAAACAGCGAGAGTAGAGCTGGGATTTTCACACTTTAAAACTGTGAGAAGTGAGCAGGATTTTCACAGTTTAAAACAGCGAGAGGGGAGCAGGATTTTAACAGTTTAAAACACCGAGAGGAAAGCAGGATTTTCACAGTTTTAAGCAGCGAGAGGGGAGCCGGGATTTTCACAGTTTTGAAACAGCCAGGGGAGCGCTGGATTTTTACTGTTTAAAACAGCGAGAGGAGAGCAGGAATCTCACAGTTTAAAACAGCAAGAGGTGAGCTGGGATTTTCACCGTTTAAAACAGCGTGAAGTGAGCAGGATTTTCACAGTTTAAAGCAGTGAGAGGTGCGCAGGATTTTCTCAGTTTAAAACAGTGAGAGGGGAGAAGGGATTTTCACAGTTTAAAACAGTGAGAGGGGAGCAGGATTTTCACAGTTTAAAACAGCGAGAGTAGAGCAGGATTTTCACACTTTCAAACTGTGAGAAGTGAGCAGGATTTTCACTGTTTAAAACAGCGAGAGGTGAGAAGGGATTTTCACAGTTTAAAACAGCGAGAGGAGAGCAGAATTTTCACAATTTAAAACAGCGAGAGGAAAGCAGGATTTTCACAGTTTAAAACACCGAGAGGAGAGCAGGATTTTCACAGTTTAAAACAGCGAGAGGAGAGCAGGATTTTCAGAGTTTTAATCAGCGAGAGGGGAGCCGGGATTTTCACAGTTTTGAAACAGCCAGAGGGGAGCAGGATTTTCACTGTTTTGAAACAGCCAGAGGAGCGCAGGATTTTCACTGTTTAAAACAGCGAGAGTAGAGCTGTGATTTTCACAGTTTAAAGCAGCGTGAAGTGAGCAGGATTTTCACCGTTTAAAGCAGTGAGAGGAGAGCAGGATTTTTACAATTTAAAACAGCGAGAGGAGAGCTGGGATTTTCACACTTTAAAACTGTGAGAAGTGAGCAGGATTTTCACTGTTTAAAACAGCGAGAGGTGAGCTGGGATTGTCACAGTTTAAAACAGCGAGAGGAAAGCAGGATTTTCACAGTTTAAAACAGCGAGAGGGGAGCAGGATTTTCACAGTTTAAAACAGCGAGAAGAGAGCAGGATTTTCAGTTTAAAACAGAGAGAGGAAAGCAGGATTTTCACTGTTTCAAACAGCGATAGGAGAGCAGGTTTTTCACAGATTAAAACAGCGAGAGGAGACCTGGAGTTTCAGAGTTTTAAACAGCAAGAGGAGAGCTGGGATTTTCACAGTATAGAAGCAGCCAGAGGAGTGCAGGATTTGCACTGTTTAAAACAGCGAGATGAGACCTGGGATTTTCACACTTTAAAACTGTGAGAAGTGAGCAGGATTTTCACAGTTTAAAACAGCGAGAGGAAAGCAGGATTTTCACTGTTTCAAACAGCGAGAGGAGAGCAGGTATTTTGCAGTTTAAAACAGCCAGAGGAGAGCCAGGATTTTCACAGTTTAATTCAGCGATAGGAGAGAAGGATATTCACGGATTAAAACAGCGAGAGGAGAGCTGGATTTGCACAGTTTGAAACAGCGAGAGTAGAGCAGGATTTTCGCAGTTTAAAACAATGCGAGGTGAGCATGATTTTCACAGTTTAAAACAGCCAGAGGAGAGCAGGATTTTCACAGTGTAAAACAACAAGAGGATAGCTGTGTTTTTTACCGTTTCAAACAGCGAGAGGAGTGCTGCGATTTTCACAGTTGAAAACAGGGAGATGTTGGCCAGGATTTTCGCATTTTAAAACAGCGAGAGGCAAGCAGGAATTTCACAGGTTAAATCTGCGAGAGAAGAGCACGATTTTCACAATATAAAACAGCGAGAGGTGTGCAGTATTTTCACAGTTTAAAACCGCGAGAGACATCTGGATTTTCACGGTTTTAAACAGCGAGAGGGACGCAGTATTTTCGCAGTTTAAAACAGTGAGATAAGAGCTGGGATTTTCACATTTTAAAAGAGCCAGAGGAGAGCAGGATTTTCACAGTTTAAAACAGCAAGAGGAGAGCAGGATTTTCACAGTGTAAATCAACGAGAGGAGAGCTGTGATTTTTACCGTTTCAATCACCGAGAGGAGTGCTGTGATTTTCACAGTTGAAAACAGGGAGATGTTGGCCAGGATTTTCGCATTTTAAAACAGCGAGAGGACAGCAGAATTTTCACAGGTTAAATCTGCGAGAGGAGACCAGGAGTTTCAGAGTTTTAAACAGCGAGAGGATAGTCGGCTATTCACTGTTTAAACAGCGAGAGCACAGCACGATTTTCACAGTTTAAAACAGCGAGAGGAGTGCAGGAATTTCACAGTTTAAAACAGCGAGAGGTGACCTGGGATTTTCACAGTATCGAAGCAGCCAGAGGATTGCAGGATTTGCACTGTTTAAAACAGTGAGATGAGAGCTGGGATTTTCACACTTTAAAACATGTGAGAAGTGAGCAGGATTTTCACAGTTTAAAACAGCGAGAGGAAAGCAGGATTTTCACTGTTTCAAACAACGATAGGAGAACAGGATTTTCACAGTTTAAAACAGGGAGAGGAAATCAGGATTTTCACTGTTTCAAACAGCGATAGGAGAGCAGGATTTTCACAGTTTAAAACAGCCGGAGGAGAGCAGGTATTTTGCAGTTTAAAACAGCCAGAGGAGTGCCAGGATTTTCACAGTTTAAAACAGCCAGAGGAGAGCAGGTATTTTGCAGTTTAAAACAGCCAGAGGAGTGCCAGGATTTTCACAGTTTAATTCAGCGAGAGGAGAGAAGGATATTCACGGATTAAAACAGTGAGAGGAGAGCAGGATTTGCACAGTTTGAAACAGCGAGAGTAGAGCTGTGATTTTTACCGTTTCAAACACCGAGAGGAGTGCTGCGATTTTCACAGTTGAAAACAGGGAGATGATGGCCAGGATTTTCACAGGTTAAAACAGCGAGAGGAGAGCAGGATTTTCACAGGTTAAATCTGCGAGAGAAGAGCACGATTTTCACAATATAAAACAGCGAGAGGTGTGCAGTATTTTCACAGTTTAAAACCGTGAGAGACATCTGGATTTTCACAGTTAAAAACAGCGAGAGGGAAGCAGGATTTTCGCAGTTTAAAACAGTGAGAGGAGAACCGGGATTTTCACATTTTAAAAGAGCCATAGGAGAGCAGGATTTTCACAGTTTAAAGCAGCGAGAGGAGAGCCCGATATTCACAGTTTAAAACAGCGAAAGGTGAGCTGGGATTATCACAGTTTAAAACAGTGAGAGGAGAGCTGGGATTTACACAGCTTAAAACAACCAGAGGAGAGCTGGATTTTCACAGTTTAAAACAGCGAGAAGTGAGCAGGATATTCACAGTTTGAAACAGCGAGACGAGAGCAGGATTTTCACTGTTTAAAACAACGAGCGGACAGCAGGATTTTCACAGTTTAAAACAGCGAGAGGAGAGCAGGATTTTCACAGTTTAAAACAGCGAGAAGTGAGCAGGATTTTCACAGTTTGAAACAGCGAGACGAGAGCAGGATTTTCACTGTTTAAAACAGCGAGCGGTGTGCCGGATTTTCACAGTTTAAAACAGCGAGAGGAGAGCAGGATTTTCACAGTTTAAAACAGCGAGAGGAGAGCAGCATTTTCACAGTGTAAAACAACGAGAGGAGAGCTGTGATTTTTACCGTTTGAAACACCGAGAGGAGTGCTGCGATTTTCACAGTTGAAAACAGGGAGATGTTGCCCAGGATTTTCGCATTTTAAAACAGCGAGAGGACAGCAGAATTTTCACAGGTTAAAACAGCGAGAGAAGAGCACGATTTTCACAACATAAAACAACGAGAGGAGAGCAGGAATTTCACAGTTTAAAACAGCGAGAGGAGAGCTGGAATTTCACAGTGTAAAACAGCGAGAGGAGAGCTGTGATTTTTACCGTTTCAAACACCGAGAGGAGTGCTGTGATTTTCACAGTTGAAAACAGGGAGATGTTGGCCAGGATTTTCGCATTTTAAAACAGCGAGAGGAGAGCAGAACTTTCACAGGTTAAATCTGTGAGAGAAGAGCACGATTTTCACAAGATAAAACAGCGAGAGGTGTGCAGTATTTTCACAGCATAAAACAGCGAGAGGAGTGCAGTATTTTCACAGTTTAAAACTGCAAGTGACAGCTGAATTTTCACAGTTTAAAACAGCGAGAGGAGAGCAGGATTTTCACAGGTTAAATCTGCGAGAGAAGAGCACGATTTTCACAATATAAAACAGCGAGAGGTGTGCAGTATTTTCACAGTTTAAAACAGTGAGAGGAGAGCCGGGATTTTCACATTTTAAAAGAGCCAGAGGAGAGCAGGATTTTCACAGTTTAAAACAGTGAGAGTTGACCCTGAATTTCACAGTTTAAAACAGCGAGAGTTGAGCAGGATTTTCACAGTTTAAAACAGCGAGAGGAGAGCCAGATATTCACAATTTAAAACAGCAAGAGGAGAGCAGGATTTTCACAGTTTAAAACAGTGAGAGGTGAGCAGGATTTTCACAGTTTAAAACAGCAAGTGCAGAGCTGGGATTTTCAGAGTTTAAAACACCGAGTGGTGAGCAACATTTTCACACTTTAAAACAGCCAGAGGAGAGCAGGATTTTCACAGTTTAAAACAGCGAGAGGAGAGCAGGAATTTCACAGTTTAAAATAGCGAGAGTAGAGCTGGGATTATTGGAGTTTAAAACAGCGAAAAGTGAGCAGGATTTTCACAGTTTTAAACACTGAGAGGTGAGCAGGATTTTCACAGTTTAAAACAGCGAGAGGAGAGCAGGATTTTCACAGTATAAAACAGCCAGACGAAAGCCGGATTTTCAAAACATTCATAGAAAGCCGGGATTTTCACAGTTTAAAACAGCCACAGGAGAGCAGGATTTTCACAGTTTAAAACAACCAGAGGAGAGCAGGTATTTCACAGTTTAAAACAGCGAGAGGAGAGCAGGAATTTCACAGTTTCAAACAGCGAGAGGTGAGCAGGATTTTCACAGTTTAAAACAGCAAGAGGTGAGCTGAGATTTTCACAGTTTAAAACAGCGAGAGGAGAGCTGGGATTTTCACAGTTTAAAACAGTGAGAGGGGAGCAGTGATTTCACAGTTTAAAACAGCGAAAGGAGAGCAGGATTTTCAGAGTTTAAAACAGTGAGAGGTGAGCAGTGATTTCACAGTTTAAAACAGCGAGAGGAGAGCAGGATTTTCACAGTTTAATACAGCGTGAGGAGAGCTGGGATTTTCACAGTTTAAAACAGCAAGAGGAGAGACGGGATTTTAAAAGTTTCAAATGGCGGGAGGAAAGCAGAATTTTCACAGTTTAAAACTGCGTGAGGAGATTAGGATCTTCACAGTTTAAAACGGCGAGTGGAGAGCAGCATTTTCACAGTTTAAAACAGCGAGAGGGGAGCATTATTTTCACTGTATAAAATTGCGAGAGGAGAGCAGGATTTTCAGAGTTTAGAACAGCGAAAGTAGAGGAGGATTTTCACCGTTTAAAACAGCGAGAGGAGAGCTGGGATTTTCACAGTTTGAAACAGCGAGAGTTGAGCAGGATTTTCACATTTTAAAACAGCGAGCGGAGAGCAGTATTTTCACAGTTTTAAACAGCGAGAGGAGAGCAGGATTTTCACAGTTTAAAACAGCGAGAGGATAGCAGGATTTTCACAGTTTAAAACAGCGAGAGTAGAGCAGGATTTTCACAGTTTAAAACAGCCAGAGGAGAGCAGGTATTTTGCAGTTTAAAACAGCCAGAGGAGAGCCAGGATTTTCACAGTTTAATTCAGCGAGAGGAGAGAAGGATATTCACGGATTAAAACAGCGAGAGTGGAGCTGGGATTTTCACAGTTTAAAACAATGCGAGGTGAGCACGATTTTCACAGTTTAAAACAGCGAGAGGTGAGCACGATTTTCACAGTTTAAAACAGCGAGAGGAGAGCAGGATTTTCACAGTGTAAAACAACGAGAGGAGAGCTGTGATTTTTACCGTTTCAAACACCGAGAGGAGTGCTGCGATTTTCACAGTTGAAAACAGGGAGATGTTGGCCAGGATTTTCGCATTTTAAATCAGCGAGAGGGGAGCCGGGATTTTCACAGTTTTGAAACAGCCAGAGGAGCGCTGGATTTTTACAGTTTAAAACACCGAGAGGAGAGCAGGATTTTCACAGTTTAAAACAGCGAGAGGAAAGCAGGATTTTCACAGTTTTAAACACCGAGAGGAGAGCAGGATTTTCACAGTTTTAATCAGCGAGCGGGGAGCCGGGATTTTCGCAGTTTTGAAACAGCCAGAGGAGCGCAGGATTTTCACTGTTTAAAACAGCGAGAGGAGAGCAGGAATTTCAGTTTAAAACAGCGAGAGGTGAGCTGGGATTTTCACACTTTAAAACTGTGAGAACTGAGCAGGATATTCACTGTTTAAAACAGCGAGAGTAGAGCTCGGATTTTCACAGTTTAAAAAAGCGAGAGGATGGCAGCATTTTCACTGTTTCAAACAGCGAGAGGAGAGCAGGATTTTCACAGTTTAAAACAGCCAGAGGAGAGAAGGTACTTTGCAGTTTAAAACAGCCAGAGGAGAGCAGGATTTTCACTGTGTAAAACAACGAGAGGAGAGCTGTGATTTTTACCGTTTCAAACACCAAGAGGAGTGCTGCGATTTTCACAGTTGAAAACAGGGAGATGTTGGCCAGGATTTTCGCAATTTAAAACAGCGAGAGGACAGCAGAATTTACACAGGTTAAAACAGTGAGAGAAGAGCAGGATTTTCACAATATAAAACATCGAGAGGTGTGCAGTATTTTCACAGTTTAAAACTGCGAGAGACATCTGGATTTTCACAGTTAAAACAGTGAGAGGGAAGCAGGATTTTTACAGTTTTTAACAGCGACAGGAGAGCCGGGATTTTCGCACTTTTGAAACAGCCAGAGGAGCGCAGGATTTTATCTGTTTAAAACAGCGAGAGGAGAGCAGGAATTTCACAGTTTAAAACAGCGAGAGGAGCGCTGGATTTTCACAGTTTAAAACTGCGAGAGGAGAGCTGGAATTTCACAGTTTAAAACAGCGAGAGGTGAGCTGGTATTTTCACAGTATCGAAACAGCCAGAGTGGCGCAGGATTTTCACTGTTTAAAACAGCGAGAGTAGAGCTGGGATTTTCACAGTTTAAAACAGCGAGAGGAAAGCAGTAGTTTCACTGTTTCAAACAGCGAGAGGAGAGCAGGATTTTCACAGTTTAAAACAGCGAGAGGAGAGCAGGAATTTCACAGTTTAAAACTGCGAGAGGAGAGCAGCGTTTTCACAGATTAAAACAGCGAGAGGAGAGCAGGGTTTTCACAGTTTAAAACAGTGAGAGGAGAGCAGGGTTTTCACAATTTAAAAGAGCGAGTGGAGACCCAGGATTTTCACAGTTTAAAACAGCGAGAGGAGAGCAGGAATTTCACAGTTTAAAACAGCGAGAGGAGAACAGGCATTTCACAGTTAAAAACAGCCATTGGAGACCCAGGATTTTCACAGTTTAAAACAGCGAGAGGGGAGCAGGAATTTCACAGTTTAAAACAGCGAGAGGAGAGCAGGATTTTCACAGTTTAAAACAGCGAGAGGAGAGCAGGAATTTCACGGTTTCAAACAGCGAGAGGAGAGCTGGGTTTTCACAGTTTAAAACGGCGAGAGGAGAGCAGGAATTTCATTGTTTCAAACAGCGAGAGGTGAGCACGAATTTCACAGTTTAAAACAGCGAGAGGAGAGCAGGAATTTCACAGTTTAAAACTGCGAGAGGAGAGCAGGTTTTTCACAGTTTAAAACAGCGAGAGGAGAGCAGGAATTTCACAGTTTAAAACTGCGAGAGGAGAGCAGGTTTTTCACAGATTAAAACAGCGAGAGGAGAGCAGGGTTTTCACAGTTTAAAACAGTAAGAGGAGAGCAGGGTTTTCACAATTTAAAACAGCGAGTGGAGACCCAGGATTTTCACAGTTTAAAACAGCGAGAGGAGAGCAGGGTTTCTCACAGATTAAAAAAGCGAGAGGAGAGCAGGGTTTTCACAGTTTAAAACAGCGAGAGGAGAGCAGGAATTTCACAGCTTAAAACAGCAAGAGGAGAGCAGTGTTTTCACAGATTAAAACAGCGAGAGGAGAGCAGGATTTTCACAGCTTAAAACAGCGATAGGAGAGCAGGAATTTCTCGGTTTAAAACTGCGAGAGGAGAGCAGGTTTTTCACAGTTTAAAACAGCGAGAGGTGAGCAGGAATTTCTCAGTTTAAAACAGGGAGTGGAGAACAGGGTTTTTCACAGATTAAAACAGCGAGAGGAGAGCAGGGTTTTCACAGTTTAAAACAGCGAGAGGAGAGCAGTGTTTTCACAGATTAAAACAGCGAGAGGAGAGCAGGATTTTCACAGTTTAAAACAGCGAGAGGAGAGCAGGAATTTCACGGTTTAAAACTGCGAGAGGAGAGCAGGTTTTTCTCAGTTTAAAACAGCGAGAGGAGAGCAGGAATTTCACGGTTTCAAACAGCGAGAGGAGAGCTGGGTTTTCACAGTTTAAAACGGCGAGAGGAGAGCAGGAATTTCTTTGTTTCAAACAGCGAGAGGTGAGCACGAATTTCACAGTTTAAAACAGCGAGAGGAGAGCAGGAATTTCACAGTTTAAAACTGCGAGAGGAGAGCAGGTTTTTCACAGTTTAAAACAGCGAGAGGAGAGCAGGAATTTCACAGTTTAAAACTGCGAGAGGAGAGCAGCGTTTTCACAGATTAAAACAGCGAGAGGAGAGCAGGGTTTTCACAGTTTAAAACAGTGAGAGGAGAGCAGGGTTTTCACAATTTAAAACAGCGAGTGGAGACCCAGGATTTTCACAGTTTAAAACAGCGAGAGGAGAGCAGGAATTTCACAGTTTAAAACAGCGAGAGGAGAGCAGGAATTTCACAGTTTAAAACAGCGAGAGGAGAACAGGCATTTCACAGTTAAAAACAGCCATTGGAGACCCAGGATTTTCACAGTTTAAAACAGCAAGAGGGGAGCAGGAATTTCACAGTTTAAAACAGCGAGAGGAGAGCAGGATTTTCACAGTTTAAAACAGCGAGAGGAGAGCAGGAATTTCACGGTTTCAAACAGCGAGAGGAGAGCTGGGTTTTCACAGTTTAAAACGGCGAGAGGAGAGCAGGAATTTCATTGTTTCAAACAGCGAGAGGTGAGCACGAATTTCACAGTTTAAAACAGCGAGAGGAGAGCAGGAATTTCACAGTTTAAAACTGCGAGAGGAGAGCAGGTTTTTCACAGTTTAAAACAGCGAGAGGAGAGCAGGAATTTCACAGTTTAAAACTGCGAGAGGAGAGCAGGTTTTTCACAGATTAAAACAGCGAGAGGAGAGCAGGGTTTTCACAGTTTATAACAGTAAGAGGAGAGCAGGGTTTTCACAATTTAAAACAGCGAGTGGAGACCCAGGATTTTCACAGTTTAAAACAGCGAGAGGAGAGCAGGGTTTCTCACAGATTAAAAAAGCGAGAGGAGAGCAGGGTTTTCACAGTTTAAAACAGCGAGTGGAGACCCAGGATTTTCACAGTTTAAAACACCGAGAGGAGAGCAGGGTTTCTCACAGATTAAAAAAGCGAGAGGAGAGCTGGGTTTTCACAGTTTAAAACGGCGAGAGGAGAGCAGGAATTTCTTTGTTTCAAACAGCGAGAGGTGAGCACGAATTTCACAGTTTAAAACAGCGAGAGGAGAGCAGGAATTTCACAGTTTAAAACTGCGAGAGGAGAGCAGGTTTTTCACAGTTTAAAACAGCGAGAGGAGAGCAGGAATTTCACAGTTTAAAACTGCGAGAGGAGAGCAGCGTTTTCACAGATTAAAACAGCGAGAGGAGAGCAGGGTTTTCACAGTTTAAAACAGTGAGAGGAGAGCAGGGTTTTCACAATTTAAAACAGCGAGTGGAGACCCAGGATTTTCACAGTTTAAAACAGCGAGAGGAGAGCAGGAATTTCACAGTTTAAAACAGCGAGAGGAGAGCAGGAATTTCACAGTTTAAAACAGCGAGAGGAGAACAGGCATTTCACAGTTAAAAACAGCCATTGGAGACCCAGGATTTTCACAGTTTAAAACAGCAAGAGGGGAGCAGGAATTTCACAGTTTAAAACAGCGAGAGGAGAGCAGGATTTTCACAGTTTAAAACAGCGAGAGGAGAGCAGGAATTTCACGGTTTCAAACAGCGAGAGGAGAGCTGGGTTTTCACAGTTTAAAACGGCGAGAGGAGAGCAGGAATTTCATTGTTTCAAACAGCGAGAGGTGAGCACGAATTTCACAGTTTAAAACAGCGAGAGGAGAGCAGGAATTTCACAGTTTAAAACTGCGAGAGGAGAGCAGGTTTTTCACAGTTTAAAACAGCGAGAGGAGAGCAGGAATTTCACAGTTTAAAACTGCGAGAGGAGAGCAGGTTTTTCACAGATTAAAACAGCGAGAGGAGAGCAGGGTTTTCACAGTTTATAACAGTAAGAGGAGAGCAGGGTTTTCACAATTTAAAACAGCGAGTGGAGACCCAGGATTTACACAGTTTAAAACAGCGAGAGGAGAGCAGGGTTTCTCACAGATTAAAAAAGCGAGAGGAGAGCAGGGTTTTCACAGTTTAAAACAGCGAGAGGAGAGCAGGAATTTCACAGCTTAAAACAGCAAGAGGAGAGCAGTGTTTTCACAGATTAAAACAGCGAGAGGAGAGCAGGATTTTCACAGCTTAAAACAGCGATAGGAGAGCAGGAATTTCTCGGTTTAAAACTGCGAGAGGAGAGCAGGTTTTTCACAGTTTAAAACAGCGAGAGGTGAGCAGGAATTTCTCAGTTTAAAACAGGGAGTGGAGAACAGGGTTTTTCACAGATTAAAACAGCGAGAGGAGAGCAGGGTTTTCACAGTTTAAAACAGCGAGAGGAGAGCAGGAATTTCACAGCTTAAAACAGCGAGAGGAGAGCAGGATTTTCACAGTTTAAAACAGCGAGAGGAGAGCAGGAATTTCACGGTTTAAAACTGCGAGAGGAGAGCAGGCATTTCACAGTTAAAAACAGCCATTGGAGACCCAGGATTTTCACAGTTTAAAACAGCAAGAGGGGAGCAGGAATTTCACAGTTTAAAACAGCGAGAGGAGAGCAGGATTTTCACAGTTTAAAACAGCGAGAGGAGAGCAGGAATTTCACGGTTTCAAACAGCGAGAGGAGAGCTGGGTTTTCACAGTTTAAAACGGCGAGAGGAGAGCAGGAATTTCATTGTTTCAAACAGCGAGAGGTGAGCACGAATTTCACAGTTTAAAACAGCGAGAGGAGAGCAGGAATTTCACAGTTTAAAACTGCGAGAGGAGAGCAGGTTTTTCACAGTTTAAAACAGCGAGAGGAGAGCAGGAATTTCACAGTTTAAAACTGCGAGAGAAGAACAGGGTTTTCACATTTAAAACCAGCGAGAGGTGAGCAGGTGTTTCACAGTTTAAAACAGCGAGAGGAGAGCAGGGTTTTCACAGTGTAAAACAGCGAGAGCAGAGCAGGTTTTTCAGTTTAAAACAGCGAGAGGAGAGCAGGATTTTCACAGTTTGAAACAGCAGGAGGAGAGCAGGTAATTCACAGTTTAAAACAGCGAGAAGAGAGCAGGGTTTTCACAGTTTAAAACAGCGAGAGGCGAGCAGGTTTTTCACAGTTTAAAACAGCGATAGGAGAGCAGGGTTTTCAAAGGTTAAAACAGCGAGAGGAGAGCAGGAATTTCACAATTTAAAACAGCGATAGGAGAGCAGTGTTTTCACAGTTTAAAACAGCGAGAGGAGAGCAGGAATTTCACAGTTTATCGCAGCCAGAGGAGAGCAGGTTTTTCAGAGTTTAAAACAACGAGTGGTGAGCAGGGTTTTCACAGTTTAAAACAGCGAGACGAAAGCAGGGTTTTCACAGTTTAAAACAGCGAGAGGAGAGCAGAAATTTCACAGTTTAAAACAGTGATAGGAGAGCAGGTTTTTCACAGTTTAAAACAGCGAGAGATGAACAGGGTTTTCACAGTTAAAAACAGCGAGAGGTGAGCAGGTGTTTCACAGTTTAAAACAGCGAGAGGAGAGCAGGAATTTCACAGGTTAAAACAGCGAGAGGAGAGCTGGTATTTCAAAGTTTAAAACAGCGAGAGGACAGCACGATTTTCACAGTTTAACACAGCCAGAGGAGAGCAGGTTTTTCACAATTTAAAACAATGACAGGTGTGCAGGTGTTTCACAGTTTAAAACAGCCAGAGGAGAGCTGAGGTTTCACAGTTTAAAACAGCGAGAGGAGAGCTGAGTTTCCACAGTTTAAAACAGCGAGAGGAGAGCAGGTTTTTCACAGTTTAAAACAGCGAGAGGACAGCAGGGTTTTCACAGTTTAAAACAGCGAGAGGAGTGTGGGTTTTCACAGTTTAAAACAGCGAGAGGAGAGCAGGAATTTCACAGTTTAAAACAGCAAGAGGTGAGCTGAGATTTTCACAGTTTAAAACAGCGAGAGGAGAGCTGGGATTTTCACAGTTTAAAACAGCGAGAGGAGAGCAGGAATTTCACAGTTTCAAACAGCGAGAGGAGAGCAGGAATTTCTCAGTTTAAAACAGCGAGAGGAGAGCAGGGTTTTTCACAGATTAAAACAGCGAGAGGAGAGCAGGGTTTTCACAGTTTAAAACAGCGAGAGGAGAGCAGGAATTTCACAGCTTAAAACAGCGAGAGGAGAGCAGTGTTTTCACAGATTAAAACAGCGAGAGGAGAGCAGGATTTTCACAGTTTAAAACAGCGAGAGGTGAGCAGGAATTTCACGGTTTAAAACTGCGAGAGGAGAGCAGGTTTTTCACAGTTTAAAACAGCGAGAGGAGAGCAGGAATTTCACAGTTTCAAACAGCGAGAGGAGAGCAGGAATTTCTCAGTTTAAAACAGCGAGAGGAGAGCAGGGTTTTTCACAGATTAAAACAGCGAGAGGAGAGCAGGTTTTTCACAGTTTAAAACAGCGAGAGGAGAGCAGGTTTTTCACAGTTTAAAACAGCGAGAGGAGAGCAGGGTTTTTCACAGATTAAAACAGCGAGAGGAGAGCAGGGTTTTCACAGTTTAAAACAGCGAGAGGAGAGCAGGAATTTCGCAGCTTAAAACAGCGAGAGGAGAGCAGTGTTTTCACAGATTAAAACAGCGAGAGGAGAGCAGGATTTTCACAGTTTAAAACAGCGAGAGGTGAGCAGGAATTTCACGGTTTAAAACTGCGAGAGGAGAGCAGGTTTTTCACAGTTTAAAACAGTGAGAGGAGAGCAGGAATTTCACAGTTTCAAACAGCGAGAGGAGAGCAGGAATTGCTCAGTTTAAAACAGCGAGAGGAGAGCAGGGTTTTTCACAGATTAAAACAGCGAGAGGAGAGCAGGTTTTTCACAGTTTAAAACAGCGAGAGGAGAGCAGGAATTTCACAGTTTCAAACAGCGAGAGGAGAGCAGGAATTTCTCAGTTTAAAACAGCGAGAGGAGAGCAGGAATTTCACAGCATAAAACAGCGAGAGGAGAGCAGGGTTTTTCACAGATTAAAACAGCGAGAGGAGAGCAGGGTTTTCACAGTTTAAAACAGCGAGAGGAGAGCAGGAATTTCACAGCTTAAAACAGCAAGAGGAGAGCAGTGTTTTCACAGATTAAAACAGCGACAGGAGAGCAGGATTTTCACTGTTTAAAACAGCGAGAGGAGAGCAGGAATTTCACAGTTTAAAACAGCGAGTGGAGAGCACGAATTTCACATTTTAAAACAGCGTGAGGAGAGCAGGAATTTCACAGTTTAAAACTGCGAGAGGTGAGCACGAATTTCACAGTTTAAAACTGCGAGAGGTGAGCACGAATTTCACAGTTTAAAACAGCGTGTGGAGAGCAGGAATTTCACAGTTTAAAACAGCGAGAGGACAGCAGGGTTTTCACAGTTTAAAACAGCGAGAAGAGAGCTGGGTTTCCACAGTTTAAAACAGTGAGAGGAAAGCAGGTTTTTCACATTTTAAAACAGCAAGAGGTGAGAAGGGTTTTCAAAGTTTAACACAGCAAGAAAAGCGCATGTTTTTCACAGTTTAAAACAGCGAGAGGAGAGCTGGGTTGTCACAGTTTAAAACAGCGAGAGGATAGCACGATTTTCACAGTTTAAAACAGCGATAGGAGAGCAGGTTTTTCACAGTTTAAAGCCGCGAGAGGACAGCAGGGTTTTCACAGTTTAAAACAGCGAGAGGAGAGCTGGGTTTTCACAGTTTAAACAGCGAGAGGAGAGCAGGAATTTCACAGTTTAAAACTGCGAGAGGAGAGCAGGTTTTTCACAGTTTAAAACAGCGAGAGGAGAGCAGGGTTTTCACAGTTTAAAACAGCGAGAGGTGAGCACGAATTTCGCAGTTTCAAACAGCGAGAGGAGAGCATGAATTTCTCAGTTAAAAACAGCGAGAGGAGAATAGGGTTTCTCACAGATTTAAAAAGCGAGAGGAGTGCAGGGTTTTCACAGTTTAAAACAGCGAGAGGAGAGCAGGAATTTCACAGCTTAAAACAGCAAGAGGAGAGCAGGATTTTCACAGCTTAAAACAGCGATAGGAGAGCAGGAATTTCTCGGTTTAAAACTGCGAGAGGAGAGCAGTGTTTTCACAGATTTAAACAGCGAGAGGAGAGCAGGATTTTCACAGCTTAAAACAGCGATAGGAGAGCAGGAATTTCACGGTTTAAAACTGCGAGAGGAGCTGGGATTTTCACAGTTTAAAACAATGCGAGGTGAGCACGATTTTCACAGTTTAAAACAGCGAGAGGAGAGCAGGATTTTCACAGTGTAAAACAGCGATAGGAGAGCAGGTTTTTCACAGTTTAAAGCCGCGAGAGGACAGCAGGGTTTTCACAGTTTAAAACAGCGAGAGGAGAGCTGGGTTTTCACAGTTTAAACAGCGAGAGGAGAGCAGGAATTTCACAGTTTAAAACTGCGAGAGGAGAGCAGGTTTTTCACAGTTTAAAACAGCGAGAGGAGAGCAGGGTTTTCACAGTTTAAAACAGCGAGAGGTGAGCACGAATTTCGCAGTTTCAAACAGCGAGAGGAGAGCAGGAATTTCTCAGTTAAAAACAGCGAGAGGAGAATAGGGTTTCTCACAGATTAAAAAAGCGAGAGGAGTGCAGGGTTTTCACAGTTTAAAACAGCGAGAGGAGAGCAGGAATTTCACACCTTAAAACAGCAAGAGGAGAGCAGGATTTTCACAGCTTAAAACAGCGATAGGAGAGCAGGAATTTCTCGGTTTAAAACTGCGAGAGGAGAGCAGTGTTTTCACAGATTTAAACAGCGAGAGGAGAGCAGGATTTTCACAGCTTAAAACAGCGATAGGAGAGCAGGAATTTCACGGTTTAAAACTGCGAGAGGAGCTGGGATTTTCACAGTTTAAAACAATGCGAGGTGAGCACGATTTTCACAGTTTAAAACAGCGAGAGGAGAGCAGGATTTTCACAGTGTAAAACAACGAGAGGAGAGCTGTGATTTTTACCGTTTCAAACACCAAGAGGAGTGCTGCGATTTTCACAGTTGAAAACAGGGAGATGTTGGCCAGGATTTTCGCATTTTAAATCAGCGAGAGGACAGCAGGATTTTCGCAGTTTAAAAAAGTGAGAGGAGAGACGGGATTTTCACATTTTAAAAGAGCCAGAGGAGAGCAGGTTTTTCACAGTTAAGAACAGCGAGAGGCGAAAGCATTTTCACATTTTTAAACACCGAGAGGAGAGCAGGATCTTCCCAGTTTTAATCAGCGAGAGGGGAGCCGGGATTTTCACAGTTTTGAAACAGCCAGAGGAGCCCTGGATTTTTACTGTTTAAAACAGCGAGAGGAGAGCAGGAATTTCACAGTTTAAAACAGCGAGAGGAAAGCAGGATTTTCACAGTTTTAAACACCGAGAGGAGAGCAGGATTTTCACAGTTTTAATCAGCGAGCGGGGAGCCGGGATTTTCACAGTTTTGAAACAGCCAGAGGAGCGCTGGATTTTTACTGTTTAAAACAGCGAGAGGAGAGCAGGAATTTCGCAGTTTAAAACAGCGAGAGTAGAGCTGTGATTTTCACCGTTTAAAGCAGCGTGAAGTGAGCAGGATTTTCACAGTTTAAAGCAGTGACAGGAGAGCAGGATTTTTACAATTTAAAACAGCGAGAGGAGAGCTGGGATTTTCACACTTTAAAACTGTGAGAAGTGAGCAGGATTTTCACTGTTTAAAACAGCGAGAGGTGAGCTGGGATTGTCACAGTATTGAAGCAGCCAGAGGTGAGCAGGATTTTCAGTTTAAAACAGCGAGAGGAGAGGAGGATTTTCACAGTTTAAAACAGCGAGAGGAAAGCAGGATTTTCACAGTTTCAAACAGCGAGAGGTGAGCTGGGATTTTCACTGTTTAAAACAGCGAGAGGAGAGCTGGGATTTTCACACTTTAAAACTGTGAGAAGTGAGCAGGATTTTCACTGTTTAAAACAGCGAAAGGAGGGCAGGAATTTCACAGTTTAAAACAGCGAGAGGTGAGCTGGGATTTTCACAGCATTGAAGCAGCCAGAGGGGAGCACGATTTTCACAGTGTAAAACAGCGAGCAGAGAGCCGGATTTTCACACTTTAAAACAATGCGAGGTGAGCACGATTTTCACAGTGTAAAACAACGAGACGAGAGCTGTGATTTTTACCGTTTCAAACACCGAGAGGAGTGTTGCGATTTTCACAGTTGAAAACAGGGAGATGTTGGCCAGGATTTTCGCATTTTAAAACAGCGAGAGGCAAGCAGGATTTTCACAGGTTAAAACAGCGAGAGGAGAGCTGGGATTTTCACTTTTTAAAACAGCCAGAGCAGAGCAGGATTTTCACTGTTTAAAACAGCGAGAGGAGAGCTGTGATTTTCACAGTGTAAAACAACGAGAGGAGAGCTGTGATTTTTACCGTTTCAAACACCAAGAGGAGTGTTGCGATTTTCACAGTTGAAAACAGGGAGATGTTGGCCAGGATTTTCGCAATTTAAAACAGCAAGAGGACAGCGGAATTTTCACAGGGTCAATCTGCGAGAGAAGAGCACGATTTTCACAATATAAAACAGCGAGAGGAGAGCAGTACTTTCACAGTTTAAAACCGCGAGAGACATCTATATTTTCACAGTTTTAAACAGCGAGAGGGAAGCAGGATTTTCGCAGTTTGAAACAGTGAGAGGAGAGCAGGAATTTCACATTTTAAAAGAGCCAGCGGAGAGCAGGATTTTCACAGTTTAAAACAGCGAGAGGGAAGCAGGATTTTCGCAGTTTGAAACAGTGAGAGGAGAGCCGGATTTTCGCTATTCAAAACAGTGAGAGCTGACCCTGAATTTCACAGTTTAAAACAGCGAGAGGAGAGCAGGATTTTCACAATTTAAAACAGCGAGAGGTGAGCTGGGATGTTCACAGTATTGAAGCAGCCGGAGGGAGCAGGTATTTTCACAGTTTAATTCAACGAGAGGAGAGAAGGATATTCACGGATTAAATTGCGAGTGGAGAGCAGGAATTTCACAGTTTAAAACAGCGAGAGTCGAGCTGGGATTTTCACAGTTTAAAACAGCGAGAGTAGAGCTGGGATTTTCACACTTTAAAACTGTGAGAAGTGAGCAGGATTTTCACAGTTTAAAACAGCGAGAGGGGAGCAGGATTTTAACAGTTTAAAACACCGAGAGGAAAGCAGGATTTTCACAGTTTTAAGCAGCGAGAGGGGAGCCGGGATTTTCACAGTTTTGAAACAGCCAGGGGAGCGCTGGATTTTTACTGTTTAAAACAGCGAGAGGAGAGCAGGAATCTCACAGTTTAAAACAGCAAGAGGTGAGCTGGGATTTTCACCGTTTAAAACAGCGTGAAGTGAGCAGGATTTTCACAGTTTAAAGCAGTGAGAGGTGCGCAGGATTTTCTCAGTTTAAAACAGTGAGAGGGGAGAAGGGATTTTCACAGTTTAAAACAGTGAGAGGGGAGCAGGATTTTCACAGTTTAAAACAGCGAGAGTAGAGCAGGATTTTCACACTTTCAAACTGTGAGAAGTGAGCAGGATTTTCACTGTTTAAAACAGCGAGAGGTGAGAAGGGATTTTCACAGTTTAAAACAGCGAGAGGAGAGCAGAATTTTCACAATTTAAAACAGCGAGAGGAAAGCAGGATTTTCACAGTTTAAAACACCGAGAGGAGAGCAGGATTTTCACAGTTTAAAACAGCGAGAGGAGAGCAGGATTTTCAGAGTTTTAATCAGCGAGAGGGGAGCCGGGATTTTCACAGTTTTGAAACAGCCAGAGGGGAGCAGGATTTTCACTGTTTTGAAACAGCCAGAGGAGCGCAGGATTTTCACTGTTTAAAACAGCGAGAGTAGAGCTGTGATTTTCACAGTTTAAAGCAGCGTGAAGTGAGCAGGATTTTCACCGTTTAAAGCAGTGAGAGGAGAGCAGGATTTTTACAATTTAAAACAGCGAGAGGAGAGCTGGGATTTTCACACTTTAAAACTGTGAGAAGTGAGCAGGATTTTCACTGTTTAAAACAGCGAGAGGTGAGCTGGGATTGTCACAGTTTAAAACAGCGAGAGGAAAGCAGGATTTTCACAGTTTAAAACAGCGAGAGGGGAGCAGGATTTTCACAGTTTAAAACAGCGAGAAGAGAGCAGGATTTTCAGTTTAAAACAGAGAGAGGAAAGCAGGATTTTCACTGTTTCAAACAGCGATAGGAGAGCAGGTTTTTCACAGATTAAAACAGCGAGAGGAGACCTGGAGTTTCAGAGTTTTAAACAGCAAGAGGAGAGCTGGGATTTTCACAGTATAGAAGCAGCCAGAGGAGTGCAGGATTTGCACTGTTTAAAACAGCGAGATGAGACCTGGGATTTTCACACTTTAAAACTGTGAGAAGTGAGCAGGATTTTCACAGTTTAAAACAGCGAGAGGAAAGCAGGATTTTCACTGTTTCAAACAGCGAGAGGAGAGCAGGTATTTTGCAGTTTAAAACAGCCAGAGGAGAGCCAGGATTTTCACAGTTTAATTCAGCGATAGGAGAGAAGGATATTCACGGATTAAAACAGCGAGAGGAGAGCTGGATTTGCACAGTTTGAAACAGCGAGAGTAGAGCAGGATTTTCGCAGTTTAAAACAATGCGAGGTGAGCATGATTTTCACAGTTTAAAACAGCCAGAGGAGAGCAGGATTTTCACAGTGTAAAACAACAAGAGGATAGCTGTGTTTTTTACCGTTTCAAACAGCGAGAGGAGTGCTGCGATTTTCACAGTTGAAAACAGGGAGATGTTGGCCAGGATTTTCGCATTTTAAAACAGCGAGAGGCAAGCAGGAATTTCACAGGTTAAATCTGCGAGAGAAGAGCACGATTTTCACAATATAAAACAGCGAGAGGTGTGCAGTATTTTCACAGTTTAAAACCGCGAGAGACATCTGGATTTTCACGGTTTTAAACAGCGAGAGGGACGCAGTATTTTCGCAGTTTAAAACAGTGAGATAAGAGCTGGGATTTTCACATTTTAAAAGAGCCAGAGGAGAGCAGGATTTTCACAGTTTAAAACAGCAAGAGGAGAGCAGGATTTTCACAGTGTAAATCAACGAGAGGAGAGCTGTGATTTTTACCGTTTCAATCACCGAGAGGAGTGCTGTGATTTTCACAGTTGAAAACAGGGAGATGTTGGCCAGGATTTTCGCATTTTAAAACAGCGAGAGGACAGCAGAATTTTCACAGGTTAAATCTGCGAGAGGAGACCAGGAGTTTCAGAGTTTTAAACAGCGAGAGGATAGTCGGCTATTCACTGTTTAAACAGCGAGAGCACAGCACGATTTTCACAGTTTAAAACAGCGAGAGGAGTGCAGGAATTTCACAGTTTAAAACAGCGAGAGGTGACCTGGGATTTTCACAGTATCGAAGCAGCCAGAGGATTGCAGGATTTGCACTGTTTAAAACAGTGAGATGAGAGCTGGGATTTTCACACTTTAAAACATGTGAGAAGTGAGCAGGATTTTCACAGTTTAAAACAGCGAGAGGAAAGCAGGATTTTCACTGTTTCAAACAACGATAGGAGAACAGGATTTTCACAGTTTAAAACAGGGAGAGGAAATCAGGATTTTCACTGTTTCAAACAGCGATAGGAGAGCAGGATTTTCACAGTTTAAAACAGCCGGAGGAGAGCAGGTATTTTGCAGTTTAAAACAGCCAGAGGAGTGCCAGGATTTTCACAGTTTAAAACAGCCAGAGGAGAGCAGGTATTTTGCAGTTTAAAACAGCCAGAGGAGTGCCAGGATTTTCACAGTTTAATTCAGCGAGAGGAGAGAAGGATATTCACGGATTAAAACAGTGAGAGGAGAGCAGGATTTGCACAGTTTGAAACAGCGAGAGTAGAGCTGTGATTTTTACCGTTTCAAACACCGAGAGGAGTGCTGCGATTTTCACAGTTGAAAACAGGGAGATGATGGCCAGGATTTTCACAGGTTAAAACAGCGAGAGGAGAGCAGGATTTTCACAGGTTAAATCTGCGAGAGAAGAGCACGATTTTCACAATATAAAACAGCGAGAGGTGTGCAGTATTTTCACAGTTTAAAACCGTGAGAGACATCTGGATTTTCACAGTTAAAAACAGCGAGAGGGAAGCAGGATTTTCGCAGTTTAAAACAGTGAGAGGAGAACCGGGATTTTCACATTTTAAAAGAGCCATAGGAGAGCAGGATTTTCACAGTTTAAAGCAGCGAGAGGAGAGCCCGATATTCACAGTTTAAAACAGCGAAAGGTGAGCTGGGATTATCACAGTTTAAAACAGTGAGAGGAGAGCTGGGATTTACACAGCTTAAAACAACCAGAGGAGAGCTGGATTTTCACAGTTTAAAACAGCGAGAAGTGAGCAGGATATTCACAGTTTGAAACAGCGAGACGAGAGCAGGATTTTCACTGTTTAAAACAACGAGCGGACAGCAGGATTTTCACAGTTTAAAACAGCGAGAGGAGAGCAGGATTTTCACAGTTTAAAACAGCGAGAAGTGAGCAGGATTTTCACAGTTTGAAACAGCGAGACGAGAGCAGGATTTTCACTGTTTAAAACAGCGAGCGGTGTGCCGGATTTTCACAGTTTAAAACAGCGAGAGGAGAGCAGGATTTTCACAGTTTAAAACAGCGAGAGGAGAGCAGCATTTTCACAGTGTAAAACAACGAGAGGAGAGCTGTGATTTTTACCGTTTGAAACACCGAGAGGAGTGCTGCGATTTTCACAGTTGAAAACAGGGAGATGTTGCCCAGGATTTTCGCATTTTAAAACAGCGAGAGGACAGCAGAATTTTCACAGGTTAAAACAGCGAGAGAAGAGCACGATTTTCACAACATAAAACAACGAGAGGAGAGCAGGAATTTCACAGTTTAAAACAGCGAGAGGAGAGCTGGAATTTCACAGTGTAAAACAGCGAGAGGAGAGCTGTGATTTTTACCGTTTCAAACACCGAGAGGAGTGCTGTGATTTTCACAGTTGAAAACAGGGAGATGTTGGCCAGGATTTTCGCATTTTAAAACAGCGAGAGGAGAGCAGAACTTTCACAGGTTAAATCTGTGAGAGAAGAGCACGATTTTCACAAGATAAAACAGCGAGAGGTGTGCAGTATTTTCACAGCATAAAACAGCGAGAGGAGTGCAGTATTTTCACAGTTTAAAACTGCAAGTGACAGCTGAATTTTCACAGTTTAAAACAGCGAGAGGAGAGCAGGATTTTCACAGGTTAAATCTGCGAGAGAAGAGCACGATTTTCACAATATAAAACAGCGAGAGGTGTGCAGTATTTTCACAGTTTAAAACAGTGAGAGGAGAGCCGGGATTTTCACATTTTAAAAGAGCCAGAGGAGAGCAGGATTTTCACAGTTTAAAACAGTGAGAGTTGACCCTGAATTTCACAGTTTAAAACAGCGAGAGTTGAGCAGGATTTTCACAGTTTAAAACAGCGAGAGGAGAGCCAGATATTCACAATTTAAAACAGCAAGAGGAGAGCAGGATTTTCACAGTTTAAAACAGTGAGAGGTGAGCAGGATTTTCACAGTTTAAAACAGCAAGTGCAGAGCTGGGATTTTCAGAGTTTAAAACACCGAGTGGTGAGCAACATTTTCACACTTTAAAACAGCCAGAGGAGAGCAGGATTTTCACAGTTTAAAACAGCGAGAGGAGAGCAGGAATTTCACAGTTTAAAATAGCGAGAGTAGAGCTGGGATTATTGGAGTTTAAAACAGCGAAAAGTGAGCAGGATTTTCACAGTTTTAAACACTGAGAGGTGAGCAGGATTTTCACAGTTTAAAACAGCGAGAGGAGAGCAGGATTTTCACAGTATAAAACAGCCAGACGAAAGCCGGATTTTCAAAACATTCATAGAAAGCCGGGATTTTCACAGTTTAAAACAGCCACAGGAGAGCAGGATTTTCACAGTTTAAAACAACCAGAGGAGAGCAGGTATTTCACAGTTTAAAACAGCGAGAGGAGAGCAGGAATTTCACAGTTTCAAACAGCGAGAGGTGAGCAGGATTTTCACAGTTTAAAACAGCAAGAGGTGAGCTGAGATTTTCACAGTTTAAAACAGCGAGAGGAGAGCTGGGATTTTCACAGTTTAAAACAGTGAGAGGGGAGCAGTGATTTCACAGTTTAAAACAGCGAAAGGAGAGCAGGATTTTCAGAGTTTAAAACAGTGAGAGGTGAGCAGTGATTTCACAGTTTAAAACAGCGAGAGGAGAGCAGGATTTTCACAGTTTAATACAGCGTGAGGAGAGCTGGGATTTTCACAGTTTAAAACAGCAAGAGGAGAGACGGGATTTTAAAAGTTTCAAATGGCGGGAGGAAAGCAGAATTTTCACAGTTTAAAACTGCGTGAGGAGATTAGGATCTTCACAGTTTAAAACGGCGAGTGGAGAGCAGCATTTTCACAGTTTAAAACAGCGAGAGGGGAGCATTATTTTCACTGTATAAAATTGCGAGAGGAGAGCAGGATTTTCAGAGTTTAGAACAGCGAAAGTAGAGGAGGATTTTCACCGTTTAAAACAGCGAGAGGAGAGCTGGGATTTTCACAGTTTGAAACAGCGAGAGTTGAGCAGGATTTTCACATTTTAAAACAGCGAGCGGAGAGCAGTATTTTCACAGTTTTAAACAGCGAGAGGAGAGCAGGATTTTCACAGTTTAAAACAGCGAGAGGATAGCAGGATTTTCACAGTTTAAAACAGCGAGAGTAGAGCAGGATTTTCACAGTTTAAAACAGCCAGAGGAGAGCAGGTATTTTGCAGTTTAAAACAGCCAGAGGAGAGCCAGGATTTTCACAGTTTAATTCAGCGAGAGGAGAGAAGGATATTCACGGATTAAAACAGCGAGAGTGGAGCTGGGATTTTCACAGTTTAAAACAATGCGAGGTGAGCACGATTTTCACAGTTTAAAACAGCGAGAGGTGAGCACGATTTTCACAGTTTAAAACAGCGAGAGGAGAGCAGGATTTTCACAGTGTAAAACAACGAGAGGAGAGCTGTGATTTTTACCGTTTCAAACACCGAGAGGAGTGCTGCGATTTTCACAGTTGAAAACAGGGAGATGTTGGCCAGGATTTTCGCATTTTAAATCAGCGAGAGGGGAGCCGGGATTTTCACAGTTTTGAAACAGCCAGAGGAGCGCTGGATTTTTACAGTTTAAAACACCGAGAGGAGAGCAGGATTTTCACAGTTTAAAACAGCGAGAGGAAAGCAGGATTTTCACAGTTTTAAACACCGAGAGGAGAGCAGGATTTTCACAGTTTTAATCAGCGAGCGGGGAGCCGGGATTTTCGCAGTTTTGAAACAGCCAGAGGAGCGCAGGATTTTCACTGTTTAAAACAGCGAGAGGAGAGCAGGAATTTCAGTTTAAAACAGCGAGAGGTGAGCTGGGATTTTCACACTTTAAAACTGTGAGAACTGAGCAGGATATTCACTGTTTAAAACAGCGAGAGTAGAGCTCGGATTTTCACAGTTTAAAAAAGCGAGAGGATGGCAGCATTTTCACTGTTTCAAACAGCGAGAGGAGAGCAGGATTTTCACAGTTTAAAACAGCCAGAGGAGAGAAGGTACTTTGCAGTTTAAAACAGCCAGAGGAGAGCAGGATTTTCACTGTGTAAAACAACGAGAGGAGAGCTGTGATTTTTACCGTTTCAAACACCAAGAGGAGTGCTGCGATTTTCACAGTTGAAAACAGGGAGATGTTGGCCAGGATTTTCGCAATTTAAAACAGCGAGAGGACAGCAGAATTTACACAGGTTAAAACAGTGAGAGAAGAGCAGGATTTTCACAATATAAAACATCGAGAGGTGTGCAGTATTTTCACAGTTTAAAACTGCGAGAGACATCTGGATTTTCACAGTTAAAACAGTGAGAGGGAAGCAGGATTTTTACAGTTTTTAACAGCGACAGGAGAGCCGGGATTTTCGCACTTTTGAAACAGCCAGAGGAGCGCAGGATTTTATCTGTTTAAAACAGCGAGAGGAGAGCAGGAATTTCACAGTTTAAAACAGCGAGAGGAGCGCTGGATTTTCACAGTTTAAAACTGCGAGAGGAGAGCTGGAATTTCACAGTTTAAAACAGCGAGAGGTGAGCTGGTATTTTCACAGTATCGAAACAGCCAGAGTGGCGCAGGATTTTCACTGTTTAAAACAGCGAGAGTAGAGCTGGGATTTTCACAGTTTAAAACAGCGAGAGGAAAGCAGTAGTTTCACTGTTTCAAACAGCGAGAGGAGAGCAGGATTTTCACAGTTTAAAACAGCGAGAGGAGAGCAGGAATTTCACAGTTTAAAACTGCGAGAGGAGAGCAGCGTTTTCACAGATTAAAACAGCGAGAGGAGAGCAGGGTTTTCACAGTTTAAAACAGTGAGAGGAGAGCAGGGTTTTCACAATTTAAAAGAGCGAGTGGAGACCCAGGATTTTCACAGTTTAAAACAGCGAGAGGAGAGCAGGAATTTCACAGTTTAAAACAGCGAGAGGAGAACAGGCATTTCACAGTTAAAAACAGCCATTGGAGACCCAGGATTTTCACAGTTTAAAACAGCGAGAGGGGAGCAGGAATTTCACAGTTTAAAACAGCGAGAGGAGAGCAGGATTTTCACAGTTTAAAACAGCGAGAGGAGAGCAGGAATTTCACGGTTTCAAACAGCGAGAGGAGAGCTGGGTTTTCACAGTTTAAAACGGCGAGAGGAGAGCAGGAATTTCATTGTTTCAAACAGCGAGAGGTGAGCACGAATTTCACAGTTTAAAACAGCGAGAGGAGAGCAGGAATTTCACAGTTTAAAACTGCGAGAGGAGAGCAGGTTTTTCACAGTTTAAAACAGCGAGAGGAGAGCAGGAATTTCACAGTTTAAAACTGCGAGAGGAGAGCAGGTTTTTCACAGATTAAAACAGCGAGAGGAGAGCAGGGTTTTCACAGTTTAAAACAGTAAGAGGAGAGCAGGGTTTTCACAATTTAAAACAGCGAGTGGAGACCCAGGATTTTCACAGTTTAAAACAGCGAGAGGAGAGCAGGGTTTCTCACAGATTAAAAAAGCGAGAGGAGAGCAGGGTTTTCACAGTTTAAAACAGCGAGAGGAGAGCAGGAATTTCACAGCTTAAAACAGCAAGAGGAGAGCAGTGTTTTCACAGATTAAAACAGCGAGAGGAGAGCAGGATTTTCACAGCTTAAAACAGCGATAGGAGAGCAGGAATTTCTCGGTTTAAAACTGCGAGAGGAGAGCAGGTTTTTCACAGTTTAAAACAGCGAGAGGTGAGCAGGAATTTCTCAGTTTAAAACAGGGAGTGGAGAACAGGGTTTTTCACAGATTAAAACAGCGAGAGGAGAGCAGGGTTTTCACAGTTTAAAACAGCGAGAGGAGAGCAGTGTTTTCACAGATTAAAACAGCGAGAGGAGAGCAGGATTTTCACAGTTTAAAACAGCGAGAGGAGAGCAGGAATTTCACGGTTTAAAACTGCGAGAGGAGAGCAGGTTTTTCTCAGTTTAAAACAGCGAGAGGAGAGCAGGAATTTCACGGTTTCAAACAGCGAGAGGAGAGCTGGGTTTTCACAGTTTAAAACGGCGAGAGGAGAGCAGGAATTTCTTTGTTTCAAACAGCGAGAGGTGAGCACGAATTTCACAGTTTAAAACAGCGAGAGGAGAGCAGGAATTTCACAGTTTAAAACTGCGAGAGGAGAGCAGGTTTTTCACAGTTTAAAACAGCGAGAGGAGAGCAGGAATTTCACAGTTTAAAACTGCGAGAGGAGAGCAGCGTTTTCACAGATTAAAACAGCGAGAGGAGAGCAGGGTTTTCACAGTTTAAAACAGTGAGAGGAGAGCAGGGTTTTCACAATTTAAAACAGCGAGTGGAGACCCAGGATTTTCACAGTTTAAAACAGCGAGAGGAGAGCAGGAATTTCACAGTTTAAAACAGCGAGAGGAGAGCAGGAATTTCACAGTTTAAAACAGCGAGAGGAGAACAGGCATTTCACAGTTAAAAACAGCCATTGGAGACCCAGGATTTTCACAGTTTAAAACAGCAAGAGGGGAGCAGGAATTTCACAGTTTAAAACAGCGAGAGGAGAGCAGGATTTTCACAGTTTAAAACAGCGAGAGGAGAGCAGGAATTTCACGGTTTCAAACAGCGAGAGGAGAGCTGGGTTTTCACAGTTTAAAACGGCGAGAGGAGAGCAGGAATTTCATTGTTTCAAACAGCGAGAGGTGAGCACGAATTTCACAGTTTAAAACAGCGAGAGGAGAGCAGGAATTTCACAGTTTAAAACTGCGAGAGGAGAGCAGGTTTTTCACAGTTTAAAACAGCGAGAGGAGAGCAGGAATTTCACAGTTTAAAACTGCGAGAGGAGAGCAGGTTTTTCACAGATTAAAACAGCGAGAGGAGAGCAGGGTTTTCACAGTTTATAACAGTAAGAGGAGAGCAGGGTTTTCACAATTTAAAACAGCGAGTGGAGACCCAGGATTTTCACAGTTTAAAACAGCGAGAGGAGAGCAGGGTTTCTCACAGATTAAAAAAGCGAGAGGAGAGCAGGGTTTTCACAGTTTAAAACAGCGAGTGGAGACCCAGGATTTTCACAGTTTAAAACACCGAGAGGAGAGCAGGGTTTCTCACAGATTAAAAAAGCGAGAGGAGAGCTGGGTTTTCACAGTTTAAAACGGCGAGAGGAGAGCAGGAATTTCTTTGTTTCAAACAGCGAGAGGTGAGCACGAATTTCACAGTTTAAAACAGCGAGAGGAGAGCAGGAATTTCACAGTTTAAAACTGCGAGAGGAGAGCAGGTTTTTCACAGTTTAAAACAGCGAGAGGAGAGCAGGAATTTCACAGTTTAAAACTGCGAGAGGAGAGCAGCGTTTTCACAGATTAAAACAGCGAGAGGAGAGCAGGGTTTTCACAGTTTAAAACAGTGAGAGGAGAGCAGGGTTTTCACAATTTAAAACAGCGAGTGGAGACCCAGGATTTTCACAGTTTAAAACAGCGAGAGGAGAGCAGGAATTTCACAGTTTAAAACAGCGAGAGGAGAGCAGGAATTTCACAGTTTAAAACAGCGAGAGGAGAACAGGCATTTCACAGTTAAAAACAGCCATTGGAGACCCAGGATTTTCACAGTTTAAAACAGCAAGAGGGGAGCAGGAATTTCACAGTTTAAAACAGCGAGAGGAGAGCAGGATTTTCACAGTTTAAAACAGCGAGAGGAGAGCAGGAATTTCACGGTTTCAAACAGCGAGAGGAGAGCTGGGTTTTCACAGTTTAAAACGGCGAGAGGAGAGCAGGAATTTCATTGTTTCAAACAGCGAGAGGTGAGCACGAATTTCACAGTTTAAAACAGCGAGAGGAGAGCAGGAATTTCACAGTTTAAAACTGCGAGAGGAGAGCAGGTTTTTCACAGTTTAAAACAGCGAGAGGAGAGCAGGAATTTCACAGTTTAAAACTGCGAGAGGAGAGCAGGTTTTTCACAGATTAAAACAGCGAGAGGAGAGCAGGGTTTTCACAGTTTATAACAGTAAGAGGAGAGCAGGGTTTTCACAATTTAAAACAGCGAGTGGAGACCCAGGATTTACACAGTTTAAAACAGCGAGAGGAGAGCAGGGTTTCTCACAGATTAAAAAAGCGAGAGGAGAGCAGGGTTTTCACAGTTTAAAACAGCGAGAGGAGAGCAGGAATTTCACAGCTTAAAACAGCAAGAGGAGAGCAGTGTTTTCACAGATTAAAACAGCGAGAGGAGAGCAGGATTTTCACAGCTTAAAACAGCGATAGGAGAGCAGGAATTTCTCGGTTTAAAACTGCGAGAGGAGAGCAGGTTTTTCACAGTTTAAAACAGCGAGAGGTGAGCAGGAATTTCTCAGTTTAAAACAGGGAGTGGAGAACAGGGTTTTTCACAGATTAAAACAGCGAGAGGAGAGCAGGGTTTTCACAGTTTAAAACAGCGAGAGGAGAGCAGGAATTTCACAGCTTAAAACAGCGAGAGGAGAGCAGGATTTTCACAGTTTAAAACAGCGAGAGGAGAGCAGGAATTTCACGGTTTAAAACTGCGAGAGGAGAGCAGGCATTTCACAGTTAAAAACAGCCATTGGAGACCCAGGATTTTCACAGTTTAAAACAGCAAGAGGGGAGCAGGAATTTCACAGTTTAAAACAGCGAGAGGAGAGCAGGATTTTCACAGTTTAAAACAGCGAGAGGAGAGCAGGAATTTCACGGTTTCAAACAGCGAGAGGAGAGCTGGGTTTTCACAGTTTAAAACGGCGAGAGGAGAGCAGGAATTTCATTGTTTCAAACAGCGAGAGGTGAGCACGAATTTCACAGTTTAAAACAGCGAGAGGAGAGCAGGAATTTCACAGTTTAAAACTGCGAGAGGAGAGCAGGTTTTTCACAGTTTAAAACAGCGAGAGGAGAGCAGGAATTTCACAGTTTAAAACTGCGAGAGGAGAGCAGGTTTTTCACAGATTAAAACAGCGAGAGGAGAGCAGGGTTTTCACAGTTTATAACAGTAAGAGGAGAGCAGGGTTTTCACAATTTAAAACAGCGAGTGGAGACCCAGGATTTTCACAGTTTAAAACAGCGAGAGGAGAGCAGGGTTTCTCACAGATTAAAAAAGCGAGAGGAGAGCAGGGTTTTCACAGTTTAAAACAGCGAGAGGAGAGCAGGAATTTCACAGCTTAAAACAGCAAGAGGAGAGCAGTGTT
This sequence comes from Isurus oxyrinchus, assembly GCA_026770705.1. Classification (NCBI taxonomy): domain Eukaryota; kingdom Metazoa; phylum Chordata; class Chondrichthyes; order Lamniformes; family Lamnidae; genus Isurus; species Isurus oxyrinchus. Next base: position 343,160 of record JANJGN010000081.1, read on the forward strand.
TTCACAGATTAAAACAGCGAGAGGAGAGCAGGATTTTCACAGCTTAAAACAGCGATAGGAGAGCAGGAATTTCTCGGTTTAAAACTGCGAGAGGAGAGCAGGTTTTTCACAGTTTAAAACAGCGAGAGGTGAGCAGGAATTTCTCAGTTTAAAACAGGGAGTGGAGAACAGGGTTTTTCACAGATTAAAACAGCGAGAGGAGAGCAGGGTTTTCACAGTTTAAAACAGCGAGAGGAGAGCAGGAATTTCACAGCTTAAAACAGCGAGAGGAGAGCAGGATTTTCACAGTTTAAAACAGCGAGAGGAGAGCAGGAATTTCACGGTTTAAAACTGCGAGAGGAGAGCAGGTTTTTCACAGTTTAAAACAGCTAGAGGAGAGCAGGGTTTACACAGTTTAAAACAGCGAGAGGAGAGCAGGAATTTCACAGTTTAAAACTGCGAGAGGAGAGCAGGTTTTTCACAGTTTAAAACAGCGAGAGGAGAGCAGGAATTTCACAGTTTAAAACTGCGAGAGGAGAGCAGGTTTTTCACAGATTAAAACAGCGAGAGGAGAGCAGGGTTTTCACAGTTTAAAACAGTAAGAGGAGAGCAGGGTTTTCACAATTTAAAACAGCGAGTGGAGACCCAGGATTTTCACAGTTTAAAACAGCGAGAGGAGAGCAGGGTTTCTCACAGATTAAAAAAGCGAGAGGAGAGCAGGGTTTTCACAGTTTAAAACAGCGAGAGGAGAGCAGGAATTTCACAGCTTAAAACAGCAAGAGGAGAGCAGTGTTTTCACAGATTAAAACAGCGAGAGGAGAGCAGGATTTTCACAGCTTAAAACAGCGATAGGAGAGCAGGAATTTCTCGGTTTAAAACTGCGAGAGGAGAGCAGGTTTTTCACAGTTTAAAACAGCGAGAGGTGAGCAGGAATTTCTCAGTTTAAAACAGGGAGTGGAGAACAGGGTTTTTCACAGATTAAAACAGCGAGAGAAGAGCAGGGTTTTCACAGTTTAAAACAGCGAGAGGAGAGCAGGAATTTCACAGCTTAAAACAGCGAGAGGAGAGCAGGATTTTCACAGTTTAAAACAGCGAGAGGAGAGCAGGAATTTCACGGTTTAAAACTGCGAGAGGAGAGCAGGTTTTTCACAGTTTAAAACAGCGAGAGGAGAGCAGGGTTTTCACAGTTTAAAACAGCGAGAGGAGAGCAGGAATTTCACAGCTTAAAACAGCAAGAGGAGAGCAGTGTTTTCACAGTTTCAAACAGCGAGAGGAGAGCAGGAATTTCACAGCTTAAAACAGAGAGAGGAGAGCAGTGTTTTCACAGATTAAAACAGCGAGAGGAGAGCAGGATTTTCACAGTTTAAAACAGCGAGAGGAGAGCAGGAATTTCACGGTTTAAAACTGCGAGAGGAGAGCAGGTTTTTCTCAGTTTAAAACAGCGAGAGGAGAGCAGGAATTTCACGGTTTCAAACAGCGAGAGGAGAGCTGTGTTTTCACAGTTTAAAACGGCGAGAGGAGAGCAGGAATTTCATTGTTTCAAACAGCGAGAGGTGAGCAAGAATTTCACAGTTTAAAACAGCGAGTGGAGAGCAGGAATTTCACAGTTTAAAACTGCGAGAGGAGAGCAGGTTTTTCACAGTTTAAAACAGCGAGAGGAGAGCAGGAATTTCACAGTTTAAAGCTGCGAGAGGAGAGCAGCGTTTTCACAGATTAAAACAGCGAGAGGAGAGCAGGGTTTTCACAGTTTAAAACAGTGAGAGGAGAGCAGGGTTTTCACAATTTAAAACAGCGAGTGGAGACCCAGGATTTTCACAGTTTAAAACAGCGAGAGGAGAGCAGGGTTTCTCACAGATTAAAAAAGCGAGAGGAGAGCAGGGTTTTCACAGTTTAAAACAGCGAGAGGAGAGCAGGAATTTCACAGCTTAAAACAGCAAGAGGAGAGCAGTGTTTTCACAGATTAAAACAGCGAGAGGAGAGCAGGATTTACACAGCTTAAAACAGCGATAGGAGAGCAGGAATTTCTCGGTTTAAAACTGCGAGAGGAGAGCAGGTTTTTCACAGTTTAAAACAGCGAGAGGAGAGCAGGAATTTCTCAGTTTAAAACAGCGAGAGGAGAGCAGGGTTTTTCACAGATTAAAACAGCGAGAGGAGAGCAGGGTTTTCACAGTTTAAAACAGCGAGAGGAGAGCAGGAATTTCACAGCTTAAAACAGCAAGAGGAGAGCCGTGTTTTCACAGTTTAAAACAGCGAGAGGAGAGCAGGAATTTCACAGTTTAAAACTGCGAGAGGAGAGCAGGTTTTTCACAGTTTAAAACTGCGAGAGGACAGCAGGATTTTCACAGTTTAAAACAGGGAGAGGAGAGCAGGAATTTCACAGCTTAAAACAGCAAGAGGAGAGCAGTGTTTTCACAGATTAAAACAGCGAGAGGAGAGCAGGATTTTCACAGTTTAAAACAGCGAGAGGAGAGCAGGAATTTCACGGTTTCAAACAGCGAGAGGAGAGCTGGGTTTTCACTGTTTAAAACAGCGAGAGGAGAGCAGGAATTTCACAGTTTAAAACTGCGAGAGGAGAGCAGGTTTTTCACAGTTTAAAACAGCGAGAGGAGAGCAGGAATTTCACAGTTGAAAACTGCGAGAGGAGAGCAGCGTTTTCACAGATTAAAACAGCGAGAGGAGAGCAGGGTTTTCACAGTTTAAAACAGTGAGAGGAGAGCAGGGTTTTCACAATTTAAAACAGCGAGTGGAGACCCAGGATTTTCACAGTTTAAAACAGCGAGAGGAGAGCAGGAATTTCACAGTTTAAAACAGCGAGAGGAGAACAGGCATTTCACAGTTAAAAACAGCCATTGGAGACCCAGGATTTTCACAGTTTAAAACAGCAAGAGGGGAGCAGGAATTTCACAGTTTAAAACAGCGAGAGGAGAGCAGGATTTTCACAGATTAAAACAGCGAGAGGAGAGCAGGATTTTCACAGCTTAAAACAGCGATAGGAGAGCAGGAATTTCTCGGTTTAAAACTGCGAGAGGAGAGCAGGTTTTTCACAGTTTAAAACAGCGAGAGGTGAGCAGGAATTTCTCAGTTTAAAACAGGGAGTGGAGAACAGGGTTTTTCACAGATTAAAACAGCGAGAGGAGAGCAGGGTTTTCACAGTTTAAAACAGCGAGAGGAGAGCAGGAATTTCACAGCTTAAAACAGCGAGAGGAGAGCAGGATTTTCACAGTTTAAAACAGCGAGAGGAGAGCAGGAATTTCACGGTTTAAAACTGCGAGAGGAGAGCAGGTTTTTCACAGTTTAAAACAGCTAGAGGAGAGCAGGGTTTACACAGTTTAAAACAGCGAGAGGAGAGCAGGAATTTCACAGTTTAAAACTGCGAGAGGAGAGCAGGTTTTTCACAGTTTAAAACAGCGAGAGGAGAGCAGGAATTTCACAGTTTAAAACTGCGAGAGGAGAGCAGGTTTTTCACAGATTAAAACAGCGAGAGGAGAGCAGGGTTTTCACAGTTTAAAACAGCGAGTGGAGAGCCAGGATTTTCACAGTTTAAAACAGCGAGAGGAGAGCAGGGTTTCTCACAGATTAAAAAAGCGAGAGGAGAGCAGGGTTTTCACAGTTTAAAACAGCGAGAGCAGAGTAGGAATTTCACAGCTTAAAACAGCAAGAGGAGAGCAGTGTTTTCACAGATTAAAACAGCGAGAGGAGAGCAGGATTTACACAGCTTAAAACAGCGATAGGAGAGCAGGAATTTCTCGGTTTAAAACTGCGAGAGGAGAGCAGGTTTTTCACAGTTTAAAACAGCGAGAGGAGAGCAGGAATTTCTCAGTTTAAAACAGCGAGAGGAGAGCAGGGTTTTTCACAGATTAAAACAGCGAGAGGAGAGCAGGGTTTTCACAGTTTAAAACAGCGAGAGGAGAGCAGGAATTTCACAGCTTAAAACAGCAAAAGGAGAGCCGTGTTTTCACAGTTTAAAACAGCGAGAGGAGAGCAGGAATTTCACAGTTTAAAACTGCGAGAGGAGAGCAGGTTTTTCACAGTTTAAAACTGCGAGAGGACAGCAGGATTTTCACAGTTTAAAACAGCGAGAGGAGAGCAAGAATTTCACAGTTTAAAACAGCAAGAGGAGAGCAGTGTTTTCACAGATTAAAACAGCGAGAGGAGAGCAGGATTTTCACAGTTTAAAACAGCGAGAGGAGAGCAGGAATTTCACGGTTTCAAACACCGAGAGGAGAGCTGGGTTTTCACAGTTTAAAACGGCGAGAGGAGAGCAGGAATTTCATTGTTTCAAACAGCGAGAGGTGAGCACGAATTTCACTGTTTAAAACAGCGAGAGGAGAGCAGGAATTTCACAGTTTAAAACTGCGAGAGGAGAGCAGGTTTTTCACAGTTTAAAACAGCGAGAGGAGAGCAGGAATTTCACAGTTTAAAACTGCGAGAGGAGAGCAGCGTTTTCACAGATTAAAACAGCGAGAGGAGAGCAGGGTTTTCACAGTTTAAAACAGTGAGAGGAGAGCAGGGTTTTCACAATTTAAAACAGCGAGTGGAGACCCAGGATTTTCACAGTTTAAAACAGCGAGAGGAGAGCAGGAATTTCACAGTTTAAAACAGCGAGAGGGGAGCAGGGTTTTCACAGTTTAAAACAGCGAGAGGAGAGCAAGAATTTCACAGCTTAAAACAGCAAGAGGAGAGCAGTGTTTTCACAGATTAAAACAGCGAGAGGAGAGCAGGATTTTCACAGCTTAAAACAGCGATAGGAGAGCAGGAATTTCACAGTTTAAAACAGCGAGAGGAGAGCAGGTTTTTCACAGTTTAAAACAGCGAGAGGAGAGCAGGAATTTCACAGTTTAAAACTGCGAGAGGAGAGCAGGTTTTTCACAGATTAAAACAGCGAGAGGAGAGCAGGGTTTTCACAGTTTAAAACAGTAAGAGGAGAGCAGGGTTTTCACAATTTAAAACAGCGAGTGGAGACCCAGGATTTTCACAGTTTAAAACAGCGAGAGGAGAGCAGGGTTTCTCACAGATTAAAAAAGCGAGAGGAGAGCAGGGTTTTCACAGTTTAAAACAGCGAGAGGAGAGCAGGAATTTCACAGCTTAAAACAGCAAGAGGAGAGCAGTGTTTTCACAGATTAAAACAGCGAGAGGAGAGCAGGATTTTCACAGCTTAAAACAGCGATAGGAGAGCAGGAATTTCTCGGTTTAAAACTGCGAGAGGAGAGCAGGTTTTTCACAGTTTAAAACAGCGAGAGGTGAGCAGGAATTTCTCAGTTTAAAACAGGGAGTGGAGAACAGGGTTTTTCACAGATTAAAACAGCGAGAGAAGAGCAGGGTTTTCACAGTTTAAAACAGCGAGAGGAGAGCAGGAATTTCACAGCTTAAAACAGCGAGAGGAGAGCAGGATTTTCACAGTTTAAAACAGCGAGAGGAGAGCAGGAATTTCACGGTTTAAAACTGCGAGAGGAGAGCAGGTTTTTCACAGTTTAAAACAGCGAGAGGAGAGCAGGGTTTTCACAGTTTAAAACAGCGAGAGGAGAGCAGGAATTTCACAGCTTAAAACAGCAAGAGGAGAGCAGTGTTTTCACAGTTTCAAACAGCGAGAGGAGAGCAGGAATTTCACAGCTTAAAACAGAGAGAGGAGAGCAGTGTTTTCACAGATTAAAACAGCGAGAGGAGAGCAGGATTTTCACAGTTTAAAACAGCGAGAGGAGAGCAGGAATTTCACGGTTTAAAACTGCGAGAGGAGAGCAGGTTTTTCTCAGTTTAAAACAGCGAGAGGAGAGCAGGAATTTCACGGTTTCAAACAGCGAGAGGAGAGCTGTGTTTTCACAGTTTAAAACGGCGAGAGGAGAGCAGGAATTTCATTGTTTCAAACAGCGAGAGGTGAGCAAGAATTTCACAGTTTAAAACAGCGAGTGGAGAGCAGGAATTTCACAGTTTAAAACTGCGAGAGGAGAGCAGGTTTTTCACAGTTTAAAACAGCGAGAGGAGAGCAGGAATTTCACAGTTTAAAGCTGCGAGAGGAGAGCAGCGTTTTCACAGATTAAAACAGCGAGAGGAGAGCAGGGTTTTCACAGTTTAAAACAGTGAGAGGAGAGCAGGGTTTTCACAATTTAAAACAGCGAGTGGAGACCCAGGATTTTCACAGTTTAAAACAGCGAGAGGAGAGCAGGGTTTCTCACAGATTAAAAAAGCGAGAGGAGAGCAGGGTTTTCACAGTTTAAAACAGCGAGAGGAGAGCAGGAATTTCACAGCTTAAAACAGCAAGAGGAGAGCAGTGTTTTCACAGATTAAAACAGCGAGAGGAGAGCAGGATTTACACAGCTTAAAACAGCGATAGGAGAGCAGGAATTTCTCGGTTTAAAACTGCGAGAGGATAGCAGGTTTTTCACAGTTTAAAACAGCGAGAGGAGAGCAGGAATTTCTCAGTTTAAAACAGCGAGAGGAGAGCAGGGTTTTTCACAGATTAAAACAGCGAGAGGAGAGCAGGGTTTTCACAGTTTAAAACAGCGAGAGGAGAGCAGGAATTTCACAGCTTAAAACAGCAAGAGGAGAGCCGTGTTTTCACAGTTTAAAACAGCGAGAGGAGAGCAGGAATTTCACAGTTTAAAACTGCGAGAGGAGAGCAGGTTTTTCACAGTTTAAAACTGCGAGAGGACAGCAGGATTTTCACAGTTTAAAACAGGGAGAGGAGAGCAGGAATTTCACAGCTTAAAACAGCAAGAGGAGAGCAGTGTTTTCACAGATTAAAACAGCGAGAGGAGAGCAGGATTTTCACAGTTTAAAACAGCGAGAGGAGAGCAGGAATTTCACGGTTTCAAACAGCGAGAGGAGAGCTGGGTTTTCATTGTTTAAAACAGCGAGAGGAGAGCAGGAATTTCACAGTTTAAAACTGCGAGAGGAGAGCAGGTTTTTCACAGTTTAAAACAGCGAGAGGAGAGCAGGAATTTCACAGTTGAAAACTGCGAGAGGAGAGCAGCGTTTTCACAGATTAAAACAGCGAGAGGAGAGCAGGGTTTTCACAGTTTAAAACAGTGAGAGGAGAGCAGGGTTTTCACAATTTAAAACAGCGAGTGGAGACCCAGGATTTTCACAGTTTAAAACAGCGAGAGGAGAGCAGGAATTTCACAGTTTAAAACAGCGAGAGGAGAACAGGCATTTCACAGTTAAAAACAGCCATTGGAGACCCAGGATTTTCACAGTTTAAAACAGCAAGAGGGGAGCAGGAATTTCACAGTTTAAAACAGCGAGAGGAGAGCAGGATTTTCACAGATTAAAACAGCGAGAGGAGAGCAGGATTTTCACAGCTTAAAACAGCGATAGGAGAGCAGGAATTTCTCGGTTTAAAACTGCGAGAGGAGAGCAGGTTTTTCACAGTTTAAAACAGCGAGAGGTGAGCAGGAATTTCTCAGTTTAAAACAGGGAGTGGAGAACAGGGTTTTTCACAGATTAAAACAGCGAGAGGAGAGCAGGGTTTTCACAGTTTAAAACAGCGAGAGGAGAGCAGGAATTTCACAGCTTAAAACAGCGAGAGGAGAGCAGGATTTTCACAGTTTAAAACAGCGAGAGGAGAGCAGGAATTTCACGGTTTAAAACTGCGAGAGGAGAGCAGGTTTTTCACAGTTTAAAACAGCTAGAGGAGAGCAGGGTTTACACAGTTTAAAACAGCGAGAGGAGAGCAGGAATTTCACAGTTTAAAACTGCGAGAGGAGAGCAGGTTTTTCACAGTTTAAAACAGCGAGAGGAGAGCTGGAATTTCACAGTTTAAAACTGCGAGAGGAGAGCAGGTTTTTCACAGATTAAAACAGCGAGAGGAGAGCAGGGTTTTCACAGTTTAAAACAGCGAGTGGAGAGCCAGGATTTTCACAGTTTAAAACAGCGAGAGGAGAGCAGGGTTTCTCACAGATTAAAAAAGCGAGAGGAGAGCAGGGTTTTCACAGTTTAAAACAGCGAGAGGAGAGCAGGAATTTCACAGCTTAAAACAGCAAGAGGAGAGCAGTGTTTTCACAGATTAAAACAGCGAGAGGAGAGCAGGATTTACACAGCTTAAAACAGCGATAGGAGAGCAGGAATTTCTCGGTTTAAAACTGCGAGAGGAGAGCAGGTTTTTCACAGTTTAAAACAGCGAGAGGAGAGCAGGAATTTCTCAGTTTAAAACAGCGAGAGGAGAGCAGGGTTTTTCACAGATTAAAACAGCGAGAGGAGAGCAGGGTTTTCACAGTTTAAAACAGCGAGAGGAGAGCAGGAATTTCACAGCTTAAAACAGCAAGAGGAGAGCCGTGTTTTCACAGTTTAAAACAGCGAGAGGAGAGCAGGAATTTCACAGTTTAAAACTGCGAGAGGAGAGCAGGTTTTTCACAGTTTAAAACAGCGAGAGGAGAGCAGGATTTTCACAGTTTAAAACAGCGAGAGGAGAGCAGGAATTTCACGGTTTCAAACACCGAGAGGAGAGCTGGGTTTTCACAGTTTAAAACGGCGAGAGGAGAGCAGGAATTTCATTGTTTCAAACAGCGAGAGGTGAGCACGAATTTCACTGTTTAAAACAGCGAGAGGAGAGCAGGAATTTCACAGTTTAAAACTGCGAGAGGAGAGCAGGTTTTTCACAGTTTAAAACAGCGAGAGGAGAGCAGGAATTTCACAGTTTAAAACTGCGAGAGGAGAGCAGCGTTTTCACAGATTAAAACAGCGAGAGGAGAGCAGGGTTTTCACAGTTTAAAACAGTGAGAGGAGAGCAGGGTTTTCACAATTTAAAACAGCGAGTGGAGACCCAGGATTTTCACAGTTTAAAACAGCGAGAGGAGAGCAGGAATTTCACAGTTTAAAACAGCGAGAGGGGAGCAGGAATTTCACAGTTTAAAACAGCGAGAGGAGAGCAGGATTTTCACAGTTTAAAACAGCGAGAGGAGAGCAGGAATTTCACGGTTTCAAACAGCGAGAGGAGAGCTGGGTTTTCACAGTTTAAAACGGCGAGAGGAGCGCAGGAATTTCATTGTTTCAAACAGCGAGAGGTGAGCACGAATTTCACAGTTTAAAACAGCGAGAGGAGAGCAGGAATTTCACAGTTTAAAACAGCGAGAGGAGAGCAGGTTTTTCACAGTTTAAAACAGCGAGAGGTGAGCAGGAATTTCACAGTTTAAAACTGCGAGAGGAGAGCAGGTTTTTCACAGATTAAAACAGCGAGAGGAGAGCAGGGTTTTCACAGTTTATAACAGTAAGAGGAGAGCAGGGTTTTCACAATTTAAAACAGCGAGTGGAGACCCAGGATTTTCACAGTTTAAAACAGCGAGAGGAGAGCAGGGTTTCTCACAGATTAAAAAAGCGAGAGGAGAGCAGGGTTTTCACAGTTTAAAACAGCGAGAGGAGAGCAGGAATTTCACAGCTTAAAACAGCAAGAGGAGAGCAGTGTTTTCACAGATTAAAACAGCGAGAGGAGAGCAGGATTTTCACAGCTTAAAACAGCGATAGGAGAGCAGGAATTTCTCGGTTTAAAACTGCGAGAGGAGAGCAGGTTTTTCACAGTTTAAAACAGCGAGAGGTGAGCAGGAATTTCTCAGTTTAAAACAGGGAGTGGAGAACAGGGTTTTTCACAGATTAAAACAGCGAGAGGAGAGCAGGGTTTTCACAGTTTAAAACAGCGAGAGGAGAGCAGGAATTTCACAGCTTAAAACAGCGAGAGGAGAGCAGGATTTTCACAGTTTAAAACAGCGAGAGGAGAGCAGGAATTTCACGGTTTAAAACTGCGAGAGGAGAGCAGGTTTTTCACAGTTTAAAACAGCTAGAGGAGAGCAGGGTTTACACAGTTTAAAACAGCGAGAGGAGAGCAGGAATTTCACAGTTTAAAACTGCGAGAGGAGAGCAGGTTTTTCACAGTTTAAAACAGTGAGAGGAGAGCAGGAATTTCACAGTTTAAAACTGCGAGAGGAGAGCAGGTTTTTCACAGATTAAAACAGCGAGAGGAGAGCAGGGTTTTCACAGTTTAAAACAGTAAGAGGAGAGCAGGGTTTTCACAATTTAAAACAGCGAGTGGAGACCCAGGATTTTCACAGTTTAAAACAGCGAGAGGAGAGCAGGGTTTCTCACAGATTAAAAAAGCGAGAGGAGAGCAGGGTTTTCACAGTTTAAAACAGCGAGAGGAGAGCAGGAATTTCACAGCTTAAAACAGCAAGAGGAGAGCAGTGTTTTCACAGATTAAAACAGCGAGAGGAGAGCAGGATTTACACAGCTTAAAACAGCGATAGGAGAGCAGGAATTTCTCGGTTTAAAACTGCGAGAGGAGAGCAGGTTTTTCACAGTTTAAAACAGCGAGAGGAGAGCAGGAATTTCTCAGTTTAAAACAGCGAGAGGAGAGCAGGGTTTTTCACAGATTAAAACAGCGAGAGGAGAGCAGGGTTTTCACAGTTTAAAACAGCGAGAGGAGAGCAGGAATTTCACAGCTTAAAACAGCAAGAGGAGAGACGTGTTTTCACAGTTTAAAACAGCGAGAGGAGAGCAGGAATTTCACAGTTTAAAACTGCGAGAGGAGAGCAGGTTTTTCACAGTTTAAAACTGCGAGAGGACAGCAGGATTTTCACAGTTTAAAACAGCGAGAGGAGAGCAGGAATTTCACAGCTTAAAACAGCAAGAGGAGAGCAGTGTTTTCACAGATTAAAACAGCGAGAGGAGAGCAGGATTTTCACAGTTTAAAACAGCGAGAGGAGAGCAGGAATTTCACGGTTTCAAACAGCGAGAGGAGAGCTGGGTTTTCACAGTTTAAAACGGCGAGAGGAGAGCAGGAATTTCATTGTTTCAAACAGCGAGAGGTGAGCACGAATTTCACTGTTTAAAACAGCGAGAGGAGAGCAGGAATTTCACAGTTTAAAACTGCGAGAGGAGAGCAGGTTTTTCACAGTTTAAAACAGCGAGAGGAGAGCAGGAATTTCACAGTTGAAAACTGCGAGAGGAGAGCAGCGTTTTCACAGATTAAAACAGCGAGAGGAGAGCAGGGTTTTCACAGTTTAAAACAGTGAGAGGAGAGCAGGGTTTTCACAATTTAAAACAGCGAGTGGAGACCCAGGATTTTCACAGTTTAAAACAGCGAGAGGAGAGCAGGAATTTCACAGTTTAAAACAGCGAGAGGAGAACAGGCATTTCACAGTTAAAAACAGCCATTGGAGACCCAGGATTTTCACAGTTTAAAACAGCAAGAGGGGAGCAGGAATTTCACAGTTTAAAACAGCGAGAGGAGAGCAGGATTTTCACAGATTAAAACAGCGAGAGGAGAGCAGGATTTTCACAGCTTAAAACAGCGATAGGAGAGCAGGAATTTCTCGGTTTAAAACTGCGAGAGGAGAGCAGGTTTTTCACAGTTTAAAACAGCGAGAGGTGAGCAGGAATTTCTCAGTTTAAAACAGGGAGTGGAGAACAGGGTTTTTCACAGATTAAAACAGCGAGAGGAGAGCAGGGTTTTCACAGTTTAAAACAGCGAGAGGAGAGCAGGAATTTCACAGCTTAAAACAGCGAGAGGAGAGCAGGATTTTCACAGTTTAAAACAGCGAGAGGAGAGCAGGAATTTCACGGTTTAAAACTGCGAGAGGAGAGCAGGTTTTTCACAGTTTAAAACAGCTAGAGGAGAGCAGGGTTTACACAGTTTAAAACAGCGAGAGGAGAGCAGGAATTTCACAGTTTAAAACTGCGAGAGGAGAGCAGGTTTTTCACAGTTTAAAACAGCGAGAGGAGAGCAGGAATTTCACAGTTTAAAACTGCGAGAGGAGAGCAGGTTTTTCACAGATTAAAACAGCGAGAGGAGAGCAGGGTTTTCACAGTTTAAAACAGCGAGTGGAGAGCCAGGATTTTCACAGTTTAAAACAGCGAGAGGAGAGCAGGGTTTCTCACAGATTAAAACAGCGATAGGAGAGCAGGAATTTCTCGGTTTAAAACTGCGAGAGGAGAGCAGGTTTTTCACAGTTTAAAACAGCGAGAGGAGAGCAGGAATTTCTCAGTTTAAAACAGCGAGAGGAGAGCAGGGTTTTTCACAGATTAAAACAGCGAGAGGAGAGCAGGGTTTTCACAGTTTAAAACAGCGAGAGGAGAGCAGGAATTTCACAGCTTAAAACAGCAAGAGGAGAGCCGTGTTTTCACAGTTTAAAACAGCGAGAGGAGAGCAGGAATTTCACAGTTTAAAACTGCGAGAGGAGAGCAGGTTTTTCACAGTTTAAAACTGCGAGAGGACAGCAGGATTTTCACAGTTTAAAACAGCGAGAGGAGAGCAGGAATTTCACAGCTTAAAACAGCAAGAGGAGAGCAGTGTTTTCACAGATTAAAACAGCGAGAGGAGAGCAGGATTTTCACAGTTTAAAACAGCGAGAGGAGAGCAGGAATTTCACGGTTTCAAACACCGAGAGGAGAGCTGGGTTTTCACAGTTTAAAACGGCGAGAGGAGAGCAGGAATTTCATTGTTTCAAACAGCGAGAGGTGAGCACGAATTTCACTGTTTAAAACAGCGAGAGGAGAGCAGGAATTTCACAGTTTAAAACTGCGAGAGGAGAGCAGGTTTTTCACAGTTTAAAACAGCGAGAGGAGAGCAGGAATTTCACAGTTTAAAACTGCGAGAGGAGAGCAGCGTTTTCACAGATTAAAACAGCGAGAGGAGAGCAGGGTTTTCACAGTTTAAAACAGTGAGAGGAGAGCAGGGTTTTCACAATTTAAAACAGCGAGTGGAGACCCAGGATTTTCACAGTTTAAAACAGCGAGAGGAGAGCAGGAATTTCACAGTTTAAAACAGCGAGAGGGGAGCAGGAATTTCACAGTTTAAAACAGCGAGAGGAGAGCAGGATTTTCACAGTTTAAAACAGCGAGAGGAGAGCAGGAATTTCACGGTTTCAAACAGCGAGAGGAGAGCTGGGTTTTCACAGTTTAAAACGGCGAGAGGAGCGCAGGAATTTCATTGTTTCAAACAGCGAGAGGTGAGCACGAATTTCACAGTTTAAAACAGCGAGAGGAGAGCAGGAATTTCACAGTTTAAAACTGCGAGAGGAGAGCAGGTTTTTCACAGTTTAAAACAGCGAGAGGAGAGCAGGAATTTCACAGTTTAAAACTGCGAGAGGAGAGCAGGTTTTTCACAGATTAAAACAGCGAGAGGAGAGCAGGGTTTTCACAGTTTATAACAGTAAGAGGAGAGCAGGGTTTTCACAATTTAAAACAGCGAGTGGAGACCCAGGATTTTCACAGTTTAAAACAGCGAGAGGAGAGCAGGGTTTCTCACAGATTAAAAAAGCGAGAGGGGAGCAGGGTTTTCACAGTTTAAAACAGCGAGAGGAGAGCAGGAATTTCACAGCTTAAAACAGCAAGAACAGCGAGAGGAGAGCAGGATTTTCACAGCTTAAAACAGCGATAGGAGAGCAGGAATTTCTCGGTTTAAAACTGCGAGAGGAGAGCAGGTTTTTCACAGTTTAAAACAGCGAGAGGTGAGCAGGAATTTCTCAGTTTAAAACAGGGAGTGGAGAACAGGGTTTTTCACAGCTTAAAACAGCGAGAGGAGAGCAGGGTTTTCACAGTTTAAAACAGCGAGAGGTGAGCAGGAATTTCACAGCTTAAAACAGCGAGAGGAGAGCAGGATTTTCACAGTTTAAAACAGCGAGAGGAGAGCAGGAATTTCACGGTTTAAAACTGCGAGAGGAGAGCAGGTTTTTCACAGTTTAAAACAGCTAGAGGAGAGCAGGGTTTACACAGTTTAAAACAGCGAGAGGAGAGCAGGAATTTCACAGTTTAAAACTGCGAGAGGAGAGCAGGTTTTTCACAGTTTAAAACAGCGAGAGGAGAGCAGGAATTTCACAGTTTAAAACTGCGAGAGGAGAGCAGGTTTTTCACAGATTAAAACAGCGAGAGGAGAGCAGGGTTTTCACAGTTTAAAACAGTAAGAGGAGAGCAGGGTTTTCACAATTTAAAACAGCGAGTGGAGACCCAGGATTTTCACAGTTTAAAACAGCGAGAGGAGAGCAGGGTTTCTCACAGATTAAAAAAGCGAGAGGAGAGCAGGGTTTTCACAGTTTAAAACAGCGAGAGGAGAGCAGGAATTTCACAGCTTAAAACAGCAAGAGGAGAGCAGTGTTTTCACAGATTAAAACAGCGAGAGGAGAGCAGGATTTTCACAGCTTAAAACAGCGATAGGAGAGCAGGAATTTCTCGGTTTAAAACTGCGAGAGGAGAGCAGGTTTTTCACAGTTTAAAACAGCGAGAGGAGAGCAGGAATTTCTCAGTTTAAAACAGCGAGAGGAGAGCAGGGTTTTTCACAGGTTAAAACAGCGAGAGGAGAGCAGGGTTTTCACAGTTTAAAACAGCGAGAGGAGAGCAGGAATTTCACAGCTTAAAACAGCAAGAGGAGAGCCGTGTTTTCACAGTTTAAAACAGCGAGAGGAGAGCAGGAATTTCACAGTTTAAAACTGCGAGAGGAGAGCAGGTTTTTCACAGTTTAAAACTGCGAGAGGACAGCAGGATTTTCACAGTTTAAAACAGCGAGAGGAGAGCAGGAATTTCACAGCTTAAAACAGCAAGAGGAGAGCAGTGTTTTCACAGATTAAAACAGCGAGAGGAGAGCAGGATTTTCACAGTTTAAAACAGCGAGAGGAGAGCAGGAATTTCACGGTTTCAAACAGCGAGAGGAGAGCTGGGTTTTCACAGTTTAAAACGGCGAGAGGAGAGCAGGAATTTCATTGTTTCAAACAGCGAGAGGTGAGCACGAATTTCACAGTTTAAAACAGTGAGAGGAGAGCAGGAATTTCACAGTTTAAAACTGCGAGAGGAGAGCAGGTTTTTCACAGTTTAAAACAGCGAGAGGAGAGCAGGAATTTCACAGTTTAAAACTGCGAGAGGAGAGCAGGTTTTTCACAGATTAAAACAGCGAGAGGAGAGCAGGGTTTTCACAGTTTAAAACAGTAAGAGGAGAGCAGGGTTTTTCACAGATTAAAACAGCGAGAGGAGAGCAGGGTTTTCACAGTTTAAAACAGCGAGAGGAGAGCAGGAATTTCACAGCTTAAAACAGCGAGAGGAGAGCAGGATTTTCACAGTTTCAAACAGCGAGAGGAGAGCAGGAATTTCACGGTTTAAAACTGCGAGAGGAGAGCAGGTTTTTCACAGTTTAAAACAGCTAGAGGAGAGCAGGGTTTACACAGTTTAAAACAGCGAGAGGAGAGCTGGAATTTCACAGTTTAAAACTGCGAGAGGAGAGCAGGTTTTTCACAGTTTAAAACAGCGAGAGGAGAGCAGGAATTTCACAGCTTAAAACAGCAAGAGGAGAGCAGTGTTTTCACAGATTAAAACAGCGAGAGGAGAGCAGGATTTTCACAGTTTAAAACAGCGAGAGGTGAGCAGGAATTTCACGGTTTCAAACAGCGAGAGGAGAGCTGGGTTTTCACAGTTTAAAACGGCGAGAGGAGAGCAGGAATTTCATTGTTTCAAACAGCGAGAGGTGAGCACGAATTTCACAGTTTAAAACAGCGAGAGGAGAGCAGGAATTACACAGTTTAAAACTGCGAGAGGAGAGCAGGTTTTTCACAGTTTAAAACAGCGAGAGGAGAGCAGGAATTTCACAGTTTAAAACTGCGAGAGGAGAGCAGGTTTTTCACAGATTAAAACAGCGAGAGGAGAGCAGGGTTTTCACAGTTTAAAACAGTAAGAGGAGAGCAGGGTTTTCACAATTTAAAACAGCGAGTGGAGACCCAGGATTTTCACAGTTTAAAACAGCGAGAGGAGAGCAGGGTTTCTCACAGATTAAAAAAGCGAGAGGAGAGCAGGGTTTTCACAGTTTAAAACAGCGAGAGGAGAGCAGGAATTTCACAGCTTAAAACAGCAAGAGGAGAGCAGTGTTTTCACAGATTAAAACAGCGAGAGGAGAGCAGGATTTTCACAGCTTAAAACAGCGATAGGAGAGCAGGAATTTCTCGGTTTAAAACTGCGAGAGGAGAGCAGGTTTTTCACAGTTTAAAACAGCGAGAGGTGAGCAGGAATTTCTCAGTTTAAAACAGGGAGTGGAGAACAGGGTTTTTCACAGATTAAAACAGCGAGAGAAGAGCAGGGTTTTCACAGTTTAAAACAGCGAGAGGAGAGCAGGAATTTCACAGCTTAAAACAGCGAGAGGAGAGCAGGATTTTCACAGTTTAAAACAGCGAGAGGAGAGCAGGAATTTCACGGTTTAAAACTGCGAGAGGAGAGCAGGTTTTTCACAGTTTAAAACAGCGAGAGGAGAGCAGGGTTTTCACAGTTTAAAACAGCGAGAGGAGAGCAGGAATTTCACAGCTTAAAACAGCAAGAGGAGAGCAGTGTTTTCACAGTTTCAAACAGCGAGAGGAGAGCAGGAATTTCACAGCTTAAAACAGAGAGAGGAGAGCAGTGTTTTCACAGATTAAAACAGCGAGAGGAGAGCAGGATTTTCACAGTTTAAAACAGCGAGAGGAGAGCAAGAATTTCACGGTTTAAAACTGCGAGAGGAGAGCCGGTTTTTCTCAGTTTAAAACAGCGAGAGGAGAGCAGGAATTTCACGGTTTCAAACAGCGAGAGGAGAGCTGTGTTTTCACAGTTTAAAACGGCGAGAGGAGAGCAGGAATTTCATTGTTTCAAACAGCGAGAGGTGAGCAAGAATTTCACAGTTTAAAACAGCGAGTGGAGAGCAGGAATTTCACAGTTTAAAACTGCGAGAGGAGAGCAGGTTTTTCACAGTTTAAAACAGCGAGAGGAGAGCAGGAATTTCACAGTTTAAAGCTGCGAGAGGAGAGCAGCGTTTTCACAGATTAAAACAGCGAGAGGAGAGCAGGGTTTTCACAGTTTAAAACAGTGAGAGGAGAGCAGGGTTTTCACAATTTAAAACAGCGAGTGGAGACCCAGGATTTTCACAGTTTAAAACAGCGAGAGGAGAGCAGGAATTTCACAGTTTAAAACAGCGAGAGGAGAGCAGTGTTTTCACAGTTAAAAACAGCCATTGGAGACCCAGGATTTTCACAGTTTAAAACAGCGAGAGGGGAGCAGGAATTTCACAGTTTAAAACAGCGAGAGGAGAGCAGGATTTTCACAGTTTAAAACAGCGAGAGGAGAGCAGGAATTTCACGGTTTCAAACAGCGAGAGGAGAGCTGGGTTTTCACAGTTTAAAACGGCGAGAGGAGAGCAGGAATTTCATTGTTTCAAACAGCGAGAGGTGAGCACGAATTTCACAGTTTAAAACAGCGAGAGGAGAGCAGGAATTTCACAGTTTAAAACTGCGAGAGGAGAGCAGGTTTTTCACAGTTTAAAACAGCGAGAGGAGAGCAGGAATTTCACAGTTTAAAACTGCGAGAGGAGAGCAGGTTTTTCACAGATTAAAACAGCGAGAGGAGAGCAGGGTTTTCACAGTTTAAAACAGTAAGAGGAGAGCAGGGTTTTCACAATTTAAAACAGCGAGTGGAGACCCAGGATTTTCACAGTTTAAAACAGCGAGAGGAGAGCAGGGTTTCTCACAGATTAAAAAAGCGAGAGGAGAGCAGGGTTTTCACAGTTTAAAACAGCAAGAGGAGAGCAGGAATTTCACAGCTTAAAACAGCAAGAGGAGAGCAGTGTTTTCACAGATTAAAACAGCGAGAGGAGAGCAGGATTTTCACAGCTTAAAACAGCGATAGGAGAGCAGGAATTTCTCGGTTTAAAACTGCGAGAGGAGAGCTGGTTTTTCAAAGTTTAAAACAGCGAGAGGTGAGCAGGAATTTCTCAGTTTAAAACAGGGAGTGGAGAACAGTGTTTTTCACAGATTAAAACAGCGAGAGGAGAGCAGGGTTTTCACAGTTTAAAACAGCGAGAGGAGAGCAGGAATTTCACAGCTTAAAACAGCGAGAGGAGAGCAGGATTTTCACAGTTTCAAACAGCGAGAGGAGAGCAGGAATTTCACGGTTTAAAACTGCGAGAGGAGAGCAGGTTTTTCACAGTTTAAAACAGCTAGAGGAGAGCAGGGTTTACACAGTTTAAAACAGCGAGAGGAGAGCTGGAATTTCACAGTTTAAAACTGCGAGAGGAGAGCAGGTTTTTCACAGTTTAAAACAGCGAGAGGAGAGCAGGAATTTCACAGCTTAAAACAGCGAGAGGAGAGCAGGATTTTCACAGTTTAAAACAGCGAGAGGAGAGCAGGAATTTCACGGTTTAAAACTGCGAGAGGAGAGCAGGTTTTTCACAGTTTAAAACAGCGAGAGGAGAGCAGGGTTTTCACAGTTTAAAACAGCGAGAGGAGAGCAGGAATTTCACAGCTTAAAACAGAGAGAGGAGAGCAGTGTTTTCACAGATTAAAACAGCGAGAGGAGAGCAGGATTTTCACAGTTTAAAACAGCGAGAGGAGAGCAGGAATTTCACGGTTTCAAACAGCGAGAGGAGAGCAGGATTTTCACAGTTTAAAACAGCGAGAGGAGAGCAGGAATTTCTCAGTTTCAAACAGCGAGAGGAGAGCTGGGTTTTCACAGTTTAAAACGGCGAGAGGAGAGCAGGAATTTCATTGTTTCAAACAGCGAGAGGTGAGCACGAATTTCACAGTTTAAAACAGCGAGAGGAGAGCAGGAATTTCACAGTTTAAAACTGCGAGAGGAGAGCAGGTTTTTCACAGTTTAAAACAGCGAGAGGAGAGCAGGAATTTCACAGTTTAAAACTGCGAGAGGAGAGCAGGTTTTTCACAGATTAAAACAGCGAGAGGAGAGCAGGGTTTTCACAGTTTAAAACAGTAAGAGGAGAGCAGGGTTTTCACAATTTAAAACAGCGAGTGGAGACCCAGGATTTTCACAGTTTAAAACAGCGAGAGGAGAGCAGGGTTTCTCACAGATTAAAAAAGCGAGAGGAGAGCAGGGTTTTCACAGTTTAAAACAGCGAGAGGAGAGCAGGAATTTCACAGCTTAAAACAGCAAGAGGAGAGCAGTGTTTTCACAGATTAAAACAGCGAGAGGAGAGCAGGATTTTCACAGCTTAAAACAGCGATAGGAGAGCAGGAATTTCTCGGTTTAAAACTGCGAGAGGAGAGCAGGTTTTTCACAGTTCAAAACAGCGAGAGGTGAGCAGGAATTTCTCAGTTTAAAACAGGGAGTGGAGAACAGGGTTTTTCACAGATTAAAACAGCGAGAGGAGAGCTGGGTTTTCACAGTTTAAAACAGCGAGAGGAGAGCAGTGTTTTCACAGATTAAAACAGCGAGAGGAGAGCAGGATTTTCACAGTTTAAAACAGCGAGAGGAGAGCAGGAATTTCACGGTTTAAAACTGCGAGAGGAGAGCAGGTTTTTCTCAGTTTAAAACAGCGAGAGGAGAGCAGGAATTTCACGGTTTCAAACAGCGAGAGGAGAGCTGGGTTTTCACAGTTTAAAACGGCGAGAGGAGAGCAGGAATTTCATTGTTTCAAACAGCGAGAGGTGAGCACGAATTTCACTGTTTAAAACAGCGAGAGGAGAGCAGGAATTTCACAGTTTAAAACTGCGAGAGGAGAGCAGGTTTTTCACTGTTTAAAACAGCGAGAGGAGAGCAGGAATTTCACAGTTTAAAACTGCGAGAGGAGAGCAGGTTTTTCACAGATTAAAACAGCAAGAGGAGAGCAGGAATTTCACAGTTTAAAACAGCAAGAGGAGAGCAGTGTTTTCACAGATTAAAACAGCGAGAGGAGAGCAGGATTTTCACAGCATAAAACAGCGATAGGAGAGCAGGAATTTCTCGGTTTAAAACTGCGAGAGGAGAGCAGGTTTTTCACAGTGTAAAACAGCGAGAGGTGAGCAGGAATTTCTCAGTTTAAAACAGGGAGAGGAGAACAGGGCTTTTCACAGATTAAAACAGCGAGAGGAGAGCAGGGTTTTCACAGTTTAAAACAGCGAGAGGAGAGCAGGAATTTCACAGCTTAAAACAGCGAGAGGAGAGCAGGATTTTCACAGTTTAAAACAGCGAGAGGAGAGCAGGAATTTCACGGTTTAAAACTGCGAGAGGAGAGCAGGTTTTTCACAGTTTAAAACAGCGAGAGGAGAGCAGGGTTTTCACAGTTTAAAACAGCGAGAGGAGAGCAGGAATTTCACAGCTTAAAACAGCAAGAGGAGAGCAGTGTTTGCACAGTTTCAGACAGCGAGAGGAGAGCAGGAATTTCACAGCTTAAAACAGCGAGAGGAGAGCAGTGTTTTCACAGATTAAAACAGCGAGAGGAGAGCAGGAATTTCACGGTTTCAAACAGCGAGAGGAGAGCTGGGTTTTCACAGTTTAAAACGGCGAGAGGAGAGCAGGAATTTCATTGTTTCAAACAGCGAGAGGTGAGCACGAATTTCACAGTTTAAAACAGCGAGAGGAGAGCAGGAATTTCACAGTTTAAAACTGCGAGAGGAGAGCAGGTTTTTCACAGTTTAAAACAGCGAGAGGAGAGCAGGAATTTCACAGTTTAAAACTGCGAGAGGAGAGCAGGGTTTTCACAGTTTAAAACAGCGAGAGGAGAGCAGGAATTTCACGGTTTCAAACAGCGAGAGGAGAGCTGGGTTTCCACAGTTTAAAACGGCGAGAGGAGAGCAGGAATTTCATTGTTTCAAACAGCGAGAGGTTAGCACGAATTTCACAGTTTAAAACAGCGAGAGGAGAGCAGGAATTTCACAGTTTAAAACTGCGAGAGGAGAGCAGGTTTTTCACAGTTTAAAACAGCGAGAGGAGAGCAGGAATTTCACAGTTTAAAACAGCGAGAGGAGAGCAGGAATTTCACAGTTTAAAACTGCGAGAGGAGAGCAGCGTTTTCACAGATTAAAACAGCGAGAGGAGAGCAGGGTTTTCACAGTTTAAAACAGTGAGAGGAGAGCAGGGTTTTCACAATTTAAAACAGCGAGTGGAGACCCAGGATTTTCACAGTTTAAAACAGCGAGAGGAGAGCAGGAATTTCACAGTTTAAAACAGCGAGAGGAGAACAGGCATTTCACAGTTAAAAACAGCCATTGGAGACCCAGGATTTTCACAGTTTAAAACAGCAAGAGGGGAGCAGGAATTTCACAGTTTAAAACAGCGAGAGGAGAGCAGGATTTTCACAGTTTAAAACAGCGAGAGGAGTGCAGGAATTTCACGGTTTCAAACAGCGAGAGGAGAGCTGGGTTTTCACAGTTTAAAACGGCGAGAGGAGCGCAGGAATTTCATTGTTTCAAACAGCGAGAGGTGAGCACGAATTTCACAGTTTAAAACAGCGAGAGGAGAGCAGGAATTTCACAGTTTAAAACTGCGAGAGGAGAGCAGGTTTTTCACAGTTTAAAACAGCGAGAGGAGAGCAGGAATTTCACAGTTTAAAACTGCGAGAGGAGAGCAGGTTTTTCACAGATTAAAACAGCGAGAGGAGAGCAGGGTTTTCACAGTTTATAACAGTAAGAGGAGAGCAGGGTTTTCACAATTTCAAACAGCGAGTGGAGACCCAGGATTTTCACAGTTTAAAACAGCGAGAGGAGAGCAGGGTTTCTCACAAATTAAAAAAGCGAGAGGAGAGCAGGGTTTTCACAGTTTAAAACAGCGAGAGGAGAGCAGGAATTTCACAGCTTAAAACAGCAAGAGGAGAGCAGTGTTTTCACAGATTAAAACAGCGAGAGGAGAGCAGGATTTTCACAGCTTAAAACAGCGATAGGAGAGCTGGAATTTCTCGGTTTAAAACAGCGAGAGGAGAGCAGGGTTTTCACAGTTTAAAACAGCGAGAGGAGAGCAGGAATTTCACAGCTTAAAACAGCGAGAGGAGAGCAGGATTTTCACAGTTTAAAACAGCGAGAGGAGAGCAGGAATTTCACGGTTTAAAACTGCGAGAGGAGAGCAGGTTTTTCACAGTTTAAAACAGCTAGAGGAGAGCAGGGTTTACACAGTTTAAAACAGCGAGAGGAGAGCAGGAATTTCACAGTTTAAAACTGCGAGAGGAGAGCAGGTTTTTCACAGTTTAAAACAGCGAGAGGAGAGCAGGAATTTCACAGTTTAAAACTGCGAGAGGAGAGCAGGTTTTTCACAGATTAAAACAGCGAGAGGAGAGCAGGGTTTTCACAGTTTAAAACAGTAAGAGGAGAGCAGGGTTTTCACAATTTAAAACAGCGAGTGGAGACCCAGGATTTTCACAGTTTAAAACAGCGAGAGGAGAGCAGGGTTTCTCACAGATTAAAAAAGCGAGAGGAGAGCAGGGTTTTCACAGTTTAAAACAGCGAGAGGAGAGCATGAATTTCACAGCTTAAAACAGCAAGAGGAGAGCAGTGTTTTCACAGATTAAAACAGCGAGAGGAGAGCAGGATTTTCACAGCTTAAAACAGCGATAGGAGAGCAGGAATTTCTCGGTTTAAAACTGCGAGAGGAGAGCAGGTTTTTCACAGTTTAAAACAGCGAGAGGAGAGCAGGAATTTCTCAGTTTAAAACAGCGAGAGGATAGCAGGGTTTTTCACAGATTAAAACAGCGAGAGGAGAGCAGGGTTTTCACAGTTTAAAACAGCGAGAGGAGAGCAGGAATTTCACAGCTTAAAACAGCAAGAGGAGAGCCGTGTTTTCACAGTTTAAAACAGCGAGAGGAGAGCAGGAATTTCACAGTTTAAAACTGCGAGAGGAGAGCAGGTTTTTCACAGTTTAAAACTGCGAGAGGACAGCAGGATTTTCACAGTTTAAAACAGCGAGAGGAGAGCAGGAATTTCACAGCTTAAAACAGCAAGAGGAGAGCAGTGTTTTCACAGATTAAAACAGCGAGAGGAGAGCTGGGTTTTCACAGTTTAAAACGGCGAGAGGAGAGCAGGAATTTCATTGTTTCAAACAGCGAGAGGTGAGCACGAATTTCACAGTTTAAAACAGCGAGAGGAGAGCAGGAATTTCACAGTTTAAAGCTGCGAGAGGAGAGCAGCGTTTTCACAGATTAAAACAGCGAGAGGAGAGCAGGGTTTTCACAGTTTAAAACAGTGAGAGGAGAGCAGGGTTTTCACAATTTAAAACAGCGAGTGGAGACCCAGGATTTTCACAGTTTAAAACAGCGAGAGGAGAGCAGGAATTTCACAGTTTAAAACAGCGAGAGGGGAGCAGTGTTTTCACAGTTAAAAACAGCCATTGGAGACCCAGGATTTTCACAGTTTAAAACAGCGAGAGGGGAGCAGGAATTTCACAGTTTAAAACAGCGAGAGGAGAGCAGGATTTTCACAGTTTAAAACAGCGAGAGGAGAGCAGGAATTTCACGGTTTCAAACAGCGAGAGGAGAGCTGGGTTTTCACAGTTTAAAACGGCGAGAGGAGAGCAGGAATTTCATTGTTTCAAACAGCGAGAGGTGAGCACGAATTTCACAGTTTAAAACAGCGAGAGGAGAGCAGGAATTTCACAGTTTAAAACTGCGAGAGGAGAGCAGGTTTTTCACAGTTTAAAACAGCGAGAGGAGAGCAGGAATTTCACAGTTTAAAACTGCGAGAGGAGAGCAGGTTTTTCACAGATTAAAACAGCGAGAGGAGAGCAGGGTTTTCACAGTTTAAAACAGTAAGAGGAGAGCAGGGTTTTCACAATTTAAAACAGCGAGTGGAGACCCAGGATTTTCACAGTTTAAAACAGCGAGAGGAGAGCAGGGTTTCTCACAGATTAAAAAAGCGAGAGGAGAGCAGTGTTTTCACAGATTAAAACAGCGAGAGGAGAGCAGGATTTTCACAGCTTAAAACAGCGATAGGAGAGCAGGAATTTCTCGGTTTAAAACTGCGAGAGGAGAGCAGGTTTTTCACAGTTTGAAACAGCGAGAGGTGAGCAGGAATTTCTCAGTTTAAAACAGGGAGTGGAGAAAAGGGTTTTTCACAGATTAAAACAGCGAGAGGAGAGCAGGGTTTTCACAGTTTAAAACAGCGAGAGGAGAGCAGGAATTTCACAGCTTAAAACAGCGAGAGGAGAGCAGGATTTTCACAGTTTCAAACAGCGAGAGGAGAGCAGGAATTTCACGGTTTAAAACTGCGAGAGGAGAGCAGGTTTTTCACAGTTTAAAACAGCTAGAGGAGAGCAGGGTTTACACAGTTTAAAACAGCGAGAGGAGAGCTGGAATTTCACAGTTTAAAACTGCGAGAGGAGAGCAGGTTTTTCACAGTTTAAAACAGCGAGAGGAGAGCAGGAATTTCACAGTTTAAAACTGCGAGATGAGAGCAGGTTTTTCACAGATCAAAACAGCGAGAGGAGAGCAGGGTTTTCACAGTTTAAAACAGTAAGAGGAGAGCAGGGTTTTCACAATTTAAAACAGCGAGTGGAGACCCAGGATTTTCACAGTTTAAAACAGCGAGAGGAGAGCAGGGTTTCTCACAGATTAAAAAAGCGAGAGGAGAGCAGGGTTTTCACAATTTAAAACAGCGAGAGGAGAGCAGGAATTTCACAGCTTAAAACAGCAAGAGGAGAGCAGTGTTTTCACAGATTAAAACAGCGAGAGGAGAGCAGGATTTTCACAGCTTAAAACAGCGATAGGAGAGCAGGAATTTCTCGGTTTAAAACTGCGAGAGGAGAGCAGGTTTTTCACAGTTTAAAACAGCGAGAGGTGAGCAGGAATTTCTCAGTTTAAAACAGGGAGAGGAGAACAGGGTTTTTCACAGATTAAAACAGCGAGAGGAGAGCAGGGTTTTCACAGTTTAAAACAGCGAGAGGAGAGCAGGAATTTCACAGCTTAAAACAGCGAGAGGAGAGCAGGATTTTCACAGTTTAAAACAGCGAGAGGAGAGCAGGAATTTCACGGTTTAAAACTGCGAGAGGAGAGCAGGTTTTTCACAGTTTAAAACAGCGAGAGGAGAGCAGGGTTTTCACAGTTTAAAACAGCGAGAGGAGAGCAGGAATTTCACAGCTTAAAACAGCGAGAGGAGAGCAGTGTTTTCACAGATTAAAACAGCGAGAGGAGAGCAGGAATTTCACGGTTTCAAACAGCGAGAGGAGAGCTGGGTTTTCACAGTTTAAAACGTCGAGAGGAGAGCAGGAATTTCATTGTTTCAAACAGCGAGAGGTGAGCACGAATTTCACAGTTTAAAACAGCGAGAGGAGAGCAGGAATTTCACAGTTTAAAACTGCGAGAGGAGAGCAGGTTTTTCACAGTTTAAAACAGTGAGAGGAGAGCAGGAATTTCACAGTTTAAAACTGCGAGAGGAGAGCAGGGTTTTCACAGTTTAAAACAGCGAGAGGAGAGCAGGATTTTCACAGTTTAAAACAGCGAGAGGAGAGCAGGAATTTCACGGTTTCAAACAGCGAGAGGAGAGCTGGGTTTTCACAGTTTAAAACGGCGAGAGGAGAGCAGGAATTTCATTGTTTCAAACAGCGAGAGGTGAGCACGAATTTCACAGTTTAAAACAGCGAGAGGAGAGCAGGAATTTCACAGTTTAAAACTGCGAGAGGAGAGCAGGTTTTTCACAGTTTAAAACTGCGAGAGGAGAGCAGGTTTTTCACTGTTTAAAACGGCGAGAGGAGAGCAGGTTTTTCACAGCTTAAAACAGCGAGAGGAGAGCAGGGTTTTCACAGTTTAAAACAGTAAGAGGAGAGCAGGGTTTTCACAATTTAAAACAGCGAGTGGAGACCCAGGATTTTCACAGTTTAAAACAGCGAGAGGAGAGCAGGGTTTCTCTCAGATTAAAAAAGCGAGAGGAGAGCAGAGTTTTCACAGTTTAAAACAGCGAGAGGAGAGCAGTGTTTTCACAGATTAAAACAGCGAGAGGAGAGCAGGATTTTCACAGCTTAAAACAGCGATAGGAGAGCAGGAATTTCTCGGTTTAAAACTGCGAGAGGAAAGCAGGTTTTTCACAGTTTAAAACAGCGAGAGGTGAGCAGGAATTTCTCAGTTTAAACAGGGAGAGGAGAACAGGGTTTTTCACAGATTAAAGCAGCGAGAGGAGAGCAGGGTTTTCACAGTTTAAAACAGCGAGAGGAGAGCAGGAATTTCACAGCTTAAAACAGCGAGAGGACAGCAGGATTTTCACAGTTTAAAACAGCGAGAGGAGAGCAGGAATTTCACGGTTTAAAACTGCGAGAGGAGAGCAGGTTTTTCACAGTTTAAAACAGCGAGAGGAGAGCAGGGTTTTCACAGTTTAAAACAGCGAGAGGAGAGCAGGAATTTCACAGTTTAAAACAGCAAGAGGAGAGCAGTGTTTTCACAGTTTCAAACAGCGAGAGGAGAGCAGGAATTTCACAGCTTAAAACAGCGAGAGGAGAGCAGTGTTTTCACAGATTAAAACAGCGAGAGGAGAGCAGGATTTTCACAGTTTAAAACAGCGAGAGGAGAGCAGGAGTTTCACGGTTTAAAACTGCGAGAGGAGAGCAGGTTTTTCTCAGTTTAAAACAGCGAGACGAGAGCAGGAATTTCACGGTTTCAAACAGCGAGAGGAGAGCTGGGTTTTCACAGTTTAAAACGGCGAGAGGAGAGCAGGAATTTCATTGTTTAAAACAGCGAGAGGAGAGCAGGAATTTCACAGTTTAAATCTGCGAGAGGAGAGCACGTTTTTCACAGTTTAAAACAGCGAGAGGAGAGCAGGAATTTCACAGTTTAAAACTGCGAGAGGAGAGCAGGGTTTTCACAGATTAAAACAGCGAGAGGAGAGCAGGGTTTTCACAGTTTAAAACAGTGAGAGGAGAGCAGGTTTTCGCAATTTAAAACAGCGAGTGGAGACCCAGGATTTTCACAGTTTAAAACAGCGAGAGGAGAGCAGGAATTTCACAGTTTAAAACAGCTGAGGAGAACAGGCATTTCGCAGTTAAAAACAGCCACTGGAGACCCAGGATTTTCACAGTTTAAAACAGCGAGAGGGGAGCAGGAATTTCACAGTTTAAAACAGCGAGAGGAGAGCAGGAATTTCACAGTTTAAAACAGCGAGAGGAGAGCAGGAATTTCACAGTTTAAAACTGCGAGAGGAGAGCAGGGTTTTCACAGATTTAAACAGCGAGAGGAGAGCAGTGTTTTCACAGTTTAAAACAGTAAGAGGAGAGCAGGGTTTTCACAATTTAAAACAGCGAGTGGAGACCCAGGATTTTCACAGTTTAAAACAGCGAGAGGAGAGCAGGAATTTCACAGTTTAAAACAGCGAGAGGAGAGCAGGCATTTCTCAGTTAAAAACAGCCACTGGAGACCCAGGATTTTCACAGTTTAAAACAGCGAGAGGGGAGCAGGAATTTCACAGTTTAAAACAGCGAGAGGAGAGCAGGAATTTCACAGTTTAAAACTGCGAGAGGAGAGCAGGTTTTTCACAGTTTAAAACTGCGAGAGGAGAGCAGGAATTTCACAGCTTAAAACAGTGAGAGGAGAGCAGTGTTTTCACAGATTAAAACAGCGAGAGGAGAGCAGGATTTTTCACAGTTTAAAACAGCGAGAGGAGAGCAGGAATTTCACAGCTTAAAACAGCAAGAGGAGAGCAGGGTTTTCACTGCTTAAAACAGCGAGAGGAGAGCAGGAATTTCTCGGTTTAAAACTGCGAGAGGAGAGCAGGTTTTTCACAGTTTAAAACAGCGAGAGGAGAGCAGGAATTTCACAGTTTCAAACAGCGAGCGGAGAGCAGGAATTTCACAGCTTAAAACAGCAAGAAGAGAGCAGTGTTTTCACAGAATAAAACAGCGAGAGGAGAGCAGGATTTTCACAGTTTAAAACAGCGAGAGGAGAGCAGGAATTTCACAGCTTAAAACAGCAAGAGGAGAGCAGTGTTTTCACAGAATAAAACAGCGAGAGGAGAGCAGGATTTTCACAGTTTAAAACAGCGAGAGGAGAGCAGGATTTTCACAGTTTAAAACAGCGAGAGGAGAGCAGGTTTTCCACAGTTTAAAACAGCGAGAGGAGAGCAGGGTTTTCACAGTTTAAAACAGCGAGAGGAGAGCAGGAATTTCACAGTTCAAAGCCGCGAGAGGACAGCAGGGTTTTCACATTTTAAAACAGCGAGAGGAGAGCTGGGTTTTCACAGTTTAAACAGCGAGAGGAGAGCAGGGTTTTCATATTTTAAAACAGCGAGAGGTGAGCAGGGTTTTCACAGTTAAAAACAGCGAGAGGAGAGCAGGAATGTCACAGTTTAAAACTGCGAGAGGAGAGCAGGTTTTTCACAGTTTAAAACAGCTAGAGGAGAGCAGGGTTTTCACAGTTTAAAACAGCGAGAGGTGAGCACGAATTTCGCAGTTTCAAACAGCGAGAGTAGAGCAGGGTTTCTCACAGATTAAAAAAGCGAGAGGAGAGCAGGGTTTTCACAGTTTAAAACAGCGATAGGAGAGCAGGAATTTCTCGGTTTAAAACTGCGAGAGGAGAGCAGGAATTTCACAGCTTAAAAAAGCAAGAGGAGAGCAGTGTTTTCACAGAATAAAACAGCGAGAGGAGAGCAGGATTTTCACAGTTTAAAACAGCGAAAGGAGAGCAGGAATTTCACGGTTTAAAACTGCGAGAGGAGAGCAGGTTTTTCACAGTTTAAAACAGCGAGAGGAGAGCAGGGTTTTCACAGTTTAAAACAGCGAGAGGAGAGCAGGAATTTCACAGTTCAAAGCCGCGAGAGGACAGCAGGGTTATCACAGTTTAAAACAGCGAGAGGAGAGCTGGGTTTCTCACAGATTAAAAAAGCGAGAGGAGAGCAGGGTTTTCACAGTTTAAAACAGCGAGAGGAGAGCAGGAATTTCACAGCTTAAAACAGCAAGAGGAGAGCAGTGTTTTCACAGATTAAAACAGCGAGAGGAGAGCAGGATTTTCACAGCTTAAAACAGCGATAGGAGAGCAGGAATTTCTCGGTTTAAAACTGCGAGAGGAGAGCAGGTTTTTCACAGTTTAAAACAGCGAGAGGAGAGCAGGAATTTCTCAGTTTAAAACAGCGAGAGGAGAGCAGGTTTTTTCACAGATTAAAACAGCGAGAGGAGAGCAGGGTTTTCACAGTTTAAAACAGCGAGAGGAGAGCAGGAATTTCACAGCTTAAAACAGCGAGAGGAGAGCAGGATTTTCACAGTTTAAAACAGCGAAAGGAGAGCAGGAATTTCACGGTTTAAATCTGCGAGAGGAGAGCAGGTTTTTAACAGTTTAAAACAGCAAGAGGAGAGCAGGGTTTTCACAGTTTAAAACAGCGAGAGGAGAGCATGAATTTCACAGCTTAAAACAGCAAGAGGAGAGCCGTGTTTTCACAGTTTCAAACAGCGAGAGGAGAGCAGGAATTTCACAGCTTAAAACAGCAAGAGGAGAGCAGTGTTTTCACAGATTAAAACAGCGAGAGGAGAGCAGGATTTTCACAGTTTAAAACAGCGAGAGGAGAGCAGGAATTTCACAGCTTAAAACAGCGAGAGGAGAGCAGGATTTTCACAGTTTAAATCTGCGAGAGGAGAGCAGGAATTTCACGGTTTAAAACTGCGAGAGGAGAGCAGGTTTTTCACAGTTTAAAACAGCGAGAGGAGAGCAGGGTTTTCACAGTTTAAAACAGCGAGAGGAGAGCAGGAATTTCACAGCTTAAAACAGCAAGAGGAGAGCAGTGTTTTCACAGTTTCAAACAGCGAGAGGAGAGCAGGAATTTCACAGCTTAAAACAGCGAGAGGAGAGCAGTGTTTTCACAGATTAAAACAGCGAGAGGAGAGCAGGATTTTCACAGTTTAAAATAGCGAGAGGAGAGCAGGAATTTCACGGTTTAAAACTGCGAGAGGAGAGCAGTTTTTTCTCAGTTTAAAACAGCGAGAGGAGAGCAGGAATTTCACGGTTTCAAACAGCGAGAGGAGAGCTGGGTTTTCACAGTTTAAAACGGCGAGAGGAGAGCAGGAATTTCATTGTTTCAAACAGCGAGAGGTGAGCACGAATTTCACAGTTTAAAACAGCGAGAGGAGAGCAGGAATTTCACAGTTTAAAACTGCGAGAGGAGAGCAGGTTTTTCACAGATTAAAACAGCGAGAGGAGAGCAGGGTTTTCACAGTTTAAAACAGTAAGAGGAGAGCAGGGTTTTCACAATTTAAAACAGCGAGTGGAGACCCAGGATTTTCACAGTTTAAAACAGCGAGAGGAGAGCAGGAATTTCACAGTTTAAAACAGCGAGAGGAGAACAGGCATTTCACAGTTAAAAACAGCAACTGGAGACCCAGGATTTTCACAGTTTAAAACAGCGAGAGGGGAGCAGGAATTTCACAGTTTAAAACAGCGAGAGGAGAGCAGGAATTTCACAGTTTAAAACGGCGAGAGAAGAGCAGGTTTTTCACAGTTTAAAACTGCGAGAGGACAGCAGGATTTTCACAGCTTAAAACAGCGATAGGAGAGCAGGAATTTCTCGGTTTAAAACTGATTGAGGAGAGCAGGTTTTTCACAGTTTAAAACAGCAAGAGGAGAGCAGGAATTTCACAGTTTCAAACAGCGAGAGGAGAGCAGGAATTTCACAGTTTAATACAGCGAGAGGAGAGCAGGAATTTCACAGCTTAAAACAGCAAGAGGAGAGCATTGTTTTCACAGAATAAAACAGCGAGAGGAGAGCAGGATTTTCACAGTTTAAAACAGCGAGAGGAGTGCAGGGTTTTCACAGTTTAAAACAGCGAGATGAGAGCAGGAATTTCACAGCTTAAAACAGCAAGAGGAGAGCAGGGTTTTCACAGTTTAAAACAGCGAGAGGAGAGCAGGAATTTCTCAGTTTAAAACAGCGAGAGGAGAGCAGGAATTTCACGGCTTAAAACAGCAAGAGGTGGGCAGTGGTTTCACAGTTTCAAACAGCGAGAGGAGAGCAGGGTTTTCACAGTTTAAAACAGCGAGAGGAGAGCAGGAATTTCTCAGTTTAAAACAGCGAGAGGAGTGCAGGAATTTCACAGTTTAAAACAGCGAGAGGAGAGCAGGAATTTCACAGGTTAAAACAGCGAGAGGAGAGCTGGTATTTCACAGGTTAAAACAGCGAGTGGACAGCACGATTTTTACAGTTTAAAACAGCGAGAGGAGAGCAGGGTTTTCACAGTTTAAAACAGTGAGAGGAGAGCAGGAATTTCACAGTTTAAAACAGCGAGAGGAGAGCAGGAATTTCACAGTTTAAAACAGCGATAGGAGAGCAGGAATTTCACAGTTTAAAACAGCGAGAGGAGAGCAGGAATTTCACAGGTTAAAACAGCGAGAGGAGAGCTGGTATTTCAAAGTTTAAAACAGCGAGAGGACAGCACGATTTTCACATTTTAAAACAGCCAGAGGAGAGCAGGTTTTTCACAATTTAAAACAATGACAGGTGTGCAGGTTTTTCACAGTTTAAAACAGCGAGAGGAGAGCTGAATTTTCACAGTTTAAAACAGCGAGAGGAGAGCTGAGTTTTCACAGTTTAAAACAGCGAGAGGAGAGCAGCTTTTTCACAGTTTAAAACAACGAGAGGTGTGCAGGTTTTTCACAGTTTAAATCAGCGAGAGGAGAGCAGGATTTTCACAGTTTAAAACAGCGAGAGGAGAGCTGGGTTTCCACAGCTTAAAACAGTGAGAGGAAAGCAGGTTTTTCAAATTTTAAAACAGCAAGAGATGAGAAGTGTTTTCAAAGTTTTACACAGCAAGAAGAGCGCATGTTTTTCACAGTTTAAAACAGCGAGAGGATGGCTGGGTTGTCACAGTTTAAAACAGCGAGAGGACAGCACGATTTTCACAGTTTAAAACAGCGATAGGAGAGCAGGTTTTTCACAGTTTAAAACAGCGAGAGGACAGCAGGGTTTTCACAGTTTAAAACAGCGAGAGGAGAGCTGGGTTTTCACAGTTTAAATCAGCGAGAGGAGAGCAGGAATTTCATTGTTTCAAACAGCGAGAGGTGAGTACGAATTTCTCAGTTTAAAACAGCGAGAGGAGAGCAGGAATTTCACAGTTTAAAACTGCGAGAGGAGAGCAGGTTTTTCACAGTTTAAAACAGCGAGAGGAGAGCAGGAATTTCACAGTTTAAAACTGCGAGAGGAGAGCAGGTTTTTCACAGATTAAAACAGCGAGAGGAGAGCAGGGTTTTCACAGTTTAAAACAGTAAGAGGAGAGCAGGGTTTTCACAATTTAAAACAGCGAGTGGAGACCCAGGATTTTCACAGTTTAAAACAGCGAGAGGAGAGCTGGGTTTTCACAGTTTAAATCAGCGAGAGGAGAGCAGGAATTTCATTGTTTCAAACAGCGAGAGGTGAGTACGAATTTCTCAGTTTAAAACAGCGAGAGGAGAGCAGGAATTTCACAGTTTAAAACTGCGAGAGGAGAGCAGGTTTTTCACAGTTTAAAACAGCGAGAGGAGAGCAGGAATTTCACAGTTTAAAACAGTAAGAGGAGAGCAGGGTTTTCACAATTTAAAACAGCGAGTGGAGACCCAGGATTTTCACAGTTTAAAACTGCGAGAGGAGAGCAGGAATTTCACAGTTTAAAACAGCGAGAGGAGAACAGGCATTTCACAGTTAAAAACAGCCACTGGAGACCCAGGATTTTCACAGTTTTAAACAGCGAGAGGGGAGCAGGAATTTCACAGTTTAAAACAGCGAGAGGAGAGCAGGAATTTCACAGTTTAAAACTGCGAGAGAAGAGCAGGTTTTTCACAGTTTAAAACTGCGAGAGGACAGCAGGATTTTCAAAGCTTAAAACAGCGATAGGAGAGCAGGAATTTCTCGGTTTAAAACTGCGAGAGGAGAGCAGGTTTTTCACAGTTTAAAACAGCGAGAGGAGAGCAGGAATTTCACAGTTTCAAACAGCGAGAGGAGAGCAGGAATTTCACAGTTTAATACAGCGAGAGGAGAGCAGGAATTTCACAGCTTAAAACAGCAAGAGGAGAGCAGTGTTTTCACAGAATAAAACAGCGAGAGGAGAGCAGGATTTTCACAATTTAAAACAGCGAGAGGAGAGCAGGAATTTCACGGTTTAAAACTGCGAGAGGAGAGCAGGTTTTTCACAGTTTAAAACAGCGAGAGGAGAGCAGCGTTTTCACAGTTTAAAACAGCGAGAGGAGAGCAGGAATTTCACAGCTTAAAACAGCAAGAGGAGAGCAGGGTTTTCACAGTTTAAAACAGCGAGAGGAGAGCAGGAATTTCTCAGTTTAAAACAGCGAGAGGAGAGCAGGAATTTCACAGCTTAAAACAGCAAGAGGAGCGCAGTGGTTTCACAGTTTCAAACAGCGAGAGGAGAGCAGGGTTTTCACAGTTTAAAACAGCGAGAGGAGAGCAGCAATTTCTCAGTTTAAAACAGCGAGAGGAGAGCAGGAATTTCACAGTTTAAAACAGCGAGAGGAGAGCAGGAATTTCACAGGTTAAAACAGCGAGAGTAGAGCTGGTATTTCAAAGTTTAAAACAGCGAGATGACAGCACGATTTTCACATTTTAAAACAGCCAGAGGAGAGCAGGTTTTTCACAATTTAAAACAATGACAGGTGTGCAGTTTTTTCACAGTTTAAAACTGCGAGAGGAGAGCTGAATTTTCACAGTTTAAAACAGCGAGAGGAGAGCAGGTTTTTCACAGTTTAAAACAACGAGAGGTGTGCAGGTTTTTCACAGTTTAAATCAGTGAGAGGAGAGCAGGATTTTCACAGTTTAAAACAGCGAGAGGAGAGCTGGGTTTCCACAGCTTAAAACAGTGAGAGGAAAGCAGGTTTTTCACATTTTAAAACAGCAAGAGGTGAGAAGTGTTTTCAAAGTTTTACACAGCAAGAAGAGCGCATGTTTTTCACAGTTTAAAACAGCGAGAGGATGGCTGGGTTGTCACAGGTTAAAACAGCGAGAGGACAGCACGATTTTCACAGTTTAAAACAGCCTTAGGAGAGCAGGTTTTTCACAGTTTAAAACAGCGAGAGGACAGCAGGGTTTTCACATTTTAAAACAGCGAGAGGTGAGCAGGGTTTTCACAGTTAAAACAGCGAGAGGAGAGCAGGATTTTCACAGTTTAAAACAGCGAGAGGTGAGCAGGAATTTCACGGTTTAAAACTGCGAGAGGAGAGCAGGTTTTTCACAGTTTAAAACAGCGAGAGGAGAGCAGGAATTTCACAGATTCAAACAGCGAGAGGAGAGCAGGAATTTCTCAGTTTAAAACAGCGAGAGGAGAGCAGGGTATTTCACAGATTAAAACAGCGAGAGGAGAGCAGGGTTTTCACAGTTTAAAACAGCGAGAGGAGAGCAGGGTTTTCACAGTTTAAAACAGTGAGAGGAGAGCAGGGTTTTCACAATTTAAAACAGCGAGTGGAGACCCAGGATTTTCACAGTTTAAAACAGCGAGAGGAGAGCAGGAATTTCACAGTTTAAAACAGCGAGAGGAGAACAGGCATTTCACAGTTAAAAACAGCCACTGGAGACCCAGGATTTTCACAGTTTAAAACAGCGAGAGGGGAGCAGGAATTTCACAGTTTAAAACAGCGAGAGGAGAGCAGGAATTTCACAGTTTAAAACTGCGAGAGGAGAGCAGGTTTTTCACAGTTTAAAACTGCGAGAGGACAGCAGGATTTTCACAGTTTAAAACAGCGAGAGGAGAGCAGGAATTTCACAGCTTAAAACAGCGAGAGGAGAGCAGTGTTTTCACAGATTAAAACAGCGAGAGGAGAGCAGGATTTTCACAGTTTAAAACAGCGAGAGGAGAGCAGCAATTTCTCAGCTTAAAACAGCAAGAGGAGAGCAGTGTTTTCACAGTTTCAAACATCGAGAGGAGCGCAGGATTTTCACAGCTTAAAACAGCGATAGGAGAGCAGGAATTTCTCGGTTTAAAACTGCGAGAGGAGAGCAGGTTTTTCACAGTTTAAAACAGCGAGAGGAGAGCAGGAATTTCACAGTTTCAAACAGCGAGAGGAGAGCAGGAATTTCACAGTTTAATACAGCGAGAGGAGAGCAGAAATTTCACAGCTTAAAACAGCAAGAGGAGAGCAGTGTTTTCAAAGAATAAAACAGCGAGAGGAGAGCAGGATTTTCACAGTTTAAAACAGCGAGAGGAGAGCAGGAATTTCTCGGTTTAAAACTGCGAGAGGAGAGCAGGTTTTTCACAGTTTAAAACAGCGAGAGGAGAGCAGGGTTTTCACAGTTTAAAACAGCGAGAGGAGAGCAGGAATTTCACAGTTCAAAGCCGCGAGAGGACAGCAGGGTTTTCACAGTTTAAACAGCGAGAGGAGAGCAGGGATTTCACATTTTAAAACAGCGAGAGGTGAGCAGGGTTTTCACAGTTAAAAACAGCGAGAGGAGAGCAGGAATTTCACAGTTTAAAACTGCGAGAGGAGAGCAGGTTTTTCACAGTTTAAAACAGCGAGAGGAGAGCAGGGTTTTCACAGTTTAAAACAGCGAGAGGAGAGCAGGAATTTCACAGCTTAAAACAGCAAGAGGAGTGCCATGTATTCACAGTTTCAAACAGCGAGAGGAGAGCAGGAATTTCACAGCTTAAAGCAGCAAGAGGAGAGCAGTGTTTTCACAGATTAAAACAGCGAGAGGAGAGCAGGATTTTCACAGTTTAAAACAGCGAGAGGAGAGCAGGAATTTCACGGTTTAAAACTGCGAGAGGAGAGCAGGTTTTTCACGGTTTCAAACAGCGAGAGGAGAGCTGGGTTTTCACAGTTTAAAACGGCGAGAGGAGAGCAGGAATTTCATTGTTTCAAACAGCGAGAGGTGAGTACGAATTTCACAGTTTAAAACAGCGAGAGGAGAGCAGGAATTTCACAGTTTAAAACTGCGAGAGGAGAGCAGGTTTTTCACAGTTTAAAACAGCGAGAGGAGAGCAGGAATTTCACAGTTTAAAACTGCGAGAGGAGAGCAGGTTTTCCACAGATTAAAACAGCGAGAGGAGAGCAGGGTTTTCACAGTTTAAAACAGTAAGAGGAGAGCAGGGTTTTCACAATTTAAAACAGCGAGTGGAGACCCAGGATTTTCACAGTTTAAAACAGCGAGAGGAGAGCAGGAATTTCACAGTTTAAAACAGCGAGAGGAGAACAGGCATTTCACAGTTAAAAACAGCCACTGGAGACCCAGGATTTTCACAGTTTAAAACAGCGAGAGGGGAGCAGGAATTTCACAGTTTAAAACAGCGAGAGGAGAGCAGGAATTTCACAGTTTAAAACTGCGAGAGAAGAGCAGGTTTTTCACAGTTTAAAACTGCGAGAGAACAGCAGGATTTTCAAAGCTTAAAACAGCGATAGGAGAGCAGGATTTTCTCGGTTTAAAACTGCGAGAGGAGAGCAGGTTTTTCACAGTTTAAAACAGCGAGAGGAGAGCAGGAATTTCTCAGTTTAAAACAGCGAGAGGAGAGCAGGAATTTCACAGTTTAAAACAGCGAGAGGAGAGCAGGAATTTCACAGGTTAAAACAGCGAGAGGAGAGCTGGTATTTCACAGGTTAAAACAGCGAGTGGACAGCACGATTTTTACAGTTTAAAACAGCGAGAGGAGAGCAGGGTTTTCACAGTTTAAAACAGTGAGAGGAGAGCAGGAATTTCACAGTTTAAAACAGCGAGAGGAGAGCAGGAATTTCACAGTTTAAAACAGCGAGAGGAGAGCAGGAATTTCACAGTTTAAAACAGCGAGAGGAGAGCAGGAATTTCACAGGTTAAAACAGCGAGAGGAGAGCTGGTATTTCAAAGTTTAAAACAGCGAGATGACAGCACGATTTTCACATTTTAAAACAGCCAGAGGAGAGCAGGTTTTTCACAATTTAAAACAATGACAGGTGTGCAGGTTTTTCGCAGTTTAAAACAGTGAGAGGAGAGCTGAATTTTCACAGTTTAAAACAGCGAGAGGAGAGCAGGTTTTTCACAGTTTAAAACAACGAGAGGTGTGCAGGTTTTTCACAGTTTAAATCAGTGAGACGAGAGCAGGATTTTCACAGTTTAAAACAGCGAGAGGAGAGCTGGGTTTCCACAGCTTAAAACAGTGAGAGGAAAGCAGGTTTTTCACATTTTAAAACAGCAAGAGGTGAGAAGTGTTTTCAAAGTTTTACACAGCAAGAAGAGCGCATGTTTTTCACAGTTTAAAACAGCGAGAGGATGGCTGGGTTGTCACAGTTTAAAACAGCGAGAGGACAGCACGATTTTCACAGTTTAAAACAGCCTTAGGAGAGCAGGTTTTTCACAGTTTAAAACAGCGAGAGGACAGCAGGGTTTTCACATTTTAAAACAGCGAGAGGTGAGCAGGGTTTTCACAGTTAAAAACAGCGAGAGGAGAGCAGGAATTTCTCAGTTTAAAACAGCGAGAGGAT
Source organism: Isurus oxyrinchus (assembly GCA_026770705.1). NCBI lineage: Eukaryota > Metazoa > Chordata > Chondrichthyes > Lamniformes > Lamnidae > Isurus > Isurus oxyrinchus. The sequence continues at coordinate 380,139 of JANJGN010000081.1, forward strand.
AGCAGGGTTTTTCACAGATTAAAACAGCGAGAGGAGAGCAGGGTTTTCACAGTTTTAAACAGCGAGAGGAGAGCAGGAATTTCGCAGCTTAAAACAGCGAGAGGAGAGCAGTGTTTTAACAGATTAAAACAGCGAGAGGAGAGCAGGATTTTCACAGTTTAAAACAGCGAGAGGTGAGCAGGAATTTCACGGTTTAAAACTGCGAGAGGAGAGCAGGTTTTTCACAGTTTAAAACAGCGAGAGGAGAGCAGGAATTTCACAGATTCAAACAGCGAGAGGAGAGCAGGAATTTCTCAGTTTAAAACAGCGAGAGGAGAGCAGGGTATTTCACAGATTAAAACAGCGAGAGGAGAGCAGGGTTTTCACAGTTTAAAACAGTGAGAGGAGAGCAGGGTTTTCACAATTTAAAACAGCGAGTGGAGACCCAGGATTTTCGCAGTTTAAAACAGCGAGAGGAGAGCAGGAATTTCACAGTTTAAAACAGCGAGAGGAGAACAGGCATTTCACAGTTAAAAACAGCCACTGGAGACCCAGGATTTTCACAGTTTAAAACAGCGAGAGGGGAGCAGGAATTTCACAGTTTAAAACAGCGAGAGGAGAGCAGGAATTTCACAGTTTAAAACTGCGAGAGGAGAGCAGGTTTTTCACAGTTTAAAACTGCGAGAGGACAGCAGGATTTTCACAGTTTAAAACAGCGAGAGGAGAGCAGGAATTTCACAGCTTAAAACAGCGAGAGGAGAGCAGTGTTTTCACAGATTAAAACAGCGAGAGGAGAGCAGGATTTTCACAGTTTAAAACAGCGAGAGGAGAGCAGCAATTTCTCAGCTTAAAACAGCAAGAAGAGAGCAGTGTTTTCACAGTTTCAAACAGCGAGAGGAGCGCAGGATTTTCACAGCTTAAAACAGCGATAGGAGAGCAGGAATTTCTCGGTTTAAAACTGCGAGAGGAGAGCAGGTTTTTCACAGTTTAAAACAGCGAGAGGAGAGCAGGAATTTCACAGTTTCAAACAGCGAGAGGAGAGCAGGAATTTCACAGTTTAATACAGCGAGAGGAGAGCAGAAATTTCACAGCTTAAAACAGCAAGAGGAGAGCAGTGTTTTCACAGAATAAAACAGCGAGAGGAGAGCAGGATTTTCACAGTTTAAAACAGCGAGAGGAGAGCAGGAATTTCTCGGTTTAAAACTGCGAGAGGAGAGCAGGTTTTTCACAGTTTAAAACAGCGAGAGGAGAGCAGGGTTTTCACAGTTTAAAACAGCGAGAGGAGAGCAGGAATTTCACAGTTCAAAGCCGCGAGAGGACAGCAGGGTTTTCACAGTTTAAACAGCGAGAGGAGAGCAGGGATTTCACATTTTAAAACAGCGAGAGGTGAGCAGGGTTTTCACAGTTAAAAACAGCGAGAGGAGAGCAGGAATTTCACAGTTTAAAACTGCGAGAGGAGAGCAGGTTTTTCACAGTTTAAAACAGCTGGAGGAGAGCAGGGTTTTCACAGTTTAAAACAGCGAGAGGTGAGCACGAATTTCGCAGTTTCAAACAGCGAGAGGAGAGCAGGGTTTCTCACAGATTAAAAAAGCGAGAGGAGAGCAGGGTTTTCACAGTTTAAAACAGCGAGAGGAGAGCAGGAATTTCACAGCTTAAAACAGCAAGAGGAGAGCAGTGTTTTCACAGATTAAAACAGCGAGAGGAGAGCAGGATTTTCACAGCTTAAAACAGCGATAGGAGAGCAGGAATTTCTCGGTTTAAAACTGCGAGAGGAGAGCAGGTTTTTCACAGTTTAAAACAGCGAGAGGAGAGCAGGAATTTCTCAGTTTAAAACAGCGAGAGGAGAGCAGGGTTTTTCACAGATTAAAACAGAGAGAGGAGAGCAGGGTTTTCACAGTTTAAAACAGCGAGAGGAGAGCAGGAATTTCACAGCTTAAAACAGCGAGAGGAGAGCAGGATTTTCACAGTTTAAAACAGCGAAAGGAGAGCAGGGTTTTCACAGTTTAAAACAGCGAGAGGAGAGCAGGGCTTTCACAGTTTAAAACAGCGAGAGGAGAGCAGGAATTTCACAGCTTAAAACAGCAAGAGGAGAGCCGTGTTTTCACAGTTTCAAACAGCGAGAGGAGAGCAGGAATTTCACAGCTTAAAACAGCAAGAGGAGAGCAGTGTTTTCACAGATTAAAACAGCGAGAGGAGAGCAGGATTTTCACAGTTTAAAACAGCGAGAGGAGAGCAGGAATTTCACGGTTTCAAACAGCGAGAGGAGAGCTGGGTATTTCACAGTTTAAAACAGCGAGAGGAGAGCAGGAATTTCATTGTTTCAAACAGCGAGAGGTGAGCACGAATTTCACAGTTTAAAACAGCGAGAGGAGAGCAGGAATTTCACAGTTTAAAATTGCGAGAGGAGAGCAGGTTTTTCACAGTTTAAAACAGCGAGAGGAGAGCAGGAATTTCACAGTTTAAAACTGCGAGAGGAGAGCAGGTTTTTCACAGATTAAAACAGCGAGAGGAGAGCAGGGTATTCACAGTTTAAAACAGTAAGAGGAGAGCAGGGTTTTCACAATTTAAAACAGCGAGTGGAGACCCAGGATTTTCACAGTTTAAAACAGCGAGAGGAGAGCTGGAATTTCACAGTTTAAAACAGCGAGAGGAGAACAGGCATTTCACAGTTAAAAACAGCCACTGGAGACCCAGGATTTTCACAGTTTAAAACAGCGAGAGGGGAGCAGGAATTTCACAGTTTAAAACAGCGAGAGGAGAGCAGGAATTTCACAGTTTAAAACTGCGAGAGAAGAGCAGGTTTTTCACAGTTTAAAACTGCGAGAGGACAGCAGGATTTTCACAGTTTAAAACAGCGAGAGGAGAGCAGGAATTTCACAGCTTAAAACAGCGAGAGGAGAGCAGTGTTTTCACAGATTAAAACAGCGAGAGGAGAGCAGGATTTTCACAGTTTAAAACAGCGAGAGGAGAGCAGGAATTTCACAGCTTAAAACAGCAAGAGGAGAGCAGTGTTTTCACAGTTTCAAACAGCGAGAGGAGAGCAGGATTTTCACAGCTTAAAACAGCGATAGGAGAGCAGGAATTTCTCGGTCTAAAACTGCGAGATGAGAGCAGGTTTTTCACAGTTTAAAACAGCGAGAGGAGAGCAGGAATTTCACAGTTTCAAACAGCGAGAGGAGAGCAGGAATTTCACAGTTTAAAACTGCGAGAGGAGAGCAGGTTTTTCACAGTTTAAAACTGCGAGAGGACAGCAGGATTTTCACAGTTTAAAACAGCGAGAGGAGAGCAGGAATTTCACAGCTCAAAACAGCGAGAGGAGAGCAGTGTTTTCACAGATTAAAACAGCGAGAGGAGAGCAGGATTTTCACAGTTTAAAACAGCGAGAGGAGAGCAGGAATTTCTCAGCTTAAAACAGCAAGAGGAGAGCAGTGTTTTCACAGTTTCAAACAGCGAGAGGAGAGCAGGATTTTCACAGCTTAAAACAGCGATAGGAGAGCAGGAATTTCTCGGTTTAAAACTGCGAGATGAGAGCAGGTTTTTCACAGTTTAAAACAGCGAGAGGAGAGCAGGAATTTCACAGTTTCAAACAGCGAGAGGAGAGCAGGAATTTCACAGTTTAATACAGCGAGAGGAGAGCAGAAATTTCACAGCTTAAAACAGCAAGAGGAGAGCAGTGTTTTCACAGAATAAACAGCGAGAGGAGAGCAGGATTTTCACAGTTTAAAACAGCGAGAGGAGAGCAGGAATTTCACGGTTTAAAACTGCGAGAGGAGAGCAGGTTTTTCACAGTTTAAAACAGCGAGAGGAGAGCAGGGTTTTCACAGTTTAAAACAGCGAGAGGAGAGCTGGGTTTTCACAGTTTAAACAGCGAGAGGAGAGCAGGGATTTCACATTTTAAAACAGCAAGAGGTGAGCAGGGTTTTCACAGTTAAAAACAGCGAGAGGAGAGCAGGAATTTCACAGTTTAAAACTGCGAGAGGAGAGCAGGTTTTTCACAGTTTAAAACAGCTAGAGGAGAGCAGGGTTTTCACAGTTTAAAACAGCGAGAGGTGAGCAGGAATTTCGCAGTTTCAAACAGCGAGAGGAGAGCAGGGTTTCTCACAGATTAAAAAAGCGAGAGGAGAGCAGGGTTTCCACAGTTTAAAACAGCGAGAGGAGAGCAGGAATTTCACAGCTTAAAACAGCAAGAGGAGAGCAGTGTTTTCACAGATTAAAACAGCGAGAGGAGAGCAGGATTTTCACAGTTTAAAACAGCGAGAGGAGATCAGGAATTTCTCAGTTTACAACAGCGAGAGGAGAGCAGGGTTTTTCACAGATTAAAACAGCGAGAGGAGAGCAGGGTTTTCACAGTTTAAAACAGCGAGAGGAGAGCAGGAATTTCACAGCTTAAAACAGCGAGAGGAGAGCAGGATTTTCACAGTTTAAAACAGCGAAAGGAGAGCAGGAATTTCACGGTTTAAAACTGCTAGAGGAGAGCAGGTTTTTCACAGTTTAAAACAGCGAGAGGAGAGCAGGGTTTTCACAGTTTAAAACAGCGAGAGGAGAGCTGGGTTTTCACAGTTTAAAACGGCGAGAGGAGAGCAGGAATTTCATTGTTTCAAACAGCGAGAGGTAAGCACGAATTTCACAGTTTAAAACAGCGAGAGGAGAGCAGGAATTTCACAGTTTAAAACTGCGAGAGGAGACCAGGTTTTTCACAGTTAAAAACAGCGAGAGGGGAGCAGGAATTTCACAGTTTAAAACTGCGAGAGGAGAGCAGGTTTGTCACAGTTTAAAACAGCTAGAGGAGAGCAGGGTTTTCACAGTTTAAAACAGCGAGAGGTGAGCACGAATTACGCAGTTTCAAACAGCGAGAGGAGAGCAGGGTTTCTCACAGATTAAAAAATCGAGAGGAGAGCAGGTTTTTCACAGTTTAAAACAGCGAGAGGAGAGCAGGAATTTCACAGCTTAAAACAGCAAGAGGAGAGCAGTGTTTTCACAGATTAAAACAGCGAGAGGAGAGCAGGATTTTCACAGCTTAAAACAGCGATAGGAGAGCAGGAATTTCTCGGTTGAAAACTGCGAGAGGAGAGCAGGAATTTCACAGTTTAAAACAGCGAGAGGAGAGCAGGAATTTCTCAGTTTAAAACAGCGAGAGGAGAGCAGGGTTTTTCACAGATTAAATCAGCGAGAGGAGAGCAGGGTTTTCACAGTTTAAAACAGCGAGAGGAGAGCAGGAATTTCACAGCTTAAAACAGCGAGAGGAGAGCAGGATTTTCACAGTTTAAAACAGCGAAAGGAGAGCAGGAATTTCACGGTTTAAAACTGCGAGAGGAGAGCAGGTTTTTCACAGTTTAAAACAGCGAGAGGAGAGCAGGGTTTTCACAGTTTAAAACAGCGAGAGGAGAGCAGGAATTTCACAGCTTAAAACAGCAAGAGGAGAGCCGTGTTTTCACAGTTTCAAACAGCGAGAGGAGAGCAGGAATTTCACAGCTTAAAACAGCAAGAGGAGAGCAGTGTTTTCACAGATTAAAACAGCGAGAGGAGAGCAGGATTTTCACAGTTTAAAACAGCGAGAGGAGAGCAGGAATTTCACAGTTTCAAACAGTGAGAGGAGAACTGGGTTTTCACAGTTTAAAACGGCGAGAGGAGAGCAGGAATTTCATTGTTTCAAACAGCGAGAGGTGAGCACGAATTTCACAGTTTAAAACAGCGAGAGGAGAGCAGGAATTTCACAGTTTAAAACTGCGAGAGGAGAGCAGGTTTTTCACAGTTTAAAACAGCGAGAGGAGAGCAGGAATTTCACAGTTTAAAACTGCGAGAGGAGAGCAGGTTTTTCACAGATTAAAACAGCGAGAGGAGAGCAGGGATTTCACAGTTTAAAACAGTAAGAAGAGAGCAGGGTTTTCACAATTTAAAACAGCGAGTGGAGACCCAGGATTTTCACAGTTTAAAACAGCGAGAGGAGAGCAGGAATTTCACAGTTTAAAACAGCGAGAGGAGAACAGGCATTTCACAGTTAAAAACAGCCACTGGAGACCCAGGATTTTCACAGTTTAAAACAGCGAGAGGGGAGCAGGAATTTCACAGTTTAAAACAGCGAGAGGAGAGCAGGAATTTCACAGTTTAAAACTGCGAGAGAAGAGCAGGATTTTCACAGTTTAAAACTGCGAGAGGACAGCAGGATTTTCACAGTTTAAAACAGCGAGAGGTGAGCAGGAATTTCACAGCTTAAAACAGCGAGAGGAGAGCAGTGTTTTCACAGATTAAAACAGCGAGAGGAGAGCAGGATTTTCACAGTTTAAAACAGCGAGAGGAGAGCAGGAATTTCACAGCTTAAAAGAGCAAGAGGAGAGCAGTGTTTTCACAGTTTCAAACAGCGAGAGGAGAGCAGGATTTTCACAGCTTAAAACAGCGATAGGAGAGCAGGAATTTCTCGGTTTAAAACTGCGAGAGGAGAGAAGGTTTTTCACAGTTTAAAACAGCGAGAGGAGAGCAGGAATTTCACAGTTTCAAACAGCGAGAGGAGAGCAGAAATTTCACAGCTTAAAACAGCAAGAGGAGAGCAGTGTTTTCACAGAATAAACAGCGAGAGGAGAGCAGAATTTTCACAGTTTAAAACAGCGAGAGGAGAGCAGGAATTTCACGGTTTAAAACTGCGAGAGGAGAGCAGGTTTTTCACAGTTTAAAACAGCGAGAGGAGAGCAGGGTTTTCACAGTTTAAAACAGCAAGAGGAGAGCAGGAATTTCACAGTTCAAAGCCGCGAGAGGACAGCAGGGTTTTCACAGTTTAAAACAGCGAGAGGAGGGCTGGGTTTTCACAGTTTAAACAGCGAGAGGAGAGAAGGGATTTCACATTTTAAAACAGCGAGAGGTGAGCAGGGTTTTCACAGTTAAAAACAGCGAGAGGAGAGCAGGAATTTCACAGTTTAAAACTGCGAGAGGAGAGCAGGTTTTTCACAGTTTAAAACAGCTAGAGGAGAGCAGGGTTTTCACAGTTTAAAACAGCGAGAGGTGAGCACGAATTTCGCAGTTTCAAACAGCGAGAGGAGAGCAGGGTTTCTAACAGATTAAAAAAGCGAGAGGAGAGCAGGGTTTTCACAGTTTAAAACAGCGAGAGGAGAGCAGGAATTTCTCAGTTTAAAACAGCGAGAGGTGAGCAGGGTTTTTCACAGATTAAAACAGCGAGAGGAGAGCTGGGTTTTCACAGTTTAAAACAGCGAGAGGAGAGCAGAAATTTCACAGCTTAAAACAGCGAGAGGAGAGCAGGATTTTCACAGTTTAAAACAGCGAAAGGAGAGCAGGAATTTCACGGTTTAAAACTGCGAGAGGAGAGCAGGGTTTTCACAGTTTAAAACAGCGAGAGGAGAACAGGGTTTTCACAGTTTAAAACAGCGAGAGGAGAGCTGGGTTTTCACAGTTTAAAACGGCGAGAGGAGAGCAGGAATTTCATTGTTTCAAACAGCGAGAGGTGAGCACGAATTTCACAGTTTAAAACAGCGAGAGGAGAGCAGGAATTTCACAGTTTAAAACTGCGAGAGGAGACCAGGTTTTTCACAGTTAAAAACAGCGAGAGGGGAGCAGGAATTTCACAGTTTAAAACTGCGAGAGGAGAGCAGGTTTTTCACAGTTTAAAACAGCTAGAGGAGAGCAGGGTTTTCACAGTTTAAAACAGCGAGAGGTGAGCACGAATTTCGCAGTTTCAAACAGCGAGAGGAGAGCAGGGTTTCTCACAGATTAAAAAAGCGAGAGGTGAGCAGGGTTTTCACAGTTTAAAACAGCGAGAGGAGAGCAGGAATTTCACAGCTTAAAACAGCAAGAGGAGAGCAGTGTTTTCACAGATTAAAACAGCGAGAGGAGAGCAGGATTTTCACAGCTTAAAACAGCGATAGGAGAGCAGGAATTTCTCGGTTTAAAACTGCGAGAGGAGAGCAGGTTTTTCACAGTTTAAAACAGCGAGAGGAGAGCAGGGTTTTCACAGTTTAAAACAGCGAGAGGAGAGCAGGAATTTCACAGCTTAAAACAGCAAGAGGAGAGCCGTGTTTTCACAGTTTCAAACAGCGAGAGGAGAGCAGGAATTTCACAGCTTAAAACAGCAAGAGGAGAGCAGTGTTTTCACAGATTAAAACAGCGAGAGGAGAGCAGGATTTTCACAGTTTAAAACAGCGAGAGGAGAGCAGGAATTTCACGGTTTCAAACAGCGAGAGGAGAGCTGGGTTTTCACAGTTTAAAACGGCGAGAGGAGAGCAGGAATTTCATTGTTTCAAACAGCGAGAGGTGAGCACGAATTTCACAGTTTAAAACAGCGAGAGGAGAGCAGGAATTTCACAGTTTAAAACTGCGAGAGGAGACCAGGTTTTTCACAGTTTACAACAGCGAGAGGAGAGCAGGAATTTCACAGTTTAAAACAGCGAGAGGAGAGCAGGTTTTTCACAGATTAAAACAGCGAGAGGAGAGCAGGGTTGTCACAGTTTAAAACAGTAAGAGGAGAGCAGGGTTTTCACAATTTAAAACAGCGAGTGGAGACCCAGGATTTTCACAGTTTAAAACAGCGAGAGGAGAGCAGGAATTTCACAGTTTTAAACAGCGAGAGGAGAGCAGGAATTTCACAGTTTAATACAGCGAGAGGAGAGCAGGAATTTCACAGCTTAAAACAGCAAGAGGAGAGCAGTGTTTTCACAGAATAAAACAGCGAGAGGAGAGCAGGATTTTCACAGTTTAAAACAGCGAGAGGAGAGCAGGAATTTCATGGTTTAAAACTGCGAGAGGAGAGCAGGTTTTTCACAGTTTAAAACAGCGAGAGGACAGCAGGGTTTTCACAGTTTAAAACAGCGAGAGAAGAGCAGGAATTTCACAGCTTAAAACAGCAAGAGGAGAGCAGGGTTTTCACAGTTTAAAACAGCGAGAGGAGAGCAGGAATTTCTCAGTTTAAAACAGCGAGAGGAGAGCAGGGTATTTCACAGATTAAAACAGCGAGAGGAGAGCAGGGTTTTCACAGTTTAAAACAGCGAGAGGAGAGCAGGGTTTTCACAGTTTAAAACAGTGAGAGGAGAGCAGGGTTTTCACAATTTAAAACAGCGAGTGGAGACCCAGGATTTTCACAGTTTAAAACAGCGAGAGGAGAGCAGGAATTTCACAGTTTAAAACAGCGAGAGGAGAACAGGCATTTCACAGTTAAAAACAGCCACTGGAGACCCAGGATTTCCACAGTTTAAAGCAGCGAGAGGGGAGCAGGAATTTCACAGTTTAAAACAGCGAGAGGAGAGCAGGAATTTCACAGTTTAAAACTGCGAGAGGAGAGCAGGTTTTTCACAGTTTAAAACTGCGAGAGGACAGCAGGATTTTCACAGTTTAAAACAGCGAGAGGAGAGCAGGAATTTCACAGCTTATAACAGCGAGAGGAGAGCAGTGTTTTCACAGTTTCAAACAGCGAGAGGAGAGCAGGTTTTACACAGTTTAAAACAGCGAGAGGAGAGCAGGGTTTTCACAGTTTAAAACAGCGAGAGGAGAGCAGGTTTTACACAGTTTAAAACAGCGAGAGGAGAGCAGGTTTTACACAGTTTAAAACAGCGAGAGGAGAGCAGTGTTTTCACAGTTTCAAACAGCGAGAGGAGAGCAGGTTTTACACAGTTTAAAACAGCGAGAGGAGAGCAGGGTTTTCACAGTTTAAAACAGCGAGAGGAGAGCAGGAATTTCACAGTTTAATACAGCGAGAGGAGAGCAGAAATTTCACAGCTTAAAACAGCGAGAGGAGAGCAGGAATTTCACGGTTTAAAACTGCGAGAGGAGAGCAGGTTTTTCACAGTTTAAAACAGCGAGAGGAGAGCAGGGTTTTCACAGTTTAAAACAGCGAGAGGAGAGATGGAATTTCACAGTTCAAAGCCGCGAGAGGACAGCAGGGTTTTCACAGTTTAAAACAGCGAGAGGAGAGCTGGGTTTTCACAGTTTAAACAGCGAGAGGAGAGCAGGGATTTCACATTTTAAAACAGCGAGAGGTGAGCAGGGTTTTCACAGTTAAAAACAGCGAGAGGAGAGCAGGAATTTCAGAGTTTAAAACTGCGAGAGGAGAGCAGTTTTTTCACAGTTTAAAACAGCTAGAGGAGAGCAGGGTTTTCACAGTTTAAAACAGCGAGAGGTGAGCACGAATGTCGCAGTTTCAAACAGCGAGAGGAGAGCAGGGTTTCTCACAGATTAAAAAAGCGAGAGGAGAGCAGGGTTTTCACAGTTTAAAACAGCGAGAGGAGAGCAGGAATTTCACAGCTTAAAACAGCAAGAGGAGAGCAGTGTTTTCACAGATTAAAACAGCGAGAGGAGAGCAGGATTTTCACAGTTTAAAACAGCGAGAGGAGAGCAGGAATTTCTCAGTTTAAAACAGCGAGAGGAGAGCAGGGTTTTTCACAGATTAAAACAGCGAGAGGGGAGCAGGGTTTTCACAGTTTAAAACAGCGAGAGGAGAGCAGGAATTTCACAGCTTAAAACAGCGAGAGGAGAGCAGTGTTTTCACAGATTAAAACAGCGAGAGGAGAGCAGGATTTTCACAGTTTAAAACAGCGAGAGGAGAGCAGGAATTTCTCAGTTTAAAACAGCGAGAGGAGAGCAGGGTTTTTCACAGATTAAAACAGCGAGAGGAGAGCAGGGTTTTCACAGTTTAAAACAGCGAGAGGAGAGCAGGAATTTCACAGCTTAAAACAGCGAGAGGAGAGCAGGATTTTCACAGTTTAAAACAGCGAAAGGAGAGCTGGAATTTCACGGTTTAAAACTGCGAGAGGAGAGCAGGTTTTTCACAGTTTAAAACAGCGAGAGGAGAGCAGGGTTTTCACAGTTTAAAACAGCGAGAGGAGAACAGGGTTTTCACAGTTTAAAACAGCGAGAGGAGAGCTGGGTTTTCACAGTTTAAAACGGCGAGAGGAGAGCAGGAATTTCTCAGTTTAAAACAGCGAGAGGAGAGCAGGGTATTTCACAGATTAAAACAGCGAGAGGAGAGCAGGGTTTTCACAGTTTAAAACAGCGAGAGGAGAGCAGGGTTTTCACAGTTTAAAACAGTGAGAGGAGAGCAGGGTTTTCACAATTTAAAAGAGCGAGTGGAGACCCAGGATTTTCACAGTTTAAAACAGCGAGAGGAGAGCAGGAATTTCACAGTTTAAAACAGCGAGAGGAGAACAGGCATTTCACAGTTAAAAACAGCCACTGGAGACCCAGGATTTCCACAGTTTAAAACAGCGAGAGGGGAGCAGGAATTTCACAGTTTAAAACAGCGAGAGGAGAGCAGGAATTTCACAGTTTAAAACTGCGAGAGGAGAGCAGGTTTTTCACAGTTTAAAACTGCGAGAGGACAGCAGGATTTTCACAGTTAAAAACAGCGAGAGGAGAGCAGGAATTTCACAGCTTATAACAGCGAGAGGAGAGCAGTGTTTTCACAGTTTCAAACAGCGAGAGGAGAGCAGGTTTTTCACAGTTTAAAACAGCGAGAGGAGAGCAGGAATTTCACAGTTTCAAACAGCGAGAGGAGAGCAGGAATTTCACAGTTTAATACAGCGAGAGGAGAGCAGAAATTTCACAGCTTAAAACAGCAAGAGGAGAGCAGTGTTTTCACAGAATAAACAGCGAGAGGAGTGCAGGATTTTCACAGTTTAAAACGGCGAGAGGAGAGCAGGAATTTCACGGTTTAAAACTGCGAGAGGAGAGCAGGTTTTTCACAGTTTAAAACAGCGAGAGGAGAGCAGGGTTTTCACAGTTTAAAACAGCGAGAGGAGAGATGGAATTTCACAGTTCAAAGCCGCGAGAGGACAGCAGGGTTTTCACAGTTTAAAACAGCGAGAGGAGAGCTGGGTTTTCACAGTTTAAACAGCGAGAGGAGAGCAGGGATTTCACATTTTAAAACAGCGAGAGGTGAGCAGGGTTTTCACAGTTAAAAACAGCGAGAGGAGAGCAGGAATTTCAGAGTTTAAAACTGCGAGAGGAGAGCAGGTTTTTCACAGTTTAAAACAGCTAGAGGAGAGCAGGGTTTTCACAGTTTAAAACAGCGAGAGGTGAGCACGAATTTCGCAGTTTCAAACAGCGAGAGGAGAGCAGGGTTTCTCACAGATTAAAAAAGCGAGAGGAGAGCAGGGTTTTCACAGTTTAAAACAGCGAGAGGAGAGCAGGAATTTCACAGCTTAAAACAGCAAGAGGAGAGCAGTGTTTTCACAGATTAAAACAGCGAGAGGAGAGCAGGATTTTCACAGTTTAAAACAGCGAGAGGAGAGCAGGAATTTCTCAGTTTAAAACAGCGAGAGGAGAGCAGGGTTTTTCACAGATTAAAACAGCGAGAGGAGAGCAGGGTTTTCACAGTTTAAAACAGCGAGAGGAGAGCAGGAATTTCACAGCTTAAAACAGCGAGAGGAGAGCAGTGTTTTCACAGATTAAAACAGCGAGAGGAGAGCAGGATTTTCACAGTTTAAAACAGCGAGAGGAGAGCAGGAATTTCTCAGTTTAAAACAGCGAGAGGAGAGCAGGGTTTTTCACAGATTAAAACAGCGAGAGGAGAGCAGGGTTTTCACAGTTTAAAACAGCGAGAGGAGAGCAGGAATTTCACAGCTTAAAACAGCGAGAGGAGAGCAGGATTTTCACAGTTTAAAACAGCGAAAGGAGAGCTGGAATTTCACGGTTTAAAACTGCGAGAGGAGAGCAGGTTTTTCACAGTTTAAAACAGCGAGAGGAGAGCAGGGTTTTCACAGTTTAAAACAGCGAGAGGAGAACAGGGTTTTCACAGTTTAAAACAGCGAGAGGAGAGCTGGGTTTTCACAGTTTAAAACGGCGAGAGGAGAGCAGGAATTTCATTGTTTCAAACAGCGAGAGGTGAGCACGAATTTCACAGTTTAAAACAGCGAGAGGAGAGCAGGAATTTCACAGTTTAAAACTGCGAGAGGAGAGCAGGTTTTTCACAGTTTAGAACAGCTAGAGGAGAGCAGGGTTTTCACAGTTTAAAACAGCGAGAGGTGAGCACGAATTACGCAGTTTCAAACAGCGAGAGGAGAGCAGGGTTTCTCACAGATTAAAAAAGCGAGAGGAGAGCAGGGTTTTCACAGTTTAAAACAGCGAGAGGAGAGCAGGAATTTCACAGCTTAAAACAGCAAGAGGAGAGCAGTGTTTTCACAGATTAAAACAGCGAGAGGAGAGCAGGAATTTCTCGGTTTAAAACTGCAAGAGGAGAGCAGGTTTTTCACAGTTTAAAACAGCGAGAGGAGAGCAGGAATTTCTCAGTTTAAAACAGCGAGAGGAGAGCAGGGTTTTTCACAGATTAAAACAGCGAGAGGAGAGCAGGGTTTTCACAGTTAAAAACAGCGAGAGGAGAGCAGGAATTTCACAGCTTAAAACAGCGAGAGGAGAGCGGGATTTTCACAGTTTAAAACAGCGAAAGGAGAGCAGGAATTTCACGGTTTAAAACTGCGAGAGGAGAGCAGGTTTTTCACAGTTTAAAACAGCGAGAGGAGAGCAGGGTTTTCACAGTTTAAAACAGCGAGAGGAGAGCAGGAATTTCACAGCTTAAAACAGCAAGAGGAGAGCCGTGTTTTCACAGTTTCAAACAGCGAGAGGAGAGCAGGAATTTCACAGCTTAAAACAGCAAGAGGAGAGCAGTGTTTTCACAGATTAAAACAGCGAGAGGAGAGCAGGATTTTCACAGTTTAAAACAGCGAGAGGAGAGCAGGAATTTCACGGTTTCAAACAGCGAGAGGAGAGCTGGGTTTTCACGGTTTAAAACGGGGAGAGGAGAGCAGGAATTTCATTGTTTCAAACAGCGAGAGGTGAGCACGAATTTCACAGTTTAAAACAGCGAGAAGAGAGCAGGAATTTCACAGTTTAAAAATGCGAGAGGAGACCAGTTTTTTCACAGTTTAGAACAGCGAGAGGAGAGCAGGAATTTCACAGTTTAAAACTGCGAGAGGAGAGCAGGTTTTTCACAGATTAAAACAGCGAGAGGAGAGCAGGGTTTTCACAGTTTAAAACAGTAAGAGGAGAGCAGGGTTTTCACAATTTAAAACAGCGAGTGGAGACCCAGGATTTTCACAGTTTAAAACAGCGAGAGGAGAGCAGGAATTTCACAGTTTAAAACAGCGAGAGGAGAACAGGCATTTCACAGTTAAAAACAGCCACTGGAGACCCAGGATTTTCACAGTTTAAAACAGCGAGAGGGGAGCAGGAATTTCACAGTTTAAAACAGCGAGAGGAGAGCAGGAATTTCACAGTTTAAAACTGCGAGAGAAGAGCAGGTTTTTCACAGTTTAAAACTGCGAGAGGACAGCAGGATTTTCACAGTTTAAAACAGCGAGAGGAGAGCAGGAATTTCACAGCTTAAAACAGCGAGAGGAGAGCAGTGTTTTCACAGATTAAAACAGCGAGAGGAGAGCAGGATTTTCACAGTTTAAAACAGCGAGAGGAGAGCAGGAATTTCTCGGTTTAAAACTGCGAGAGGAGAGCAGGTTTTGCACAGTTTAAAACAGCGAGAGGAGAGCAGGAATTTCACAGTTTCAAACAGCGAGAGGAGAGCTGGAATTTCACAGTTTAATACAGCGAGAGGAGAGCAGAAATTTCACAGCTTAAAACAGCAAGAGGAGAGCAGTGTTTTCACAGAATAAACAGCGAGAGGAGAGCAGGTTTTTCACTGTTTAAAACAGCGAGAGGAGAGCAGGGTTTTCACAGTTTGAAACAGCAAGAGGAGAGCAGGAATTTCACAGTTCAAAGCCGCGAGATAACAGCAGGGTTTTCACAGTTTAAAACAGCGAGAGGAGAGCTGGGTTTTCACAGTTTAAACAGCGAGAGGAGAGCAGGGATTTCACATTTTAAAACAGCGAGAGGTGAGCAGGGTTTTCACAGTTAAAAACAGCGAGAGGAGAGCAGGAATTTCACAGTTTAAAACTGCGAGAGGAGAGCAGGTTTTTCACAGTTTAAAACAGCTAGAGGAGAGCAGGGTTTTCACAGTTTAAAACAGCGAGAGGGGAGCAGGAATTTCTCAGTTTAAAACAGCGAGAGGAGAGCAGGGTTTTTCACAGATTAAAACAGCGAGAGGAGAGCAGGGTTTTCACAGTTTAAAACAGCGAGAGGAGAGCAGGAATTTCACAGCTTAAAACAGCGAGAGGAGAGCAGGATTTTCACAGTTTAAAACAGCGAAAGGAGAGCAGGAATTTCACGGTTTAAAACTGCGAGAGGAGAGCAGGTTTTTCACAGTTTAAAACAGCGAGAGGAGAGCAGGGTTTTCACAGTTTAAAACAGCGAGAGGAGAGCTGGGTTTTCACAGTTTAAAACGGCGAGAGGAGAGCAGGAATTTCATTGTTTCAAACAGCGAGAGGTGAGCACGAATTTCACAGTTTAAAACAGCGAGAGGAGAGCAGGAATTTCACAGTTTAAAACTGCGAGAGGAGACCAGGTTTTCCACAGTTAAAAACAGCGAGAGGGGAGCAGGAATTTCACAGTTTAAAACTGCGAGAGGAGAGCAGGTTTTTCACAGTTTAAAACAGCTAGAGGAGAGCAGGGTTTTCACAGTTTAAAACAGCGAGAGGTGAGCACGAATTTCGCAGTTTCAAACAGCGAGAGGAGAGCAGGGTTTCTCACAGATTAAAAAAGCGAGAGGAGAGCAGGTTTTTCACAGTTTAAAACAGCGAGAGGAGAGCAGGAATTTCACAGTTTAAAACAGCAAGAGGAGAGCAGTGTTTTCACAGATTAAAACAGCGAGAGGAGAGCAGGATTTTCACAGCTTAAAACAGCGATAGGAGAGCAGGAATTTCTCGGTTCAAAACTGCGAGAGGAGAGCAGGAATTTCACAGTTTAAAACAGCGAGAGGAGAGCAGGAATTTCTCAGGTTAAAACAGCTAGAGGAGAGCAGGGTTTTCACAGTGTAAAACAGCGAGAGGTGAGCAGGGTTTTCACAGTTTAAAACAGCGAGAGGAGAGCAGGAATTTCACAGTTTAAAACAGCGAGAGGAGAGCTGGGTTTTCACAGTTTAAAACATCGAGAGGCCAGCAGGTTTTACACAGTTTAAAACAGCGATAGGAGAGCAGGGTTTTCACAGTTTAAAACAGCGAGAGGACAGCTGGGGATTCACAGTTTAAAACAAAGGGAGGAGAGCAGGATTTTCACACTTAAAAACTGCGAGAGGCAGGCGGGGTTTTCACAGTTTTAACAACGAGAGGTGATCCGGGTTGTCACAATTTTATACAACGAGAGGTGAGCCGGGATTTTCACAATTTAAAACAGCGAGAGGAGAGCAGTGTTTTCACAGTTTAAAACAGCGAGAGGAGAGCAGGAATTTCAAAGGTTAAAACAGCGAGAGGAGAGCAGGAATTTCACAGTTTAAAAAAGCGAGAGGACAGCAGGAATTTCACAGTTTAAAACAGCGAGAGGAGAGCAGGGTTTTCACAGTTTAAAACAGCGAGAGGAGAGCAGTGTTCTCACAGTTTAAAACAACGTGAGGTGAGCAGGTTTTTCACAGTTTAAAACAGCGAGTGGAGAGCAGGGTTTTCAAAGTTTAAAACAGCGAGAGGTGAGCAGGTTTTTCACAGTTTAAAACAGCGAGAGGAGAGCAGGGTTTTCACAGTGTAAAACAGCAAGAGGAAAGCAGAGTTTTTCACAGTTTAAAACAGCGAGAAGAGACCAGGTTTTTCACAGTTTAAAACAGCGAGAGGAGAGCAGGAATTTCAAAGGTTAAAACAGCGAGAGGAGAGCAGGAATTTCACAGTTTAAAAAAGCGAGAGGACAGCAGGAATTTCACAGTTTAAAACAGCGAGAGGAGAGCAGGGTTTTCACAGTTTAAAACAGCGAGATGACAGCTGGGGATTCACAGTTTAAAACAAAGGGAGGAGAGCAGCATTTTCACACTGAAAAACTGCGACAGGCAGGCGGGGTTTTCACAGTTTTAACAACGAGAGGTGATGCGGGTTGTCACAGTTTTAAACAATGAAGGTGAGCCAGGATTTTCACAATTTAAAACAGCGAAGGAGAGCAGTGTTTTCACAGTTTAAAACAGCGAGAGGAGAGCAGGAATTTCAAAGGTTAAAACAGCGAGAGGAGAGCAGGAATTTCACAGTTTAAAAAAGCGAGAGGAGAGCAGGAATTTCACAGTTTAAAACAGCGAGAGGAGAGCAGGTTTTTCACAGTTCAAAACAGCGAGAGGAGAGCAAGTATTTCACAGTTTGAAACAGCGAGAGAGGAGCAGGGTTTTCACAGTTTAAAACAGCGAGAGGAGAGCAGGGTTTTCACAGTTTAAAACAGCGAGAGGAGAGCAGGGTTTTCACAGTTTAAAACAACGAGAGGAGAGCAGGGTTTTCACTGTTTAAAACAGCGAGAGGGGAGCAGTGTTCTCACAGTTTGAAACAGCGAGAGGGGAGCAGGGTTTTTACAGTTTAAAACAGCATGAGGAGTGCAGGATTTTTACAGTTTAAAACAGTGAGAATAGAGCAGAGTGTTTCACAGTTTAAAAAAGCGAGTGGAGAGCAGGTTTTTCACAGTTTGAAACAGCGAGAGGAAGCAGGTTTTTCACAGTTTAAAACAGCGAGAGGAGAGCAGGGTTTTCACAGTTTAAAACAGCGAGAGGACAGCTGGGGATTCACAGTTTAAAACAAAGGGAGGAGAGCAGGATATTCACACTTAAAAACTGCGAGAGGCATGCGGGGTTTTCACAGTTTTAAACAACGAGAGGTGAGCCGGGTTTTCACAGATTTAAACAACGAGAGGTGAGCCAGGATTTTCACAGTTTAAAACAGCGAGAGGAGAGCAGGAATTTCAAAGGTTAAAACAGCGAGAGGAGAGCAGGAATTTCACAGTTTAAAACAGCGAGAGTAGAGCAGTGTTTTCACAGTTTTAAACAGCGAGAGGAGAGCAGGAATTTCACAGTTTAAAACAGCGAGAGGTGAGCAGGTTTTTCACAGTTTAAAACAGCGAGAGGAGAGCAGGGTTTTCACAGTTTAAAACAACGAGAGGAGAGCAGGGTTTTCACTGTTTAAAACAGCGAGAGGGGAGCATTGTTCTCACAGTTTGAAACAGCGAGAGGAGAGCAGGGTTTTTACAGTTTAAAACAGCATGAGGAGAGCAGGATTTTCACAGTTTAAAACAGTGAGAATAGAGCAGAGTGTTTCACAGTTTAAAAAAGCGAGTGGAGAGCAGGTTTTTCACAGTTTGAAACAGCGAGAGGAGAGCAGGTTTTTCACAGTTTAAAACAGCGAGAGGAGAGCAGGGTTTTCACAGTTTAAAACAGCGAGAGGACAGCTGGGGATTCACAGTTTAAAACAAAGGGAGGAGAGCAGGATATTCACACTTAAAAACTGCGAGAGGCAGGCAGGGTTTTCACAGTTTTAAACAACGAGAGGTGAGCCGGGTTTTCACAGATTTAAACAACGAGAGGTGAGCCAGGATTTTCACAGTTTAAAACAGCGAGAGGAGAGCAGGAATTTCAAAGGTTAAAAGAGCGAGAGGAGAGCAGGAATTTCACAGTTTAAAACAGCGAGAGTAGAGCAGTGTTTTCACAGTTTTAAACAGCGAGAGGAGAGCAGGAATTTCACAGTTTAAAACAGCGAGAGGTGAGCAGGTTTTTCACAGTTTAAAACAGCGAGAGGAGAGCAGGGTTTTCACAGTTTTAAACAGCGAGAGGACAGCTGGGGAATCACAGTTTAAAAAAAAGGGAGGAGAGCAGGATTTTCACACTTAAAAACTGCGAGAGGCAGGCGGGCTTTTCACAGTTTTAACAACGAGAGGTGATCCGGGGTTGTCACAGTTTTAAACAATGAAGGTGAGCCAGGATTTTCACAGTTTAAAACAGCGAGAGGAGAGCAGGTTTTTCACAGTTTGAAACAGCGAGAGGAGAGCAGGTTTTTCACTGTTTAAAACAGCGAGAGGACGGCTGGGGATGCACAATTTAAAACAAAGGGAGGAGAGCAGGATTTTCACACTTAAAACTGCGAGAGGCAGGCGGGGTTTTCACAGTTTTAAACAACGAGAGGTGAGCCGGGTTTTCACAGATTTAAACAACGAGTCGTGAGCCAGGATTTTCACAGTTTAAAACAGCGAGAGGAGAGCAGGAATTTAACAGTTTAAAACAGCGATAGGAGAGCAGTGTTTTCACAGTTTAAAACAGCGAGAGGAGAGCAGGAATTTCACAGTTTAAAACAGCGAGAGGAGAGCAGGAATTTCACAGTTTAAAACAGCGATAGGAGAGCAGTGTTTCCACAGTTTAAAACAGCGAAAGGATAGCTGGAATTTCTCAGTTTAAAACAACGAGAGGTGAGCCAGGATTTTCACAGTTTTAAACAGCGAGAGGAGAGCAGGAATTTCAAAGGTTGAAACAGCGAAGGAGAGCAGGAATTTCACAGTTTAAAACAGCGATAGGAGAGCAGTGTTTTCACAGTTTAAAACAGCGAGAGGAGAGCAGGAATTTCACAGTTTAAAACAGCGAGAGGAGAGCAGGAATTTCACAGTTAAAAACAGCAAGAGGAGAGCAGGTTTTTCACAGTTTAAAACAACCAGAGGAGAGCAGGGTTTTCACAGTTAAAAACAGCGAGAGGAGAGCAGGTTTTTCCGTTTAAAAAAGCAAGAGCTGAGCAGGGTTTTCACAGTTTAAAACAGCGAGAGGAAAGCAGGTTTTTCACAGTTTAAAACTGCGAGAGGAGAGCAGGTTTTTCACAGTTTAAAACAGCGAGAGGAGAGCAACGTTTTCACAGTTTAAAAAAGCGAGAGGACAGCAGGAATTTCACAGTTTAAAACAGCGAGAGGAGAGCAGGAATTTCACAGTTTAAAACAGCGAGAGGAGAACAGGGTTTTTACAGTTTAAAACAGCGAGAGGGGAGCAGGATTTTTACAGTTTAAAACAGCGAGAGGAGAGCAGTGTTCTCACAGTTTAAAACAACGTGAGGTGAGCAGGTTTTTCACAGTTTAAAACAGCGAGAGGAGAGCAGGGTTTTCAAAGTTTAAAACAGCGAGAGGTGAGCAGGTTTTTCACAGTTTAAAACAGCGAGAGGAGAGCAGGGTTTTCACAGTGTAAAACAGCGAGAGGAGAGCAGGTTTATCAGTTTAAAACATCGAGAGGAGAGCAGGATTTTCACAGTTTAAAACAGCGAGAGGAAAGCAGAGTTTTTCACAGTTTAAAACAGCGAGAGGAGACCAGGATTTTCACAGTTTAAAACAGCGAGAGGAAAGCAGAGTTTTTCACAGTTTAAAACAGCGAGAGGAGACCAGGTTTTTCACAGTTTAAAACAGCGAGAGGAGAGCAGCGTTTTCACAGTTTAAAACACCGAGAGGAGAGCAGGGTTTTTACAGTTTTAAACAGTGATAGGAGAGCAGGAATTTCACAGTTTAAGACAGCCAGAGGAGTGCAGGTTTTTCAGAGTTTAAAGCAACGAGTGGTGAACAGGTTTTTCACATTTTAAAACAGCGAGAGGAGAGCAGGGTTTTCACAGTGTAAAACAGCGAGAGGAGAGCAGGTTTATCAGTTTAAAACAGCGAGAGGAGAGCAGGATTTTCACAGTTTAAAACAGCGAGAGGAAAGCAGAGTTTTTCACAGTTTAAAACAGCGAGAGGAGACCAGGTTTTTCACAGTTTAAAACAGCGAGAGGAGAGCAGCGTTTTCACAGTTTAAAACACCGAGAGGAGAGCAGGGTTTTTACAGTTTAAAACAGCGAGAGGATAGCAGGATTTTTACAGTTTAAAACAGCGAGAGGTGAGGAGTGTACTCACAGTTTAAAACAACGTGCGGTAAGCAGGTTTTTCACAGTTTAAAACAGCGAGAGGAGAGCAGGGTTTTCAAAGTTTAAAACAGCGAGAGGTGAGCAGGTTTTTCACAGTTTAAAACAGCGAGAGGAGAGCAGGGTTTTCACAGTGTAAAACAGCGAGAGGTGAGCAGGTTTTTTCAGTTTAAAACAGCGAGAGGAGAGCAGGTTTTTCACAGTTTAAAACAGCGAGAGGAGAGCTGGGTTTTCACAGTTTAAAACATCGAGAGGCCAGCAGCTTTTACACAGTTTAAAACAGCGATAGGAGAGCAGGGTTTTCACAGTTTAAAACAGCGAGAGGACAGCTGGGGATTCACAGTTTAAAACAAAGGGAGGAGAGCAGGATTTTCACACTTAAAAACTGCGAGAGGCAGGCGGGGTTTTCACAGTTTTAACAACGAGAGGTGATCCGGGTTGTCACAATTTTATACAACGAGAGGTGAGCCAGGATTTTCACAATTTAAAACAGCGAGAGGAGAGCAGTGTTTTCACAGTTTAAAACAGCGAGAGGAGAGCAGGAATTTCAAAGGTTAAAACAGCGAGAGGAGAGCAGGAATTTCACAGTTTAAAAAAGCGAGAGGACAGCAGGAATTTCACAGTTTAAAACAGCGAGAGGAGAGCAGGGTTTTCACAGTTTAAAACAGCGAGAGGACAGCTGGGGATTCACAGTTTAAAACAAAGGGAGGAGAGCAGCATTTTCACACTGAAAAACTGCGACAGGCAGGCGGGGTTTTCACAGTTTTAACAACGAGAGGTGATGCGGGTTGTCACAGTTTTAAACAATGAAGGTGAGCCAGGATTTTCACAATTTAAAACAGCGAAGGAGAGCAGTGTTTTCACAGTTTAAAACAGCGAGAGGAGAGCAGGAATTTCAAAGGTTAAAACAGCGAGAGGAGAGCAGGAATTTCACAGTTTAAAAAAGCGAGAGGACAGCAGGAATTTCACAGTTTAAAACAGCGAGAGGAGAGCAGGTTTTTCACAGTTCAAAACAGCGAGAGGAGAGCAAGTATTTCACAGTTTGAAACAGCGAGAGGGGAGCAGGGTTTTCACAGTTTAAAACAGCGAGAGGAGAGCAGGGTTTTCACAGTTTAAAACAGCGAGAGGAGAGCAGGGTTTTCACAGTTTAAAACAACGAGAGGAGAGCAGGGTTTTCACTGTTTAAAACAGCGAGAGGGGAGCAGTGTTCTCACAGTTTGAAACAGCGAGAGGGGAGCAGGGTTTTTACAGTTTAAAACAGCATGAGGAGTGCAGGATTTTTACAGTTTAAAACAGTGAGAATAGAGCAGAGTGTTTCACAGTTTAAAAAAGCGAGTGGAGAGCAGGTTTTTCACAGTTTGAAACAGCGAGAGGAGAGCAGGTTTTTCACAGTTTAAAACAGCGAGAGGAGAGCAGGGTTTTCACAATTTAAAACAGCGAGAGGACAGCTGGGGATTCACAGTTTAAAACAAAGGGAGGAGAGCAGGATATTCACACTTAAAAACTGCGAGAGGCAGGCGGGGTTTTCACAGTTTTAAACAACGAGAGGTGAGCCGGGTTTTCACAGATTTAAACAACGAGAGGTGAGCCAGGATTTTCACAGTTTAAAACAGCGAGAGGAGAGCAGGAATTTCAAAGGTTAAAAGAGCGAGAGGAGAGCAGGAATTTCACAGTTTAAAACAGCGAGAGTAGAGCAGTGTTTTCACAGTTTTAAACAGCGAGAGGAGAGCAGGAATTTCACAGTTTAAAACAGCGAGAGGTGAGCAGGTTTTTCACAGTTTAAAACAGCGAGAGGAGAGCAGGGTTTTCACAGTTTTAAACAGCGAGAGGACAGCTGGGGAATCACAGTTTAAAAAAAAGGGAGGAGAGCAGGATTTTCACACTTAAAAACTGCGAGAGGCAGGCGAGCTTTTCACAGTTTTAACAACGAGAGGTGATCCGGGTTGTCACAGTTTTAAACAATGAAGGTGAGCCAGGATTTTCACAGTTTAAAACAGCGAGAGGAGAGCAGGTTTTTCACAGTTTGAAACAGCGAGAGGAGAGCAGGTTTTTCACTGTTTAAAACAGCGAGAGGACGGCTGGGGATGCACAATTTAAAACAAAGGGAGGAGAGCAGGATTTTCACACTTAAAACTGCGAGAGGCAGGCGGGGTTTTCACAGTTTTAAACAACGAGAGGTGAGCCGGGTTTTCACAGATTTAAACAACGAGTCGTGAGCCAGGATTTTCACAGTTTAAAACAGCGAGAGGAGAGCAGGAATTTAACAGTTTAAAACAGCGATAGGAGAGCAGTGTTTTCACAGTTTAAAACAGCGAGAGGAGAGCAGGAATTTCACAGTTTAAAACAGCGAGAGGAGAGCAGGAATTTCACAGTTTAAAACAGCGATAGGAGAGCAGTGTTTCCACAGTTTAAAACAGCGAAAGGATAGCTGGAATTTCTCAGTTTAAAACAACGAGAGGTGAGCCAGGATTTTCACAGTTTTAAACAGCGAGAGGAGAGCAGGAATTTCAAAGGTTGAAACAGCGAAGGAGAGCAGGAATTTCACAGTTTAAAACAGCGATAGGAGAGCAGTGTTTTCACAGTTTAAAACAGCGAGAGGAGAGCAGGAATTTCACAGTTTAAAACAGCGAGAGGAGAGCAGGAATTTCACAGTTAAAAACAGCAAGAGGAGAGCAGGTTTTTCACAGTTTAAAACAACCAGAGGAGAGCAGGGTTTTCACAGTTAAAAACAGCGTGAGGAGAGCAGGTTTTTCCGTTTAAAAAAGCAAGAGCTGAGCAGGGTTTTCACAGTTTAAAACAGCGAGAGGAAAGCAGGTTTTTCACAGTTTAAAACTGCGAGAGGAGAGCAGGTTTTTCACAGTTTAAAACAGCGAGAGGAGAGCAACGTTTTCACAGTTTAAAAAAGCGAGAGGACAGCAGGAATTTCACAGTTTAAAACAGCGAGAGGAGAGCAGGAATTTCACAGTTTAAAACAGCGAGAGGAGAACAGGGTTTTTACAGTTTAAAACAGCGAGAGGGGAGCAGGATTTTTACAGTTTAAAACAGCGAGAGGAGAGCAGTGTTCTCACAGTTTAAAACAACGTGAGGTGAGCAGGTTTTTCACAGTTTAAAACAGCGAGAGGAGAGCAGGGTTTTCAAAGTTTAAAACAGCGAGAGGTGAGCAGGTTTTTCACAGTTTAAAACAGCGAGAGGAGAGCAGGGTTTTCACAGTGTAAAACAGCGAGAGGAGAGCAGGTTTATCAGTTTAAAACATCGAGAGGAGAGCAGGATTTTCACAGTTTAAAACAGCGAGAGGAAAGCAGAGTTTTTCACAGTTTAAAACAGCGAGAGGAGACCAGGATTTTCACAGTTTAAAACAGCGAGAGGAAAGCAGAGTTTTTCACAGTTTAAAACAGCGAGAGGAGACCAGGTTTTTCACAGTTTAAAACAGCGAGAGGAGAGCAGCGTTTTCACAGTTTAAAACACCGAGAGGAGAGCAGGGTTTTTACAGTTTTAAACAGTGATAGGAGAGCAGGAATTTCACAGTTTAAGACAGCCAGAGGAGTGCAGGTTTTTCAGAGTTTAAAGCAACGAGTGGTGAACAGGTTTTTCACATTTTAAAACAGCGAGAGGAGAGCAGGGTTTTCACAGTGTAAAACAGCGAGAGGAGAGCAGGTTTATCAGTTTAAAACAGCGAGAGGAGAGCAGGATTTTCACAGTTTAAAACAGCGAGAGGAAAGCAGAGTTTTTCACAGTTTAAAACAGCGAGAGGAGACCAGGTTTTTCACAGTTTAAAACAGCGAGAGGAGAGCAGCGTTTTCACAGTTTAAAACACCGAGAGGAGAGCAGGGTTTTTACAGTTTAAAACAGCGAGAGGATAGCAGGATTTTTACAGTTTAAAACAGCGAGAGGTGAGGAGTGTACTCACAGTTTAAAACAACGTGCGGTAAGCAGGTTTTTCACAGTTTAAAACAGCGAGAGGAGAGCAGGGTTTTCAAAGTTTAAAACAGCGAGAGGTGAGCAGGTTTTTCACAGTTTAAAACAGCGAGAGGAGAGCAGGGTTTTCACAGTGTAAAACAGCGAGAGGTGAGCAGGTTTTTCAGTTTAAAACAGCGAGAGGAGAGCAGGTTTTTCACAGTTTAAAACAGCGAGAGGAGAGCTGGGTTTTCACAGTTTAAAACATCGAGAGGCCAGCAGCTTTTACACAGTTTAAAACAGCGATAGGAGAGCAGGGTTTTCACAGTTTAAAACAGCGAGAGGACAGCTGGGGATTCACAGTTTAAAACAAAGGGAGGAGAGCAGGATTTTCACACTTAAAAACTGCGAGAGGCAGGCGGGGTTTTCACAGTTTTAACAACGAGAGGTGATCCGGGTTGTCACAATTTTATACAACGAGAGGTGAGCCAGGATTTTCACAATTTAAAACAGCGAGAGGAGAGCAGTGTTTTCACAGTTTAAAACAGCGAGAGGAGAGCAGGAATTTCAAAGGTTAAAACAGCGAGAGGAGAGCAGGAATTTCACAGTTTAAAAAAGCGAGAGGACAGCAGGAATTTCACAGTTTAAAACAGCGAGAGGAGAGCAGGGTTTTCACAGTTTAAAACAGCGAGAGGACAGCTGGGGATTCACAGTTTAAAACAAAGGGAGGAGAGCAGCATTTTCACACTGAAAAACTGCGACAGGCAGGCGGGG
Source organism: Isurus oxyrinchus (assembly GCA_026770705.1). NCBI lineage: Eukaryota > Metazoa > Chordata > Chondrichthyes > Lamniformes > Lamnidae > Isurus > Isurus oxyrinchus. The sequence goes on from JANJGN010000081.1 coordinate 405,470, forward strand.
TTTTCACAGTTTTAACAACGAGAGGTGATGCGGGTTGTCACAGTTTTAAACAATGAAGGTGAGCCAGGATTTTCACAATTTAAAACAGCGAAGGAGAGCAGTGTTTTCACAGTTTAAAACAGCGAGAGGAGAGCAGGAATTTCAAAGGTTAAAACAGCGAGAGGAGAGCAGGAATTTCACAGTTTAAAAAAGCGAGAGGACAGCAGGAATTTCACAGTTTAAAACAGCGAGAGGAGAGCAGGTTTTTCACAGTTCAAAACAGCGAGAGGAGAGCAAGTATTTCACAGTTTGAAACAGCGAGAGGGGAGCAGGTTTTTCACAGTTTAAAACAGCGAGAGGAGAGCAGGGTTTTCACAGTTTAAAACAGCGAGAGGAGAGCAGGGTTTTCACAGTTTAAAACAACGAGAGGAGAGCAGGGTTTTCACTGTTTAAAACAGCGAGAGGGGAGCAGTGTTCTCACAGTTTGAAACAGCGAGAGGGGAGCAGGGTTTTTACAGTTTAAAACAGCATGAGGAGTGCAGGATTTTTACAGTTTTAAACAGTGAGAATAGAGCAGAGTGTTTCACAGTTTAAAAAAGCGAGTGGAGAGCAGGTTTTTCACAGTTTGAAACAGCGAGAGGAGAGCAGGTTTTTCACAGTTTAAAACAGCGAGAGGAGAGCAGGGTTTTCACAGTTTAAAACAGCGAGAGGACAGCTGGGGATTCACAGTTTAAAACAAAGGGAGGAGAGCAGGATATTCACACTTAAAAACTGCGAGAGGCAGGCGGGGTTTTCACAGTTTTAAACAACGAGAGGTGAGCCGGGTTTTCACAGATTTAAACAACGAGAGGTGAGCCAGGATTTTCACAGTTTAAAACAGCGAGAGGAGAGCAGGAATTTCAAAGGTTAAAACAGCGAGAGGAGAGCAGGAATTTCACAGTTTAAAACAGCGAGAGTAGAGCAGTGTTTTCACAGTTTTAAACAGCGAGAGGAGAGCAGGAATTTCACAGTTTAAAACAGCGAGAGGTGAGCAGGAATTTCACAGTTTAAAACAGCGAGAGGAGAGCAGGAATTTCACAGTTTAAAACAGCGAGAGTAGAGCAGTGTTTTCACAGTTTTAAACAGCGAGAGGAGAGCAGGAATTTCACAGTTTAAAACAGCGAGAGGAGAGCAGGAATTTCACAGTTTTAAACAGCGAGAGGACAGCTGGGGAATCACAGTTTAAAAAAAAGGGAGGAGAGCAGGATTTTCACACTTAAAAACTGCGAGAGGCAGGCGGGCTTTTCACAGTTTTAACAACGAGAGGTGATCCGGGTTGTCACAGTTTTAAACAATGAAGGTGAGCCAGGATTTTCACAGTTTAAAACAGCGAGAAGAGAGCAGGTTTTTCACAGTTTGAAACAGCGAGAGGAGAGCAGGTTTTTCACTGTTTAAAACAGCGAGAGGACGGCTGGGGATGCACAATTTAAAACAAAGGGAGGAGAGCAGGATTTTCACACTTAAAACTGCGAGAGGCAGGCGGGGTTTTCACAGTTTTAAACAACGAGAGGTGAGCCGGGTTTTCACAGATTTAAACAACGAGTCGTGAGCCAGGATTTTCACAGTTTAAAACAGCGAGAGGAGAGCAGGAATTTCACAGTTTAAAACAGCGATAGGAGAGCAGTGTTTTCACAGTTTATAACAGCGAGAGGAGAGCAGGAATTTCACAGTTTAAAACAGCGAGAGGAGAGCAGGAATTTCACAGTTTAAAACAGCGATAGGAGAGCAGTGTTTCCACAGTTTAAAACAGCGAAAGGATAGCTGGAATTTCTCAGTTTAAAACAACGAGAGGTGAGCCAGGATTTTCACAGTTTTAAACAGCGAGAGGAGAGCAGGAATTTCAAAGGTTGAAACAGCGATGGAGAGCAGGAATTTCACAGTTCAAAACAGCGATAGGAGAGCAGTGTTTTCACAGTTTAAAACAGCGAGAGGAGAGCAGGAATTTCACAGTTTAAAACAGCGAGAGAAGAGCAGGAATTTCACAGTTAAAAACAGCAAGAGGAGAGCAGATTTTTCACAGTTTAAAACAACGAGAGGAGAACAGGGTTTTCACAGTTAAAAACAGCGTGAGGAGAGCAGGTTTTTCCGTTTAAAAAAGCAAGAGCTGAGCAGGGTTTTCACAGTTTAAAACAGCGAGAGGAAAGCAGCTTTTTCACAGTTTAAAACAGCGAGAGGAGAGCAACGTTTTCACAGTTTAAAAAAGCGAGAGGACAGCAGGAATTTCACAGTTTAAAACAGCGAGAGGAGAGCAGGTTTTTCACAGTTTAAAACAGCGAGAGGAGAACAGGGTTTTTACAATTTAAAACAGCGAGAGGGGAGCAGGATTTTTACAGTTTAAAACAGCGAGAGGAGAGCAGTGTTCTCACAGTTTAAAACAACGTGAGGTGAGCAGGTTTTTCACAGTTTAAAACAGCGAGTGGAGAGCAGGGTTTTCAAAGTTTAAAACAGCGAGAGGTGAGCAGGTTTTTCACAGTTTAAAACAGCGAGAGGAGAGCAGGGTTTTCACAGTGTAAAACAGCAAGAGGAAAGCAGAGTTTTTCACAGTTTAAAACAGCGAGAGGAGACCAGGTTTTTCACAGTTTAAAACAGCGAGCGGAGAGCAGGAATTTCAAAGGTTAAAACAGCGAGAGGAGAGCAGGAATTTCACAGTTTAAAAAAGCGAGAGGACAGCAGGAATTTCACAGTTTAAAACAGCGAGAGGAGAGCAGGGTTTTCACAGTTTAAAACAGCGAGAGGACAGCTGGGGATTCACAGTTTAAAACAAAGGGATGAGAGCAGCATTTTCACACTGAAAATCTGCGAGAGGCAGCCGGGGTTTTCACAGTTTTAACAACGAGAGGTGATGCGGGTTGTCACAGTTTTAAACAATGAAGGTGAGCCAGGATTTTCACAATTTAAAACAGCGAAGGAGAGCAGTGTTTTCACAGTTTAAAACAGCGAGAGGAGAGCAGGAATTTCAAAGGTTAAAACAGCGAGAGGAGAGCAGGAATTTCACAGTTTAAAACAGCGATAGGAGAGCAGTGTTTCCACAGTTTAAAACAGCGAAAGGATAGCTGGAATTTCTCTGTTTAAAACAACGAGAGGTGAGCCAGGATTTTCACAGTTTTAAACAGCGAGAGGAGAGCAGGAATTTCAAAGGTTGAAACAGCGATGGAGAGCAGGAATTTCACAGTTCAAAACAGCGATAGGAGAGCAGTGTTTTCACAGTTTAAAACAGCGAGAGGAGAGCAGGAATTTCACAGTTTAAAACAGCGATAGGAGAGCAGGAATTTCACAGTTAAAAACAGCAAGAGGAGAGCAGGTTTTTCACAGTTTAAAACAACGAGAGGAGAGCAGGTTTTTCACAGTTAAAAACAGCGTGAGGAGAGCAGGTTTTTCCGTTTAAAAAAGCAAGAGCTGAGCAGGGTTTTCACAGTTTAAAACAGCGAGAGGAAAGCAGGTTTTTCACAGTTTAAAACAGCGAGAGGACAGCAACGTTTTCACAGTTTAAAAAAGCGAGAGGACAGCAGGAATTTCACAGTTTAAATCAGCGAGAGGAGAGCAGGTTTTTCACAGTTTAAAACAGCGAGAGGAGAACAGGGTTTTTACAATTTAAAACAGCGAGAGGGGAGCAGGATTTTTACAGTTTAAAACAGCGAGAGGAGAGCAGTGTTCTCACAGTTTAAAACAACGTGAGGTGAGCAGGTTTTTCACAGTTTAAAACAGCGAGAGGAGAGCAGGGTTTTCACAGTGTAAAACAGCGAGAGGAGAGCAGGTTTATCAGTTTAAAACAGCGAGAGGAGAGCAGGATTTTCACAGTTTAAAACAGCAAGAGGAAAGCAGAGTTTTTCACAGTTTAAAACAGCGAGAGGAGACCAGGTTTTTCACAGTTTAAAACAGCGAGAGGAGAGCAGCGTTTTCACAGTTTAAAACACCGAGAGGAGAGCAGGGTTTTTACAGTTTTAAACAGTGATAGGAGAGCAGGAATTTCACAGTTTAAGACAGCCAGAGGAGTGCAGGTTTTTCAGAGTTTAAAGCAACGAGTGGTGAACAGGTTTTTCGCAGTTTAAAACAGCGAGAGGAGAGCAGGGTTTTCACAGTGTAAAACAGCGAGAGGAGAGCAGGTTTATCACTTTAAAACAGCGAGAGGAGAGCAGGATTTTCACAGTTTAAAACAGCGAGAGGAAAGCAGAGTTTTTCACAGTTTAAAACAGCGAGAGGAGACCAGGTTTTTCACAGTTTAAAACAGCGAGAGGAGAGCAGCGTTTTCACAGTTTAAAACACCGAGAGGAGAGCAGGGTTTTTACAGTTTTAAACAGTGATAGGAGAGCAGGAATTTCACAGTTTAAGACAGCCAGAGGAGTGCAGGTTTTTCAGAGTTTAAAGCAACGAGTGGTGAGCAGGTTTTTCACAGTTTAAAACAGCGAGAGGAGAGCAGGGTTTTCACAGTTTAAAACAGCGAGAGGAGAGCAGGAATTTCACAGTTTAAAACAACGATTGGAGAGCAGGAATTTCACAGTTTAAAACAGCGAGAGGAGAGCAGGAATTTAACAGTTTAAAACAGCGAGAGGAGAGCCGGGTTTTCACAGTTTTAAACAACGAGAGGTGAGCAGGAATTTCACAGTTTAAAACAGCGAGAGGAGAGCAGGGTTTTCACAGTTTAAAACAACGAGAGGTGAGCTAGGATTTTCACAGTTTAAAACAGCGAGAGGAGAGCAGGAATTTCAAAGTTTAAAACAGCGATAGGAGAGCAGTGTTTTCACAGTTTAAAACTGCGAGAGGAGAGCAGGAATTTCAAAGGTTAAAACAGCGAGAGGAGAGCAGTAATTTCACAGTTTAAAACAGAGAGAGGAGAGCAGGGTTTTCACAGTTTTAAACAACGAGAGGTGAGCGAGGATTTTCACAGTTTAAAAAAGCGAGAGGAGAGCAGGAATTTCAAAGTTTAAAACAGCGATAGGAGAGCAGGAATTTCACGGTTTAAAACAGCGAGAGGAGAGCAGGAATTTCACAGTTTAAAACAGCGAGAGGAGAGCAGGTTTTTAACATTTTAAAACAATGAGTGGTGAGAAGGATTTTCACAGTTTAAAACAGCGAGATGGGAGCAGGGTTCTCAAAGTTTAAAACAGCGAGAGGAGAGCAGTTTTTTCACAGTTTAAAAGAGCGAGAGGAGAGCAGGAATTTCACAGTTTAAAACAGCGAGAGGAGAGGGGGTTTTCCACAGTTTAAAACAGCGAGAGGAGAGCAAGTTTTTCACAGTTTGAAACTGCGAGGATAGAGCGAGGTTTTCACAGTTTAAAACAATGAGTGGTGCGAAGGATTTAAACAGTTTAAAACAGCGAGATGGGAGCAGGGTTCTCACAGTTTAAAACAACGAGAGTAGAGCAGGGTTTTCAAAGTTTAAAACAGCGATAGGAGAGCAGGTTTTTCACAGTTTAAAACAACGAGAGTAGAGCAGGTTTTTCACAGTTTAAAACAGCGAGAGGAAAGCAGGTTTTTCACAGTTTAAAACAGCGATAGGAGATCAGGGTTTTCACAGTTTAAAACAGCGAGAGGACAGCTGGGGATTCACAATTTAAAACAAAGGGAGAAGAGCAGGATTTTCACACTTAAAAACTGCGAGAGGCAGGCGGGGTTTTCACAGTTTTAAACAACGAGAGGTGAGCCGGGTTTTCACAGTTTTAAACAATGAAGGTGAGCCAGGATTTTCACAGTTTAAAACAGCGAGAGGAGAGCAGAAATTTCAAAGGTTAAAACAGCGAGATGAGAGCAGGAATTTCACAGTTTAAAACATCGATAGGAGAGCAGTGTTTTCACAGTTTAAAACAGCGAGAGGAGAGCAGGAATTTCACAGTTTAAAACAGCGAGTGGAGAGCAGGAATTTCACAATTTAAATCAATGAGTGGTGAGAAGGATTTAAACAGTTTAAAACAGCGAGATGGGAGCAGGGTTCTCACAGATTTAAACAACGAGAGGTGAGCCAGGATTTTCACAGTTTAAAACAGCGAGAGTAGAGCAGGAATTTCAAAGTTTAAAACAGCGAGAGGAGAGCAGGATTTTCACAGTTTAAAGCAGCGAGAGGAGAGCAGGGTTTTCACAGTTTAAAACAACGAGAGGTGAGCTAGGACTTTCACAGTTTAAAACTGCGAGAGGAGAGCAGGAATTTCAAAGTTTAAAACAGCGATAGGAGAGCAGGAATTTCACAGTTTAAAACAGCGAGAGGAGAGCAGGTTTTTCACATTTTAAAACAATGAGTGGTGAGAAGGATTTTTAGCAGTTTAAAACAGTGAGATGGGAGCAGGGTTCTCAACGTTTAAAACAGCGAGAGGAGAGCAGGTTTTTCACAGTTTAAAATAACGAGAGAAGCGCAGGGTTTTCAAAGTTTAAACAGCGATAGGAGAGCAGGTATTTCACAGTTTAGAACAGCGATAGGAGAGCAGATTTTTCACAGTTTAAAACAGTGAGAGGAGAGCAGGATTTTCACAGTTTAAAACAGCGATAGGAGAGCAGGAATTTCACAGTTTAAAACAGCGAGAGGAGAGGAGGTTTTCCACAGTTTAAAACAGCGAGACGAGAGCAAGTTTTTCACAGTTTGAAACTGCGAGGATAGAGCAGGGTTTTCACAGTTTAAAACAATGAGTGGTGCAAAGGATTTAAACAGTTTAAAACAGCGAGATGGGAGCAGGGTTCTCACAGTTTAAAACAACGAGAGTAGAGCAGGGTTTTCAAAGTTTAAAACAGCGATAGGAGAGCAGGTTTTTCACAGTTTAAAACAACGAGAGTAGAGCAGGTTTTTCACAGTTTAAAACAGCGAGAGGAGAGCAGGTTTTTCACAGTTTAAAACAGCGAGAGGAGAGCAGGTATTTCAAAGGTTAAAACAGCGAGAGGAGAGCAGGAATTTCACAGTTTAAAACAGCGATAGGAGAGCAGTGTTCTCACAGTTTAAAACAGCGAGAGGAGAGCAGGAATTTCACAGTTTAAAACAGCGAGAGGAGAGCAGGAATTTCACAGTTTAAAACAGCGATAGGAGAGCAGTGTTTTCACAGTTTAAAACAGCGAGAGGAGAGCTAGAATTTCTCAGTTTAAAACGAGAGGTGAGCCACGATTTTCACAGTTTAAAACAGCGAGAGGAGAGCAGGAATTTCAAAGGTTGAAACAGCGATGGAGAGCAGAAATTTCACAGTTTAAAACAGCGATAGGAGAGCAGTGTTTTCACAGTTTAAAGCAGCGAGAGGAGAGCAGGAATTTCACAGTTGACAACAGCGAGAGGAGAGCAGGAATTTCACAGTTTAAAACAGCGAGAGGAGAGCAGGAATTTCACAGATTAAAACAGCGAGAGGAGAGCAGGATTTTCACAGTTTAAAAAATCGTGAGGAGAGCAAATTTTTCACAGTTTAAAACAGCGAGAGGTGAGCCAGGATTTTCACAGTTTAAAACAGCGAGAGGAGAGCAGGAATTTCAAAGGTTAAAACAGCGAGAGTAGAGCAGGGTTCTCACAGTTTAAAACAACGAGAGTAGAGCAGGGTTTTCAAAGTTTAAAACAGCGATAGGAGAGCAGGTTTTTCTTAGTTTAAAAAGGCGATAGGAGAGCAGGGTTTTCACAGTTAAAAACAGCGAGAGGAGAGCAGTTTTTTCACAGTTTAAAACAACGAGAGGAGAGCAGGGTTTTCACAGTTTAAAAAAGCGAGAGGTCAGCAGTAATTTCACAGTTTAAAAACAGCGAGAGGAGAGCAGGTTATTCACAGTTTAAAACAGCGAGAGGGGAGCAAGTATTTCACAGTTTGAAACAGCGAGAGGGGAGCAGTGTTCTCACAGTTTGAAACAGCGAGAGGAGAGCAGGATTTAAACAGTTTAAAACAGCGAGAGGAGAGCAGGATTTTTACAGTTTAAAACAGCGAGAGGAGAGCAGGATTTAAACAGTTTAAAACAGCGAGAGGAGAGCACGTTATTCAGTTTAAAACAGCGAGAGGACAGCAGGGTTTTCACAGTTTAAAACAGCGATAGGAGAGCTGAAATTTCACAGTTTAAAACAGCGAGAGGAGAGCAGGTTTTTCACAGTTTGAAACAGCGAGAGGAGAGCAGGTTTTTCACAGTTTAAAACAGCGAGAGGAGAGCAGGGTTTTCACAGTTTAAAACAGCGAGAGGACAGCTGGGGATTCACAGTTTAAAACAAAGGGAGGAGAGCAGTATTTTCACTCTTAAAAAATGCGAGAGGCAGGCGGGGTTTTCACAGTTTTAAACAACGAGAGGTGAGCCGGGTTTTCACAGATTTAAACAACGAGAGGTGAGCCAGGATTTTCACAGTTTAAAACAGCGAGAGGAGAGCAGGTATTTCAAAGGTTAAAACAGCGAGAGGAGAGCAGGAATTTCACAGTTTAAAACAGCGATTGGAGAACAGGATTTAAACAGTTTAAAAACAGCGAGAGGAGAGCAGGAATTTCACAGTTTAAAACAGCGATAGGAGTGCAGTGTTTTCACAGTTTAAAACAGCGAGAGGCGAGCAGGAATTTCACAGTTTAAAACAAAGAGAGGTGAGCCAGGATTTTCACAGTTTAAAACAGCGAGAGGAGAGCAGGAATTTCACAGTTTAAAACAGCGATAGGAGAGCAGTGTTTTCACAGTTTAAAACAGCGAGAGGAGAGCAGGAATTTCACAGTTGACAACAGCGAGAGGAGAGCAGGAATTTCACAGTTTAAAACAGCGAGAGGAGAGCAGGAATTTCACAGTTTAAAACAGCGAGAGGAGAGCAGGAATTTCACAGTTTAAAACAGCGAGAGGTGAGCTAGGATTTTCACAGTTAAAAACAACGAGAGGAGAGCAGGAATTTCACAGTTTAAAACAGCGAGAGGAGAGCAGGGTTTTCACAGTTTAAAACAACGAGAGGAGAGCAGGAATTTCAAAGTTTAAAACAGTGATAGGAGAGCAGTGTTTTCACAGTTTAAAACAGCGAGAGGAGAGCAGGAATTTCAAAGGTTAAAACAGCGAGAGGAGAGCAGGAATTTCACAGTTTAAAACAGCGAGAGGAGAGCAGGGTTTTCACAGTTTTAAACAACGAGAGGTGAGCTAGGATTTTCACAGTTTATAACAGCGAGAGGAGAGCAGGAATTTCAAAGTTCAAAACAGCGATAGGAGAGCAGGAATTTCACAGTTTAAAACAGCGAGAGGACAGCAGGAATTTCACAGTTTAAATCAGCGAGAGGCGAGCAGGTTTTTCACAGTTTAAAACAGCGATAGGAGAGCAGGAATTTCACAGTTTAAAACAGCGAGAGGACAGCTGGGGATTCACAATTTAAAACAAAGGGAGAAGAGCAGGATTTTCACACTTAAAAACTGCGAGAGGCAGGCGGGGTTTTCACAGTTTTAAACAACGAGAGGTGAGCCGGGTTTTCACAGTTTTAAACAATGAAGGTGAGCCAGGATTTTCACAGTTTAAAACAGCGAGAGGAGAGCAGGAATTTCAAAGGTTAAAACAGCGAGATGAGTGCAGGAATTTCACAGTTTAAAACATCGATAGGAGAGCAGAGTTTTCACAGTTTAAACAGCGAGCGGAGAGCAGGAATTTCACAGTTTAAAACAGCGAGTGGAGAGCAGGAATTTCACAGTTTAAAACAATGAGTGGTGAGAAGGATTTAAACAGTTTAAAACAGCGAGATGGGAGCAGGGTTCTCACAGATTTAAACAACGAGAGGTGAGCCAGGATTTTCACAGTTTAAAACAGCGAGAGGAGAGCAGGAATTTCACAGTTTAAAACACAGACAGGTGAGCCAGGATTTTCACAGTTTAAAACAGCGAGAGGAGAGCAGGAATTTCAAAGGTTAAAAAAGCGAGAGGAGAGCAGGAATTTCACAGTTTAAAACAGCGATAGGAGTGCAGTGTTTTCACAGTTTAAAACAGCGAGAGGAGAGGAGGTTATTCACAGTTTAAAACAGCGAGAGGAGAGCAACGTTTTCACAGTTTAAAACAGCGAGAGGAGAGCAGGAATTTCACAGTTTAAAACAGCGAGAGGAGAGGAGGTTTTTCACAGTTTAAAACAGCGAGAGGAGAGCAAGTTTTTCACAGTTTGAAACTGCGAGAGGAGAGCAGGGTTTTCACAGTTTAAAACAATGAGTGGTGCGAAGGAATTAAACAGTTTAAAATAGCGAGATGGGAGCAGGGTTCTCACAGTTTAAAACAACGAGAGTAGAGCAGGGTTTTCAAAGTTTAAAACAGCGATAGGAGAGCAGGAATTTCACAGTTTAAAACAGCGAGAAGTGAGCAGGAATTTCACAGTTTAAAACAGCGAGAGGGGAGCAGGATTTTCACAGTAAAAAACAACGAGAGGAGAGCAGGAATTTCACAGTTAAAAACAGCGAGAGCAGAGCTGAAATTTCACAGTTTAAAACAGCGAGAGCAGAGCAGGATTTTCACAGTTTAAAACAGCGAGAGGAGAGCAGGATTTTCACAGTTTAAAAAATTGAGAGGAGAGCAAATTTTTCACAGTTCAAAACAGCGAGAGGAGAGCCGGGTTTTCACAGTTTTAAACAACGAGAGGTGAGCCAGGATTTTCACATTTTAAAACAGCGAGAGGAGAGCAGGAATTTCAAAGGTTAAAACAGCGAGAGGAGAGCAGGAATTTCACAGTTTAAAACAGCGATAGGAGAGCAGTGTTTTCACAGTTTAAAACAGCGAGAGGAGAGCAGGAATTTCAAAGGTTAAAACAGCGAGTGGAGAGCAGGAATTTCACAGGTTAAAACAGCGAGAGGAGAGCAGGGTTTTCACAGTTTAAAACAGCGAGAGCAGAGCAGGAATTTCAAAGGTTAAAACAGCGAGAGGAGAGCAATGTTTTCAGAGTTTAAAACAACCAGAGGAGAGCAGGGTTTTCACAGTTTAAAACAGCGAGAGGACAGCTGGGGATTCACAATTTAAAACAAAGGGAGAAGAGCAGGATTTTCACACTTAAAAACTGCGAGAGGCAGGCGGGGTTTTCACAGTTTTAAACAACGAGAGGTGAGCCGGGTTTTCACAGTTTTAAACAATGAAGGTGAGCCAGGATTTTCACAGTTTAAAACAGCGAGAGGAGAGCAGGAATTTCAAAGGTTAAAACAGCGAGATGAGAGCAGGAATTTCACAGTTTAAAACATCGATAGGAGAGCAGTGTTTTCACAGTTTAAACAGCGAGCGGAGAGCAGGAATTTCACAGTTTAAAACAGCGATAGGAGAGCAGGTTTTTCACAGTTTAAAACAGCGAGAGGAGAGAAGGATTTTCACAGTTTAAAACAGCGAGAGGAGAGGGGGTTTTACACAGTTTAAAACAGCAAGAGGAGAGCAAGTTTTTCACAGTTTGAAACTGCGAGGATAGAGCGAGTTTTACACAGTTTAAAACAATGAGTGGTGCGAAGGATTTAAACAGTTTAAAACAGCGAGATGGGAGCAGGGTTCTCACAGTTTAAAACAACGAGAGTAGAGCAGGGTTTTCAAAGTTTAAAACAGCGATAGGAGAGCAGGTTTTTCACAGTTTAAAACAACGAGAGTAGAGCAGGTTTTTCACAGTTTAAAACAGCGAGAGGAAAGCAGAGTTTTTCACAGTTTAAAACAGCGATAGGAGATCAGGGTTTTCACAGTTTAAAACAGCGAGAGGACAGCTGGCGATTCACAATTTAAAACAAAGGGAGAAGAGCAGGATTTTCACACTTAAAAACTGCGACAGGCAGGCGGGGTTTTCACAGTTTTAAACAACGAGAGGTGAGCCGGGTTTTCCACAGTTTTAAACAATGAAGGTGAGCCAGGATTTTCACAGTTTAAAACAGCGAGAGGAGAGCAGGAATTTCAAAGGTTAAAACAGCGAGAGGAGAGCAGGAATTTCACAGTTTAAAACAGCGATAGGAGAGCAGTGTTTTCACAGTTTAAAACATTGATAGGAGAGCAGTGTTTTCACAGTTTAAACAGCGAGCGGAGAGCAGGAATTTCACAGTTTAAAACAGCGATAGGAGAGCAGGTTTTTCACAGTTTAAAACAGCGAGAGGAGAGCAGGATTTTCACAGTTTAAAACAGCGAGAGGAGAGCAGGAATTTCACAGTTTAAAACAGCGAGAGGAGAGGGGGTTTTACACAGTTTAAAACAGCGAGAGGAGAGCAAGTTTTTCACAGTTTGAAACTGCGAGGATGGAGCGAGTTTTTCACAGTTTAAAACAATGAGTGGTGCGAAGGATTTAAACAGTTTAAAACAGCGAGATGGGAGCAGGGTTCTCGCAGTTTAAAACAACGAGAGTAGAGCAGGGTTTTCAAAGTTTAAAACAGCGATAGGAGAGCAGGTTTTTCACAGTTTAAAACAACGAGAGTAGAGCAGGTTTTTCACAGTTTAAAACAGCGAGAGGAAAGCAGAGTTTTTCATAGTTTAAAACAGCCAGAGGAGAGCAGGTTTTTCACAGTTTAAAACAGCGATAGGAGATCAGGGTTTTCACAGTTTAAAACAGCGAGAGGACAGCTGGCGATTCACAATTTAAAACAAAGGGAGAAGAGCAGGATTTTCACACTTAAAAACTGCGACAGGCAGGCGGGGTTTTCACAGTTTTAAACAACGAGAGGTGAGCCGGGTTTTCAACAGTTTTAAACAATGAAGGTGAGCCAGGATTTTCACAGTTTAAAACAGCGAGAGGTGAGCAGGAATTTCAAAGGTTAAAACAGCGAGATGAGAGCAGGAATTTCACAGTTTAAAACATCGATAGGAGAGCAGTGTTTTCACAGTTTAAAACAGCGAGAGGAGAGCAGGAATTTCACAGTTTAAAACAGCGAGTGGAGAGCAGGAATTTCACAGTTTGAAACAATGAGTGGTGAGAAGGATTTAAACAGTCTAAAACACCGAGATGGGAGCAGGGTTCTCACAGATTTACACAACGAGAGGTGAGCCAGGATTTTCACAGTTTAAAACAGCGAGAGGAGAGCAGGAATTTCAAAGTTTAAAACAGCGAGAGGAGAGCAGGAATTTCACAGTTTAAAACAGCGAGAGGAGAGCTAGGATTTTCACAGTTTAAAACTGCGAGAGGAGAGCAGGAATTTCAAAGTTTAAATCAGCGATAGGAGAGCAGGAATTTCACAGTTTAAAACAGCGAGAGGAGAGCAGGAATTTCACAGTTTAAATCAGAGAAGGGAGAGCATGGTTTTAACGGTTTAAAACAGTGAGAGGAGAGCAGGAATTTCACAGTTTAAAACAGCGAGAGGAGAGCAGGTTTTTCACATTTTAAAACAATGAGTGGTGAGAAGGATTTTTAGCAGTTTAAAACAGCGAGATGGGAGCAGGGTTCTCAAAGTTTAAAACAGCGAGAGGAGAGCAGGTTTTTCACAGTTTAAAACAACGAGAGAAGCGCAGGGTTTTCAAAGTTTAAACAGCGATAGGAGAGCAGGAATTTCACAGTTTAAAACAGCGATAGGAGAGCAGATTTTTCACAGTTTAAAACAGCGAGAGGAGAGCAGGAATTTCACAGTTTAAAACAGCGAGAGGAGAGGAGGAATTTCACAGTTTAAAACAGCGAGACGAGAGCAAGTTTTTCACAGTTTGAAACTGCGAGGATAGAGCAGGGTTTTCACAGTTTAAAACAATGAGTGGTGCAAAGGATTTAAACAGTTTAAAACAGCGAGATGGGAGCAGGGTTCTCACAGTTTAAAACAACGAGAGTAGAGCAGGGTTTTCAAAGTTTAAAACAGCGATAGGAGAGCAGGTTTTTCACAGTTTAAAACAACGAGAGTAGAGCAGGTTTTCCACATTTTAAAACAATGAGTGGTGAGAAGGATTTTTAGCAGTTTAAAACAGCGAGATGGGAGCAGGGTTCTCAAAGTTTAAAACAGCGAGAGGAGAGCAGGTTTTTCACAGTTTAAAACAACGAGAGAAGCGCAGGGTTTTCAAAGTTTAAACAGCGATAGGAGAGCAGGAATTTCACAGTTTAAAACAGCGATAGGAGAGCAGGTTTTTCACAGTTTAAAACAACGAGAGGAGAGCCAGGATTTTCGCAGTTTAAAACAGCGAGAGGAGAGCAGGAATTTCACAGTTTAAAACAGCGAGAGGAGAGGAGGTTTTCCACAGTTTAAAACAGCGAGAGGAGAGCAAGTTTTTCACAGTTTGAAACTGCGAGGATAGAGCAGGGTTTTCACAGTTTAAAACAATGAGTTGTGCGAAGGATTTAAACAGTTTAAAACAGCGAGATGGGAGCAGGGTTCTCACAGTTTAAAACAACGAGAGTAGAGCAGGGTTTTCAAAGTTTAAAACAGCGATAGGGGAGCAGGTTTTTCACAGTTTAAAACAACGAGAGTAGAGCAGGTTTTTCACAGTTTAAAACAGCGAGAGGAGAGCAGGTTTTTCAAAGTTTAAAACAGCGAGAGGAGAGCAGGGTTTTCACAGTTTAAAACAGCGATAGGAGAGCAGGGTTTTCACAGTTTAAAACAGCGAGAGGACAGCTGGGGATTCACAATTTATAACAAAGGGAGAAGAGCAGGATTTTCACACTTAAAAACTGCGAGAGGCAGGCGGGGTTTTCACAGTTTTAAACAACGAGAGGTGAGCCGGGTTTTCCACAGTTTTAAACAATGAAGGTGAGCCAGGATTTTCACAGTTTAAAACAGCGAGAGGAGAGCAGGAATTTCAAAGGTTAAAACAGCGAGATGAGAGCAGGAATTTCACAGTTTAAAACATCGATAGGAGAGCAGTGTTTTCACAGTTTAAACAGCGAGCGGAGAGCAGGAATTTCACAGTTTAAAACAGCGAGTGGAGAGTAGGAATTTCACAGTTTAAAACAATGAGTGGTGAGAAGGATTTAAACAGTTTAAAGCAGCGAGATGGGAGCAGGGTTCTCACAGATTTAAACAACGAGAGGTGAGCCAGGATTTTCACAGTTTAAAACAGCGAGAGGAGAGCAGGAATTTCACAGTTTAAAACACAGACAGGTGAGCCAGGATTTTCACAGTTTAAAACAGCGAGAGGAGAGCAGGAATTTCAAAGGTTAAAATAGCGAGAGGAGAGCAGGAATTTCACAGTTTAAAACAGCGAGAGGAGAGGAGGTTATTCACAGTTTAAAACAGCGAGAGGAGAGCAACGTTTTCACAGTTTAAAACAGCGAGAGGAGTGCAGGAATTTCACAGTTTAAAACAGCGAGAGGAGAGGAGGTTTTTCACAGTTTAAAACAGCGAGAGGAGAGCAAGTTTTTCACAGTTTGAAACTGCGAGAGGAGAGCAGGGTTTTCACAGTTTAAAACAATGAGTGGTGCGAAGGATTCAAACAGTTTAAAACAGCGAGATGGGAGCAGGAATTTCACAGTTTAAAACAGCGAGAGGTGAGCAGGAATTTCACAGTTTAAAACAGCGAGAGGAGAGCTGAAATTTCACAGTTTGAAACAGCGAGAGCAGAGCAGGATTTTCACAGTTTAAAACAGCGAGAGGAGAGCAGGATTTTCACAGTTTAAAAAATTGAGAGGAGAGCAAATTTTTCACAGTTTAAAACAGCGAGAGAAGAGCCGGGTTTTCACAGTTTTAAACAACGAGAGGTGAGCCAGGATTTTCACAGTTTAAAACAGCGATAGGAGAGCAGTGTTTTCACAGTTTAAAACAGCGAGGGGGAGCAGGGTTCTCACAGTTTAAAACAACCAGAGGAGAGCAGGGTTTTCACAGTTTAAAACAGCGAAAGGAGATCAGGGTTTTCACAGTTTAAAACAGCGAGAGGACAGCTGGGGATTCACATTTTAAAACAAAGGGAGAAGAGCAGGATTTTCACACTTAAAAACTGCGAGAGGCAGGCGGGGTTTTCACAGTTTTAAACAACGAGAGGTGAGCCGGTTTTCACAGTTTAAAACAATGAAGGTGAGCCAGGATTTTCACAGTTTAAAACAGTGAGAGGAGAGCAGGAATTTCAAAGGTTAAAACAGCGAGATGAGTGCAGGAATTTCACAGTTTAAAACATCGATAGGAGAGCAGTGTTTTCACAGTTTAAACAGCGAGCGGAGAGCAGGAGTTTCACAGTTTAAAACAGCGAGTGGAGAGCAGGAATTTCACAGTTTAAAACAATGAGTGGTGAGAAGGATTTAAACAGTTTAAAACAGCGAGATGGGAGCAGGGTTCTCACAGATTTAAGCAACGAGAGGTGAGCCAGGATTTTCACAGTTTAAAACAGCGAGAGGAGAGCAGGTATTTCACAGTTTAAAACACAGACAGGTGAGCCAGGATTTTCACAGTTTAAAACAGCGAGAGGAGAGCAGGAATTTCAAAGGTTAAAATAGCGAGAGGAGAGCAGGAATTTCACAGTTTGAAACAGCGATAGGAATGCAGAGTTTTCACAGTTTAAAACAGCGAGAGGAGAGCAGGTTATTCACAGTTTAAAACAGCGAGAGGAGAGCAACGTTTTCACAGTTTAAAACAGCGAGAGGAGAGCAGGAATTTCACAGTTTAAAACAGCGAGAGGAGAGGAGGTTTTTCACAGTTTCAAACAGCGAGAGGAGAGCAAGTTTTTCACAGTTTGAAACTGCGAGAGGAGAGCAGGGTTTTTCACAGTTTAAAACAATGAGTGGTGCGAAGGATTTAAACAGTTTAAAACAGCGAGATGGGAGCAGGGTTCTCACAGTTAAAAACAACGATAGGAGAGCAGGAATTTCACAGTTTAAAACAGCGAGAGGTGAGCAGGAATTTCACAGTTTAAAACAGCGAGAGGGGAGCAGGATTTTCACAGTTAAAAACAACGAGAGGAGAGCAGGAATTTCACAGTTAAAAACAGCGAGAGGAGAGCTGAAATTTCACAGTTTAAAACAGCGAGAGCAGAGCAGGATTTTCACAGTTTAAAACAGCGAGAGGAGAGCAGAATTTTCACAGTTTAAAAAATTGAGAGGAGAGCAAATTTTTCACAGTTTAAAACAGCGAGAGCAGAGCCGGGTTTTCACAGTTTTAAACAACGAGAGGTGAGCCAGGATTTTCACAGTTTAAAACAGCGAGAGGAGAGCAGGATTTTCAAAGGTTAAAACAGCGAGAGGAGAGCAGGAATTTCACAGTTTAAAACAGCGAGAGGAGAGCAGGAATTTCAAAGGTTAAAACAGCGAGTGGAGAGCACGAATTTCACAGGTTAAAACAGCGAGAGGAGAGCAGGGTTTTCACAGTTTAAAACAGCGAGAGGAGAGCAGGAATTTCAAAGGTTAAAACAGTGAGAGGAGAGCAGGTTTTTCACAGTTTAAAACAATGAGTGGTGAGAAGGATTTAAACAGTTTAAAACAGCGAGATGGGAGCAGGGTTCTCACAGATTTAAACAACGAGAGGTGAGCCAGGATTTTCACAGTTTAAAACAGCGAGAGGAGAGCAGGAATTTCACAGTTTAAAACACAGACAGGTGAGCCAGGATTTTAACAGTTTAAAACAGCGAGAGGAGAGCAGGAATTTCAAAGGTTAAAATAGCGAGAGGAGAGCAGGAATTTCACAGTTTAAAACAGCGATAGGAGTGCAGTGTTTTCACAGTTTAAAACAGCGAGAGGAGAGGAGGTTATTCACAGTTTAAAACAGCGAGAGGAGAGCAACATTTTCACAGTTTAAAACAGCGAGAGGAGAGCAGGAATTTCACAGTTTAAAACAGCGATAGGAGAGCAGTGTTTTCACAGTTTAAAACAACCAGAGGAGAGCAGGGTTTTCACAGTTTAAAACAGCGATAGGAGATCAGGGTTTTCACAGTTTAAAACAGCGAGAGGACAGCTGGGGATTCACAATTTAAAACAAAGGGAGAAGATCAGGATTTTCACACTTAAAAACTGCGAGAGGCAGGCGGGGTTTTCACAGTTTTAAACAACGAGAGGTGAGCCGGGTTTTCACAGTTTTAAACAATGAAGGTGAGCCAGGATTTTCACAGTTTAAAACAGCGAGAGGAGAGCAGGAATTTCAAAGGTTAAAACATCGATAGGAGAGCAGTGTTTTCACAGTTTAAACAGCGAGCGGAGAGCAGGAATTTCACAGTTTAAAACAGCGAGTGGAGAGCAGGAATTTCACAGTTTAAAACAATGAGTGGTGAGAAGGATTTAAACAGTTTAAAACAGCGAGATGGGAGCAGGGTTCTCACAGATTTAAACAACGAGAGGTGAGCCAGGATTTTCACAGTTTAAAACAGCGAGAGGAGAGCAGGAATTTCACAGTTTAAAACACAGACAGGTGAGCCAGGATTTTCACAGTTTAAAACAGCGAGAGGAGAGCAGGAATTTCAAAGGTTAAAACAGCGAGAGGAGAGCAGGAATTTCACAGTTTAAATCAGCGATAGGAGTGCAGTGTTTTCACAGTTTAAAACAGCGAGAGGAGAGGAGGTTATTCACAGTTTAAAACAGCGAGAGGAGAGCAACGTTTTCACAGTTTAAAACAGCAAGAGGAGAGCAGGAATTTCACAGTTTAAAACAGCGAGAGGAGAGGAGGTTTTTCACAGTTTCAAACAGCGAGAGGAGAGCAAGTTTTTCACAGTTTGAAACTGCGAGAGGAGAGCAGGGTTTTTCACAGTTTAAAACAATGAGTGGTGCGAAGGATTTAAACAGTTTAAAACAGCGAGATGGGAGCAGGGTTCTCACAGTTAAAAACAACGATAGGAGAGCAGGAATTTCACAGTTTAAAACAGCGAGAGGTGAGCAGGAATTTCACAGTTTAAAACAGCGAGAGGGGAGCAGGATTTTCACAGTTAAAAACAACGAGAGGAGAGCAGGAATTTCACAGTTAAAAACAGCGAGAGGAGAGCTGAAATTTCACAGTTTAAAACAGCGAGAGCAGAGCAGGATTTTCACAGTTTAAAACAGCGAGAGGAGAGCAGAATTTTCACAGTTTAAAAAATTGAGAGGAGAGCAAATTTTTCACAGTTTAAAACAGCGAGAGCAGAGCCGGGTTTTCACAGTTTTAAACAACGAGAGGTGAGCCAGGATTTTCACAGTTTAAAACAGCGAGAGGAGAGCAGGATTTTCAAAGGTTAAAACAGCGAGAGGAGAGCAGGAATTTCACAGTTTAAAACAGCGAGAGGAGAGCAGGAATTTCAAAGGTTAAAACAGCGAGTGGAGAGCAGGAATTTCACAGGTTAAAACAGCGAGAGGAGAGCAGGGTTTTCACAGTTTAAAACAGCGAGAGGAGAGCAGGAATTTCAAAGGTTAAAACAGTGAGAGGAGAGCAGGTTTTTCACAGTTTAAAACAATGAGTGGTGAGAAGGATTTAAACAGTTTAAAACAGCGAGATGGGAGCAGGGTTCTCACAGATTTAAACAACGAGAGGTGAGCCAGGATTTTCACAGTTTAAAACAGCGAGAGGAGAGCAGGAATTTCACAGTTTAAAACACAGACAGGTGAGCCAGGATTTTAACAGTTTAAAACAGCGAGAGGAGAGCAGGAATTTCAAAGGTTAAAATAGCGAGAGGAGAGCAGGAATTTCACAGTTTAAAACAGCGATAGGAGTGCAGTGTTTTCACAGTTTAAAACAGCGAGAGGAGAGGAGGTTATTCACAGTTTAAAACAGCGAGAGGAGAGCAACATTTTCACAGTTTAAAACAGCGAGAGGAGAGCAGGAATTTCACAGTTTAAAACAGCGATAGGAGAGCAGTGTTTTCACAGTTTAAAACAACCAGAGGAGAGCAGGGTTTTCACAGTTTAAAACAGCGATAGGAGATCAGGGTTTTCACAGTTTAAAACAGCGAGAGGACAGCTGGGGATTCACAATTTAAAACAAAGGGAGAAGATCAGGATTTTCACACTTAAAAACTGCGAGAGGCAGGCGGGGTTTTCACAGTTTTAAACAACGAGAGGTGAGCCGGGTTTTCACAGTTTTAAACAATGAAGGTGAGCCAGGATTTTCACAGTTTAAAACAGCGAGAGGAGAGCAGGAATTTCAAAGGTTAAAACATCGATAGGAGAGCAGTGTTTTCACAGTTTAAACAGCGAGCGGAGAGCAGGAATTTCACAGTTTAAAACAGCGAGTGGAGAGCAGGAATTTCACAGTTTAAAACAATGAGTGGTGAGAAGGATTTAAACAGTTTAAAACAGCGAGATGGGAGCAGGGTTCTCACAGATTTAAACAACGAGAGGTGAGCCAGGATTTTCACAGTTTAAAACAGCGAGAGGAGAGCAGGAATTTCACAGTTTAAAACACAGACAGGTGAGCCAGGATTTTCACAGTTTAAAACAGCGAGAGGAGAGCAGGAATTTCAAAGGTTAAAACAGCGAGAGGAGAGCAGGAATTTCACAGTTTAAATCAGCGATAGGAGTGCAGTGTTTTCACAGTTTAAAACAGCGAGAGGAGAGGAGGTTATTCACAGTTTAAAACAGCGAGAGGAGAGCAACGTTTTCACAGTTTAAAACAGCAAGAGGAGAGCAGGAATTTCACAGTTTAAAACAGCGAGAGGAGAGGAGGTTTTTCACAGTTTCAAACAGCGAGAGGAGAGCAAGTTTTTCACAGTTTGAAACTGCGAGAGGAGAGCAGGGTTTTTCACAGTTTAAAACAATGAGTGGTGCGAAGGATTTAAACAGTTTAAAACAGCGAGATGGGAGCAGGGTTCTCACAGTTAAAAACAACGATAGGAGAGCAGGAATTTCACAGTTTAAAACAGCGAGAGGTGAGCAGGAATTTCACAGTTTAAAACAGCGAGAGGGGAGCAGGATTTTCACAGTTAAAAACAACGAGAGGAGAGCAGGAATTTCACAGTTAAAAACAGCGAGAGGAGAGCTGAAATTTCACAGTTTAAAACAGCGAGAGCAGAGCAGGATTTTCACAGTTTAAAACAGCGAGAGGAGAGCAGAATTTTCACAGTTTAAAAAATTGAGAGGAGAGCAAATTTTTCACAGTTTAAAACAGCGAGAGCAGAGCCGGGTTTTCACAGTTTTAAACAACGAGAGGTGAGCCAGGATTTTCACAGTTTAAAACAGCGAGAGGAGAGCAGGATTTTCAAAGGTTAAAACAGCGAGAGGAGAGCAGGAATTTCACAGTTTAAAACAGCGAGAGGAGAGCAGGAATTTCAAAGGTTAAAACAGCGAGTGGAGAGCAGGAATTTCACAGGTTAAAACAGCGAGAGGAGAGCAGGGTTTTCACAGTTTAAAACAGCGAGAGGAGAGCAGGAATTTCAAAGGTTAAAACAGTGAGAGGAGAGCAGGTTTTTCACAGTTTAAAACAATGAGTGGTGAGAAGGATTTAAACAGTTTAAAACAGCGAGATGGGAGCAGGGTTCTCACAGATTTAAACAACGAGAGGTGAGCCAGGATTTTCACAGTTTAAAACAGCGAGAGGAGAGCAGGAATTTCACAGTTTAAAACACAGACAGGTGAGCCAGGATTTTAACAGTTTAAAACAGCGAGAGGAGAGCAGGAATTTCAAAGGTTAAAATAGCGAGAGGAGAGCAGGAATTTCACAGTTTAAAACAGCGATAGGAGTGCAGTGTTTTCACAGTTTAAAACAGCGAGAGGAGAGGAGGTTATTCACAGTTTAAAACAGCGAGAGGAGAGCAACATTTTCACAGTTTAAAACAGCGAGAGGAGAGCAGGAATTTCACAGTTTAAAACAGCGATAGGAGAGCAGTGTTTTCACAGTTTAAAACAACCAGAGGAGAGCAGGGTTTTCACAGTTTAAAACAGCGATAGGAGATCAGGGTTTTCACAGTTTAAAACAGCGAGAGGACAGCTGGGGATTCACAATTTAAAACAAAGGGAGAAGATCAGGATTTTCACACTTAAAAACTGCGAGAGGCAGGCGGGGTTTTCACAGTTTTAAACAACGAGAGGTGAGCCGGGTTTTCACAGTTTTAAACAATGAAGGTGAGCCAGGATTTTCACAGTTTAAAACAGCGAGAGGAGAGCAGGAATTTCAAAGGTTAAAACATCGATAGGAGAGCAGTGTTTTCACAGTTTAAACAGCGAGCGGAGAGCAGGAATTTCACAGTTTAAAACAGCGAGTGGAGAGCAGGAATTTCACAGTTTAAAACAATGAGTGGTGAGAAGGATTTAAACAGTTTAAAACAGCGAGATGGGAGCAGGGTTCTCACAGATTTAAACAACGAGAGGTGAGCCAGGATTTTCACAGTTTAAAACAGCGAGAGGAGAGCAGGAATTTCACAGTTTAAAACACAGACAGGTGAGCCAGGATTTTCACAGTTTAAAACAGCGAGAGCAGAGCAGGAATTTCAAAGGTTAAAACAGCGAGAGGAGAGCAGGAATTTCACAGTTTAAATCAGCGATAGGAGTGCAGTGTTTTCACAGTTTAAAACAGCGAGAGGAGAGGAGGTTATTCACAGTTTAAAACAGCGAGAGGAGAGCAACGTTTTCACAGTTTAAAACAGCAAGAGGAGAGCAGGAATTTCACAGTTTAAAACAGCGAGAGGAGAGGAGGTTTTCCACAGTTTAAAACAGCGAGACGAGAGCAAGTTTTTCACAGTTTGAAACTGCGAGAGGAGAGCAGGATTTTCACAGTTTAAAACAATGAGTGGTGCGAAGGATTTAAACAGTTTAAAACAGCGAGATGGGAGCAGGGTTCTCAAAGTTTAAAACAACGAGAGTAGAGCAGGGTTTTCAAAGTTTAAAACAGCGATAG
Source organism: Isurus oxyrinchus (assembly GCA_026770705.1). Taxonomy (NCBI): domain Eukaryota; kingdom Metazoa; phylum Chordata; class Chondrichthyes; order Lamniformes; family Lamnidae; genus Isurus; species Isurus oxyrinchus. The sequence continues at coordinate 427,987 of JANJGN010000081.1, forward strand.
GAGAGCAGGAATTTCACAGTTAAAAACAGCGAGAGGTGAGCAGGAATTCCACAGTTTAAAACAGCGAGAGGGGAGCAGGATTTTCGCAGTTAAAAACAACGAGAGGAGAGCAGGAATTTCACAGTTTAAAACAGCGAGAGGAGAGCTGAAATTTCACAGTTTAAAACAGCGAGAGCAGAGCAGGATTTTCACAGTTTAAAACAGCGAGAGGAGAGCTGGATTTTCACAGTTTAAAAAATTGAGAGGAGATCAAATTTTTCACAGTTTAAAACAGCGAGAGGAGAGCCGGGTTTTCACAGTTTTAAACAACGAGAGGTGAGCCAGGATTTTCACAGTTTAAAACAGCGAGAGGAGAGCAGGAATTTCAAAGGCTAAAACAGCGATAGGAGAGCCGGAATTTCACAGTTTAAAACAGCGATAGGAGAGCAGTGTTTTCACAGTTTAAAACAGCGAGAGGAGAGCAGGAATTTCAAAGGTTAAAACAGCGAGTGGAGAGCAGGAATTTCACAGGTTACAACAGCGAGAGCAGGTTTTTCACAGTTTAAAACAACGAGTAGGGAGCAGGATTTAAACAGTTCAAAACAACGAGAGGGGAGCAGGGGTCTCACAGTTTAAAACAACGAGAGGTGAGCAGGTTATTCACAGTTTAAAACAGCGAGAGGAGAGCAGCGTTTTCACAGTTTAAAACAGCGATAGGAGAGAAGGTTTTTCACAGTTTAAAACAACGAGTGGTGAGCAGGATTTATACAGTTTAAAACAACGAGAGGGGAGCAGGATTTTCACAGTTTTAAACAGCGAGAGGAGAGCAGGGTTTTCAATGTTTAAAACAGCGAGAGGAGAGCAGGAATTTCACAGTTTAAAACAGCGAGAGGACAGCGGGGTTTTCACTGTTTAAAACAGCGGGAGGAGAGCAGGTTTTTCACAGTTTAAAATAGCGAGAGGAGAGCAGGTTTTTCACAGTTTAAAACAGCAAGTTGGGAGCAGGATTTAAACAGTTTAAAATAGCGAGAGGAGAGCAGGTTTTTCACAGTTTAAAATAGCGAGAGGAGAGCAGGTTTTTCACAGTTTAAAACAGCGAGAGGATTGCAGGGTTTTCACTGTTTAAAACAGCGAGAGGAGAGCAGGAATTTCACAGTTTAAAACAGCGAGAGGAGAGCAGGGTTCTCACAGTTTAAAACAGCGAGAGGAAAGCAGGTTTTTCGCAGTTTGAAACAGCGAGAGGAGTTCAGTTTTTTTACAGTTTAAAACAACGAGTGGTGAGTAGGATTTAAAAAGTTTAAAACAATGAGAGCCGAGCAGGACTTTCACAGTTTAAAACAGCGAGAGGAGAGCAGGGTTTTCACTGTTTAAAACAGCGAAGGGAGAGCAGGAATTTCACAGTTTAAAACAGCGAGAGGAGAGCGGGGTTTTCAATGTTTAAAACAGCTAGAGGAGAGCAGGAATTTCACAGTTTAAAACAGCGAGAGGAGAGCAGGGATTTCACAGTTTAAAACAGCGGGAGGAGAGCAGGTTTTTCACAGTTTAAAATAGCGAGAGGAGAGCAGGGTTCTCACAGTTTAAAACAGCGAGAGGAGAGCAGGTTTTTTACAGTTTAAAACAACGAGTGGTGAGCAGGATTTAAACAGTTTAAAACAACGAGAGTGGAGCAGGTTTTTCACTGTTTCAAACAGCGAGAGGAGAGCAGGTTTTTCACTGTTTAAAACAGTGAGAGGGGAGCAGGAATTTCACAGTTTAAAACAGCGAGAGGAGAGCAGGGTTCTCACAGTTTAAATCAGCGAGAGGAGAGCAGGTTTTTCGCAGTTTGAAAAAGCGAGAGGAGAGCAGGTTTTTTACAGTTTAAAACAACGAGTGGTGAGCAGGATTTAAACAGTTTAAAACAATGAGAGGGGAGCAGGACTTTCACAATTTAAAACAGCAAGAGGAGAGCAGGGTTTTCACTGTTTAAAACAGCGAGAGGAGAGCAGGAATTTCACAGTTTAAAACAGCGAGAGGAGAGTGGGGTTTCACTGTTTAAAACAGCGAGTGGAGAGCAGGAATTTCACAGTTTAAAACAGCGAGAGGAGAGCAGGGTTTTCACAGTTTAAAACAGCGGGAGGAGAGCAGGTTTTTCACAGTTTAAAACAGCGGGAGGAGAGCAGGTTTTTCACAGTTTAAAACAGCGAGAGGAGAGCAGGTTTTTCCCAGTTTAAAACAGCGAGAGGAGAGCAGGAATTTCACAGTTTAAAACAGCGAGAGGAGAGGTAGGTTTTCATAGTTTAAAACAGCGAGAGGAGAGCAGGTTTTTCACAGTTTAAAACAACGAGTAGGGAGCAGGATTTAAACAGTTTAAAACAACGAGAGGGGGGCAGGGTATTCACAGTTTAAAACAGCGAGAGGAGAGCAGGGTTTTAACAGTTTAACACAGCGAGAGGAGAGCAGGAATTTCACAGGTTAAAACAGCGTGAGGTTGAGCATTATTTTCACAGTTTAAAACAGTGAGAGGAGAGCAGTATTTTCACAGTTTAAAACAGCGAGAGGTGAGCAGGGTTTTCAAAGTTTGAAACATCGAGAGGAGAGCAGGAATTTCACAGTTTAAAACAGTGAGAGGGGAGCAGGAATTTCACAGTTTAAAACAGCGAGAGGAGAGCAGGAATTTCACTGTTTAAAACAGCGTGAGGTTGAGCAGTATTTTCACAGTTTAAAACAGTGAGAGGAGAGCAGGTTTTTCACAGTTTAAAACTACAATATGAGAGCAGGTTTTTCACAGTTTAAAACAGCGAGCGGAGGTGCAGGTTATTCACAGTTTAAAACAACGAGTGGTGAGCAGGATTTAAACAGTTTAAAACAACGAGAGGGGAGCAGGGTTCTCACAGTTTAAAACAACGAGAGGTGAGCAGGTTTTTCACAGTTTAAAACAGCGAGAGGAGAGCAGGAATTTCACAGTTTAAAACAGCGTGAGTTTGAGCAGTATTTTCACAGTTTAAAACAACGAGAGGAGAGCAGGGTTTTCACAGTTTAAATTGCGAGCGGAGAGCAGGGTTTTCACAGTTTAAAACAGCGAGAGGAGAACAAGGTTTTCACAGTTTAAAACAGTGAGAGGAGTGGAAGTGATTCGCAGTTTAAAAGAACGAGTGGTGAGCAGGATTTAAACAGCTTAAAACAACGAGAGGGGAGCAGGTTTTTCACAGTTTAAAACACAGACAGGTGAGCCAGGATTTTCACAGTTTAAAACAGCGAGAGGAGAGCAGGAATTTCAAAGGTTAAAATAGCGAGAGGAGAGCAGGAATTTCACAGTTTGAAACAGCGATAGGAATGCAGAGTTTTCACAGTTTAAAACAGCGAGAGGAGAGCAGGTTATTCACAGTTTAAAACAGCGAGAGGAGAGCAACGTTTTCACAGTTTAAAACAGCGAGAGGAGAGCAGGAATTTCACAGTTTAAAACAGCGAGAGGAGAGGAGGTTTTTCACAGTTTCAAACAGCGAGAGGAGAGCAAGTTTTTCACAGTTTGAAACTGCGAGAGGAGAGCAGGGTTTTTCACAGTTTAAAACAATGAGTGGTGCGAAGGATTTAAACAGTTTAAAACAGCGAGATGGGAGCAGGGTTCTCACAGTTAAAAACAACGATAGGAGAGCAGGAATTTCACAGTTTAAAACAGCGAGAGGTGAGCAGGAATTTCACAGTTTAAAACAGCGAGAGGGGAGCAGGATTTTCACAGTTAAAAACAACGAGAGGAGAGCAGGAATTTCACAGTTAAAAACAGCGAGAGGAGAGCTGAAATTTCACAGTTTAAAACAGCGAGAGCAGAGCAGGATTTTCACAGTTTAAAACAGCGAGAGGAGAGCAGAATTTTCACAGTTTAAAAAATTGAGAGGAGAGCAAATTTTTCACAGTTTAAAACAGCGAGAGCAGAGCCGGGTTTTCACAGTTTTAAACAACGAGAGGTGAGCCAGGATTTTCACAGTTTAAAACAGCGAGAGGAGAGCAGGATTTTCAAAGGTTAAAACAGCGAGAGGAGAGCAGGAATTTCACAGTTTAAAACAGCGAGAGGAGAGCAGGAATTTCAAAGGTTAAAACAGCGAGTGGAGAGCAGGAATTTCACAGGTTAAAACAGCGAGAGGAGAGCAGGGTTTTCACAGTTTAAAACAGCGAGAGGAGAGCAGGAATTTCAAAGGTTAAAACAGTGAGAGGAGAGCAGGTTTTTCACAGTTTAAAACAATGAGTGGTGAGAAGGATTTAAACAGTTTAAAACAGCGAGATGGGAGCAGGGTTCTCACAGATTTAAACAACGAGAGGTGAGCCAGGATTTTCACAGTTTAAAACAGCGAGAGGAGAGCAGGAATTTCACAGTTTAAAACACAGACAGGTGAGCCAGGATTTTAACAGTTTAAAACAGCGAGAGGAGAGCAGGAATTTCAAAGGTTAAAATAGCGAGAGGAGAGCAGGAATTTCACAGTTTAAAACAGCGATAGGAGTGCAGTGTTTTCACAGTTTAAAACAGCGAGAGGAGAGGAGGTTATTCACAGTTTAAAACAGCGAGAGGAGAGCAACATTTTCACAGTTTAAAACAGCGAGAGGAGAGCAGGAATTTCACAGTTTAAAACAGCGATAGGAGAGCAGTGTTTTCACAGTTTAAAACAACCAGAGGAGAGCAGGGTTTTCACAGTTTAAAACAGCGATAGGAGATCAGGGTTTTCACAGTTTAAAACAGCGAGAGGACAGCTGGGGATTCACAATTTAAAACAAAGGGAGAAGATCAGGATTTTCACACTTAAAAACTGCGAGAGGCAGGCGGGGTTTTCACAGTTTTAAACAACGAGAGGTGAGCCGGGTTTTCACAGTTTTAAACAATGAAGGTGAGCCAGGATTTTCACAGTTTAAAACAGCGAGAGGAGAGCAGGAATTTCAAAGGTTAAAACATCGATAGGAGAGCAGTGTTTTCACAGTTTAAACAGCGAGCGGAGAGCAGGAATTTCACAGTTTAAAACAGCGAGTGGAGAGCAGGAATTTCACAGTTTAAAACAATGAGTGGTGAGAAGGATTTAAACAGTTTAAAACAGCGAGATGGGAGCAGGGTTCTCACAGATTTAAACAACGAGAGGTGAGCCAGGATTTTCACAGTTTAAAACAGCGAGAGGAGAGCAGGAATTTCACAGTTTAAAACACAGACAGGTGAGCCAGGATTTTCACAGTTTAAAACAGCGAGAGGAGAGCAGGAATTTCAAAGGTTAAAACAGCGAGAGGAGAGCAGGAATTTCACAGTTTAAATCAGCGATAGGAGTGCAGTGTTTTCACAGTTTAAAACAGCGAGAGGAGAGGAGGTTATTCACAGTTTAAAACAGCGAGAGGAGAGCAACGTTTTCACAGTTTAAAACAGCAAGAGGAGAGCAGGAATTTCACAGTTTAAAACAGCGAGAGGAGAGGAGGTTTTCCACAGTTTAAAACAGCGAGACGAGAGCAAGTTTTTCACAGTTTGAAACTGCGAGAGGAGAGCAGGATTTTCACAGTTTAAAACAATGAGTGGTGCGAAGGATTTAAACAGTTTAAAACAGCGAGATGGGAGCAGGGTTCTCACAGTTTAAAACAACGAGAGTAGAGCAGGGTTTTCAAAGTTTAAAACAGCGATAGGAGAGCAGGAATTTCACAGTTAAAAACAGCGAGAGGTGAGCAGGAATTCCACAGTTTAAAACAGCGAGAGGGGAGCAGGATTTTCGCAGTTAAAAACAACGAGAGGAGAGCAGGAATTTCACAGTTTAAAACAGCGAGAGGAGAGCTGAAATTTCACAGTTTAAAACAGCGAGAGCAGAGCAGGATTTTCACAGTTTAAAACAGCGAGAGGAGAGCTGGATTTTCACAGTTTAAAAAATTGAGAGGAGATCAAATTTTTCACAGTTTAAAACAGCGAGAGGAGAGCCGGGTTTTCACAGTTTTAAACAACGAGAGGTGAGCCAGGATTTTCACAGTTTAAAACAGCGAGAGGAGAGCAGGAATTTCAAAGGCTAAAACAGCGATAGGAGAGCCGGAATTTCACAGTTTAAAACAGCGATAGGAGAGCAGTGTTTTCACAGTTTAAAACAGCGAGAGGAGAGCAGGAATTTCAAAGGTTAAAACAGCGAGTGGAGAGCAGGAATTTCACAGGTTACAACAGCGAGAGCAGGTTTTTCACAGTTTAAAACAACGAGTAGGGAGCAGGATTTAAACAGTTCAAAACAACGAGAGGGGAGCAGGGGTCTCACAGTTTAAAACAACGAGAGGTGAGCAGGTTATTCACAGTTTAAAACAGCGAGAGGAGAGCAGCGTTTTCACAGTTTAAAACAGCGATAGGAGAGAAGGTTTTTCACAGTTTAAAACAACGAGTGGTGAGCAGGATTTATACAGTTTAAAACAACGAGAGGGGAGCAGGATTTTCACAGTTTTAAACAGCGAGAGGAGAGCAGGGTTTTCAATGTTTAAAACAGCGAGAGGAGAGCAGGAATTTCACAGTTTAAAACAGCGAGAGGACAGCGGGGTTTTCACTGTTTAAAACAGCGGGAGGAGAGCAGGTTTTTCACAGTTTAAAATAGCGAGAGGAGAGCAGGTTTTTCACAGTTTAAAACAGCAAGTTGGGAGCAGGATTTAAACAGTTTAAAATAGCGAGAGGAGAGCAGGTTTTTCACAGTTTAAAATAGCGAGAGGAGAGCAGGTTTTTCACAGTTTAAAACAGCGAGAGGATTGCAGGGTTTTCACTGTTTAAAACAGCGAGAGGAGAGCAGGAATTTCACAGTTTAAAACAGCGAGAGGAGAGCAGGGTTCTCACAGTTTAAAACAGCGAGAGGAAAGCAGGTTTTTCGCAGTTTGAAACAGCGAGAGGAGATCAGTTTTTTTACAGTTTAAAACAACGAGTGGTGAGTAGGATTTAAAAAGTTTAAAACAATGAGAGCCGAGCAGGACTTTCACAGTTTAAAACAGCGAGAGGAGAGCAGGGTTTTCACTGTTTAAAACAGCGAAGGGAGAGCAGGAATTTCACAGTTTAAAACAGCGAGAGGAGAGCGGGGTTTTCAATGTTTAAAACAGCTAGAGGAGAGCAGGAATTTCACAGTTTAAAACAGCGAGAGGAGAGCAGGGATTTCACAGTTTAAAACAGCGGGAGGAGAGCAGGTTTTTCACAGTTTAAAATAGCGAGAGGTGAGCAGGGTTCTCACAGTTTAAAACAGCGAGAGGAGAGCAGAATTTTCACAGTTTAAAAAATTGAGAGGAGAGCAAATTTTTCACAGTTTAAAACAGCGAGAGCAGAGCCGGGTTTTCACAGTTTTAAACAACGAGAGGTGAGCCAGGATTTTCACAGTTTAAAACAGCGAGAGGAGAGCAGGATTTTCAAAGGTTAAAACAGCGAGAGGAGAGCAGGAATTTCACAGTTTAAAACAGCGAGAGGAGAGCAGGAATTTCAAAGGTTAAAACAGCGAGAGGAGAGCAGGGTTTTCACAGTTTAAAACAGCGAGAGGACAGCTGGGGATTCACAATTTAAAACAAAGGGAGAAGATTAGGATTTTCACACTTAAAAACTGCGAGAGGCAGGCGGGGTTTTCACAGTTTTAAACAACGAGAGGTGAGCCGGGTTTTCACAGTTTTAAACAATGAAGGTGAGCCAGGATTTTCACAGTTTAAAACAGCGAGAGGAGAGCAGGAATTTCAAAGGTTAAAACATCGATAGGAGAGCAGTGTTTTCACAGTTTAAACAGCGAGCGGAGAGCAGGAATTTCACAGTTTAAAACAGCGAGTGGAGAGCAGGAATTTCACAGTTTAAAACAATGAGTGGTGAGAAGGATTTAAACAGTTTAAAACAGCGAGATGGGAGCAGGGTTCTCACAGATTTAAACAACGAGAGGTGAGCCAGGATTTTCACAGTTTAAAACAGCGAGAGGAGAGCAGGAATTTCACAGTTTAAAACACAGACAGGTGAGCCAGGATTTTCACAGTTTAAAACAGCGAGAGGAGAGCAGGAATTTCAAAGGTTAAAACAGCGAGAGGAGAGCAGGAATTTCACAGTTTAAATCAGCGATAGGAGTGCAGTGTTTTCACAGTTTAAAACAGCGAGAGGAGAGGAGGTTATTCACAGTTTAAAACAGCGAGAGGAGAGCAACGTTTTCACAGTTTAAAACAGCAAGAGGAGAGCAGGAATTTCACAGTTTAAAACAGCGAGAGGAGAGGAGGTTTTCCACAGTTTAAAACAGCGAGACGAGAGCAAGTTTTTCACAGTTTGAAACTGCGAGAGGAGAGCAGGATTTTCACAGTTTAAAACAATGAGTGGTGCGAAGGATTTAAACAGTTTAAAACAGCGAGATGGGAGCAGGGTTCTCACAGTTTAAAACAACGAGAGTAGAGCAGGGTTTTCAAAGTTTAAAACAGCGATAGGAGAGCAGGAATTTCACAGTTAAAAACAGCGAGAGGTGAGCAGGAATTCCACAGTTTAAAACAGCGAGAGGGGAGCAGGATTTTCGCAGTTAAAAACAACGAGAGGAGAGCAGGAATTTCACAGTTTAAAACAGCGAGAGGAGAGCTGAAATTTCACAGTTTAAAACAGCGAGAGCAGAGCAGGATTTTCACAGTTTAAAACAGCGAGAGGAGAGCTGGATTTTCACAGTTTAAAAAATTGAGAGGAGATCAAATTTTTCACAGTTTAAAACAGCGAGAGGAGAGCCGGGTTTTCACAGTTTTAAACAACGAGAGGTGAGCCAGGATTTTCACAGTTTAAAACAGCGAGAGGAGAGCAGGAATTTCAAAGGCTAAAACAGCGATAGGAGAGCCGGAATTTCACAGTTTAAAACAGCGATAGGAGAGCAGTGTTTTCACAGTTTAAAACAGCGAGAGGAGAGCAGGAATTTCAAAGGTTAAAACAGCGAGTGGAGAGCAGGAATTTCACAGGTTACAACAGCGAGAGCAGGTTTTTCACAGTTTAAAACAACGAGTAGGGAGCAGGATTTAAACAGTTCAAAACAACGAGAGGGGAGCAGGGGTCTCACAGTTTAAAACAACGAGAGGTGAGCAGGTTATTCACAGTTTAAAACAGCGAGAGGAGAGCAGCGTTTTCACAGTTTAAAACAGCGATAGGAGAGAAGGTTTTTCACAGTTTAAAACAACGAGTGGTGAGCAGGATTTATACAGTTTAAAACAACGAGAGGGGAGCAGGATTTTCACAGTTTTAAACAGCGAGAGGAGAGCAGGGTTTTCAATGTTTAAAACAGCGAGAGGAGAGCAGGAATTTCACAGTTTAAAACAGCGAGAGGACAGCGGGGTTTTCACTGTTTAAAACAGCGGGAGGAGAGCAGGTTTTTCACAGTTTAAAATAGCGAGAGGAGAGCAGGTTTTTCACAGTTTAAAACAGCAAGTTGGGAGCAGGATTTAAACAGTTTAAAATAGCGAGAGGAGAGCAGGTTTTTCACAGTTTAAAATAGCGAGAGGAGAGCAGGTTTTTCACAGTTTAAAACAGCGAGAGGATTGCAGGGTTTTCACTGTTTAAAACAGCGAGAGGAGAGCAGGAATTTCACAGTTTAAAACAGCGAGAGGAGAGCAGGGTTCTCACAGTTTAAAACAGCGAGAGGAAAGCAGGTTTTTCGCAGTTTGAAACAGCGAGAGGAGATCAGTTTTTTTACAGTTTAAAACAACGAGTGGTGAGTAGGATTTAAAAAGTTTAAAACAATTCGAGCTGAGCAGGACTTTCACAGTTTAAAACAGCGAGAGGAGAGCAGGGTTTTCACTGTTTAAAACAGCGAAGGGAGAGCAGGAATTTCACAGTTTAAAACAGCGAGAGGAGAGCGGGGTTTTCAATGTTTAAAACAGCTAGAGGAGAGCAGGAATTTCACAGTTTAAAACAGCGAGAGGAGAGCAGGGATTTCACAGTTTAAAACAGCGGGAGGAGAGCAGGTTTTTCACAGTTTAAAACAGCGGGAGGAGAGCAGGTTTTTCACAGTTTAAAACAGCGAGAGGAGAGCAGGTTTTTCCCAGTTTAAAACAGCGAGAGGAGAGCAGGAATTTCACAGTTTAAAACAGCGAGAGGAGAGGTAGGTTTTCATAGTTTAAAACAGCGAGAGGAGAGCAGGTTTTTCACAGTTTAAAACAACGAGTAGGGAGCAGGATTTAAACAGTTTAAAACAACGAGAGGGGGGCAGGGTATTCACAGTTTAAAACAGCGAGAGGAGAGCAGGGTTTTAACAGTTTAACACAGCGAGAGGAGAGCAGGAATTTCACAGGTTAAAACAGCGTGAGGTTGAGCATTATTTTCACAGTTTAAAACAGTGAGAGGAGAGCAGTATTTTCACAGTTTAAAACAGCGAGAGGTGAGCAGGGTTTTCAAAGTTTGAAACATCGAGAGGAGAGCAGGAATTTCACAGTTTAAAACAGTGAGAGGGGAGCAGGAATTTCACAGTTTAAAACAGCGAGAGGAGAGCAGGAATTTCACTGTTTAAAACAGCGTGAGGTTGAGCAGTATTTTCACAGTTTAAAACAGTGAGAGGAGAGCAGGTTTTTCACAGTTTAAAACTACAATATGAGAGCAGGTTTTTCACAGTTTAAAACAGCGAGCGGAGGTGCAGGTTATTCACAGTTTAAAACAACGAGTGGTGAGCAGGATTTAAACAGTTTAAAACAACGAGAGGGGAGCAGGGTTCTCACAGTTTAAAACAACGAGAGGTGAGCAGGTTTTTCACAGTTTAAAACAGCGAGAGGAGAGCAGGAATTTCACAGTTTAAAACAGCGTGAGTTTGAGCAGTATTTTCACAGTTTAAAACAACGAGAGGAGAGCAGGGTTTTCACAGTTTAAATTGCGAGCGGAGAGCAGGGTTTTCACAGTTTAAAACAGCGAGAGGAGAACAAGGTTTTCACAGTTTAAAACAGTGAGAGGAGTGGAAGTGATTCGCAGTTTAAAAGAACGAGTGGTGAGCAGGATTTAAACAGCTTAAAACAACGAGAGGGGAGCAGGTTTTTCACAGTTTAAAACACAGACAGGTGAGCCAGGATTTTCACAGTTTAAAACAGCGAGAGGAGAGCAGGAATTTCAAAGGTTAAAATAGCGAGAGGAGAGCAGGAATTTCACAGTTTGAAACAGCGATAGGAATGCAGAGTTTTCACAGTTTAAAACAGCGAGAGGAGAGCAGGTTATTCACAGTTTAAAACAGCGAGAGGAGAGCAACGTTTTCACAGTTTAAAACAGCGAGAGGAGAGCAGGAATTTCACAGTTTAAAACAGCGAGAGGAGAGGAGGTTTTTCACAGTTTCAAACAGCGAGAGGAGAGCAAGTTTTTCACAGTTTGAAACTGCGAGAGGAGAGCAGGGTTTTTCACAGTTTAAAACAATGAGTGGTGCGAAGGATTTAAACAGTTTAAAACAGCGAGATGGGAGCAGGGTTCTCACAGTTAAAAACAACGATAGGAGAGCAGGAATTTCACAGTTTAAAACAGCGAGAGGTGAGCAGGAATTTCACAGTTTAAAACAGCGAGAGGGGAGCAGGATTTTCACAGTTAAAAACAACGAGAGGAGAGCAGGAATTTCACAGTTAAAAACAGCGAGAGGAGAGCTGAAATTTCACAGTTTAAAACAGCGAGAGCAGAGCAGGATTTTCACAGTTTAAAACAGCGAGAGGAGAGCAGAATTTTCACAGTTTAAAAAATTGAGAGGAGAGCAAATTTTTCACAGTTTAAAACAGCGAGAGCAGAGCCGGGTTTTCACAGTTTTAAACAACGAGAGGTGAGCCAGGATTTTCACAGTTTAAAACAGCGAGAGGAGAGCAGGATTTTCAAAGGTTAAAACAGCGAGAGGAGAGCAGGAATTTCACAGTTTAAAACAGCGAGAGGAGAGCAGGAATTTCAAAGGTTAAAACAGCGAGTGGAGAGCAGGAATTTCACAGGTTAAAACAGCGAGAGGAGAGCAGGGTTTTCACAGTTTAAAACAGCGAGAGGAGAGCAGGAATTTCAAAGGTTAAAACAGTGAGAGGAGAGCAGGTTTTTCACAGTTTAAAACAATGAGTGGTGAGAAGGATTTAAACAGTTTAAAACAGCGAGATGGGAGCAGGGTTCTCACAGATTTAAACAACGAGAGGTGAGCCAGGATTTTCACAGTTTAAAACAGCGAGAGGAGAGCAGGAATTTCACAGTTTAAAACACAGACAGGTGAGCCAGGATTTTAACAGTTTAAAACAGCGAGAGGAGAGCAGGAATTTCAAAGGTTAAAATAGCGAGAGGAGAGCAGGAATTTCACAGTTTAAAACAGCGATAGGAGTGCAGTGTTTTCACAGTTTAAAACAGCGAGAGGAGAGGAGGTTATTCACAGTTTAAAACAGCGAGAGGAGAGCAACATTTTCACAGTTTAAAACAGCGAGAGGAGAGCAGGAATTTCACAGTTTAAAACAGCGATAGGAGAGCAGTGTTTTCACAGTTTAAAACAACCAGAGGAGAGCAGGGTTTTCACAGTTTAAAACAGCGATAGGAGATCAGGGTTTTCACAGTTTAAAACAGCGAGAGGACAGCTGGGGATTCACAATTTAAAACAAAGGGAGAAGATCAGGATTTTCACACTTAAAAACTGCGAGAGGCAGGCGGGGTTTTCACAGTTTTAAACAACGAGAGGTGAGCCGGGTTTTCACAGTTTTAAACAATGAAGGTGAGCCAGGATTTTCACAGTTTAAAACAGCGAGAGGAGAGCAGGAATTTCAAAGGTTAAAACATCGATAGGAGAGCAGTGTTTTCACAGTTTAAACAGCGAGCGGAGAGCAGGAATTTCACAGTTTAAAACAGCGAGTGGAGAGCAGGAATTTCACAGTTTAAAACAATGAGTGGTGAGAAGGATTTAAACAGTTTAAAACAGCGAGATGGGAGCAGGGTTCTCACAGATTTAAACAACGAGAGGTGAGCCAGGATTTTCACAGTTTAAAACAGCGAGAGGAGAGCAGGAATTTCACAGTTTAAAACACAGACAGGTGAGCCAGGATTTTCACAGTTTAAAACAGCGAGAGGAGAGCAGGAATTTCAAAGGTTAAAACAGCGAGAGGAGAGCAGGAATTTCACAGTTTAAATCAGCGATAGGAGTGCAGTGTTTTCACAGTTTAAAACAGCGAGAGGAGAGGAGGTTATTCACAGTTTAAAACAGCGAGAGGAGAGCAACGTTTTCACAGTTTAAAACAGCAAGAGGAGAGCAGGAATTTCACAGTTTAAAACAGCGAGAGGAGAGGAGGTTTTCCACAGTTTAAAACAGCGAGACGAGAGCAAGTTTTTCACAGTTTGAAACTGCGAGAGGAGAGCAGGATTTTCACAGTTTAAAACAATGAGTGGTGCGAAGGATTTAAACAGTTTAAAACAGCGAGATGGGAGCAGGGTTCTCACAGTTTAAAACAACGAGAGTAGAGCAGGGTTTTCAAAGTTTAAAACAGCGATAGGAGAGCAGGAATTTCACAGTTAAAAACAGCGAGAGGTGAGCAGGAATTCCACAGTTTAAAACAGCGAGAGGGGAGCAGGATTTTCGCAGTTAAAAACAACGAGAGGAGAGCAGGAATTTCACAGTTTAAAACAGCGAGAGGAGAGCTGAAATTTCACAGTTTAAAACAGCGAGAGCAGAGCAGGATTTTCACAGTTTAAAACAGCGAGAGGAGAGCTGGATTTTCACAGTTTAAAAAATTGAGAGGAGATCAAATTTTTCACAGTTTAAAACAGCGAGAGGAGAGCCGGGTTTTCACAGTTTTAAACAACGAGAGGTGAGCCAGGATTTTCACAGTTTAAAACAGCGAGAGGAGAGCAGGAATTTCAAAGGCTAAAACAGCGATAGGAGAGCCGGAATTTCACAGTTTAAAACAGCGATAGGAGAGCAGTGTTTTCACAGTTTAAAACAGCGAGAGGAGAGCAGGAATTTCAAAGGTTAAAACAGCGAGTGGAGAGCAGGAATTTCACAGGTTACAACAGCGAGAGCAGGTTTTTCACAGTTTAAAACAACGAGTAGGGAGCAGGATTTAAACAGTTCAAAACAACGAGAGGGGAGCAGGGGTCTCACAGTTTAAAACAACGAGAGGTGAGCAGGTTATTCACAGTTTAAAACAGCGAGAGGAGAGCAGCGTTTTCACAGTTTAAAACAGCGATAGGAGAGAAGGTTTTTCACAGTTTAAAACAACGAGTGGTGAGCAGGATTTATACAGTTTAAAACAACGAGAGGGGAGCAGGATTTTCACAGTTTTAAACAGCGAGAGGAGAGCAGGGTTTTCAATGTTTAAAACAGCGAGAGGAGAGCAGGAATTTCACAGTTTAAAACAGCGAGAGGACAGCGGGGTTTTCACTGTTTAAAACAGCGGGAGGAGAGCAGGTTTTTCACAGTTTAAAATAGCGAGAGGAGAGCAGGTTTTTCACAGTTTAAAACAGCAAGTTGGGAGCAGGATTTAAACAGTTTAAAATAGCGAGAGGAGAGCAGGTTTTTCACAGTTTAAAATAGCGAGAGGAGAGCAGGTTTTTCACAGTTTAAAACAGCGAGAGGATTGCAGGGTTTTCACTGTTTAAAACAGCGAGAGGAGAGCAGGAATTTCACAGTTTAAAACAGCGAGAGGAGAGCAGGGTTCTCACAGTTTAAAACAGCGAGAGGAAAGCAGGTTTTTCGCAGTTTGAAACAGCGAGAGGAGATCAGTTTTTTTACAGTTTAAAACAACGAGTGGTGAGTAGGATTTAAAAAGTTTAAAACAATGAGAGCCGAGCAGGACTTTCACAGTTTAAAACAGCGAGAGGAGAGCAGGGTTTTCACTGTTTAAAACAGCGAAGGGAGAGCAGGAATTTCACAGTTTAAAACAGCGAGAGGAGAGCGGGGTTTTCAATGTTTAAAACAGCTAGAGGAGAGCAGGAATTTCACAGTTTAAAACAGCGAGAGGAGAGCAGGGATTTCACAGTTTAAAACAGCGGGAGGAGAGCAGGTTTTTCACAGTTTAAAATAGCGAGAGGTGAGCAGGGTTCTCACAGTTTAAAACAGCGAGAGGAGAGCAGAATTTTCACAGTTTAAAAAATTGAGAGGAGAGCAAATTTTTCACAGTTTAAAACAGCGAGAGCAGAGCCGGGTTTTCACAGTTTTAAACAACGAGAGGTGAGCCAGGATTTTCACAGTTTAAAACAGCGAGAGGAGAGCAGGATTTTCAAAGGTTAAAACAGCGAGAGGAGAGCAGGAATTTCACAGTTTAAAACAGCGAGAGGAGAGCAGGAATTTCAAAGGTTAAAACAGCGAGAGGAGAGCAGGGTTTTCACAGTTTAAAACAGCGAGAGGACAGCTGGGGATTCACAATTTAAAACAAAGGGAGAAGATTAGGATTTTCACACTTAAAAACTGCGAGAGGCAGGCGGGGTTTTCACAGTTTTAAACAACGAGAGGTGAGCCGGGTTTTCACAGTTTTAAACAATGAAGGTGAGCCAGGATTTTCACAGTTTAAAACAGCGAGAGGAGAGCAGGAATTTCAAAGGTTAAAACATCGATAGGAGAGCAGTGTTTTCACAGTTTAAACAGCGAGCGGAGAGCAGGAATTTCACAGTTTAAAACAGCGAGTGGAGAGCAGGAATTTCACAGTTTAAAACAATGAGTGGTGAGAAGGATTTAAACAGTTTAAAACAGCGAGATGGGAGCAGGGTTCTCACAGATTTAAACAACGAGAGGTGAGCCAGGATTTTCACAGTTTAAAACAGCGAGAGGAGAGCAGGAATTTCACAGTTTAAAACACAGACAGGTGAGCCAGGATTTTCACAGTTTAAAACAGCGAGAGGAGAGCAGGAATTTCAAAGGTTAAAACAGCGAGAGGAGAGCAGGAATTTCACAGTTTAAATCAGCGATAGGAGTGCAGTGTTTTCACAGTTTAAAACAGCGAGAGGAGAGGAGGTTATTCACAGTTTAAAACAGCGAGAGGAGAGCAACGTTTTCACAGTTTAAAACAGCAAGAGGAGAGCAGGAATTTCACAGTTTAAAACAGCGAGAGGAGAGGAGGTTTTCCACAGTTTAAAACAGCGAGACGAGAGCAAGTTTTTCACAGTTTGAAACTGCGAGAGGAGAGCAGGATTTTCACAGTTTAAAACAATGAGTGGTGCGAAGGATTTAAACAGTTTAAAACAGCGAGATGGGAGCAGGGTTCTCACAGTTTAAAACAACGAGAGTAGAGCAGGGTTTTCAAAGTTTAAAACAGCGATAGGAGAGCAGGAATTTCACAGTTAAAAACAGCGAGAGGTGAGCAGGAATTCCACAGTTTAAAACAGCGAGAGGGGAGCAGGATTTTCGCAGTTAAAAACAACGAGAGGAGAGCAGGAATTTCACAGTTTAAAACAGCGAGAGGAGAGCTGAAATTTCACAGTTTAAAACAGCGAGAGCAGAGCAGGATTTTCACAGTTTAAAACAGCGAGAGGAGAGCTGGATTTTCACAGTTTAAAAAATTGAGAGGAGATCAAATTTTTCACAGTTTAAAACAGCGAGAGGAGAGCCGGGTTTTCACAGTTTTAAACAACGAGAGGTGAGCCAGGATTTTCACAGTTTAAAACAGCGAGAGGAGAGCAGGAATTTCAAAGGCTAAAACAGCGATAGGAGAGCCGGAATTTCACAGTTTAAAACAGCGATAGGAGAGCAGTGTTTTCACAGTTTAAAACAGCGAGAGGAGAGCAGGAATTTCAAAGGTTAAAACAGCGAGTGGAGAGCAGGAATTTCACAGGTTACAACAGCGAGAGCAGGTTTTTCACAGTTTAAAACAACGAGTAGGGAGCAGGATTTAAACAGTTCAAAACAACGAGAGGGGAGCAGGGGTCTCACAGTTTAAAACAACGAGAGGTGAGCAGGTTATTCACAGTTTAAAACAGCGAGAGGAGAGCAGCGTTTTCACAGTTTAAAACAGCGATAGGAGAGAAGGTTTTTCACAGTTTAAAACAACGAGTGGTGAGCAGGATTTATACAGTTTAAAACAACGAGAGGGGAGCAGGATTTTCACAGTTTTAAACAGCGAGAGGAGAGCAGGGTTTTCAATGTTTAAAACAGCGAGAGGAGAGCAGGAATTTCACAGTTTAAAACAGCGAGAGGACAGCGGGGTTTTCACTGTTTAAAACAGCGGGAGGAGAGCAGGTTTTTCACAGTTTAAAATAGCGAGAGGAGAGCAGGTTTTTCACAGTTTAAAACAGCAAGTTGGGAGCAGGATTTAAACAGTTTAAAATAGCGAGAGGAGAGCAGGTTTTTCACAGTTTAAAATAGCGAGAGGAGAGCAGGTTTTTCACAGTTTAAAACAGCGAGAGGATTGCAGGGTTTTCACTGTTTAAAACAGCGAGAGGAGAGCAGGAATTTCACAGTTTAAAACAGCGAGAGGAGAGCAGGGTTCTCACAGTTTAAAACAGCGAGAGGAAAGCAGGTTTTTCGCAGTTTGAAACAGCGAGAGGAGATCAGTTTTTTTACAGTTTAAAACAACGAGTGGTGAGTAGGATTTAAAAAGTTTAAAACAATTCGAGCTGAGCAGGACTTTCACAGTTTAAAACAGCGAGAGGAGAGCAGGGTTTTCACTGTTTAAAACAGCGAAGGGAGAGCAGGAATTTCACAGTTTAAAACAGCGAGAGGAGAGCGGGGTTTTCAATGTTTAAAACAGCTAGAGGAGAGCAGGAATTTCACAGTTTAAAACAGCGAGAGGAGAGCAGGGATTTCACAGTTTAAAACAGCGGGAGGAGAGCAGGTTTTTCACAGTTTAAAATAGCGAGAGGAGAGCAGGGTTCTCACAGTTTAAAACAGCGAGAGGAGAGCAGGTTTTTTACAGTTTAAAACAACGAGTGGTGAGCAGGATTTAAACAGTTTAAAACAACGAGAGTGGAGCAGGTTTTTCACTGTTTCAAACAGCGAGAGGAGAGCAGGTTTTTCACTGTTTAAAACAGTGAGAGGGGAGCAGGAATTTCACAGTTTAAAACAGCGAGAGGAGAGCAGGGTTCTCACAGTTTAAATCAGCGAGAGGAGAGCAGGTTTTTCGCAGTTTGAAACAGCGAGAGGAGAGCAGGTTTTTTACAGTTTAAAACAACGAGTGGTGAGCAGGATTTAAACAGTTTAAAACAATGAGAGGGGAGCAGGTCTTTCACAATTTAAAACAGCAAGAGGAGAGCAGGGTTTTCACTGTTTAAAACAGCGAGAGGAGAGCAGGAATTTCACAGTTTAAAACAGCGAGAGGAGAGTGGGGTTTCACTGTTTAAAACAGCGAGTGGAGAGCAGGAATTTCACAGTTTAAAACAGCGAGAGGAGAGCAGGGTTTTCACAGTTTAAAACAGCGGGAGGAGAGCAGGTTTTTCACAGTTTAAAACAGCGGGAGGAGAGCAGGTTTTTCACAGTTTAAAACAGCGAGAGGAGAGCAGGTTTTTCCCAGTTTAAAACAGCGAGAGGAGAGCAGGAATTTCACAGTTTAAAACAGCGAGAGGAGAGGTAGGTTTTCATAGTTTAAAACAGCGAGAGGAGAGCAGGTTTTTCACAGTTTAAAACAACGAGTAGGGAGCAGGATTTAAACAGTTTAAAACAACGAGAGGGGGGCAGGGGTCTCACAGTTTAAAACAACGAGAGGTGAGCAGGGTATTCACAGTTTAAAACAGCGAGAGGAGAGCAGGGTTTTAACAGTTTAACACAGCGAGAGGAGAGCAGGAATTTCACAGTTTAAAACAGCGTGAGGTTGAGCATTATTTTCACAGTTTAAAACAGTGAGAGGAGAGCAGTATTTTCACAGTTTAAAACAGCGAGAGGAGAGCAGGGTTTTCAAAGTTTGAAACATCGAGAGGAGAGCAGGAATTTCACAGTTTAAAACAGTGAGAGGGGAGCAGGAATTTCACAGTTTAAAACAGCGAGAGGAGAGCAGGAATTTCACTGTTTAAAACAGCGTGAGGTTGAGCAGTATTTTCACAGTTTAAAACAGTGAGAGGAGAGCAGGTTTTTCACAGTTTAAAACTACGATAGGAGAGCAGGTTTTTCACAGTTTAAAACAGCGAGCGGAGGTGCAGGTTATTCACAGTTTAAAACAACGAGTGGTGAGCAGGATTTAAACAGTTTAAAACAACGAGAGGGGAGCAGGGTTCTCACAGTTTAAAACAACGAGAGGTGAGCAGGTTTTTCACAGTTTAAAACAGCGAGAGGAGAGCAGGAATTTCACAGTTTAAAACAGCGTGAGTTTGAGCAGTATTTTCACAGTTTAAAACAACGAGAGGAGAGCAGGGTTTTCACAGTTTAAAGTGCGAGCGGAGAGCAGGGTTTTCACAGTTTAAAACAGCGAGAGGAGAACAAGGTTTTCACAGTTTAAAACAGTGAGAGGAGTGGAAGTGATTCGCAGTTTAAAAGAACGAGTGGTGAGCAGGATTTAAACAGCTTAAAACAACGAGAGGGGAGCAGGTTTTTCACAGTTTAAAACAGCGAGAGAGAGCAAAAATTTCACAGTTTAAAACAGCGAGAGGAGAGCAGTTTTTTCACAGTTTCAAACAGCGAGAGGAGAGCAGAATTTTCACTGTTTAAAACAACGAGTGGTGAGCAGGATTTAAACAGTTTAAAAATGCGAGCGGAGAGCAGGTTTTTCACAGTTTAAAACAGCGAGAGCAGAACAGGGTTTTCACAGTTTAAAACAGCGCGAGGAGTGGAAGTTATTCGCAGTTTAAAAGAACGAGTGGTGAGCAGGATTTAAACAGCTTAGAACAACGAGAGGGGAGCAGGTTTTTCACAGTTTAAAACAGCGAGAGGAGAGCAAAAATTTCACAGTTTAAAACAGCGAGAGGAGAGCAGTTTTTTCAGAGTTTCAAACAGCGAGAGGAGAGCTTAGTTTTCACAGTTTAAAACAGCGATAGGAGAGCAGGTTTTTCACAGTTTAAAACAACGAGTGGTGAGCAGGATTTATACAGTTTAAAACAACGAGAGGGGAGCAGTATTTTCACAGTTTAAAACAGCGAGCGGGGAGCAGGGTTTTCAATGTTTAAAACAGCGAGAGGAGAGCAGGAATTTCAGAGTTTAAAACCGCGAGAGGAGAGCGGGGTTTTCACTGTTTAAAACAGCGAGAGGTGAGCAGGAATTTCACAGTTTAAAACAGCGAGAGGAGAGCAGGGTTTTCACAGTTTAAAACAGCGGGAGGAGAGCAGGTTTTTCACAGTTTAAAACAGCGAGAGGAGAGCAGGTTTTTCACAGTTTAAAACAGCGAGAGGAGAGCAGGTTTTTCACAGTTTAAAACAGCGAGTAGGGAGCGGGATTTAAACAGTTTAAAACAACGAGAGGGGAGCAGGGGTCTCACACTTTAAAACAACGAGAGGAGAGCAGGTTTTTCACAGTTTAAAACAGCTAGAGGAGAGGAAGTTTTTCACAGTTTAAAACAGCGAGAGGAGAGCAGGAATTTCACAGTTTAAAACAGCGAGAGGGCAGCAGGGTTTTCACTGTTTAAAACAGCGAGAGGAGAGCTGGAATTTCACAGTTTAAAACAACGAGAGGAGAGCAGGGTTCTCACAGTTTAAAACAGCGAGAGGAAAGCAGGTTTTTCACAGTTTGAAACAGCGAGAGGAGAGCAGGTTTTTTACAGTTTAAAACAACGAGTGGTGAGCAGGATTTAAACAGTTTAAAACAATGAGAGGGGAGCAGGACTTTCACAGTTTAAAACAGCGAGAGGAGAACTGTGTTTTCACTGTTTAAATCAGTGAAGGGAGAGCAGGAATTTCACAGTTTAAAACAGCGAGAGGAGAGCAGGAATTTCACAGTTTAAAACAGCGAGAGGAGAGCAGGGTTTTCACTGTTTAAAACAGCGAGAGGCGAGCAGGAATTTCACTGTTTAAAACAGCGAGAGGAGAGCCGGAATTTCACAGTTTAAAACAGCGATAGGAGAGCAGGGTTCTCAAAGTTTAAAACAGCGAGAGGAATGCAGGTTTTTCATAGTTTAAAACAACCAGTAGGGGGCAGGATTTAAACAGTTGAAAACAGCGAGTGGTGAGCAGGATTTTCACAATTTAAAACAGCGAGAGGAAGAGCAGGGTTCTCCCAGTTTAAAACAGCAAGAGGTGAGCAGGGTTTTCAAAGTTTAAAACAGCGAGATGAAAGCAGCTTTTTCACAGTTTCAAACAGCGAGAGGAGAGCAGAAATTTCACAGTTTAAAACATCGAGAGGAGAGCAGTATTTTCACAGTTTAAAACATCGAGAGGAGAGCAGCATTTTTCACAGTTTAAATCAGCGATAGGAGTGCAGTGTTTTCACAGTTTAAAACAGCGAGAGGAGAGGAGGTTATTCACAGTTTAAAACAGCGAGAGGAGAGCAACGTTTTCACAGTTTAAAACAGCAAGAGGAGAGCAGGAATTTCACAGTTTAAAACAGCGAGAGGAGAGGAGGTTTTCCACAGTTTAAAACAGCGAGACGAGAGCAAGTTTTTCACAGTTTGAAACTGCGAGAGGAGAGCAGGATTTTCACAGTTTAAAACAATGAGTGGTGCGAAGGATTTAAACAGTTTAAAACAGCGAGATGGGAGCAGGGTTCTCACAGTTTAAAACAACGAGAGTAGAGCAGGGTTTTCAAAGTTTAAAACAGCGATAGGAGAGCAGGAATTTCACAGTTAAAAACAGCGAGAGGTGAGCAGGAATTCCACAGTTTAAAACAGCGAGAGGGGAGCAGGATTTTCGCAGTTAAAAACAACGAGAGGAGAGCAGGAATTTCACAGTTTAAAACAGCGAGAGGAGAGCTGAAATTTCACAGTTTAAAACAGCGAGAGCAGAGCAGGATTTTCACAGTTTAAAACAGCGAGAGGAGAGCTGGATTTTCACAGTTTAAAAAATTGAGAGGAGATCAAATTTTTCACAGTTTAAAACAGCGAGAGGAGAGCCGGGTTTTCACAGTTTTAAACAACGAGAGGTGAGCCAGGATTTTCACAGTTTAAAACAGCGAGAGGAGAGCAGGAATTTCAAAGGCTAAAACAGCGATAGGAGAGCCGGAATTTCACAGTTTAAAACAGCGATAGGAGAGCAGTGTTTTCACAGTTTAAAACAGCGAGAGGAGAGCAGGAATTTCAAAGGTTAAAACAGCGAGTGGAGAGCAGGAATTTCACAGGTTACAACAGCGAGAGCAGGTTTTTCACAGTTTAAAACAACGAGTAGGGAGCAGGATTTAAACAGTTCAAAACAACGAGAGGGGAGCAGGGGTCTCACAGTTTAAAACAACGAGAGGTGAGCAGGTTATTCACAGTTTAAAACAGCGAGAGGAGAGCAGCGTTTTCACAGTTTAAAACAGCGATAGGAGAGAAGGTTTTTCACAGTTTAAAACAACGAGTGGTGAGCAGGATTTATACAGTTTAAAACAACGAGAGGGGAGCAGGATTTTCACAGTTTTAAACAGCGAGAGGAGAGCAGGGTTTTCAATGTTTAAAACAGCGAGAGGAGAGCAGGAATTTCACAGTTTAAAACAGCGAGAGGACAGCGGGGTTTTCACTGTTTAAAACAGCGGGAGGAGAGCAGGTTTTTCACAGTTTAAAATAGCGAGAGGAGAGCAGGTTTTTCACAGTTTAAAACAGCAAGTTGGGAGCAGGATTTAAACAGTTTAAAATAGCGAGAGGAGAGCAGGTTTTTCACAGTTTAAAATAGCGAGAGGAGAGCAGGTTTTTCACAGTTTAAAACAGCGAGAGGATTGCAGGGTTTTCACTGTTTAAAACAGCGAGAGGAGAGCAGGAATTTCACAGTTTAAAACAGCGAGAGGAGAGCAGGGTTCTCACAGTTTAAAACAGCGAGAGGAAAGCAGGTTTTTCGCAGTTTGAAACAGCGAGAGGAGATCAGTTTTTTTACAGTTTAAAACAACGAGTGGTGAGTAGGATTTAAAAAGTTTAAAACAATGAGAGCCGAGCAGGACTTTCACAGTTTAAAACAGCGAGAGGAGAGCAGGGTTTTCACTGTTTAAAACAGCGAAGGGAGAGCAGGAATTTCACAGTTTAAAACAGCGAGAGGAGAGCGGGGTTTTCAATGTTTAAAACAGCTAGAGGAGAGCAGGAATTTCACAGTTTAAAACAGCGAGAGGAGAGCAGGGATTTCACAGTTTAAAACAGCGGGAGGAGAGCAGGTTTTTCACAGTTTAAAATAGCGAGAGGTGAGCAGGGTTCTCACAGTTTAAAACAGCGAGAGGAGAGCAGAATTTTCACAGTTTAAAAAATTGAGAGGAGAGCAAATTTTTCACAGTTTAAAACAGCGAGAGCAGAGCCGGGTTTTCACAGTTTTAAACAACGAGAGGTGAGCCAGGATTTTCACAGTTTAAAACAGCGAGAGGAGAGCAGGATTTTCAAAGGTTAAAACAGCGAGAGGAGAGCAGGAATTTCACAGTTTAAAACAGCGAGAGGAGAGCAGGAATTTCAAAGGTTAAAACAGCGAGAGGAGAGCAGGGTTTTCACAGTTTAAAACAGCGAGAGGACAGCTGGGGATTCACAATTTAAAACAAAGGGAGAAGATCAGGATTTTCACACTTAAAAACTGCGAGAGGCAGGCGGGGTTTTCACAGTTTTAAACAACGAGAGGTGAGCCGGGTTTTCACAGTTTTAAACAATGAAGGTGAGCCAGGATTTTCACAGTTTAAAACAGCGAGAGGAGAGCAGGAATTTCAAAGGTTAAAACATCGATAGGAGAGCAGTGTTTTCACAGTTTAAACAGCGAGCGGAGAGCAGGAATTTCACAGTTTAAAACAGCGAGTGGAGAGCAGGAATTTCACAGTTTAAAACAATGAGTGGTGAGAAGGATTTAAACAGTTTAAAACAGCGAGATGGGAGCAGGGTTCTCACAGATTTAAACAACGAGAGGTGAGCCAGGATTTTCACAGTTTAAAACAGCGAGAGGAGAGCAGGAATTTCACAGTTTAAAACACAGACAGGTGAGCCAGGATTTTCACAGTTTAAAACAGCGAGAGGAGAGCAGGAATTTCAAAGGTTAAAACAGCGAGAGGAGAGCAGGAATTTCACAGTTTAAATCAGCGATAGGAGTGCAGTGTTTTCACAGTTTAAAACAGCGAGAGGAGAGGAGGTTATTCACAGTTTAAAACAGCGAGAGGAGAGCAACGTTTTCACAGTTTAAAACAGCAAGAGGAGAGCAGGAATTTCACAGTTTAAAACAGCGAGAGGAGAGGAGGTTTTCCACAGTTTAAAACAGCGAGACGAGAGCAAGTTTTTCACAGTTTGAAACTGCGAGAGGAGAGCAGGATTTTCACAGTTTAAAACAATGAGTGGTGCGAAGGATTTAAACAGTTTAAAACAGCGAGATGGGAGCAGGGTTCTAACAGTTTAAAACAACGAGAGTAGAGCAGGGTTTTCAAAGTTTAAAACAGCGATAGGAGAGCAGGAATTTCACAGTTAAAAACAGCGAGAGGTGAGCAGGAATTCCACAGTTTAAAACAGCGAGAGGGGAGCAGGATTTTCGCAGTTAAAAACAACGAGAGGAGAGCAGGAATTTCACAGTTTAAAACAGCGAGAGGAGAGCTGAAATTTCACAGTTTAAAACAGCGAGAGCAGAGCAGGATTTTCACAGTTTAAAACAGCGAGAGGAGAGCTGGATTTTCACAGTTTAAAAAATTGAGAGGAGATCAAATTTTTCACAGTTTAAAACAGCGAGAGGAGAGCCGGGTTTTCACAGTTTTAAACAACGAGAGGTGAGCCAGGATTTTCACAGTTTAAAACAGCGAGAGGAGAGCAGGAATTTCAAAGGCTAAAACAGCGATAGGAGAGCCGGAATTTCACAGTTTAAAACAGCGATAGGAGAGCAGTGTTTTCACAGTTTAAAACAGCGAGAGGAGAGCAGGAATTTCAAAGGTTAAAACAGCGAGTGGAGAGCAGGAATTTCACAGGTTACAACAGCGAGAGCAGGTTTTTCACAGTTTAAAACAACGAGTAGGGAGCAGGATTTAAACAGTTCAAAACAACGAGAGGGGAGCAGGGGTCTCACAGTTTAAAACAACGAGAGGTGAGCAGGTTATTCACAGTTTAAAACAGCGAGAGGAGAGCAGCGTTTTCACAGTTTAAAACAGCGATAGGAGAGAAGGTTTTTCACAGTTTAAAACAACGAGTGGTGAGCAGGATTTATACAGTTTAAAACAACGAGAGGGGAGCAGGATTTTCACAGTTTTAAACAGCGAGAGGAGAGCAGGGTTTTCAATGTTTAAAACAGCGAGAGGAGAGCAGGAATTTCACAGTTTAAAACAGCGAGAGGACAGCGGGGTTTTCACTGTTTAAAACAGCGGGAGGAGAGCAGGTTTTTCACAGTTTAAAATAGCGAGAGGAGAGCAGGTTTTTCACAGTTTAAAACAGCAAGTTGGGAGCAGGATTTAAACAGTTTAAAATAGCGAGAGGAGAGCAGGTTTTTCACAGTTTAAAATAGCGAGAGGAGAGCAGGTTTTTCACAGTTTAAAACAGCGAGAGGATTGCAGGGTTTTCACTGTTTAAAACAGCGAGAGGAGAGCAGGAATTTCACAGTTTAAAACAGCGAGAGGAGAGCAGGGTTCTCACAGTTTAAAACAGCGAGAGGAAAGCAGGTTTTTCGCAGTTTGAAACAGCGAGAGGAGATCAGTTTTTTTACAGTTTAAAACAACGAGTGGTGAGTAGGATTTAAAAAGTTTAAAACAATTCGAGCTGAGCAGGACTTTCACAGTTTAAAACAGCGAGAGGAGAGCAGGGTTTTCACTGTTTAAAACAGCGAAGGGAGAGCAGGAATTTCACAGTTTAAAACAGCGAGAGGAGAGCGGGGTTTTCAATGTTTAAAACAGCTAGAGGAGAGCAGGAATTTCACAGTTTAAAACAGCGAGAGGAGAGCAGGGATTTCACAGTTTAAAACAGCGGGAGGAGAGCAGGTTTTTCACAGTTTAAAATAGCGAGAGGAGAGCAGGGTTCTCACAGTTTAAAACAGCGAGAGGAGAGCAGGTTTTTTACAGTTTAAAACAACGAGTGGTGAGCAGGATTTAAACAGTTTAAAACAACGAGAGTGGAGCAGGTTTTTCACTGTTTCAAACAGCGAGAGGAGAGCAGGTTTTTCACTGTTTAAAACAGTGAGAGGGGAGCAGGAATTTCACAGTTTAAAACAGCGAGAGGAGAGCAGGGTTCTCACAGTTTAAATCAGCGAGAGGAGAGCAGGTTTTTCGCAGTTTGAAACAGCGAGAGGAGAGCAGGTTTTTTACAGTTTAAAACAACGAGTGGTGAGCAGGATTTAAACAGTTTAAAACAATGAGAGGGGAGCAGGACTTTCACAATTTAAAACAGCAAGAGGAGAGCAGGGTTTTCACTGTTTAAAACAGCGAGAGGAGAGCAGGAATTTCACAGTTTAAAACAGCGAGAGGAGAGTGGGGTTTCACTGTTTAAAACAGCGAGTGGAGAGCAGGAATTTCACAGTTTAAAACAGCGAGAGGAGAGCAGGGTTTTCACAGTTTAAAACAGCGGGAGGAGAGCAGGTTTTTCACAGTTTAAAACAGCGGGAGGAGAGCAGGTTTTTCACAGTTTAAAACAGCGAGAGGAGAGCAGGTTTTTCCCAGTTTAAAACAGCGAGAGGAGAGCAGGAATTTCACAGTTTAAAACAGCGAGAGGAGAGGTAGGTTTTCATAGTTTAAAACAGCGAGAGGAGAGCAGGTTTTTCACAGTTTAAAACAACGAGTAGGGAGCAGGATTTAAACAGTTTAAAACAACGAGAGGGGGGCAGGGGTCTCACAGTTTAAAACAACGAGAGGTGAGCAGGGTATTCACAGTTTAAAACAGCGAGAGGAGAGCAGGGTTTTAACAGTTTAACACAGCGAGAGGAGAGCAGGAATTTCACAGTTTAAAACAGCGTGAGGTTGAGCATTATTTTCACAGTTTAAAACAGTGAGAGGAGAGCAGTATTTTCACAGTTTAAAACAGCGAGAGGAGAGCAGGGTTTTCAAAGTTTGAAACATCGAGAGGAGAGCAGGAATTTCACAGTTTAAAACAGTGAGAGGGGAGCAGGAATTTCACAGTTTAAAACAGCGAGAGGAGAGCAGGAATTTCACTGTTTAAAACAGCGTGAGGTTGAGCAGTATTTTCACAGTTTAAAACAGTGAGAGGAGAGCAGGTTTTTCACAGTTTAAAACTACGATAGGAGAGCAGGTTTTTCACAGTTTAAAACAGCGAGCGGAGGTGCAGGTTATTCACAGTTTAAAACAACGAGTGGTGAGCAGGATTTAAACAGTTTAAAACAACGAGAGGGGAGCAGGGTTCTCACAGTTTAAAACAACGAGAGGTGAGCAGGTTTTTCACAGTTTAAAACAGCGAGAGGAGAGCAGGAATTTCACAGTTTAAAACAGCGTGAGTTTGAGCAGTATTTTCACAGTTTAAAACAACGAGAGGAGAGCAGGGTTTTCACAGTTTAAAGTGCGAGCGGAGAGCAGGGTTTTCACAGTTTAAAACAGCGAGAGGAGAACAAGGTTTTCACAGTTTAAAACAGTGAGAGGAGTGGAAGTGATTCGCAGTTTAAAAGAACGAGTGGTGAGCAGGATTTAAACAGCTTAAAACAACGAGAGGGGAGCAGGTTTTTCACAGTTTAAAACAGCGAGAGAGAGCAAAAATTTCACAGTTTAAAACAGCGAGAGGAGAGCAGTTTTTTCACAGTTTCAAACAGCGAGAGGAGAGCAGAATTTTCACTGTTTAAAACAACGAGTGGTGAGCAGGATTTAAACAGTTTAAAAATGCGAGCGGAGAGCAGGTTTTTCACAGTTTAAAACAGCGAGAGCAGAACAGGGTTTTCACAGTTTAAAACAGCGCGAGGAGTGGAAGTTATTCGCAGTTTAAAAGAACGAGTGGTGAGCAGGATTTAAACAGCTTAGAACAACGAGAGGGGAGCAGGTTTTTCACAGTTTAAAACAGCGAGAGGAGAGCAAAAATTTCACAGTTTAAAACAGCGAGAGGAGAGCAGTTTTTTCAGAGTTTCAAACAGCGAGAGGAGAGCAGGATTTTCACAGTTTAAAACAACGAGTGGTGAGCAGGATTTAAACAGTTTAAAACAACGAGAGTTGAGCAGGTTTTTCACAGTTGAAAACAACGAGTGGTGAGCAGGTTTTTTACAGTTTAAAACAACGAGTGGTGAGCAGGATTTAAACAGTTTTAAACTACGAGAGGTGAGCAGGGTTTTCACAAATTAAAACAGCGAGAGGAGAGCAGGTTTTTCACAATTTAAAACAGCTAGAGGAGAGCAGGTTTTTCACAGTTTAAAACAGCGAGAGGAGAGCTTAGTTTTCACAGTTTAAAACAGCGATAGGAGAGCAGGTTTTTCACAGTTTAAAACAACGAGTGGTGAGCAGGATTTATACAGTTTAAAACAACGAGAGGGGAGCAGTATTTTCACAGTTTAAAACAGCGAGCGGGGAGCAGGGTTTTCAATGTTTAAAACAGCGAGAGGAGAGCAGGAATTTCAGAGTTTAAAACCGCGAGAGGAGAGCGGGGTTTTCACTGTTTAAAACAGCGAGAGGTGAGCAGGAATTTCACAGTTTAAAACAGCGAGAGGAGAGCAGGGTTTTCACAGTTTAAAACAGCGGGAGGAGAGCAGGTTTTTCACAGTTTAAAACAGCGAGAGGAGAGCAGGTTTTTCACAGTTTAAAACAGCGAGAGGAGAGCAGGTTTTTCACAGTTTAAAACAGCGAGTAGGGAGCGGGATTTAAACAGTTTAAAACAACGAGAGGGGAGCAGGGGTCTCACACTTTAAAACAACGAGAGGAGAGCAGGTTTTTCACAGTTTAAAACAGCTAGAGGAGAGGAAGTTTTTCACAGTTTAAAACAGCGAGAGGAGAGCAGGAATTTCACAGTTTAAAACAGCGAGAGGGCAGCAGGGTTTTCACTGTTTAAAACAGCGAGAGGAGAGCTGGAATTTCACAGTTTAAAACAACGAGAGGAGAGCAGGGTTCTCACAGTTTAAAACAGCGAGAGGAAAGCAGGTTTTTCACAGTTTGAAACAGCGAGAGGAGAGCAGGTTTTTTACAGTTTAAAACAACGAGTGGTGAGCAGGATTTAAACAGTTTAAAACAATGAGAGGGGAGCAGGACTTTCACAGTTTAAAACAGCGAGAGGAGAACTGTGTTTTCACTGTTTAAATCAGTGAAGGGAGAGCAGGAATTTCACAGTTTAAAACAGCGAGAGGAGAGCAGGAATTTCACAGTTTAAAACAGCGAGAGGAGAGCAGGGTTTTCACTGTTTAAAACAGCGAGAGGCGAGCAGGAATTTCACTGTTTAAAACAGCGAGAGGAGAGCCGGAATTTCACAGTTTAAAACAGCGATAGGAGAGCAGGGTTCTCACAGTTTAAAACAGCGAGAGGAATGCAGGTTTTTCATAGTTTAAAACAACCAGTAGGGGGCAGGATTTAAACAGTTGAAAACAGCGAGTGGTGAGCAGGATTTTCACAATTTAAAACAGCGAGAGGAAGAGCAGGGTTCTCCCAGTTTAAAACAGCAAGAGGTGAGCAGGGTTTTCAAAGTTTAAAACAGCGAGATGAAAGCAGCTTTTTCACAGTTTCAAACAGCGAGAGGAGAGCAGAAATTTCACAGTTTAAAACATCGAGAGGAGAGCAGTATTTTCACAGTTTAAAACATCGAGAGGAGAGCAGCATTTTTCACAGTTTAAAACAGCGAGAGGAGAGCAGGTGTTTCAAAGTTTAATACATCGAGAGGAGAGCAGGAATTTCACAGTTTAAAACAGCGAGAGGAGAGCAAGGTTTTCACTGTTAAAAACAGCGAGAGGAGAGCAGGAATTTCACAGTTTAAAACAGCGAGAGGAAGTCAGGGTTTTCACAGTTTAAAACAGCGAGAGGAAAGCAACGTTTTCACAGTTTAGAACAGCGAGAGGAAAGCAGGTTTTTCACAGTTTAAAACAATGAGAGGAGAGCAGGTTTTTAAAAGTTGAAAACAACGAGTGGTGAGCAGGATTTTCACAGTTTAAAACAGCGAGATGGGAGCAGGGTTCTCACAGTTTAAAACAACAAGAGGTGAGCAGGTTTTTCACAGTTTAAAACAGCAAGAGGAGAGCAGGGTTTTCAATGTTTAAAACATCGAGAGGAGAGCAGGAATTTCACAGTTTAAAACAGTGAGAGGAGAGCAGGAATTTCACAGTTTAAAACAGCGTGAGGTTGAGCAGTATTTTCACAGTTTAAAACAGTGAGAGGAGAGCAGGTTTTTCAAAGTTTAAAAAAGCGAGCGGATAGCAGGAATTTCACAGTTTAAAACAGCGAGAGGAGAGCAGGGTTTTCACAGTTTAGAACAGCGAGAGGAGAGCAGGTTTTTCACAGTTTAAAATAGCGAGAGGAGAGCAGGTTTTTCACAGTTTCAAACAGCGAGAGGAGAGCAGGGTTTTCACAGTTTAAAACAGCGAGAGGAGAGCAGGGATTTCACAGTTTCAAACAGCGAGAGGACAGCTGGTTTTTCACAGTTGAAAATAACGAGTGGTGAGCAGGATTTTCACAGTTTAAAACAGCGAGAAAGGAGCAGAGTTCTCACAGTTTAAAACAATGAGAGGAGAGCAGGTTTTTCAAAGTTTCAAACATCGAGAGGAGAGCAGGTTTTTAACAGTTTAAAACAGCGAGAGGAGAGCAGGGTTCTCAAAGTTTAAAACAGCGAGAGGTTGAGCAGTATTTTCACAGTTTAAAACAGCGAGAGGAGAGCAGCTTTTTCACAATTTAAAACAGCTAGAGGAGAGCAGGTTTTTCACAGTTTAAAACAGCGAGAGGAGAGCTTAGTTTTCACAGTTTTAAACAGCCATAGGACAGCAGGTTTTTCACAGTTTAAAACAACCAGTGGTGAGCAGGATTTATACAGTTTAAAACAACGAGAGGGGAGCAGGATTTTCACAGTTTAAAACAGCGAAAGGAGAGCAGGAATTTCAGAGTTTAAAACAGCGAGAGGGGAGCGGGGTTTTCACTGTTTAAAACAGCGAGAGGCGAGCAGGAATTTCACAGTTTAAAACAGCGAGAGGAGAGCAGGGTTTTCACAGTTTAAAACAGCGGGAGGAGAGCAGGGTTTTCACTGTTTAAAACAGCGAGAGGCGAGCAGGAATTTCACTGTTTAAAACAGCGAGAGGAGAGCCGGAATTTCACAGTTTAAAACAGCGATAGGAGAGCAGGGTTCTCACAGTTTAAAACAGCGAGAGGAATGCAGGTTTTTCATAGTTTAAAACAACCAGTAGGGGGCAGGATTTAAACAGTTGAAAACAGCGAGTGGTGAGCAGGATTTTCACAATTTAAAACAGCGAGAGGAAGAGCAGGGTTCTCCCAGTTTAAAACAGCAAGAGGTGAGCAGGGTTTTCAAAGTTTAAAACAGCGAGATGAAAGCAGCTTTTTCACAGTTTCAAACAGCGAGAGGAGAGCAGAAATTTCACAGTTTAAAACATCGAGAGGAGAGCAGTATTTTCACAGTTTAAAACATCGAGAGGAGAGCAGCATTTTTCACAGTTTAAAACAGCGAGAGGAGAGCAGGTGTTTCAAAGTTTAATACATCGAGAGGAGAGCAGGAATTTCACAGTTTAAAACAGCGAGAGGAGAGCAAGGTTTTCACTGTTAAAAACAGCGAGAGGAGAGCAGGAATTTCACAGTTTAAAACAGCGAGAGGAAGTCAGGGTTTTCACAGTTTAAAACAGCGAGAGGAAAGCAACGTTTTCACAGTTTAGAACAGCGAGAGGAAAGCAGGTTTTTCACAGTTTAAAACAATGAGAGGAGAGCAGGTTTTTAAAAGTTGAAAACAACGAGTGGTGAGCAGGATTTTCACAGTTTAAAACAGCGAGATGGGAGCAGGGTTCTCACAGTTTAAAACAACAAGAGGTGAGCAGGTTTTTCACAGTTTAAAACAGCAAGAGGAGAGCAGGGTTTTCAATGTTTAAAACATCGAGAGGAGAGCAGGAATTTCACAGTTTAAAACAGTGAGAGGAGAGCAGGAATTTCACAGTTTAAAACAGCGTGAGGTTGAGCAGTATTTTCACAGTTTAAAACAGTGAGAGGAGAGCAGGTTTTTCAAAGTTTAAAAAAGCGAGCGGATAGCAGGAATTTCACAGTTTAAAACAGCGAGAGGAGAGCAGGGTTTTCACAGTTTAGAACAGCGAGAGGAGAGCAGGTTTTTCACAGTTTAAAATAGCGAGAGGAGAGCAGGTTTTTCACAGTTTCAAACAGCGAGAGGAGAGCAGGGTTTTCACAGTTTAAAACAGCGAGAGGAGAGCAGGGATTTCACAGTTTCAAACAGCGAGAGGACAGCTGGTTTTTCACAGTTGAAAATAACGAGTGGTGAGCAGGATTTTCACAGTTTAAAACAGCGAGAAAGGAGCAGAGTTCTCACAGTTTAAAACAATGAGAGGAGAGCAGGTTTTTCAAAGTTTCAAACATCGAGAGGAGAGCAGGTTTTTAACAGTTTAAAACAGCGAGAGGAGAGCAGGGTTCTCAAAGTTTAAAACAGCGAGAGGTTGAGCAGTATTTTCACAGTTTAAAACAGCGAGAGGAGAGCAGCTTTTTCACAATTTAAAACAGCTAGAGGAGAGCAGGTTTTTCACAGTTTAAAACAGCGAGAGGAGAGCTTAGTTTTCACAGTTTTAAACAGCCATAGGACAGCAGGTTTTTCACAGTTTAAAACAACCAGTGGTGAGCAGGATTTATACAGTTTAAAACAACGAGAGGGGAGCAGGATTTTCACAGTTTAAAACAGCGAAAGGAGAGCAGGAATTTCAGAGTTTAAAACAGCGAGAGGGGAGCGGGGTTTTCACTGTTTAAAACAGCGAGAGGCGAGCAGGAATTTCACAGTTTAAAACAGCGAGAGGAGAGCAGGGTTTTCACAGTTTAAAACAGCGGGAGGAGAGCAGGTTTTTCACAGTTTAAAACAGCGAGAGGAGAGCAGGTTTTTCACAGTTTAAAACAGCGAGAGGAGAGCAGGTTTTTCACAGTTTAAAACAGCGAGTAGGGAGCGGGATTTAAACAGTTTAAAACAACGAGAGGGGCGCAGGGGTCTCACACTTTAAAACAACGAGTGGAGAGCAGGTTTTTCACCGTTTAAAACAGCGAGAGGAGAGCAGGGTTCTCACAGTTTAAAACAGCAAGAGGAGAGCAGTGTTCTCACAGTTTAAAACAGCAAGAGGTGAGCAGGGTTTTCAAAGTTTAAAACAGTGAGAGGAAAGCAGCTTTTTCACAGTTTCAAACAGCGAGAGGAGAGCAGGAATTTCACAGTTTAAAACATCGAGAGGAGAGCAGTATTTTTCACAGTTTAAAACAGCGAGAGGATAGTAGGTTTTTCACAGTTTAAAACAGCGAGAGGACAGCTTTTTTTTCACAGTTGAAAACAATGAGAGGGGAGCAGGATTCTCACAGTTTAAAACAGCGAGAGGAGAGCAGGAATTTCATAGTTTAAAACAGCGAGAGTAGAGCAGGTTTTTCACAGTTTAAAACAGCGAGAGGAGAGCAGGTTTTTCACAGTTTAAAACAACGAGAGGAGAGCAGGGTTTTCACACTTTAAAACAGCAAGAGGAGAGCAGGAATTTCACAGTTTTAAACAGCGAGAGGAGAGCACGTTTTTCACAGCTTAAAACAGCGAGAGGAGAGCAGGGTTTTCATAGTTTAAAACAGCGAGAGGGGAGCAGGTTTTTCACAGTTTAAAACAACGATTAGGGAGCAGGATTTAAACAGTTTAAAACAGAGAGAGGGGAGCAGGTGTCTCACAGTTTAAAACAACGAGAGGTGAGCAGGTTATTCACAGTTTAAAACAGCGAGTGGAGAGCAGGGTTTTCACAGTTTAAAACAGCGAGAGGAGAGCAGGGTTCTCGCAGTTTCAAACACCGAGAGGTGAGCAGGTTTTTCACAGTATAAAACAGCGAGAGGAGAGCAGGGTTTTCACAGTTTAAAACAGCGAGAGGAGAGCAGGGTTTTCACAGTTTAAAACAGCGAGAGGAGAGCAGGTTTTTTACAGTTTAAAACAGCGCGTAGGGAGCGGGATTTAAACAGTTTAAAACAACGAGAGGGGAGCAGGGGTCTCACAGTTTAAAACAACGAGAGGTGAGCAGGTTATTCACAGTTTAAAACAGCGAGAGGAGAGCGGGGTTCTCACAGTTTAAAACAGCGAGAGGCGAGCAGGGTTTTCACAGTTTAAAACAGCGAGAGGAGAGCAGGGTTTTCACAGTTTAAAACAGCGAGAGGAGAGCAGGAATTTCACAGTTTAAAACAGCGAGAGGAGAGCATGTTTTTCACAGTTTGAAACAGCGAGAGGAGAGCAGGAATTTCACAGTTTAAAACATCGAGAGGAGAGCAGGAATTTCACAGTTTAAAACAGCCTGAGGTTGAGCAGTGTTTTCACAGTTTAAAACAGCGAAAGGAGAGCTGGAATTTCACAGTTTAAAACAGCGAGAGGAAAGCAGGTTTTTCACAGTTTGAAACAGCGAGAGAGAGCAGGTTTTTTACAGTTTAAAACAATGAGTGGTGAGCAGGATTTAAACAGTTTAAAACAATGAGAGGGGAGCAGGACTTTCACAGTTTAAAACAGCGAGAGGAGAGCAGGGTTTTCACTGTTTAAAACAGCGAAGGGAGAGCAGGAATTTCACAGTTTAAAACAGCGAGAGGAGAGCGGGGTTTTCAATGTTTAAAACAGCGAGAGGAGAGCAGGAATTTCACAGTTTAAAACAGCGAGAGGAGAGTGGGGTTTTCACTGTTTAAAACAGCGAGAGGCGAGCCGGAATTTCACAGTTTAAAACAGCGAGAGGAGAGCAGGGTTTTCACAGTTTAAAACAGCGGGAGGAGAGCAGGTTTTTCACAGTTTGAAATAGCGAGAGGCGAGCAGGGTTTTCACAAATTAAAGCAGCGTGAGGAGTGCAGGTTTTTCTTAATTTAAAACAGCGATAGGAGAGCAGGTTTTTCACAGTTTAAAACAACGAGTGGTGAGCAGGATTTATACAGTTTAAAACTACGAGAGGGGAGCAGGATTTTCACAGTTTAAAACAGCGAGAGGGGAGCAGGGTTTTCAATGTTTATAACAGCGAGAGGAGAGCAGGAATTTCAGAGTTTAAAACCGCGAGAGGAGAGCGGGGTTTTCACTGATTAAAACAGCGAGAGGTGAGCAGGAATTTCACAGTTTAAAACAGCGAGAGGAGAGCCGGGTTTTCACAGTTTAAAACAGCGGGAGGAGAGCAGGTTTTTCACAGCTTAAAACAGCGAGAGGAGAGCAGGTTTTTCACAGTTTAAAACAGCGAGAGGAGAGCAGGTTTTTCACAGTTTAAAACAGCGATTAGGGAGCGGGATTTAAACAGTTTAAAACAGCGAGAGGAGTGGAGGTTATTCGCAGTTTAAAAGATCGAGTGGTGAGCAGGATTTGAACAGTTTAAAACAACGAGAGGGGAGCAGGTTTTTCACAGTTTAAAACAGTGGGAGGAGAGCAAAACTTTCACAGTTTAAAACAGCGAGAGGAGAGCAGGTTTTTCACAGTTTAAAACAGCGAGAGGAGCTCAGAATTTTCACAGTTTAAAACAATAAGTGGTGAGCAGGGTTTAAACAGTTTAAAACAACGAGAGGGGAGCAGGGTTCTCAAAGTTTAAAACAGCGAGAGGAAAGCAGCAATTTCACGGTTTAAAAAAGCGAGAGGAAAAGAGGGTTTTCACAGTTTAAAACAGCGAGAGGAGAGCAGGAATTTCACAGTTTAGAACAGTGAGAGGAGAGCAGGAATTTCACAGTTTAAAACAGCTTGAGGTTGAGCAGTATTTTCACAGTTTAAAACAGTGTGAGGAGAGCAGGATTTTCACAGTTTAAAACTGCGAGAGGAGAGCAGGTTTTTCACAGTTTAAAAAAGCGAGCGGTGAGCAGGAATTTCACAGTTTAAAACAGCGAGAGGAGAGCAGATTTTTCACAGTTTAAAAAAGCGAGCGGAGAGCAGGGTTTTCACAGTTTAAAACAGCGAGAGGAGAGCAGGGTTTTCACATTTTAGAACAGCGAGAGGAGAGCAGGGTTCTCACAGTTTAAAACAATGAGAGGAGAGCAGGGTTTTCACAGTTTTAAACAGCGAGAGGAGAGCAGGGATTTCACAGTTTCAAACAGCGAGAGGACAGCAGGTTTTTCACAGTTGAAAACAACGAGTGGTGAGCAGGATTTTCACAGTTTAAAACAACAAGAGGTGAGCAGGTTTTTCACAGTTTAAAACAGCGAGAGGAGAGCAGGGTTTTCAAAGTTTAAAACATCGAGAGGAGAGCCGGAATTTCACAGTTTAAAACTGTGAGCAGAGAGCAGGAATTTCACAGTTTAAAACAGCGTGAGGTTGAGCAGTATTTTCACAGTTTAAAACAGTGAGAGGCGAGTAGGGTTTTCACAGTTTAAAACAGCGAGAGGAGAGCAGTTTATCACAATTTAAAACAGCTAGAGGAGAGCAGGTTTTTCACAGTTTATAACAGCGAGAGGAGAGCTTAGTTTTCACAGTTTAAAACAGCGATAGGAGAGCAGGTTTTTCACAGTTTAAAACAACGAGTGGTGAGCAGGAATTATACAGTTTAAAACAACGAGAGGGGAGCAGGATTTTCACAGTTTGAAACAGCGAGAGGAGAGCAGGGTTTTCAATGTTTAAAACAGCGAGAGGAGAGCAGGAATTTCAGAGTTTAAAACAGCGAGAGGAGAGCGGGGTTTTCACTGTTTAAAACAGCGAGAGGCGAGCAGGTATTTCACAGTTTAAAACAGCGAGAGGAGAGCAGGGTTTTCACAATTTAAAACACCGGGAGGAGAGCAGGTTTTTCACTGTTTAAAACAGCGAGAGGAGAGCTGGTTTTTCACAGTTTAAAACAGCGAGAGGTGAACAGGTTTTTCACAGTGTAAAACAGCCAGAGGAGAGCAGGAATTTCACAGTTTAAAACAGTGAGAGGAGAGCAGGAATTTCACAGTTTAAAACAGCGTGAGGTTGAGCAGTATTTTCACAGTTTAAAACAGTGAGAGGAGAGCAGGATTTTCACAGTTTAAAACAGCGAGAGGAGAGCAGATTTTTCACAGTTTAAAAAAGCGAGCGGAGAGCAGGGTTTTCACAGATTAAAACAGCGAGAGGAGAGCAGGAATTTCACAGTTTAAAACAGCGAGAGGAGAGCGGGATTTAAACAGTTTAAAACAGCGAGCGGAGAGCAGGGTATTCACATTTTTAAACAGAGAGAGGTGAGCAGGTTTTTCACAGTTTAAAACAGCCAGAGGAGAGCAGGAGTTTCACTGTTTTAAACAGCGAGAGGAGAGCAGGAATTTCACAGTTTAAAACAGTGAGAAGAGAGCAGGATTTTCACAGTTTAAAATAGAAGGAGGAGAGCAGGAATTTCACAGTTTAAAACAGTGAGAGGAGAGCAGGAATTTCACAGTTTAAAACAGCGTGAGGCTGAGTAGTATTTTCACAGTTTAAAACAGTGAGAGGAGAGCAGGGTTTTCACAGTTTAAAACTGCGAGAGGAGAGCAGGGTTTTCACAGTTTAAAACAGCGAGCGGAGAGCAGGCTTTTCACAGTTTAAAACAGCGAGAGGAGAGCAGGTTATTCACAGTTTAAAACAACGAGTGGTGAGCAGGATTTAAACAGTTTAAAACAACGAGAGGGGAGGAGGGTTCTCACAGTTTAAAACAACGAGAGGTGAGCAGGTTTTTCACAGTTTAAAACAGCGAGAGGAGAGCAGGAATTTCACAGTTTAAAACAGCGTGAGGTTGAGCAGTATTTTCACAGTTTAAAACAGCGAGAGGAGAGCAGGGTTTTCACAGTTTAAAACTGCGAGCGGAGAGCAGGGTTTTAACAGTTTAAAACAGCGAGAGTAGTGGAGGTTATTCGCAGTTTAAAAGAACGAGTGGTGAGCAGGATTTAAACAGTTTAAAACAACGAGAGGGGAGCAGGTTTTTCACAGTTTAAAACAGCGAGAGGAGAGCAAAAATTTCACAGTTTAAAACAGCGAGAGGAGAGCAGGGTTTTCACAGTTTAAAACAGCGAGAGGCGAGCAGGATTTTCACAGTTTAAAACGAGTGGTGAGCAGGATTTAAACAGTTTAAAACAGCGAGAGGAGAGCAGGGTTCTCAAAGTTTAAAACAGCGAGAGGAAAGCAGCTTTTTCACGGTTTAAAACAGCGAGAGGAAAACAGGGTTTTCACAGTTTAAAACAGCGAGAGGAAAGCAGCTTTTTCACAGTTTAAAACAACGAGAGGAGAGCAGGTTTTTCACAGTTTCAAACAGCAAGAGGAGAGCAGAATTTTCACAGTTTAAAACAGCAAGAGGAGAGCAGGTTTTTCGCAGTTTAAAACAGCGAGAAGACAGCAGGTTTTTCACAGTTTAAGACAGCGAGAGGAAAGCAGGCTTTTCACAGTTTAAAACAATGAGAGGTGAGCAGGTTTTTCACAGTTCAAAACAGCAACAGGAGAGCAGGTTTTTCACAGTTTAAAACAGCAAGAGGTGAGCAAGGTTTGCACAGCTTAAAACAGCGAGAGGAGAGCAGGTTTTTCACAGTTTAAAACACCGAGAGGAGAGCTGGTTTTTCACAGTTTAAAACAGCGAGATGAAAACTGGGTTTTCACAGTTTAAAACAGCGAGAGGAGAGCAGGGTTTTCAAAGTTTAAAACATCGAGAGGAGAGCCGGAATTTCACAGTTTAAAACTGTGAGCAGAGAGCAGGAATTTCACAGTTTAAAACAGCGTGAGGTTGAGCAGTATTTTCACAGTTTAAAACAGTGAGAGGCGAGCAGGGTTTTCACAGTTTAAAACAGCGAGAGGAGAGCAGGTTTTTCACAATTTAAAACAGCTAGAGGAGAGCAGGTTTTTCACAGTTTAAAACAGCGAGAGGAGAGCTTAGTTTTCACAGTTTAAAACAGCGATAGGAGAGCAGGTTTTTCACAGTTTAAAACAACGAGTGGAGAGCAGGATTTATACAGTTTAAAACAACGAGAGGGGAGCAGGATTTTCACAGTTTGCAACAGCGAGAGGAGAGCAGGGTTTTCAATGTTTAAAACAGCGAGAGGAGAGCAGGAATTTCAGAGTTTAAAACAGCGAGAGGAGAGCGGGGTTTTCACTGTTTAAAACAGCGAGAGGCGAGCAGGAATTTCACAGTTTAAAACAGCGAGAGGAGAGCAGGGTTTTCACAGTTTAAAACAGCGAGAGGAGAGCAGGGTTTTCACAGTTTAAAACAGCGAGAGGAGAGCAGGTTTTTTACAGTTTAAAACAGCGCGTAGGGAGCGGGATTTAAACAGTTTAAAACAACGAGAGGGGAGCAGGGGTCTCACAGTTTAAAACAACGAGAGGTGAGCAGGTTATTCACAGTTTAAAACAGCGAGTGGAGAGCGGGGTTCTCACAGTTTAAAACAGCGAGAGGAGAGCAGGGTTTTCACAGTTTAAAACAGCGAGAGGAGAGCAGGGTTTTCACAGTTTAAAACAGCGAGAGGAGAGCAGGAATTTCACAGTTTAAAACAGCGAGAGGAGAGCAGGAATTTCACAGTTTAAAACATCGAGAGGAGAGCAGGAATTTCACAGTTTAAAACAGCCTGAGGTTGAGCAGTATTTTCACAGTTTAAAACAGCGAAAGGAGAGCTGGAATTTCACAGTTTAAAACAGCGAGAGGAAAGCAGGTTTTTCACAGTTTGAAACAGCGAGAGAGAGCAGGTTTTTTACAGTTTAAAACAATGAGTGGTGAGCAGGATTTAAACAGTTTAAAACAATGAGAGGGGAGCAGGACTTTCACAGTTTAAAACAGCGAGAGGAGAGCAGGGTTTTCACTGTTTAAAACAGCGAAGGGAGAGCAGGAATTTCACAGTTTAAAACAGCGAGAGGAGAGCAGGAATTTCACAGTTTAAAACAGCGAGAGGAGAGCGGGGTTTTCACTGTTTAAAACAGCGAGAGGCGAGCCGGAATTTCACAGTTTAAAACAGCGAGAGGAGAGCAGGGTTTTCACAGTTTAAAACAGCGGGAGGAGAGCAGGTTTTTCACAGTTTGAAATAGCGAGAGGCGAGCAGGGTTTTCACAAATTAAAGCAGCGTGAGGAGTGCAGGTTTTTCTTAATTTAAAACAGCGATAGGAGAGCAGGTTTTTCACAGTTTAAAACAACGAGTGGTGAGCAGGATTTATACAGTTTAAAACAGCGAGAGGGGAGCAGGGTTTTCAATGTTTATAACAGCGAGAGGAGAGCAGGAATTTCAGAGTTTAAAACCGCGAGAGGAGAGCCGGGTTTTCACAGTTTAAAACAGCGGGAGGAGAGCAGGTTTTTCACAGTTTAAAACAGCGAGAGGAGAGCAGGGTTTTCACAGTTTAAAACAGCGAGAGGAGAGCAGGTTTTTTACAGTTTAAAACAGCGCGTAGGGAGCGGGATTTAAACAGTTTAAAACAACGAGAGGGGAGCAGGGGTCTCACAGTTTAAAACAACGAGAGGTGAGCAGGTTATTCACAGTTTAAAACAGCGAGTGGAGAGCGGGGTTCTCACAGTTTAAAACAGCGAGAGGAGAGCAGGGTTTTCACAGTTTAAAACAGCGAGAGGAGAGCAGGGTTTTCACAGTTTAAAACAGCGAGAGGAGAGCAGGAATTTCACAGTTTAAAACAGCGAGAGGAGAGCAGGAATTTCACAGTTTAAAACATCGAGAGGAGAGCAGGAATTTCACAGTTTAAAACAGCCTGAGGTTGAGCAGTATTTTCACAGTTTAAAACAGCGAAAGGAGAGCTGGAATTTCACAGTTTAAAACAGCGAGAGGAAAGCAGGTTTTTCACAGTTTGAAACAGCGAGAGAGAGCAGGTTTTTTACAGTTTAAAACAATGAGTGGTGAGCAGGATTTAAACAGTTTAAAACAATGAGAGGGGAGCAGGACTTTCACAGTTTAAAACAGCGAGAGGAGAGCAGGGTTTTCACTGTTTAAAACAGCGAAGGGAGAGCAGGAATTTCACAGTTTAAAACAGCGAGAGGAGAGCAGGAATTTCACAGTTTAAAACAGCGAGAGGAGAGCGGGGTTTTCACTGTTTAAAACAGCGAGAGGCGAGCCGGAATTTCACAGTTTAAAACAGCGAGAGGAGAGCAGGGTTTTCACAGTTTAAAACAGCGGGAGGAGAGCAGGTTTTTCACAGTTTGAAATAGCGAGAGGCGAGCAGGGTTTTCACAAATTAAAGCAGCGTGAGGAGTGCAGGTTTTTCTTAATTTAAAACAGCGATAGGAGAGCAGGTTTTTCACAGTTTAAAACAACGAGTGGTGAGCAGGATTTATACAGTTTAAAACAGCGAGAGGGGAGCAGGGTTTTCAATGTTTATAACAGCGAGAGGAGAGCAGGAATTTCAGAGTTTAAAACCGCGAGAGGAGAGCCGGGTTTTCACAGTTTAAAACAGCGGGAGGAGAGCAGGTTTTTCACAGTTTAAAACAGCGAGAGGAGAGCAGGTTTTTCACAGTTTAAAACAGCGATTAGGGAGCGGGATTTAAACAGTTTAAAACAGCGAGAGGAGTGGAGGTTATTCGCAGTTTAAAAGATCGAGTGGTGAGCAGGATTTGAACAGTTTAAAACAACGAGAGGGGAGCAGGTTTTTCACAGTTTAAAACAGTGAGAGGAGAGCAAAACTTTCACAGTTTAAAACAGCGAGAGGAGAGCAGGTTTTTCACAGTTTAAAACAGCGAGAGGAGCTCAGAATTTTCACAGTTTAAAACAATAAGTGGTGAGCAGGGTTTAAACAGTTTAAAACAACGAGAGGGGAGCAGGGTTCTCAAAGTTTAAAACAGCGAGAGGAAAGCAGCATTTTCACGGTTTAAAACAGCGAGAGGAAAAGAGGGTTTTCACAGTTTAAAACAGCGAGAGGAGAGCAGGAATTTCACAGTTTAGAACAGTGAGAGGAGAGCAGGAATTTCACAGTTTAAAACAGCTTGAGGTTGAGCAGTATTTTCACAGTTTAAAACAGTGTGAGGAGAGCAGGATTTTCACAGTTTAAAACTGCGAGAGGAGAGCAGGTTTTTCACAGTTTAAAAAAGCGAGCGGAGAGCAGGAATTTCACAGTTTAAAACAGCGAGAGGAGAGCAGATTTTTCACAGTTTAAAAAAGCGAACGGAGAGCAGGGTTTTCACAGTTTAAAACAGCGAGAGGAGAGCAGGGTTTTCACATTTTAGAACAGCGAGAGGAGAGCAGGGATTTCACAGTTTCAAACAGCGAGAGGACAGCAGGTTTTTCACAGTTGAAAACAACGAGTGGTGAGCAGGATTTTCACAGTTTAAAACAACAAGAGGTGAGCAGGTTTTTCACAGTTTAAAACAGCGAGAGGAGAGCAGGGTTTTCAAAGTTTAAAACATCGAGAGGAGAGCCGGAATTTCACAGTTTAAAACTGTGAGCAGAGAGCAGGAATTTCACAGTTTAAAACAGCGTGAGGTTGAGCAGTATTTTCACAGTTTAAAACAGTGAGAGGCGAGCAGGGTTTTCACAGTTTAAAACAGCGAGAGGAGAGCAGGTTTTTCACAATTTAAAACAGCTAGAGGAGAGCAGGTTTTTCACAGTTTATAACAGCGAGAGGAGAGCTTAGTTTTCACAGTTTAAAACAGCGATAGGAGAGCAGGTTTTTCACAGTTTAAAACAACGAGTGGTGAGCAGGAATTATACAGTTTAAAACAACGAGAGGGGAGCAGGATTTTCACAGTTTGAAACAGCGAGAGGAGAGCAGGGTTTTCAATGTTTAAAACAGCGAGAGGATAGCAGGAATTTCAGAGTTTAAAACAGCGAGAGGAGAGCGGGGTTTTCACTGTTTAAAACAGCGAGAGGCGAGCAGGTATTTCACAGTTTAAAACAGCGAGAGGAGAGCAGGGTTTTCACAATTTAAAACACCGGGAGGAGAGCAGGTTTTTCACTGTTTAAAACAGCGAGAGGAGAGCTGGTTTTTCACAGTTTAAAACAGCGAGAGGTGAACAGGTTTTTCACAGTGTAAAACAGCCAGAGGAGAGCAGGAATTTCACAGTTTAAAACAGTGAGAGGAGAGCAGGAATTTCACAGTTTAAAACAGCGTGAGGTTGAGCAGTATTTTCACAGTTTAAAACAGTGAGAGGAGAGCAGGATTTTCACAGTTTAAAACAGCGAGAGGAGAGCAGATTTTTCACAGTTTAAAAAAGCGAGCGGAGAGCAGGGTTTTCACAGATTAAAACAGCGAGAGGAGAGCAGGAATTTCACAGTTTAAAACAACGAGTGGTGAGCAGGATTTAT
This sequence comes from Isurus oxyrinchus, assembly GCA_026770705.1. Taxonomy (NCBI): domain Eukaryota; kingdom Metazoa; phylum Chordata; class Chondrichthyes; order Lamniformes; family Lamnidae; genus Isurus; species Isurus oxyrinchus. The sequence goes on from JANJGN010000081.1 coordinate 471,030, forward strand.
ACAGTTTAAAACTACGAGAGGGGAGCAGGATTTTCACAGTTTAAAACAGCGAGAGGGGAGCAGGGTTTTCAATGTTTATAACAGCGAGAGGAGAGCAGGAATTTCAGAGTTTAAAACCGCGAGAGGAGAGCCGGGTTTTCACAGTTTAAAACAGCGGGAGGAGAGCAGGTTTTTCACAGTTTAAAACAGCGAGAGGAGAGCAGGTTTTTCACAGTTTAAAACAGCGATTAGGGAGCGGGATTTAAACAGTTTAAAACAGCGAGAGGAGTGGAGGTTATTCGCAGTTTAAAAGATCGAGTGGTGAGCAGGATTTGAACAGTTTAAAACAACGAGAGGGGAGCAGGTTTTTCACAGTTTAAAACAGTGAGAGGAGAGCAAAACTTTCACAGTTTAAAACAGCGAGAGGAGAGCAGGTTTTTCACAGTTTAAAACAGCGAGAGGAGCTCAGAATTTTCACAGTTTAAAACAATAAGTGGTGAGCAGGGTTTAAACAGTTTAAAACAACGAGAGGGGAGCAGGGTTCTCAAAGTTTAAAACAGCGAGAGGAAAGCAGCATTTTCACGGTTTAAAACAGCGAGAGGAAAAGAGGGTTTTCACAGTTTAAAACAGCGAGAGGAGAGCAGGAATTTCACAGTTTAGAACAGTGAGAGGAGAGCAGGAATTTCACAGTTTAAAACAGCTTGAGGTTGAGCAGTATTTTCACAGTTTAAAACAGTGTGAGGAGAGCAGGATTTTCACAGTTTAAAACAGCGAGAGGAGAGCAGGAATTTCATAGTTTAAAACAGCGAGAGTAGAGCAGGTTTTTCACAGTTTAAAACAGCGAGAGGAGAGCAGGTTTTTCACAGTTTAAAACAACGAGAGGAGAGCAGGGTTTTCACACTTTAAAACAGCAAGAGGAGAGCAGGAATTTCACAGTTTTAAACAGCGAGAGGAGAGCACGTTTTTCACAGCTTAAAACAGCGAGAGGAGAGCAGGGTTTTCATAGTTTAAAACAGCGAGAGGGGAGCAGGTTTTTCACAGTTTAAAACAACGATTAGGGAGCAGGATTTAAACAGTTTAAAACAGAGAGAGGGGAGCAGGTGTCTCACAGTTTAAAACAACGAGAGGTGAGCAGGTTATTCACAGTTTAAAACAGCGAGTGGAGAGCAGGGTTTTCACAGTTTAAAACAGCGAGAGGAGAGCAGGGTTCTCGCAGTTTCAAACACCGAGAGGTGAGCAGGTTTTTCACAGTATAAAACAGCGAGAGGAGAGCAGGGTTTTCACAGTTTAAAACAGCGAGAGGAGAGCAGGGTTTTCACAGTTTAAAACAGCGAGAGGAGAGCAGGTTTTTTACAGTTTAAAACAGCGCGTAGGGAGCGGGATTTAAACAGTTTAAAACAACGAGAGGGGAGCAGGGGTCTCACAGTTTAAAACAACGAGAGGTGAGCAGGTTATTCACAGTTTAAAACAGCGAGAGGAGAGCGGGGTTCTCACAGTTTAAAACAGCGAGAGGCGAGCAGGGTTTTCACAGTTTAAAACAGCGAGAGGAGAGCAGGGTTTTCACAGTTTAAAACAGCGAGAGGAGAGCAGGAATTTCACAGTTTAAAACAGCGAGAGGAGAGCATGTTTTTCACAGTTTGAAACAGCGAGAGGAGAGCAGGAATTTCACAGTTTAAAACATCGAGAGGAGAGCAGGAATTTCACAGTTTAAAACAGCCTGAGGTTGAGCAGTGTTTTCACAGTTTAAAACAGCGAAAGGAGAGCTGGAATTTCACAGTTTAAAACAGCGAGAGGAAAGCAGGTTTTTCACAGTTTGAAACAGCGAGAGAGAGCAGGTTTTTTACAGTTTAAAACAATGAGTGGTGAGCAGGATTTAAACAGTTTAAAACAAGGAGAGGGGAGCAGGACTTTCACAGTTTAAAACAGCGAGAGGAGAGCAGGGTTTTCACTGTTTAAAACAGCGAAGGGAGAGCAGGAATTTCACAGTTTAAAACAGCGAGAGGAGAGCGGGGTTTTCAATGTTTAAAACAGCGAGAGGAGAGCAGGAATTTCACAGTTTAAAACAGCGAGAGGAGAGTGGGGTTTTCACTGTTTAAAACAGCGAGAGGCGAGCCGGAATTTCACAGTTTAAAACAGCGAGAGGAGAGCAGGGTTTTCACAGTTTAAAACAGCGGGAGGAGAGCAGGTTTTTCACAGTTTGAAATAGCGAGAGGCGAGCAGGGTTTTCACAAATTAAAGCAGCGTGAGGAGTGCAGGTTTTTCTTAATTTAAAACAGCGATAGGAGAGCAGGTTTTTCACAGTTTAAAACAACGAGTGGTGAGCAGGATTTATACAGTTTAAAACTACGAGAGGGGAGCAGGATTTTCACAGTTTAAAACAGCGAGAGGGGAGCAGGGTTTTCAATGTTTATAACAGCGAGAGGAGAGCAGGAATTTCAGAGTTTAAAACCGCGAGAGGAGAGCGGGGTTTTCACTGATTAAAACAGCGAGAGGTGAGCAGGAATTTCACAGTTTAAAACAGCGAGAGGAGAGCCGGGTTTTCACAGTTTAAAACAGCGGGAGGAGAGCAGGTTTTTCACAGCTTAAAACAGCGAGAGGAGAGCAGGTTTTTCACAGTTTAAAACAGCGAGAGGAGAGCAGGTTTTTCACAGTTTAAAACAGCGATTAGGGAGCGGGATTTAAACAGTTTAAAACAGCGAGAGGAGTGGAGGTTATTCGCAGTTTAAAAGATCGAGTGGTGAGCAGGATTTGAACAGTTTAAAACAACGAGAGGGGAGCAGGTTTTTCACAGTTTAAAACAGTGGGAGGAGAGCAAAACTTTCACAGTTTAAAACAGCGAGAGGAGAGCAGGTTTTTCACAGTTTAAAACAGCGAGAGGAGCTCAGAATTTTCACAGTTTAAAACAATAAGTGGTGAGCAGGGTTTAAACAGTTTAAAACAACGAGAGGGGAGCAGGGTTCTCAAAGTTTAAAACAGCGAGAGGAAAGCAGCAATTTCACGGTTTAAAAAAGCGAGAGGAAAAGAGGGTTTTCACAGTTTAAAACAGCGAGAGGAGAGCAGGAATTTCACAGTTTAGAACAGTGAGAGGAGAGCAGGAATTTCACAGTTTAAAACAGCTTGAGGTTGAGCAGTATTTTCACAGTTTAAAACAGTGTGAGGAGAGCAGGATTTTCACAGTTTAAAACTGCGAGAGGAGAGCAGGTTTTTCACAGTTTAAAAAAGCGAGCGGTGAGCAGGAATTTCACAGTTTAAAACAGCGAGAGGAGAGCAGATTTTTCACAGTTTAAAAAAGCGAGCGGAGAGCAGGGTTTTCACAGTTTAAAACAGCGAGAGGAGAGCAGGGTTTTCACATTTTAGAACAGCGAGAGGAGAGCAGGGTTCTCACAGTTTAAAACAATGAGAGGAGAGCAGGGTTTTCACAGTTTTAAACAGCGAGAGGAGAGCAGGGATTTCACAGTTTCAAACAGCGAGAGGACAGCAGGTTTTTCACAGTTGAAAACAACGAGTGGTGAGCAGGATTTTCACAGTTTAAAACAACAAGAGGTGAGCAGGTTTTTCACAGTTTAAAACAGCGAGAGGAGAGCAGGGTTTTCAAAGTTTAAAACATCGAGAGGAGAGCCGGAATTTCACAGTTTAAAACTGTGAGCAGAGAGCAGGAATTTCACAGTTTAAAACAGCGTGAGGTTGAGCAGTATTTTCACAGTTTAAAACAGTGAGAGGCGAGCAGGGTTTTCACAGTTTAAAACAGCGAGAGGAGAGCAGTTTATCACAATTTAAAACATCTAGAGGAGAGCAGGTTTTTCACAGTTTATAACAGCGAGAGGAGAGCTTAGTTTTCACAGTTTAAAACAGCGATAGGAGAGCAGGTTTTTCACAGTTTAAAACAACGAGTGGTGAGCAGGAATTATACAGTTTAAAACAACGAGAGGGGAGCAGGATTTTCACAGTTTGAAACAGCGAGAGGAGAGCAGGGTTTTCAATGTTTAAAACAGCGAGAGGAGAGCAGGAATTTCAGAGTTTAAAACAGCGAGAGGAGAGCGGGGTTTTCACTGTTTAAAACAGCGAGAGGCGAGCAGGTATTTCACAGTTTAAAACAGCGAGAGGAGAGCAGGGTTTTCACAATTTAAAACACCGGGAGGAGAGCAGGTTTTTCACTGTTTAAAACAGCGAGAGGAGAGCTGGTTTTTCACAGTTTAAAACAGCGAGAGGTGAACAGGTTTTTCACAGTGTAAAACAGCCAGAGGAGAGCAGGAATTTCACAGTTTAAAACAGTGAGAGGAGAGCAGGAATTTCACAGTTTAAAACAGCGTGAGGTTGAGCAGTATTTTCACAGTTTAAAACAGTGAGAGGAGAGCAGGATTTTCACAGTTTAAAACAGCGAGAGGAGAGCAGATTTTTCACAGTTTAAAAAAGCGAGCGGAGAGCAGGGTTTTCACAGATTAAAACAGCGAGAGGAGAGCAGGAATTTCACAGTTTAAAACAGCGAGAGGAGAGCGGGATTTAAACAGTTTAAAACAGCGAGCGGAGAGCAGGGTATTCACATTTTTAAACAGAGAGAGGTGAGCAGGTTTTTCACAGTTTAAAACAGCCAGAGGAGAGCAGGAGTTTCACTGTTTTAAACAGCGAGAGGAGAGCAGGAATTTCACAGTTTAAAACAGTGAGAAGAGAGCAGGATTTTCACAGTTTAAAATAGAAGGAGGAGAGCAGGAATTTCACAGTTTAAAACAGTGAGAGGAGAGCAGGAATTTCACAGTTTAAAACAGCGTGAGGCTGAGTAGTATTTTCACAGTTTAAAACAGTGAGAGGAGAGCAGGGTTTTCACAGTTTAAAACTGCGAGAGGAGAGCAGGGTTTTCACAGTTTAAAACAGCGAGCGGAGAGCAGGCTTTTCACAGTTTAAAACAGCGAGAGGAGAGCAGGTTATTCACAGTTTAAAACAACGAGTGGTGAGCAGGATTTAAACAGTTTAAAACAACGAGAGGGGAGGAGGGTTCTCACAGTTTAAAACAACGAGAGGTGAGCAGGTTTTTCACAGTTTAAAACAGCGAGAGGAGAGCAGGAATTTCACAGTTTAAAACAGCGTGAGGTTGAGCAGTATTTTCACAGTTTAAAACAGCGAGAGGAGAGCAGGGTTTTCACAGTTTAAAACTGCGAGCGGAGAGCAGGGTTTTAACAGTTTAAAACAGCGAGAGTAGTGGAGGTTATTCGCAGTTTAAAAGAACGAGTGGTGAGCAGGATTTAAACAGTTTAAAACAACGAGAGGGGAGCAGGTTTTTCACAGTTTAAAACAGCGAGAGGAGAGCAAAAATTTCACAGTTTAAAACAGCGAGAGGAGAGCAGGGTTTTCACAGTTTAAAACAGCGAGAGGCGAGCAGGATTTTCACAGTTTAAAACGAGTGGTGAGCAGGATTTAAACAGTTTAAAACAGCGAGAGGAGAGCAGGGTTCTCAAAGTTTAAAACAGCGAGAGGAAAGCAGCTTTTTCACGGTTTAAAACAGCGAGAGGAAAACAGGGTTTTCACAGTTTAAAACAGCGAGAGGAAAGCAGCTTTTTCACAGTTTAAAACAACGAGAGGAGAGCAGGTTTTTCACAGTTTCAAACAGCAAGAGGAGAGCAGAATTTTCACAGTTTAAAACAGCAAGAGGAGAGCAGGTTTTTCGCAGTTTAAAACAGCGAGAAGACAGCAGGTTTTTCACAGTTTAAGACAGCGAGAGGAAAGCAGGCTTTTCACAGTTTAAAACAATGAGAGGTGAGCAGGTTTTTCACAGTTCAAAACAGCAACAGGAGAGCAGGTTTTTCACAGTTTAAAACAGCAAGAGGTGAGCAAGGTTTGCACAGCTTAAAACAGCGAGAGGAGAGCAGGTTTTTCACAGTTTAAAACACCGAGAGGAGAGCTGGTTTTTCACAGTTTAAAACAGCGAGATGAAAACTGGGTTTTCACAGTTTAAAACAGCGAGAGGAGAGCAGGGTTTTCAAAGTTTAAAACATCGAGAGGAGAGCCGGAATTTCACAGTTTAAAACTGTGAGCAGAGAGCAGGAATTTCACAGTTTAAAACAGCGTGAGGTTGAGCAGTATTTTCACAGTTTAAAACAGTGAGAGGCGAGCAGGGTTTTCACAGTTTAAAACAGCGAGAGGAGAGCAGGTTTTTCACAATTTAAAACAGCTAGAGGAGAGCAGGTTTTTCACAGTTTAAAACAGCGAGAGGAGAGCTTAGTTTTCACAGTTTAAAACAGCGATAGGAGAGCAGGTTTTTCACAGTTTAAAACAACGAGTGGAGAGCAGGATTTATACAGTTTAAAACAACGAGAGGGGAGCAGGATTTTCACAGTTTGCAACAGCGAGAGGAGAGCAGGGTTTTCAATGTTTAAAACAGCGAGAGGAGAGCAGGAATTTCAGAGTTTAAAACAGCGAGAGGAGAGCGGGGTTTTCACTGTTTAAAACAGCGAGAGGCGAGCAGGAATTTCACAGTTTAAAACAGCGAGAGGAGAGCAGGGTTTTCACAGTTTAAAACAGCGAGAGGAGAGCAGGGTTTTCACAGTTTAAAACAGCGAGAGGAGAGCAGGTTTTTTACAGTTTAAAACAGCGCGTAGGGAGCGGGATTTAAACAGTTTAAAACAACGAGAGGGGAGCAGGGGTCTCACAGTTTAAAACAACGAGAGGTGAGCAGGTTATTCACAGTTTAAAACAGCGAGTGGAGAGCGGGGTTCTCACAGTTTAAAACAGCGAGAGGAGAGCAGGGTTTTCACAGTTTAAAACAGCGAGAGGAGAGCAGGGTTTTCACAGTTTAAAACAGCGAGAGGAGAGCAGGAATTTCACAGTTTAAAACAGCGAGAGGAGAGCAGGAATTTCACAGTTTAAAACATCGAGAGGAGAGCAGGAATTTCACAGTTTAAAACAGCCTGAGGTTGAGCAGTATTTTCACAGTTTAAAACAGCGAAAGGAGAGCTGGAATTTCACAGTTTAAAACAGCGAGAGGAAAGCAGGTTTTTCACAGTTTGAAACAGCGAGAGAGAGCAGGTTTTTTACAGTTTAAAACAATGAGTGGTGAGCAGGATTTAAACAGTTTAAAACAATGAGAGGGGAGCAGGACTTTCACAGTTTAAAACAGCGAGAGGAGAGCAGGGTTTTCACTGTTTAAAACAGCGAAGGGAGAGCAGGAATTTCACAGTTTAAAACAGCGAGAGGAGAGCAGGAATTTCACAGTTTAAAACAGCGAGAGGAGAGCGGGGTTTTCACTGTTTAAAACAGCGAGAGGCGAGCCGGAATTTCACAGTTTAAAACAGCGAGAGGAGAGCAGGGTTTTCACAGTTTAAAACAGCGGGAGGAGAGCAGGTTTTTCACAGTTTGAAATAGCGAGAGGCGAGCAGGGTTTTCACAAATTAAAGCAGCGTGAGGAGTGCAGGTTTTTCTTAATTTAAAACAGCGATAGGAGAGCAGGTTTTTCACAGTTTAAAACAACGAGTGGTGAGCAGGATTTATACAGTTTAAAACTACGAGAGGGGAGCAGGATTTTCACAGTTTAAAACAGCGAGAGGGGAGCAGGGTTTTCAATGTTTATAACAGCGAGAGGAGAGCAGGAATTTCAGAGTTTAAAACCGCGAGAGGAGAGCCGGGTTTTCACAGTTTAAAACAGCGGGAGGAGAGCAGGTTTTTCACAGTTTAAAACAGCGAGAGGGGAGCAGGTTTTTCACAGTTTAAAACAGCGAGAGGAGAGCAAAAATTTCACAGTTTAAAACAGCGAGAGGAGAGCAGGGTTTTCACAGTTTAAAACAGCGAGAGGCGAGCAGGATTTTCACAGTTTAAAACGAGTGGTGAGCAGGATTTAAACAGTTTAAAACAGCGAGAGGAGAGCAGGGTTCTCAAAGTTTAAAACAGCGAGAGGAAAGCAGCTTTTTCACGGTTTAAAACAGCGAGAGGAAAACAGGGTTTTCACAGTTTAAAACAGCGAGAGGAAAGCAGCTTTTTCACAGTTTAAAACAACGAGAGGAGAGCAGGTTTTTCACAGTTTCAAACAGCAAGAGGAGAGCAGAATTTTCACAGTTTAAAACAGCAAGAGGAGAGCAGGTTTTTCGCAGTTTAAAACAGCGAGAAGACAGCAGGTTTTTCACAGTTTAAGACAGCGAGAGGAAAGCAGGCTTTTCACAGTTTAAAACAATGAGAGGTGAGCAGGTTTTTCACAGTTCAAAACAGCAACAGGAGAGCAGGTTTTTCACAGTTTAAAACAGCAAGAGGTGAGCAAGGTTTGCACAGCTTAAAACAGCGAGAGGAGAGCAGGTTTTTCACAGTTTAAAACACCGAGAGGAGAGCTGGTTTTTCACAGTTTAAAACAGCGAGATGAAAACTGGGTTTTCACAGTTTAAAACAGCGAGAGGAGAGCAGGGTTTTCAAAGTTTAAAACATCGAGAGGAGAGCCGGAATTTCACAGTTTAAAACTGTGAGCAGAGAGCAGGAATTTCACAGTTTAAAACAGCGTGAGGTTGAGCAGTATTTTCACAGTTTAAAACAGTGAGAGGCGAGCAGGGTTTTCACAGTTTAAAACAGCGAGAGGAGAGCAGGTTTTTCACAATTTAAAACAGCTAGAGGAGAGCAGGTTTTTCACAGTTTAAAACAGCGAGAGGAGAGCTTAGTTTTCACAGTTTAAAACAGCGATAGGAGAGCAGGTTTTTCACAGTTTAAAACAACGAGTGGAGAGCAGGATTTATACAGTTTAAAACAACGAGAGGGGAGCAGGATTTTCACAGTTTGCAACAGCGAGAGGAGAGCAGGGTTTTCAATGTTTAAAACAGCGAGAGGAGAGCAGGAATTTCAGAGTTTAAAACAGCGAGAGGAGAGCGGGGTTTTCACTGTTTAAAACAGCGAGAGGCGAGCAGGAATTTCACAGTTTAAAACAGCGAGAGGAGAGCAGGGTTTTCACAGTTTAAAACAGCGAGAGGAGAGCAGGGTTTTCACAGTTTAAAACAGCGAGAGGAGAGCAGGTTTTTTACAGTTTAAAACAGCGCGTAGGGAGCGGGATTTAAACAGTTTAAAACAACGAGAGGGGAGCAGGGGTCTCACAGTTTAAAACAACGAGAGGTGAGCAGGTTATTCACAGTTTAAAACAGCGAGTGGAGAGCGGGGTTCTCACAGTTTAAAACAGCGAGAGGAGAGCAGGGTTTTCACAGTTTAAAACAGCGAGAGGAGAGCAGGGTTTTCACAGTTTAAAACAGCGAGAGGAGAGCAGGAATTTCACAGTTTAAAACAGCGAGAGGAGAGCAGGAATTTCACAGTTTAAAACATCGAGAGGAGAGCAGGAATTTCACAGTTTAAAACAGCCTGAGGTTGAGCAGTATTTTCACAGTTTAAAACAGCGAAAGGAGAGCTGGAATTTCACAGTTTAAAACAGCGAGAGGAAAGCAGGTTTTTCACAGTTTGAAACAGCGAGAGAGAGCAGGTTTTTTACAGTTTAAAACAATGAGTGGTGAGCAGGATTTAAACAGTTTAAAACAATGAGAGGGGAGCAGGACTTTCACAGTTTAAAACAGCGAGAGGAGAGCAGGGTTTTCACTGTTTAAAACAGCGAAGGGAGAGCAGGAATTTCACAGTTTAAAACAGCGAGAGGAGAGCAGGAATTTCACAGTTTAAAACAGCGAGAGGAGAGCGGGGTTTTCACTGTTTAAAACAGCGAGAGGCGAGCCGGAATTTCACAGTTTAAAACAGCGAGAGGAGAGCAGGGTTTTCACAGTTTAAAACAGCGGGAGGAGAGCAGGTTTTTCACAGTTTGAAATAGCGAGAGGCGAGCAGGGTTTTCACAAATTAAAGCAGCGTGAGGAGTGCAGGTTTTTCTTAATTTAAAACAGCGATAGGAGAGCAGGTTTTTCACAGTTTAAAACAACGAGTGGTGAGCAGGATTTATACAGTTTAAAACTACGAGAGGGGAGCAGGATTTTCACAGTTTAAAACAGCGAGAGGGGAGCAGGGTTTTCAATGTTTATAACAGCGAGAGGAGAGCAGGAATTTCAGAGTTTAAAACCGCGAGAGGAGAGCCGGGTTTTCACAGTTTAAAACAGCGGGAGGAGAGCAGGTTTTTCACAGTTTAAAACAGCGAGAGGAGAGCAGGTTTTTCACAGTTTAAAACAGCGATTAGGGAGCGGGATTTAAACAGTTTAAAACAGCGAGAGGAGTGGAGGTTATTCGCAGTTTAAAAGATCGAGTGGTGAGCAGGATTTGAACAGTTTAAAACAACGAGAGGGGAGCAGGTTTTTCACAGTTTAAAACAGTGAGAGGAGAGCAAAACTTTCACAGTTTAAAACAGCGAGAGGAGAGCAGGTTTTTCACAGTTTAAAACAGCGAGAGGAGCTCAGAATTTTCACAGTTTAAAACAATAAGTGGTGAGCAGGGTTTAAACAGTTTAAAACAACGAGAGGGGAGCAGGGTTCTCAAAGTTTAAAACAGCGAGAGGAAAGCAGCATTTTCACGGTTTAAAACAGCGAGAGGAAAAGAGGGTTTTCACAGTTTAAAACAGCGAGAGGAGAGCAGGAATTTCACAGTTTAGAACAGTGAGAGGAGAGCAGGAATTTCACAGTTTAAAACAGCTTGAGGTTGAGCAGTATTTTCACAGTTTAAAACAGTGTGAGGAGAGCAGGATTTTCACAGTTTAAAACTGCGAGAGGAGAGCAGGTTTTTCACAGTTTAAAAAAGCGAGCGGAGAGCAGGAATTTCACAGTTTAAAACAGCGAGAGGAGAGCAGATTTTTCACAGTTTAAAAAAGCGAACGGAGAGCAGGGTTTTCACAGTTTAAAACAGCGAGAGGAGAGCAGGGTTTTCACATTTTAGAACAGCGAGAGGAGAGCAGGGATTTCACAGTTTCAAACAGCGAGAGGACAGCAGGTTTTTCACAGTTGAAAACAACGAGTGGTGAGCAGGATTTTCACAGTTTAAAACAACAAGAGGTGAGCAGGTTTTTCACAGTTTAAAACAGCGAGAGGAGAGCAGGGTTTTCAAAGTTTAAAACATCGAGAGGAGAGCCGGAATTTCACAGTTTAAAACTGTGAGCAGAGAGCAGGAATTTCACAGTTTAAAACAGCGTGAGGTTGAGCAGTATTTTCACAGTTTAAAACAGTGAGAGGCGAGCAGGGTTTTCACAGTTTAAAACAGCGAGAGGAGAGCAGGTTTTTCACAATTTAAAACAGCTAGAGGAGAGCAGGTTTTTCACAGTTTATAACAGCGAGAGGAGAGCTTAGTTTTCACAGTTTAAAACAGCGATAGGAGAGCAGGTTTTTCACAGTTTAAAACAACGAGTGGTGAGCAGGAATTATACAGTTTAAAACAACGAGAGGGGAGCAGGATTTTCACAGTTTGAAACAGCGAGAGGAGAGCAGGGTTTTCAATGTTTAAAACAGCGAGAGGATAGCAGGAATTTCAGAGTTTAAAACAGCGAGAGGAGAGCGGGGTTTTCACTGTTTAAAACAGCGAGAGGCGAGCAGGTATTTCACAGTTTAAAACAGCGAGAGGAGAGCAGGGTTTTCACAATTTAAAACACCGGGAGGAGAGCAGGTTTTTCACTGTTTAAAACAGCGAGAGGAGAGCTGGTTTTTCACAGTTTAAAACAGCGAGAGGTGAACAGGTTTTTCACAGTGTAAAACAGCCAGAGGAGAGCAGGAATTTCACAGTTTAAAACAGTGAGAGGAGAGCAGGAATTTCACAGTTTAAAACAGCGTGAGGTTGAGCAGTATTTTCACAGTTTAAAACAGTGAGAGGAGAGCAGGATTTTCACAGTTTAAAACAGCGAGAGGAGAGCAGATTTTTCACAGTTTAAAAAAGCGAGCGGAGAGCAGGGTTTTCACAGATTAAAACAGCGAGAGGAGAGCAGGAATTTCACAGTTTAAAACAGCGAGAGGAGAGCGGGATTTAAACAGTTTAAAACAGCGAGCGGAGAGCAGGGTTTTCACATTTTTAAACAGAGAGAGGTGAGCAGGTTTTTCACAGTTTAAAACAGCCAGAGGAGAGCAGGAGTTTCACTGTTTTAAACAGCGAGAGGAGAGTAGGAATTTCACAGTTTAAAACAGTGAGAAGAGAGCAGGATTTTCACAGTTTAAAACAGAAGGAGGAGAGCAGGAATTTCACGGTTTAAAACAGTGAGAGGAGAGCAGGAATTTCACAGTTTAAAACAGCGTGAGGCTGAGTAGTATTTTCACAGTTTAAAACAGTGAGAGGAGAGCAGGGTTTTCACAGTTTAAAACTGCGAGAGGAGAGCAGGGTTTTCACAGTTTAAAACAGCGAGCGGAGAGCAGGCTTTTCACAGTTTAAAACAGCGAGAGGAGAGCAGGTTATTCACAGTTTAAAACAACGAGTGGTGAGCAGGATTTAAACAGTTTAAAACAACGAGAGGGGAGGAGGGTTCTCACAGTTTAAAACAACGAGAGGTGAGCAGGTTTTTCACAGTTTAAAACAGCGAGAGGAGAGCAGGAATTTCACAGTTTAAAACAGCGTGAGGTTGAGCAGTATTTTCACAGTTTAAAACAGCGAGAGGAGAGCAGGGTTTTCACAGTTTAAAACTGCGAGCGGAGAGCAGGGTTTTAACAGTTTAAAACAGCGAGAGTAGTGGAGGTTATTCGCAGTTTAAAAGAACGAGTGGTGAGCAGGATTTAAACAGTTTAAAACAACGAGAGGGGAGCAGGTTTTTCACAGTTTAAAACAGCGAGAGGAGAGCAAAAATTTCACAGTTTAAAACAGCGAGAGGAGAGCAGGGTTTTCACAGTTTAAAACAGCGAGAGGCGAGCAGGATTTTCACAGTTTAAAACGAGTGGTGAGCAGGATTTAAACAGTTTAAAACAGCGAGAGGAGAGCAGGGTTCTCAAAGTTTAAAACAGCGAGAGGAAAGCAGCTTTTTCACGGTTTAAAACAGCGAGAGGAAAACAGGGTTTTCACAGTTTAAAACAGCGAGAGGAAAGCAGCTTTTTCACAGTTTAAAACAACGAGAGGAGAGCAGGTTTTTCACAGTTTCAAACAGCAAGAGGAGAGCAGAATTTTCACAGTTTAAAACAGCAAGAGGAGAGCAGGTTTTTCGCAGTTTAAAACAGCGAGAAGACAGCAGGTTTTTCACAGTTTAAGACAGCGAGAGGAAAGCAGGCTTTTCACAGTTTAAAACAATGAGAGGTAAGCAGCGTTTTCACAGTTAAAACAACGAGAGGTGAGCAGGTTTTTCACAGTTCAAAACAGCAACAGGGGAGCAGGTTTTTCACAGTTTAAAACAGCAAGAGGTGAGCAAGGTTTGCACAGCTTAAAACAGCGAGAGGACAGCACGATTTTCACAGTTTAAAACACCGAGAGGAGAGCTGGTTTTTCACAGTTTAAAACAGCGAGATGAAAACTGGGTTTTCACAGTTTAAAACAGCGAGAGGGGAGCAGGGTTTTCAAAGTTTAAAACATCGAGAGGAGAGCCGGAATTTCACAGTTTAAAACTGTGAGCAGAGAGCAGGAATTTCACAGTTTAAAACAGCGTGAGGTTGAGCAGTATTTTCACAGTTTAAAACAGTGAGAGGCGAGCAGGGTTTTCACAGTTTAAAACAGCGAGAGGAGAGCAGGTTTTTCACAATTTAAAACAGCTAGAGGAGAGCAGGTTTTTCACAGTTTAAAACAGCGAGAGGAGAGCTTAGTTTTCACAGTTTAAAACAGCGATAGGAGAGCAGGTTTTTCACAGTTTAAAACAACGAGTGGAGAGCAGGATTTATACAGTTTAAAACAACGAGAGGGGAGCAGGATTTTCACAGTTTGAAACAGCGAGAGGATAGCAGGGTTTTCAATGTTTAAAACAGCGAGAGGAGAGCAGGAATTTCAGAGTTTAAAACAGCGAGAGGAGAGCGGGGTTTTCACTGTTTAAAACAGCGAGAGGCGAGCAGGAATTTCACAGTTTAAAACAGCGAGAGGAGAGCAGGGTTTTCACAGTTTAAAACACCGGGAGGAGAGCAGATTTTTCACAGTTTAAAACAGCGAGAGGAAGGCAGGTTTTTCACAGTTTAAAACAGCGAGAGGTGAGCAGGTTTTTCACAGTGTAAAACAGCCAGAGGAGAGCAGGAATTTCACAGTTTAAAACAGTGAGAGGAGAGCAGGAATTTCACAGTTTAAAACAGCGTGAGGTTGAGCAGTATTTTCACAGTTTAAAACAGCGAGAGGAGAGCAGGATTTTCACAGTTTAAAACAGCGAGAGGAGAGCAGATTTTTCACAGTTTAAAAAAGCGAGCAGAGAGCAGGGTTTTCACAGATTAAAACAGCGAGAGGAGAGCAGGGTTTTCTCATTTTAGAACAGCGAGAGGAGAGCAGTGTTCTCACAGTTTAAAACAATGAGAGGAGAGCAGGGTTTTCACAGTTTTAAACAGCGAGAGGAGAGCAGGGATTTCACAGTTTCAAACAGCGAGAGGACAGCAGGTTTTTCACAGTTGAAAACAACGAGTGGTGAGCAGGATTTTCACAGTTTAAAACAACAAGAGGTGAGCAGGTTTTTCACAGTTTAAAACAGCGAGAGGAGAGCAGGGGTTTCAAAGTTTAAAACATCGAGAGGAGAGCCGGAATTTCACAGTTTAAAACTGTGAGCAGAGAGCAGGAATTTCACAGTTTAAAACAGCGTGAGGTTGAGCAGTATTTTCACAGTTTAAAACAGTGAGAGGCGAGCAGGGTTTTCACAGTTTAAAACAGCGAGAGGAGAGCAGGTTTTTCACAATTTAAAACAGCTAGAGGAGAGCAGGTTTTTCACAGTTTAAAACAGCGAGAGGAGAGCTTAGTTTTCACAGTTTAAAGCAGCGATAGGAGAGCAGGTTTTTCACAGTTTAAAACAACGAGTGGTGAGCAGGATTTATACAGTTTAAAACAATGAGAGGGGAGCAGGATTTTCACAGTTTGAAACAGCGAGAGGAGAGCAGGGTTTTCAGAGTTCAAAACAGCGAGAGGAGAGCGGGGTTTTCACTGTTGAAAACAGCGAGAGGCGAGCAGGAATTTCACAGTTCAAAACAGCGAAAGGAGAGCAGGGTTTTCATAGTTTAAAACAGCGGGAGGAGAGCAGGTTTTTCACTGTTTAAAACAGCGAGAGGAGAGCTGGTTTTTCACAGTTTAAAACTGCGAGAGGTGAGCAGGAATTTCACAGTTTAAAACAGCCAGAGGAGAGCAGGAATTTCACAGTTTAAAACAGCGAGAGGTGAGCAGGAATTTCACAGTTTAAAACAGCGAGAGGAGAGCGGGATTTAAACAGTTTAAAACAGCGAGCGGAGAGCAGGGTTTTCACATTTTTAAACAGAGAGAGGTGAGCAGGTTTTTCACAGTTTAAAACAGCCAGAGGAGAGCAGGAGTTTCACAGTTTTAAACAGCGAGAGGAGAGCAGGAATTTCACAGTTTAAAACAGTGAGAAGAGAGCAGGATTTTCACAGTTTAAAACAGAAGGAGGAGAGGAGGAATTTCACGGTTTAAAACAGCGAGAGGAGAGCACGATTTTCACAGTTTAAAACAGTGAGAGGAGAGCAGGGTTTTCACAGTTTAAAACTGCGAGAGGAGAGCAGGTTTTTCACAGTTTAAAACAGCGAGCGGAGAGCAGGCTTTTCACAGTTTAAAACAGTGAGAGGAGAGCAGGTTATTCACAGTTTAAAACAACGCGTGGTGAGCAGGATTTAAACAGTTTAAAACAACGAGAGGGGAGGAGGGTTCTCACAGTTTAAAACAACGAGAGGTGAGCAGGTTTTTCACAGTTTAAAACAGCGAGAGGAGAGCAGGAATTTCACAGTTTAAAACAGCGTGATGTTGAGCAGTATTTTCACAGTTTAAAACAGCGAGAGGAGAGCAGGGTTTTCACAGTTTAAAACTGCGAGCGGAGAGCAGGGTTTTAACAGTTTAAAACAGCGAGAGTAGTGGAGGTTATTCGCAGTTTAAAAGAACGAGTGGTGAGCAGGATTTAAACAGTTTAAAACAACGAGAGGGGAGCAGGTTTTTCACAGTTTAAAACAGCGAGAGGAGAGCAAAAATTTCACAGTTTAAAACAGCGAGAGGAGAGCAGGGTTTTCACAGTTTAAAACAGCGAGAGGCGAGCAGGATTTTCACAGTTTAAAACGAGTGGTGAGCAGGATTTAAACAGTTTAAAACAGCGAGAGGAGAGCAGGGTTCTCAAAGTTTAAAACAGCGAGAGGAAAGCAGCTTTTTCACGGTTTAAAACAGCGAGAGGAAAACAGGGTTTTCACAGTTTAAAACAGCGAGAGGAAAGCAGCTTTTTCACAGTTTAAAACAACGAGAGGAGAGCAGGTTTTTCACAGTTTCAAACAGCGAGAGGAGAGCAGAATTTTCACAGTTTAAAACAGCAAGAGGAGAGCAGGTTTTTCGCAGTTTAAAACAGCGAGAGGACAGCAGGTTTTTCACCGTCTAAGACAGCGTGAGGAAAGCAGGCTTTTCACAGTTTAAAACAATGAGAGGTAAGCAGCGTTTTCACAGTTAAAACAACGAGAGGTGAGCAGGTTTTTCACAGTTCAAAACAGCAACAGGAGAGCAGGTTTTTCACAGTTTAAAACAGCAAGAGGTGAGCAGGGTTTTCACAGCTTAAAACAGCGAGAGGACAGCACGATTTTCACAGTTTAAAACACCGAGAGGAGAGCTGGTTTTTCACAGTTTAAAACAGCGAGATGAAAACTGGGTTTTCACAGTTTAAAACAGCGAGAGGAGAGCAGGTTTTTCAAAGTTTAATACATCGAGAGGAGAGCAGGAATTTCACAGTTTAAAACAGCGAGAGGAGAGCATGGTTTTCACTGTTAAAAACAGCGAGAGGAAGTCAGGAATTTCACAGTTTAAAACAGCGAGAGGAAGGCAGGGTTTTCACAGTTTAAAACAGCGAGAGGAAAGCAAGGTTTTTACAGTATAGTGCAGCGAGAGGAAAGCAGGTTTTTCACAGTTTAAAACAACGAGAGGAAAGCAGGTTTTTCACAGTTTAAAACAGCGAGAGGACAGCAGGTTTTTCACAGTTGAAAACAACGAGTAGTGAGCAGGATTTTCACAGTTTAAAACACGAGAGGGGAGCAGGGTTCTCACAGTTTAAAACAACAAGAGGTGAGCAGGTTTTTCACAGTTTAAAACAGCAAGAGGAGTGCAGGGTTTTCAAAGTTTAAAACATCGAGAGGAGAGCAGGAATTTCACAGTTTAAAACAGTGAGAGGAGAGCAGGAATTTCACAGTTTAAAACAAAGTGAGGTTGGGCAGTATTTTCACAGTTTAAAACAGTGAGAGGAGAGCAGGATTTTCACAGTTTAAAACTGCGAGAGGAGAGCAGGTTTTTCACAGTTTAAAAAAGCGAGCGGAGAGCAGGGTTTTCACAGTTTAAAACAGCGAGAGGAGAGCAGGGTTTACACATTTTAGAACAGCGAGAGGAGAGCAGGGTTCTCACAGTTTAAAACAATGAGAGGAGAGCAGGGTTTTCACAGTTTTAAACAGCGAGAGGAGAGCAGGTATTTCACAGTTTCAAACAGCGAGAGGACAGCAGGTTTTTCACAGTTGAAAACAACGAGTGGTGAGCAGGATTTTCACAGTTTAAAACAACAAGAAGTGAGCAGGTTTTTCACAGTTTAAAACAGCGAGAGGAGAGCAGGGTTTTCAAAGTTTAGAACATCGAGAGGAGAGCAGGAATTTCACAGTTTAAAACTGTGAGCAGAGAGCAGGAATTTCACAGTTTAAAACAGCGTGAGGTTGAGCAGTATTTTCACAGTTTAAAACAGTGAGAGGCGAGCAGGGTTTTCACAGTTTAAAACAGCGAGAGGACAGCAGGTTTTTCACAATTTAAAACAGCTAGAGGAGAGCAGGTTTTTCACAGTTTAAAACAGCGAGAGGAGAACTTAGTTTTCACAGTTTAAAACAGCGATAGGAGAGCAGGTTTTTCACAGTTTAAAACAACGAGTGGTGAGCAGGATTTATACAGTTTAAAACAACGAGACGGGAGCAGGATTTTCACAGTTTAAAACAGCGAGAGGAGAGCAGGGTTTTCAATGTTTAAAACAGCGAGAGGAGAGCAGGAATTTCAGAGTTTAAAACAGCGAGAGGAGAGCGGGGTTTTCACTGTTTAAAACAGCGAGAGGCGAGCAGGAATTTCACAGTTTAAAACAGCGAGAGGAGAGCAGGGTTTTCACAGCTTAAAACACCGGGAGGAGAGCAGGTTTTTCACTGTTTCAAACAGCGAGAGGTGAGCAGGTTTTTCACAGTTTAAAACAGCCAGAGGAGAGCAGGAATTTCACAGTTTAAAACAGTGAGAGGAGAGCAGGATTTTCACAGTTTAAAACAGCAGGAGGAGAGCAGGAATTTCACAGTTTAAAACAGCGAGAGGAGAGCAGGAATTTCACAGTTTAAAACAGCGAGAGGAGAGCAGGGTTTTCACATTTCTAAACAGAGAGAGGTAAGCAGGTTTTTCACAGTTTAAAACAGCCAGAGGAGAGCAGGAATTTCACAGTTTTAAACAGCCAGAGGAGAGCAGGAATTTCACAGTTTAAAACAGTGAGAAGAGAGCAGGATTTTCACAGTTTAAAACAGCAGGAGGAGAGCAGGAATTTCACAGTTTAAAACCGTGAGAGGAGAGCAGGTTTTTCACAGTTTAGAACAGCGTGAGGTTGAGCAGTATTTTCACATTTTAAAACAGCGAGCGGAGAGCAGGGTTTTCACAGTTTAAAACTGCGAGAGGAGATCAGGTTATTCACAGTTTAAAACAACGAGTGGTGAGCAGGATTTAAACAGTTTAAAACAACGAGAGGGGAGCAGGGTTCTCACAGTTTAAAACAACGAGAGGTGAGCAGGTTTTTCACAGTTTAAAACAGCGAGAGGAGAGCAGTATTTTCACAGTTTAAAACTGCGAGAGGAGAGCAGGTTTTTCACAGTTTAAAACTGTGAGCGGAGAGCAGGGTTTTCACAGTTTAAAACAGCGAGAGGAGTGGAGGTTATTCGCAGTTTAAAAGAACGAGAGGGGTGCAGGGTTCTCAAAGTTTAAAACAGCGAGAGGAAAGCAGCTTTTTCACGGATTAAAACAGCGAGACGAAAAACAGGGTTTTCACAGTTTAAAACAACGAGAGGTAAGCAGCGTTTTCACAGTTAAAACAACGAGAGGTGTGCAGGTTTTTCACAGTTCAAAACAGCAACAGGAGAGCAGGTTTTTCACAGTTTAAAACAGCGAGAGGACAGCACGATTTTCACAGTTTAAAACACCGAGAGGAGAGCTGGTTTTTCACAGTTTAAAACAGCGAGATGAAAACTGGGTTTTCACAGTTTAAAACAGTGAGAGGAGAGCAGGTTTTTCAAAGTTTAATACATCGAGAGGAGAGCAGGAATTTCACAGTTTAAAACAGCGAGAGGAGAGCAGGAATTTCACAGTTTAAAACAGCGAGAGGAAGGCAGGGTTTTCACAGTTTAAAACAGCGAGAGGAAAGCAAGGTTTTTACAGTTTAGAACAGCGAGAGGAAAGCAGGTTTTTCACAGTTTAAAACAACGAGAGGAGAGCAGGTTTGTCACAGTTTAAAACAGCGAGAGGACAGCAGGTTTTTCACAGTTGAAAACAACGAGTGGTGAGCAGGATTTTCACAGTTTAAAACAGCGAGAGGGGAGCAGGGTTCTCACAGTTTAAAACAACAAGAGGTGAGCAGGTTTTTCACAGTTTAAAACAGCGAGAGGGGAGCAGGGTTTTCAAAGTTTAAAACATCGAGAGGAGTGCAGGAATTTCACAGTTTAAAACAGTGAGAGGAGAGCAGGAATTTCACAGTTTAAAACAGCGTGAGGTTGAGCAGTATTTTCACAGTTTGAAACAGTGAGAGGAAGGCAGGATTTTCACAGTTTAAAACTGCGAGAGGAGAGCAGGTTTTTCACAGTTTAAAACAGCGAGAGTAGTGGAGGTTATTCGCAGTTTAAAAGAACGAGTGGTGAGCAGGATTTAAACAGTTTAAAACAACGAGAGGGGAGCAGGTTTTTCACAGTTTAAAACAGCGAGAGGAGGGCAAAAATTTCACAGTTTAAAACAGCGAGAGGAGAGCAGGGTTTTCACAGTTTAAAACAGCGAGAGGCGAGCAGGATTTTCACAGTTTAAAACGAGTGGTGAGCAGGATTTAAACAGTTTAAAACAGCGAGAGGAGAGCAGGGTTCTCAAAGTTTAAAACAGCGAGAGGAAAGCAGCTTTTTCACGGTTTAAAACAGCGAGAGGAAAACAGGGTTTTCACAGTTTAAAACAGCGAGAGGAAAGCAGCTTTTTCACAGTTTAAAACAACGAGAGGAGAGCAGGTTTTTCACAGTTTCAAACAGCGAGAGGAGAGCAGAATTTTCACAGTTTAAAACAGCAAGAGGATGGCAGGTTTTTCGCAGTTTAAAACAATGAAAGGTAAGCAGCGTTTTCACAGTTAAAACAACGAGAGGTGAGCAGGTTTTTCACAGTTCAAAACAGCAACAGGAGAGCAGGTTTTTCACAGTTTAAAACAGCAAGAGGTGAGCAGGGTTTTCACAGCTTAAAACAGCGAGAGGACAGCACGATTTTCACAGTTTAAAACACCGAGAGGAGAGCTGGTTTTTCACAGTTTAAAACAGCGAGATGAAAACTGGGTTTTCACAGTATAAAACAGCGAGAGGAGAGCAGGTTTTTCAAAGTTTAATACATCGAGTGGAGAGCTGGAATTTCACAGTTTAAAACAGCGAGAGGAGAGCAGGGTTTTCGCTGTTAAAAACAGCGAGAGGAAGGCAGGAATTTCACAGTTTAAAACAGCGAGAGGAAGGCAGGGTTTCAACAGTTTAAAACAGCGAGAGGAAAGCAAGGTTTTTACAGTTCAGAGCAGCGAGAGGAAAGCAGGTTTTTCACAGTTTAAAACAACGAGAGGAAAGCAGGTTTTTCACAGTTTAAAACAGCGAGAGGACAGCAGGTTTTTCACAGTTGAAAACAACGAGTGGTGAGCAGGATTTTCACAGTTTAAAACAGCGAGAGGGGAGCAGGGTTCTCACAGTTTAAAACAACAAGAGGTGAGCAGGTTTTTCACAGTTTAAAACAGAAAGAGGAGTGCAGTGTTTTCAAAGTTTAAAACATCGAGAGGAGAGCAGGAATTTCACAGTTTAAAACAGTGAGAGGAGAGCAGGAATTTCACAGTTTAAAACAGCGTGAGGTTGAGCAGTATTTTCACAGTTTAAAACAGTGAGAGGAGAGCAGGATTTTCACAGTTTAAAACTGCGAGAGGAGAGCAGGTTTTTCACAGTTTAAAAAAGCGAGCGGAGAGCAGGAATTTCACAGTTTAAAACAGCGAGAGGAGAGCAGATTTTTCACAGTTTAAAAAAGCGAGCGGAGAGCAGGGTTTTCACAGTTTAAAACAGCGAGAGGAGAGCAGGGTTTACACATTTTAGAACAGCGAGAGGAGAGCAGGGTTCTCACAGTTTAAAACAATGAGAGGAGAGCAGGGTTTTCACAGTTTTAAACAGCGAGAGGAGAGCAGGGATTTCACAGTTTCAAACAGCGAGAGGACAGCAGGTTTTTCACAGTTGAAAACAACGAGTGGTGAGCAGGATTTTCACAGTTTAAAACAACAAGAGGTGAGCAGGTTTTTCACAGTTTAAAACAGCGAGAGGAGAGCAGGGTTTTCAAAGTTTAGAACATCGAGAGGAGAGCAGGAATTTCACAGTTTAAAATCTGAGCAGAGAGCAGGAATTTCACAGTTTAAAACAGCGTGAGGTTGAGCAGTATTTTCACAGTTTAAAACAGTGAGAGGCGAGCAGGGTTTTCAAAGTTTAAAAAAGCGAGAGGACAGCAGGTTTTTCACAATTTAAAACAGCTAGAGGAGAGCAGGTTTTTCACAGTTTAAAACAGCGAGAGGAGAACTTAGTTTTCACAGTTTAAAACAGCGATAGGAGAGCAGGTTTTTCACAGTTTAAAACAACGAGTGGTGAGCAGGATTTATACAGTTTAAAACAACGAGAGGGGAGCAGGATTTTCACAGTTTAAAACAGCGAGAGGAGAGCAGGGTTTTCAATGTTTAAAACAGCGAGAGGAGAGCAGGAATTTCAGAGTTTAAAACAGCGAGAGGAGAGCAGGAATTTCACAGTTTAAAACAGCGAGAGGAGAGCAGGAATTTCAGAGTTTAAAACAGCGAGAGGAGAGCAGGGTTTTCACAGTTTAAAATACAGGGAGGAGAGCAGGTTTTTCACTGTTTAAAACAGCGAGAGGAGAGCAGGTTTTTCACAGTTTCAAACAGCGAGAGGTGAGCATGTTTTTCACAGTTTAAAACAGCCAGAGGAGAGCAGGAATTTCACAGTTTAAAACAGTGAGAGGAGAGCAGGATTTTCACAGTTTAAAACAGCAGGAGGAGAGCAGGAATTTCACAGTTTAAAACAGCGAGAGGAGAGCAGGAATTTCACAGTTTAAAACAGCGAGAGGAGAGCAGGGTTTTCACATTTTTAAACAGAGAGTGGTAAGCAGGTTTTTCACAGTTTAAAACAGCCAGAGGAGAGCAGGAATTTCACAGTTTTAAACAGCGAGAGGAGAGCAGGAATTTCACAGTTTAAAACAGTGAGAAGAGAGCAGGATTTTCACAGTTTAAAACAGCAGGAAGAGAGCAGGAATTTCACAGTTTAAAACAGTGAGAGGAGAGCAGGAATTTCACAGTTTAGAACAGCGTGAGGTTGAGCAGTATTTTCACATTTTAAAACATTGAGAGGAGAGCAGGGTTTTCACAGTTTAAAACTGCGAGAGGAGAGCAGGTTTTTCACAGTTTAAAACAGCGAGCGGAGAGCAGGCTTTTCACAGTTTAAAACAGCGAGAGGAGAGCAGGTTATTCACAGTTTAAAACAACGAGAGGGGAGCAGGGTTCTCACTTTTTAAAACAACGAGAGGTGAGCAGGTTTTTCACAGTTTAAAACAGCGAGAGGAGAGCAGTATTTTCACAGTTTAAAACTGCGAGAGGAGAGCAGGGTTTTCACAGTTTAAAACTGCGAGCGGAGAGCAGGGTTTTCACAGTTTAAAACAGCGAGAGGAGTGGAGGTTATTCGCAGTTTAAAAGAACGAGTGGGGAGCAGGGTTCTCAAAGTTCAAAACAGCGAGAGGAAAGCAGCTTTTTCACGGCTTAAAACAGCGAGACGTAAAACAGGGTTTTCACAGTTTAAAACAACGAGAGGTAAGCAGCGTTTTCACAGTTAAAACAATGAGAGGTGTGCAGGTTTTTCACAGTTCAAAACAGCAACAGGAGAGCAGGTTTTTCACAGTTTAAAACAGCGAGAGGACAGCACGATTTTCACAGTTTAAAACACCGAGAGGAGAGCAGGTTTTTCAAACTTTAATACATCGAGAGGAGAGCAGGAATTTCACAGTTTAAAACAGCGAGAGGAGAGCAGGAATTTCACAGTTTAAAACAGCGAGAGGAAGGCAGGGTTTTCACAGTTTAAAACAGCGAGAGGAAAGCAAGGTTTTTACAGTTTAGAACAGCGAGAGGAAAGCAGGTTTTTCACAGTTTAAAACAACGAGAGGAGAGCAGGTTTGTCACAGTTTAAAACAGCGAGAGGACAGCAGGTTTTTCACAGTTGAAAACAACGAGTGGTGAGCAGGATTTTCACAGTTTAAAACAGCGAGAGGGGAGCAGGGTTCTCACAGTTTAAAACAACAAGAGGTGAGCAGGTTTTTCACAGTTTAAAACAGCGAGAGGGGAGCAGGGTTCTCACAGTTTAAAACAACAAGAGGTGAGCAGATTTTTCACAGTTTAAAAAAGCGAACGGAGAGCAGGGTTTTCAAAGTTTAAAACATCGAGAGGAGTGCAGGAATTTCACAGTTTAAAACAGTGAGAGGAGAGCAGGAATTTCACAGTTTAAAACAGCGTGAGGTTGAGCAGTATTTTCACAGTTTGAAACAGTGAGAGGAGAGCAGGATTTTCACAGTTTAAAACTGCGAGAGGAGAGCAGGTTTTTCACAGTTTAAAAAAGCGAGCGGAGAGCAGGAATTTCGCAGTTTAAAACAGCGAGAGGAGAGCAGATTTTTCACAGTTTAAAAAAGCGAGCGGAGAGCAGGGTTTTCACAGTTTAACACAGCGATAGGAGAGCAGGGTTTTCACATTTTAGAACAGCGAGAGGAGAGCAGGGTTCTCACAGTTTAAAACAATGAGAGGAGAGCAGGGTTTTCACAGTTTTAAACAGCGAGAGGAGAGCAGGGATTTCACAGTTTCAAACAGCGAGAGGAAAGCAGGTTTTTCACAGTTGAAAACAACGAGTGGTGAGCAGGATTTTCACAGTTTAAAACAACAAGAGGTGAGCAGGTTTTTCACAGTTTAAAACAGCGAGAGGAGAGCAGGGTTTTCAAAGTTTAAAACATCGAGAGGAGAGCAGGAATTTCACAGTTTAAAACTGTGAGCAGAGAGCAGGAATTTCACAGTTTAAAACAGCGTGAGGTTGAGCAGTATTTTCACAGTTTAAAACAGTGAGATGCGAGCAGGGTTTTCACAGTTTAAAACAGCGAGAGGACAGCAGGTTTTTCACAATTTAAAACAGCTAGAGGAGAGCAGGTTTTTCACAGTTTAAAACAGCGAGAGGAGAGCTTAGTTTTCACAGTTTAAAACAGCCATAGGAGAGCAGGTTTTTCACAGTTTAAAACAACGAGTGGTGAGCAGGATTTATACAGTTTAAAACAACGAGAGGGGAGCAGGATTTTCACAGTTTAAAACAGCGAGAGGAGAGCAGGGTTTTCAATGTTTAAAACAGCGAGAGGAGAGCAGGAATTTCAGAGTTCAAAACAGCGAGATGAGAGCGGGGTTTTCACTGTTTAAAACAGTGAGAGGCGAGCAGGAATTTCACAGTTTAAAACAGCGAGAGGAGAGCAGGGTTTTCACAGTTTAAAACACCGGGAGGAGAGCAGGTTTTTCACTGTTTAAAACAGCGAGAGGAGAGCAGGGTTTTGACAGTTTAAAACACCGGGAGGAGAGCAGGTTTTTCACTGTTTAAAACAGCGAGAGCAGAGCAGGATTTTCACAGTTTAAAACAGCCAGAGGAGAGCAGGAATTTCACAGTTTAAAACAGTGAGAGGAGAGCAGGATTTTCACAGTTTAAAACAGCGAGAGGAGAGCAGGAATTTCACAGTTTAAAACAGCGAGAGGAGAGCGGGATTTAAACAGTTTAAAACAGCGAGCGGAGAGCAGGGTTTTCACATTTTTAAACAGAGAGAGGTGAGCAGGTTTTTCACAGTTTAAAACAGCCAGAGGAGACCAGGAATTTCACAGTTTTAAACAGCGAGAGGAGAGCAGGAATTTCACAGTTTTAAACAGTGAGAAGAGAGCAGGATTTTCACAGTTTAAAACAGCAGGAGGAGAGCAGGAATTTCACAGTTTAAAACAGCGAGAGGAGAGCAGGAATTTCACAGTTCAAAACAGCAAGAGGAGAGCGGGATTTAAACAGTTTAAAACAGCGAGCGGAGAGCAGGGTTTTCACATTTTTAAACAGAGAGAGGTGAGCAGGTTTTTCACAGTTTAAAACAGCCAGAGGAGAGCAGGAATTTCACAGTTTTAAACAGCGAGAGGAGAGCAGGAATTTCACAGTTTAAAACAGTGAGTAGAGAGCAGGATTTTCACAGTTTAAAACAGCAGGAGGAGAGCAGGAATTTCACAGTTTAAAACAGCGAGAGGAGAGCAGGAATTTCACAGTTTAAAAAAGCGAGAGGAGAGCACGATTTTTACAGTTTAAAACAGCGAGTGGCAGGCGGGGTTTTCACAGTTTTAAACGACGAGAGGTGAGCCGGGCTTTCACAGTTTTACACAACGAGAGGTGAGCCAGGATTTTCATAGGTTAATACAGCGAGAGGAGAGCATGTTTTTCACAGTTTAAAACAACAAGATGAGCAAGTGTTTCACAGTTTAAAACAACGAGAGGTGAGCAGGTTTTTCACAGTTTAAAACAGCGAGAGGGGAGAAGGGTTTTCACAGTTTAAAACAACGAGATAAGCAGGTTTTTCACAGTTTAAAACAGCGAGAGGAGAGCAGGGTTTTCACATTTTAAAACAGCGAGAGGACAGCAGGGTTTTCACAGTTTGAAACAGCGAGAGGTGAGCAGGTTTTTCACAGTTTAAAACAACGAGAGGTGAGCAGGTTTTTCAGAGTTTAAAGCAGCGAGAGGACAGCTGGGGATTCACAGTTTAAAACAGCGAGATGAGAGCAGGGTTTTCACAGTTTAAAACAACGAGAGGTGAGCAGGTTTTTCAGAGTTTAAAACAGCAAGTGGAGAACAGGTTTTTCACCGTTTAAAACAGCGAGAGGAGAGCAGGAATTTCACAGTTTAAAACAGTGAGAGGAGAGCAGGTTTTTCACAGTTTAAAACAGCGAGAGGAGAGCAGGATTTTCAAAGCTTAAAACAGCGAGAGGAGAGCAGGAATTTCACAGTTTAAAACTGCGAGAGGAGAGCAGGGTTTTCACAGTTTAAAACACCGGGAGGAGAGCAGGTTTTTCACTGTTTAATACAGCGAGAGGAGAGCAGGTTTTTCACAGTTTCAAACAGCGAGAGGTGAGCAGGTTTTTCACAGTTTAAAACAGCCAGAGGAGAGCAGGAATTTCACAGTTTAAAACAGTGAGAGGAGAGCAGGATTTTCACAGTTTAAAACAGCGAGAGGAGAGCAGGAATTTCACAGTTTAAAACAGCGAGAGGAGAGCGGGATTTAAACAGTTTAAAACAGCGAGCGGAGAGCAGGGTTTTCACATTTTTAAACAGAGAGAGGTGAGCAGGTTTTTCACAGTTTAAAACAGCCAGAGGAGAGCAGGAATTTCACAGTTTTAAACAGCGAGAGGAGAGCAGGAATTTCACAGTTTTAAACAGTGAGAAGAGAGCAGGATTTTCACAGTTTAAAACAGCAGGAGGAGAGCAGGAATTTCACAGTTTAAAACAGCGAGAGGAGAGCAGGAATTTCACAGTTTAAAACAGCAAGAGGAGAGCGGGATTTAAACAGTTTAAAACAGCGAGCGGAGAGCAGGGTTTTCACATTTTTAAACAGAGAGAGGTGAGCAGGTTTTTCACAGTTTAAAACAGCCAGAGGAGAGCAGGAATTTCACAGTTTTAAACAGCGAGAGGAGAGCAGGAATTTCACAGTTTAAAACAGTGAGTAGAGAGCAGGATTTTCACAGTTTAAAACAGCAGGAGGAGAGCAGGAATTTCACAGTTTAAAACAGCGAGAGGAGAGCAGGAATTTCACAGTTTAAAAAAGCGAGAGTAGAGCACGATTTTTACAGTTTAAAACAGCGAGAGGCAGGCGGGGTTTTCACAGTTTTAAACGACGAGAGGTGAGCCGGGCTTTCACAGTTTTAAACAACGAGAGGTGAGCCAGGATTTTCAAAGGTTAATACAGCGAGAGGTGAGCATGTTTTTCACAGTTTAAAACAACAAGATGAGCAAGTTTTTCACAGTTTAAAACAACGAGAGGTGAGCAGGGTTTTCACAGTTTAAAACAGCGAGAGGGGAGAAGGGTTTTCACAGTTTAAAACAACGAGATGAGCAGGTTTTTCACAGTTTAAAACAGCGAGAGTAGAGCAGGGTTTTCACATTTTAAAACAGCGAGAGGACAGCAGGGTTTTCACAGTTTGAAACAGCGAGAGGTGAGCAGGTTTTTCACAGTTTAAAACAACGAGACGTGAGCAGGTTTTTCAGAGTTTAAAGCAGCGAGAGGACAGCTGGGGATTCACAGTTTAAAACAGCGAGATGAGAGCAGGGTTTTCACAGTTTAAAACAACGAGAGGTGAGCAGGTTTTTCAGAGTTTAAAACAGCAAGTGGAGAACAGGTTTTTCACCGTTTAAAACAGCGAGAGGAGAGCAGGAATTTCACAGTTTAAAACAGTGAAAGGAGAGCAGGTTTTTCACAGTTTAAAACAGCGAGAAGGGAGCAGGATTTTCAAAGCTTAAAACAGCGAGAGGAGAGCTGGTATTTCACAGTTTAAAACAGCGAGAGGACAGCACAATTTTCACAGTTTAAACAGCCAGAGGAGAGCAGGTTTTTCACAATTTAAAACAATGACAGGTGTGCAGGTATTTCACAGTTCAAAACAGCGAGAGGAGAGCAGGGTTTTTCACAGATTAAAACAGCGAGAGGACAGCAGGTTTTTCACAGTTTAAAACAGCGAGAGGAGAGCAGGAATTTCACGGATTAAAACTGCGAGAGGAGAGCAGGTTTTTCACAGTTTAAAACAGCGAGAGGAGAGCAGGAATTTCAGAGTTTCAAACAGCGAGAGGAGAGCAGGAATTTCACAGTTTCAAACAGCGAGAGGAGAGTTGGGTTTCCACAGTTTAAAACAGCGAGAGGAGAGCTGGGTTTTCACAGTTTAAAACAGCGAGAGGAGAGCAGGGTTTTCACAGTTTAAAACAGCGAGAGGAGAGCAGGTTTTTCACAGTTTAAAACAGCAAGAGGGGAGCAGGAATTTCACAGTTTGAAGCAGCGAGAGGAGAGCAGGTTTTTCACAGTTTAAAACAGCGAGAGGAGAGCAGCATTTTCACAGTTTAAAACAGCGAGAGGACAGCAGGGTTTTCACAGTTTGAAACAGCGAGAGGTGAGCAGGTTTTTCACAGTTTAAAGCAGCGAGAGGACAGCTGGGGATTCACAGTTTAAAACAGCGAGATGAGAGCAGGGTTTTCACAGTTTAAAACAACGAGAGGTGAGCAGGTTTTTCACAGTTTAAAACAGCAAGTGGAGAACAGGTTTTTCACCGTTTAAAACAGCGAGAGGTGAGCAGTAATTTCACAGTTTAACAAAGCCAGAGCAGAGCAGTGTTTTCACTGTTTAAAACAGTGAGAGGAGAGCAAGCTTTTCACAGTTTAAAACATCGAGAGGAGAGCAGGGTTTTCACTGTTTAAAACAGCGAGAGGAGAGCTGGGTTTTCACAGTTTAAAACAGCGAGAGGTGAGCAGGTTTTTCACAGTTTAAAACAGCGAGAGGAGAGCAGGGTTTTCACAGTTTAATACAGCGAGAGGTGAGCATGTGTTTCACAGTTTAAAACAGCGAGAGGTGATCAGGTTTTTCACAGTTTAAAACAGCGAGAGGAGAGCAGGATTTTCAAAGCTTAAAACAGCGAGAGGTGAGCAGGAATTTCACAGTTTAAAACAGCGAGAGGAGACCAGGAATTTCACAGGTTAAAACAGCGAGAGGAGAGCTGGTATTTCACAGTTTAAAACAGCGAGAGAACAGCACAATTTTCACAGTTTAAACAGCCAGAGGAGAGCAGGTTTTTCACAATTTAAAACAATGACAGGTGTGCAGGTTTTTCACAGTTCAAAACAGCGAGAGGACAGCAGGTTTTTCACAGTTTAAAACAGCGAGAGGAGAGCAGGAATTTCACGGTTTAAAACTGCGAGAGGAGAGCAGGTTTTTCACAGTTTAAAACAGCGAAAGGAGAGCAGGAATTTCAGAGTTTCAAACAGCGAGAGGAGAGCAGGAATTTCACAGTTTCAAACAGCGAGAGGAGAGTTGGGTTTTCACAGTTTAAAACCGCGAGAGGAGAGCAGGAATTTCACAGTTTCAAACAGCGAGAGGTGAGCACGAATTTCACAGTTTAAAACCGCGAGAGGAGAGCAGGAATTTCACAGTTTAAAGCAGCGAGAGGAGAGCAGGTTTTTCACAGATTAAAACAGCGAGAGGAGAGCAGGGTGTTCACAGTTTAAAACAGCGAGAGGAAAGCAGGTTTTTCACAGTTTAAAACAGCGAGAGGAGAGCAGGGTTTTCACAGTTATAAACAGCGAGTGGAGACCCAGGATTTTCAGTTTTAAAACAGCGAGGGGAGAGCAGGAATTTCACAGTTTAGAACTGCGAGAGGAGAGCAGGTTTTTCACAGTTTAAAACAGCGAGAGTTGAGCACGAATTTCACAGTTTAAAACAGCGAGAGGTGAGCACGAATTTCACAGTTTCAAACAGCGAGAGGAGAGCAGGTTTTCACGGATTAAAACAGCGAGAGGAGAGCAGGATTTTCACAGTTTAAAACAGCGAGAGGAGAGCAGGAATTTCACAGTTTAAAACAGTGAGAGGAGAGCAGGTTTTTCACATTTTAGAACAGCGAGAGGAGAGCAGGATTTTCACAGTTTAAAACAGCGAGAGAAGAGCAGGAATTTCACAGTTTAAAACAGCGAGAGGAGAGCAGGAATTTCACAGGTTAAAAAAGCGAGAGGAGAGCTGGTATTTCACAGTTTAAAACAGCGAAAGGACAGCACGATTTTCACAGTTTAAAACAGCCAGAGGAGAGCAGGTTTTTCACAATTTAAAACAATGACAGGTGTGCAGGTTTTTCACAGTTTAAAACAGCGAGAGGACAGCAGGGTTTTCACAGTTTAAAACATCGAGACGAGAGCTGAGTTTTCACAGTTTATAACAGCGAGAGGACAGCTGAGTTCTCACAGTTTAAAACAGCGAGACGAGAGCTGAGTTTTCACAGTTTAAAACAGCGAGAGGAGAGCAGGTTTTTCACAATTTAAAACAACGAGAGGTGAGCAGGTTTTTCACAGTTTAAATCAGCGAGAGGAGAGCAGGATTTTCACAGGTTAAAACAGCGAGAGGAGAGCTGGGTTTCCACAGTTTAAAACAGCGAGAGGAGAGCTGGGTTTTCACAGTTTAAAACAGCGAGAGGAGAGCAGGGTTTTCACAGTTTAAAACAGCGAGAGGAGAGCAGGTTTTTCACAGTTTAAAACAGCAAGAGGGGAGCAGGAATTTCACAGTTTGAAGCAGCGAGAGGAGAGCAGGTTTTTCACAGTTTAAAACAGCGAGAGGAGAGCAGGATTTTCACAGTTTAAAACAGCGAGAGGACAGCAGGGTTTTCACAGTTTGAAACAGCGAGAGGTGAGCAGGTTTTTCACAGTTTAAAGCAGCAAGAGGACAGCTGGGGATTCACAGTTTAAAACAGCGAGATGAGAGCAGGGTTTTCACAGTTTAAAACAACGAGAGGTGAGCAGGTTTTTCACAGTTTAAAACAGCAAGTGGAGAACAGGTTTTTCACCGTTTAAAACAGCGAGAGGTGAGCAGTAATTTCACAGTTTAACAAAGCCAGAGCAGAGCAGTGTTTTCACTGTTTAAAACAGTGAGAGGAGAGCAAGCTTTTCACAGTTTAAAACATCGAGAGGAGAGCAGGGATTTCACTGTTTAAAACAGCGAGAGGAGAGCTGGGTTTTCACAATTTAAAACAGCGAGAGGTGAGCAGGTTTTTCACAGTTTAAAACAGCGAGAGGAGAGCAGGGTTTTCACAGTTTAATACAGCGAGAGGTGAGCATGTGTTTCACAGTTTAAAACAGCGAGAGGTGAGCAGGTTTTTCACAGTTTAAAACAGCGAGAGGAGAGCAGGATTTTCAAAGCTTAAAACAGCGAGAGGAGAGCAGGAATTTCACAGTTTAAAACAGCGAGAGGAGACCAGGAATTTCACAGGTTAAAAAAGCGAGAGGAGAGCTGGTATTTCACAGTTTAAAACAGCGAGAGGACAGCACAATTTTCACAGTTTAAACAGCCAGAGGAGAGCAGGTTTTTCACAATTTAAAACAATGACAGGTGTGCAGGTTTTTCACAGTTCAAAACAGCGAGAGGAGAGCAGGGTTTTTCACAGATTAAAACAGCGAGAGGACAGCAGGTTTTTCACAGTTTAAAACAGCGAGAGGAGAGCAGGAATTTCACGGTTTAAAACTGCGAGAGGAGAGCAGGTTTTTCACAGTTTAAAACAGCGAGAGGAGAGCAGGAATTTCAGAGTTTCAAACAGCGAGAGGAGAGCAGGAATTTCACAGTTTCAAACAGCGAGAGGAGAGTTGGGTTTTCACAGTTTAAAACCGCGAGAGGAGAGCAGGAATTTCACAGTTTCAAACAGCGAGAGGTGAGCACGAATTTCACAGTTTAAAACAGCGAGAGGAGAGCAGGAATTTCACAGTTTAAAGCAGCGAGAGGAGAGCAGGTTTTTCACAGATTAAAACAGCGAGAGGAGAGCAGGGTGTTCACAGTTTAAAACAGCGAGAGGAAAGCAGGTTTTTCACAGTTTAAAACAGCGAGAGGAGAGCAGGGTTTTCACAGTTATAAACAGCGAGTGGAGACCCAGGATTTTCAGTTTTAAAACAGCGAGGGGAGAGCAGGAATTTCACAGTTTAGAACTGCGAGAGGAGAGCAGGTTTTTCACAGTTTAAAACAGCGAGAGTTGAGCACGAATTTCACAGTTTAAAACAGCGAGAGGTGAGCACGAATTTCACAGTTTCAAACAGCGAGAGGAGAGCAGGTTTTCACAGATTAAAACAGCGAGAGGAGAGCAGGATTTTCACCGTTTAAAACAGCGAGAGGAGAGCAGGAATTTCACAGTTTAAAACAGTGAGAGGAGAGCAGGTTTTTCACATTTTAGAACAGCGAGAGGAGAGCAGGATTTTCACAGTTTAAAACAGCGAGAGAAGAGCAGGAATTTCACAGTTTAAAACAGCGAGAGGAGAGCAGGAATTTCACAGGTTAAAAAAGCGAGAGGAGAGCTGGTATTTCACAGTTTAAAACAGCGAAAGGACAGCACGATTTTCACAGTTTAAAACAGCCAGAGGAGAGCAGGTTTTTCACAATTTAAAACAATGACAGGTGTGCAGGTTTTTCACAGTTTAAAACAGCGAGAGGACAGCAGGGTTTTCACAGTTTAAAACAGCGAGACGAGAGCTGAGTTTTCACAGTTTATAACAGCGAGAGGACAGCTGAGTTCTCACAGTTTAAAACAGCGAGACGAGAGCTGAGTTTTCACAGTTTAAAACAGCGAGAGGAGAGCAGGTTTTTCACAATTTAAAGCAACGAGAGGTGAGCAGGTTTTTCACAGTTTAAATCAGCGAGAGGAGAGCAGGATTTTCACAGGTTAAAACAGCGAGAGGAGAGCTGGGTTTCCACAGTTTAAAACAGCGAGAGGAGAGCTGGGTTTTCACAGTTTAAAACAGCGAGAGGAGAGCAGGGTTTTCACAGTCTAAAACAGCGAGAGGAGAGCAGGTTTTTCACAGTTTAAAACAGCAAGAGGGGAGCAGGAATTTCACAGTTTGAAGCAGCGAGAGGAGAGCAGGTTTTTCACAGTTTAAAACAGCGAGAGGAGAGCAGGATTTTCACAGTTTAAAACAGCGAGAGGACAGCAGGGTTTTCACAGTTTGAAACAGCGAGAGGTGAGCAGGTTTTTCACAGTTTAAAGCAGCGAGAGGACAGCTGGGGATTCACAGTTTAAAACAGCGAGATGAGAGCAGGGTTTTCACAGTTTAAAACAACGAGAGGTGAGCAGGTTTTTCACAGTTTAAAACAGCAAGTGGAGAACAGGTCTTTCACCGTTTAATACAGCGAGAGGTGAGCAGTAATTTCACAGTTTAACAAAGCCAGAGCAGAGCAGTGTTTTCACAGTTTAAAACAGTGAGAGGAGAGCAAGGTTTTCACAGTTTAAAACATCGAGAGGAGAGCAGGGTTTTCACTGTTTAAAACAGCGAGAGGAGAGCTGGGTTTTCACAGTTTAAAACAGCGAGAGGTGAGCAGGTTTTTCACAGTTTAAAACAGCGAGAGGAGAGCAGGGTTTTCACAGTTTAATACAGCGAGAGGTGAGCATGTGTTTCACAGTTTAAAACAGCGAGAGGTGAGCAGGGATTTCACGGTTTAAAACAGCTAGAGGAGAGCAGGTTTTTCACAGTTTAAAACAGCGAGAGGTAAGCAGGGCTTTCACAGTTTTAAACTGCGAGAGGAGAGCAGGTTTTTCACAGTTTAAAACAGCGAGAGGAGAGCAGTAATTTCAGAGTTTCAAACAGCGTGAGGAGAGCAGGTTTTTCACAGTTTAAAACAGCGAGAGGACAGCAGGGTTTTCACAGTTTAAAACAGCGAGAGGAGAGCAGGGTTTTCACATTTTAAAACAGCGAGTGGTGAGCAGGGTTTTCACAGTTTTAAACAGCGAGAGGAGAGCAGGAATTTCACAGTTTAAAACAGCGAGTGGAGAGCAGGAATTTCACAGTTTCAAACAGCGAGAGGTGAGCACGAATTTCACAGTTTAAAACAGCGAGAGGAGAGCAGGAATTTCACAGTTTAAAACAGCGAGAGGAGAGCAGGTTTTTCACAGATTAAAACAGCGAGAGGAGAGCAGGGTTTTCACAGTTTAAAACAGCGAGAGGAGAGCAGGTTTTTCACAGTTTAAAACAGCGAGAGGAGAGCAGGGTTTTCACAGTTATAAACAGCGAGTGGAGACCCAGGATTTTCACAGTTTTAGAACAGCGAGGGGAGAGCAGGAATTTGACAGTTTAGAACTGCGAGAGGAGAGCAGGTTTTCACAGATTAAAACAGCGAGAGGAGAGCAGGATTTTCACAGTTTAAAACAGCGAGTGGACAGCAGGAATTTCACAGTTTAAAACAGTGAGAGGAGAGCAGGTTTTTCACAGTTTAAAACAGCGAGATGAGAGCAGGATTTTCACATCTAAAAACAGCGAGAGGAGAGCAGGAATTTCACAGTTTAAAACAGCGAGAGGAGAGCAGGAATTTCACAGGTTAAAAAAGCGAGAGGAGAGCTGGTATTTCACAGTTTAAAACAGCGAAAGGACAGCACGATTTTCACAGTTTAAAACAGCCAGAGGAGAGCAGGTTTTTCACAATTTAAAACAATGACAGGTGTTCAGGTTTTTCACAGTTTAAAACAGCGAGAGGACAGCAGGGTTTTCACAGTTTAAAACAGCGAGACGAGAGCTGAGTTTTCACAGTTTATAACAGCGAGAGGACAGCTGAGTTCTCACAGTTTAAAACAGCGAGACGAGAGCTGAGTTTTCACAGTTTAAAACAGCGAGAGGAGAGCAGGTTTTTCACAATTTAAAGCAACGAGAGGTGAGCAGGTTTTTCACAGTTTAAATCAGCGAGAGGAGAGCAGGATTTTCACAGGTTAAAACAGCGAGAGGAGAGCTGGGTTTCCACAGTTTAAAACAGCGAGAGGAGAGCTGGGTTTTCACAGTTTAAAACAGCGAGAGGAGAGCAGGGTTTTCACAGTTTAAAACAGCGAGAGGAGAGCAGGTTTTTCACAGTTTAAAACAGCAAGAGGGGAGCAGGAATTTCACAGTTTGAAGCAGCGAGAGGAGAGCAGGTTTTTCACAGTTTAAAACAGCGAGAGGAGAGCAGGATTTTCACAGTTTAAAACAGCGAGAGGACAGCAGGGTTTTCACAGTTTGAAACAGCGAGAGGTGAGCAGGTTTTTCACAGTTTAAAGCAGCGAGAGGACAGCTGGGGATTCACAGTTTAAAACAGCGAGATGAGAGCAGGGTTTTCACAGTTTAAAACAACGAGAGGTGAGCAGGTTTTTCACAGTTTAAAACAGCAAGTGGAGAACAGGTCTTTCACCGTTTAAAACAGCGAGAGGTGAGCAGTAATTTCACAGTTTAACAAAGCCAGAGCAGAGCAGTGTTTTCACAGTTTAAAACAGTGAGAGGAGAGCAAGGTTTTCACAGTTTAAAACATCGAGAGGAGAGCAGGGTTTTCACTGTTTAAAACAGCGAGAGGAGAGCTGGGTTTTCACAGTTTAAAACAGCGAGAGGTGAGCAGGTTTTTCACAGTTTAAAACAGCGAGAGGAGAGCAGGGTTTTCACAGTTTAATACAGCGAGAGGTGAGCATGTGTTTCACAGTTTAAAACAGCGAGAGGTGAGCAGGGATTTCACGGTTTAAAACAGCTAGAGGAGAGCAGGTTTTTCACAGTTTAAAACAGCGAGAGGTAAGCAGGGCTTTCACAGTTTTAAACTGCGAGAGGAGAGCAGGTTTTTCACAGTTTAAAACAGCGAGAGGAGAGCAGTAATTTCAGAGTTTCAAACAGCGTGAGGAGAGCAGGTTTTTCACAGTTTAAAACAGCGAGAGGACAGCAGGGTTTTCACAGTTTAAAACAGCGAGAGGAGAGCAGGGTTTTCACATTTTAAAACAGCGAGTGGTGAGCAGGGTTTTCACAGTTTTAAACAGCGAGAGGAGAGCAGGAATTTCACAGTTTAAAACAGCGAGTGGAGAGCAGGAATTTCACAGTTTCAAACAGCGAGAGGTGAGCACGAATTTCACAGTTTAAAACAGCGAGAGGAGAGCAGGAATTTCACAGTTTAAAACAGCGAGAGGAGAGCAGGTTTTTCACAGATTAAAACAGCGAGAGGAGAGCAGGGTTTTCACAGTTTAAAACAGCGAGAGGAGAGCAGGTTTTTCACAGTTTAAAACAGCGAGAGGAGAGCAGGGTTTTCACAGTTATAAACAGCGAGTGGAGACCCAGGATTTTCACAGTTTTAGAACAGCGAGGGGAGAGCAGGAATTTGACAGTTTAGAACTGCGAGAGGAGAGCAGGTTTTCACAGATTAAAACAGCGAGAGGAGAGCAGGATTTTCACAGTTTAAAACAGCGAGAGGACAGCAGGAATTTCACAGTTTAAAACAGTGAGAGGAGAGCAGGTTTTTCACAGTTTAAAACAGCGAGAGGAGAGCAGGATTTTCACAGCTAAAAACAGCGAGAGGAGAGCAGGAATTTCACAGTTTAAAACAGCGAGAGGAGAGCAGGAATTTCACAGGTTAAAAAAGCGAGAGGAGAGCTGGTATTTCACAGTTTAAAACAGCGAAAGGACAGCACGATTTTCACAGTTTAAAACAGCCAGAGGAGAGCAGGTTTTTCACAATTTAAAACAATGACAGGTGTGCAGGTTTTTCACAGTTTAAAACAGCGAGAGGACAGCAGGGTTTTCACAGTTTAAAACAGCGAGACGAGAGCTGAGTTTTCACAGTTTATAACAGCGAGAGGACAGCTGAGTTCTCACAGTTTAAAATAGCGAGACGAGAGCTGAGTTTTCACAGTTTAAAACAGCGAGAGGAGAGCAGGTTTTTCACAATTTAAAACAACGAGAGGTGAGCAGGTTTTTCACAGTTTAAATCAGCGAGAGGAGAGCAGGATTTTCACAGGTTAAAACAGCGAGAGGAGAGCTGGGTTTCCACAGTTTAAAACAGCGAGAGAAGAGCTGGGTTTTCACAGTTTAAAACAGCGAGAGGAGAGCAGGGTTTTCACAGTTTAAAACAGCGAGAGGAGAGCAGGTTTCTCACAGTTTAAAACAGCAACAGGAGAGCAGGAATTTCACAGTTTGAAGCAGCGAGAGGAGAGCTGGTTTTTCACAGTTTAAAACAGCGAGAGGAGAGCAGGATTTTCACAGTTTAAAACAGCGAGAGGACAGCAGGGTTTTCACAGTTTGAAACAGCGAGAGGTGAGCAGGTTTTTCACAGTTTAAAGCAGCGAGAGGACAGCTGGGGATTCACAGTTTAAAACAGCGAGATGAGAGCAGGGTTTTCACAGTTTAAAACAACGAGAGGAGAGCAGGTTTTTCACAATTTAAAGCAACGAGAGGTGAGCAGGTTTTTCACAGTTTAAATCAGCGAGAGGAGAGCAGGATTTTCACAGGTTAAAACAGCGAGAGGAGAGCTGGGTTTCCACAGTTTAAAACAGCGAGAGGAGAGCTGGGTTTTCACAGTTTAAAACAGCGAGAGGAGAGCAGGGTTTTCACAGTTTAAAACAGCGAGAGGAGAGCAGGTTTTTCACAGTTTAAAACAGCAAGAGGGGAGCAGGAATTTCACAGTTTGAAGCAGCGAGAGGAGAGCAGGTTTTTCACAGTTTAAAACAGCGAGAGGAGAGCAGGATTTTCACAGTTTAAAACAGCGAGAGGACAGCAGGGTTTTCACAGTTTGAAACAGCGAGAGGTGAGCAGGTTTTTCACAGTTTAAAGCAGCGAGAGGACAGCTGGGGATTCACAGTTTAAAACAGCGAGATGAGAGCAGGGTTTTCACAGTTTAAAACAACGAGAGGTGAGCAGGTTTTTCACAGTTTAAAACAGCAAGTGGAGAACAGGTCTTTCACCGTTTAAAACAGCGAGAGGTGAGCAGTAATTTCACAGTTTAACAAAGCCAGAGCAGAGCAGTGTTTTCACAGTTTAAAACAGTGAGAGGAGAGCAAGGTTTTCACAGTTTAAAACATCGAGAGGAGAGCAGGGTTTTCACTGTTTAAAACAGCGAGAGGAGAGCTGGGTTTTCACAGTTTAAAACAGCGAGAGGTGAGCAGGTTTTTCACAGTTTAAAACAGCGAGAGGAGAGCAGGGTTTTCACAGTTTAATACAGCGAGAGGTGAGCATGTGTTTCACAGTTTAAAACAGCGAGAGGTGAGCAGGGATTTCACGGTTTAAAACAGCTAGAGGAGAGCAGGTTTTTCACAGTTTAAAACAGCGAGAGGTAAGCAGGGCTTTCACAGTTTTAAACTGCGAGAGGAGAGCAGGTTTTTCACAGTTTAAAACAGCGAGAGGAGAGCAGTAATTTCAGAGTTTCAAACAGCGTGAGGAGAGCAGGTTTTTCACAGTTTAAAACAGCGAGAGGACAGCAGGGTTTTCACAGTTTAAAACAGCGAGAGGAGAGCAGGGTTTTCACATTTTAAAACAGCGAGTGGTGAGCAGGGTTTTCACAGTTTTAAACAGCGAGAGGAGAGCAGGAATTTCACAGTTTAAAACAGCGAGTGGAGAGCAGGAATTTCACAGTTTCAAACAGCGAGAGGTGAGCACGAATTTCACAGTTTAAAACAGCGAGAGGAGAGCAGGAATTTCACAGTTTAAAACAGCGAGAGGAGAGCAGGTTTTTCACAGATTAAAACAGCGAGAGGAGAGCAGGGTTTTCACAGTTTAAAACAGCGAGAGGAGAGCAGGTTTTTCACAGTTTAAAACAGCGAGAGGAGAGCAGGGTTTTCACAGTTATAAACAGCGAGTGGAGACCCAGGATTTTCACAGTTTTAGAACAGCGAGGGGAGAGCAGGAATTTGACAGTTTAGAACTGCGAGAGGAGAGCAGGTTTTCACAGATTAAAACAGCGAGAGGAGAGCAGGATTTTCACAGTTTAAAACAGCGAGAGGACAGCAGGAATTTCACAGTTTAAAACAGTGAGAGGAGAGCAGGTTTTTCACAGTTTAAAACAGCGAGAGGAGAGCAGGATTTTCACAGCTAAAAACAGCGAGAGGAGAGCAGGAATTTCACAGTTTAAAACAGCGAGAGGAGAGCAGGAATTTCACAGGTTAAAAAAGCGAGAGGAGAGCTGGTATTTCACAGTTTAAAACAGCGAAAGGACAGCACGATTTTCACAGTTTAAAACAGCCAGAGGAGAGCAGGTTTTTCACAATTTAAAACAATGACAGGTGTGCAGGTTTTTCACAGTTTAAAACAGCGAGAGGACAGCAGGGTTTTCACAGTTTAAAACAGCGAGACGAGAGCTGAGTTTTCACAGTTTATAACAGCGAGAGGACAGCTGAGTTCTCACAGTTTAAAATAGCGAGACGAGAGCTGAGTTTTCACAGTTTAAAACAGCGAGAGGAGAGCAGGTTTTTCACAATTTAAAACAACGAGAGGTGAGCAGGTTTTTCACAGTTTAAATCAGCGAGAGGAGAGCAGGATTTTCACAGGTTAAAACAGCGAGAGGAGAGCTGGGTTTCCACAGTTTAAAACAGCGAGAGAAGAGCTGGGTTTTCACAGTTTAAAACAGCGAGAGGAGAGCAGGGTTTTCACAGTTTAAAACAGCGAGAGGAGAGCAGGTTTCTCACAGTTTAAAACAGCAACAGGAGAGCAGGAATTTCACAGTTTGAAGCAGCGAGAGGAGAGCTGGTTTTTCACAGTTTAAAACAGCGAGAGGAGAGCAGGATTTTCACAGTTTAAAACAGCGAGAGGACAGCAGGGTTTTCACAGTTTGAAACAGCGAGAGGTGAGCAGGTTTTTCACAGTTTAAAGCAGCGAGAGGACAGCTGGGGATTCACAGTTTAAAACAGCGAGATGAGAGCAGGGTTTTCACAGTTTAAAACAACGAGAGGTGAGCAGGTTTTTCACAGTTTAAAACAGCAAGTGGAGAACAGGTTTTTCACCGTTTAAAACAGCGAGAGGTGAGCAGTAATTTCACAGTTTAACACAGCCAGAGGAGAGCAGTGTTTTCACTGTTTAAAACAGTGAGAGGAGAGCAAGGATTTCACAGTTTAAAACAGCAAGTGGAGAACAGGTTTTTCACAGTTTAAAACAGCGAGAGGTGAGCAGGGCTTTCACAGTTTTAAACTGCGAGAGGAGAGCAGGTTTTTCACAGTTTAAAACAACGAGAGGAGAGCAGGAATTTCACAGTTTAAAACAGCGAGTGGACAGCAGGAATTTCACAGTTTAAAACAGTGAGAGGAGAGCAGGTTTTTCACAGTTTAAAACAGCGAGAGGAGAGCAGGATTTTCACAGCTAAAAACAGCGAGAGGAGAGCAGGAATTTCACAGTTTAAAACAGCGAGAGGAGAGCAGGAATTTCACAATTTAAAACAATGACAGGTGTGCAGGTTTTTCACAGTTTAAAACAGCGAGAGGACAGCAGGGTTTTCACAGTTTAAAACAGCGAGACGAGAGCTGAGTTTTCACAGTTAATAACAGCGAGAGGACAGCTGAGTTCTCACAGTTTAAAACAGCGAGACGAGAGCTGAGTTTTCACAGTTTAAAACAGCGAGAGGAGAGCAGGTTTTTCACAATTTAAAACAACGAGAGGTGAGCTGGTTTTTCACAGTTTAAATCAGCGAGAGGAGAGCAGGATTTTCACAGGTTAAAACAGCGAGAGGAGAGCTGGGTTTCCACAGTTTAAAACAGCGAGAGAAGAGCTGGGTTTTCACAGTTTAAAACAGCGAGAGGAGAGCAGGGTTTTCACAGTTTAAAACAGCGAGAGGAGAGCAGGTTTCTCACAGTTTAAAACAGCAACAGGAGAGCAGGAATTTCACAGTTTGAAGCAGCGAGAGGAGAGCTGGTTTTTCACAGTTTAAAACAGCGAGAGGAGAGCAGGATTTTCACAGTTTAAAACAGCGAGAGGACAGCAGGGTTTTCACTGTTTGAAACAGCGAGAGGTGAGCAGGTTTTTCACAGTTTAAAGCAGCGAGAGGACAGCTGGGGATTCACAGTTTAAAACAGCGAGATGAGAGCAGGGTTTTCACAGTTTAAAACAACGAGAGGTGAGCAGGTTTTTCACAGTTTAAAACAGCAAGTGGAGAACAGGTTTTTCACCGTTTAAAACAGCGAGAGGTGAGCAGTAATTTCACAGTTTAACACAGCCAGAGGAGAGCAGTGTTTTCACTGTTTAAAACAGTGAGAGGAGAGCAAGGTTTTCACAGTTTAAAACATCGAGAGGAGAGCAGGGTTTTCACTGTTTAAAACAGCGAGAGGAGAGCTGGGTTTTCACAGTTTAAAACAGCGAGAGGTGAGCAGGTTTTTCACAGTTTAAAACAGCGAGAGGAGAGCAGGGTTTTCACAGTTTAATACAGCGAGAGGTGAGCATGTGTTTCACAGTTTAAAACAGCGAGAGGTGAGCAGGGATTTCACAATTTAAAACAGCTAGAGGAGAGCAGGTTTTTCACAGTTTAAAACAGCGAGAGGTGAGCAGGGCTTTCACAGTTTTAAACTGCGAGAGGAGAGCAGGTTTTTCACAGTTTAAAACAACGAGAGGAGAGCAGGAATTTCACAGTTTAAAACAGCGAGAGGAGAACAGGAATTTCACAGGTTAAAACAGCGAGAGGAGAGCTAGTATTTCACAGTTTAAAACAGCGAGAGGACAACACGATTTTCATAGATTAAAACAGCCAGAAGAGAGCAGGGTTTTCACAGTTTAAAACAGCGAGAGGAGAGCAGGAATTTCACAGTTTAAAACAGCGAGAGGATAGCAGGAATTTCACAGTTTAAAACAGCGAGAGGAGAGCAGGAATTTCACAGGTTAAAACAGCGAGAGGAGAGCTGGTATTTCACATTTTAAAACTGCGAGAGGAGAGCAGGTTTTTCACAGATTAAAACAGCGAGAGGAGAGCAGGATTTTCGCAGTTTAAAACAGCGAGAGGAGAGCTGGTATTCCACAGTTTAAAACAGCGAGAGGACAGCACGATTTTCACAGTTTAAAACAGCCAGAGGAGAGCAGGTTTTTCACAATTTAAAACAATGACAGGTGTGCAGGTTTTTCACAGTTTAAAACAGTGAGAAGACAGCAGGGTTTTCACAGTTTAAAACAGCGAGACGAGAGCTGAGTTTTCACAGTTTAAAACAGCGAGAGGAGGGCAGGATTTCCACAGTTTAAAACAGCGAGAGGAGAGCAGGAATTTCACGGTTTAAAACTGCGAGAGGAGAGAAGGTTTTTCACTGTTTAAAACAGCGAGAGGAGAGCAGGAATTTCAGAGTTTCAAACAGCGAGAGGAGAGCAGGAATTTCACAGTTTCAAACAGCGAGAGGAGAGTTGGGTTTTCACAGTTTAAAACAGCGAGAGGAGAGCAGGAATTTCACAGTTTCAAACAGCGAGAGGTGAGCACGAATTTCACAGTTTAAAACAGCGAGAGGAGAGCAGGAATTTCACAGTTTAAAACAGCGAGAGGTGAGCAGGTTTTTCACAGATTAAAACAGCGAGAGGAGAGCAGGGTTTTCACAGTTTAAAACAGCGAGAGGAGAGCAGGTTTTTCACAGTTTAAAACAACGAGAGGTGAGCAGGTTTTTCACAGTTTAAATCAGCGAGAGGAGAGCAGGATTTTCACAGGTTAAAACAGCGAGAGGAGAGCTGGGTTTCCACAGTTTAAAACAGCGAGAGAAGAGCTGGGTTTTCACAGTTTAAAACAGCGAGAGGAGAGCAGGGTTTTCACAGTTTAAAACAGCGAGAGGAGAGCAGGTTTCTCACAGTTTAAAACAGCAACAGGAGAGCAGGAATTTCACAGTTTGAAGCAGCGAGAGGAGAGCTGGTTTTTCACAGTTTAAAACAGCGAGAGGAGAGCAGGATTTTCACAGTTTAAAACAGCGAGAGGACAGCAGGGTTTTCACAGTTTGAAACAGCGAGAGGTGAGCAGGTTTTTCACAGTTTAAAGCAGCGAGAGGACAGCTGGGGATTCACAGTTTAAAACAGCGAGATGAGAGCAGGGTTTTCACAGTTTAAAACAACGAGAGGTGAGCAGGTTTTTCACAGTTTAAAACAGCAAGTGGAGAACAGGTTTTTCACCGTTTAAAACAGCGAGAGGTGAGCAGTAATTTCACAGTTTAACACAGCCAGAGGAGAGCAGTGTTTTCACTGTTTAAAACAGTGAGAGGAGAGCAAGGTTTTCACAGTTTAAAACATCGAGAGGAGAGCAGGGTTTTCACTGTTTAAAACAGCGAGAGGAGAGCTGGGTTTTCACAGTTTAAAACAGCGAGAGGTGAGCAGGTTTTTCACAGTTTAAAACAGCGAGAGGAGAGCAGGGTTTTCACAGTTTAATACAGCGAGAGGTGAGCATGTGTTTCACAGTTTAAAACAGCGAGAGGTGAGCAGGGATTTCACAGTTTAAAACAGCTAGAGGAGAGCATTTTTTCACAGTTTAAAACAGCGAGAGGTGAGCAGGGCTTTCACAGTTTTAAACTGCGAGAGGAGAGCAGGTTTTTCACAGTTTAAAACAACGAGAGGAGAGCAGGAATTTCACAGTTTAAAACAGCGAGAGGAGAACAGGAATTTCACAGGTTAAAACAGCGAGAGGAGAGCTAGTATTTCACAGTTTAAAACAGCGAGAGGACAACACGATTTTCATAGTTTAAAACAGCCAGAAGAGAGCAGGGTTTTCACAGTTTAAAACAGCGAGAGGAGAGCAGGAATTTCACAGTTTAAAACAGCGAGAGGAT
Source organism: Isurus oxyrinchus (assembly GCA_026770705.1). NCBI lineage: Eukaryota > Metazoa > Chordata > Chondrichthyes > Lamniformes > Lamnidae > Isurus > Isurus oxyrinchus. Next base: position 514,591 of record JANJGN010000081.1, read on the forward strand.
AGCAGGAATTTCACAGTTTAAAACAGCGAGAGGAGAGCAGGAATTTCACAGGTTAAAACAGCGAGAGGAGAGCTGGTATTTCACATTTTAAAACTGCGAGAGGAGAGCAGGTTTTTCACAGATTAAAACAGCGAGAGGAGAGCAGGATTTTCACAGTTTAAAACAGCGAGAGGAGAGCTGGTATTCCACAGTTTAAAACAGCGAGAGGATAGCACGATTTTCACAGTTTAAAACAGCCAGAGGAGAGCAGGTTTTTCACAATTTAAAACAATGACAGGTGTGCAGGTTTTTCACAGTTTAAAACAGTGAGAGGACAGCAGGGTTTTCACAGTTTAAAACAGCGAGACGAGAGCTGAGTTTTCACAGTTTAAAACAGCGAGAGGAGGGCAGGATTTCCACAGTTTAAAACAGCGAGAGGAGAGCAGGAATTTCACGGTTAAAAACTGCGAGAGGAGAGCAGGTTTTTCACTGTTTAAAACAGCGAGAGGAGAGCAGGAATTTCAGAGTTTCAAACAGCGAGAGGAGAGCAGGAATTTCACAGTTTCAAACAGCGAGAGGAGAGTTGGGTTTTAACAGTTTAAAACAGCGAGAGGAGAGCAGGAATTTCACAGTTTCAAACAGCGAGAGGTGAGCACGAATTTCACAGTTTAAAACAGCGAGAGGTGAGCAGGTTTTTCACAGATTAAAACAGCGAGAGGAGAGGGGTTTTCACAGTTTTAAAACAGCGAGAGGAGAGCAGGTTTTTCACAGTTTAAAAACAGCGAGAGGAGAGCAGGGTTTTCACAGTTATACACAGCGAGTGGAGACCCAGGATTATCACAATTTTAAAACAGTGAGAGGGGAGCAGGAATTTCACAGTTTAGAACTGCGAGAGGAGAGCAGATTTTTCACAGTTTAAAACAGCGAGAGGTGAGCACGAATTTCACAGTTTAAAACAGCGAGAGGTGAGCACTAATTTCACAGTTTCAAACAGCGCGAGGAGAGCAGGTTTTCACAGATTAAAACAGCCAGAGGAGAGCAGGATTTTCACAGTTTAAAACAGCGAGAGGAGAGCAGGAATTTCACAGTTTAAAACAGTGAAAGGAGAGCAGGTTTTTCACAGTTTAAAACAGCGAGAGGAGAGCAGGATTTTCACAGTTTAAAACAGCGAGAGGAGAGCAGGAATTTCACAGTTTAAAACAGCGAGAGGATACCAGGAATTTCACAGGTTAAAACAGCGAGAGGAGAGCTGGTATTTCACAGTTTAAAAACACCGAGAGGACAGCACGATCTTCACAGTTTAAACAGCCAGAGGAGAGCAGGTTTTTCACAATTAAAACAATGACAGGTGTGCAGCTTTTTCACAGTTTAAAACAGCGAGATGACAGCAGGGTTTTCATAGTTTAAAACTGCGAGAGGAGAGCAGGGTTTTCACAGTTTAAAACAGCGAGAGGTGAGCATGAATTTCACTGTTTAAAACAGCGAGTGGTGAGCACGAATTTCACAGTTTAAAACAGCGAGAGGAGAGCAGGAATTTCACAGTTTAAAACTGCGAGAGGAGAGCAGGTTTTTCACAGTTTAAAAACAACGAGAGGAGAGCAGGAATTTCACAGTTTAAAACAGCGAGAGGAGAACAGGAATTTCACAGGTTAAAACAGCGAGAGGAGAGCTGGTATTTCACAGTTTAAAACAGCGAGAGGACACCACGATTTTCATAGTTTTAAAACAGCCAGAAGAGAGCAGGGTTTTCACAGTTTAAAACAGCGAGAGGAGAGCAGGAATTTCACAGTTTAAAACAGCGAGAGGATAGCAGGAATTTCACAGTTTAAAACAGCGAGAGGAGAGCAGGAATTTCACAGGTTAAAACAGCGAGAGGAGAGCTGGTATTTCACAGTTTAAAACAGCGAGAGGACAGCACGATTTTCACAGTTTTAAAACAGCCAGAGGAGAGCAGGTTTTTCACAATTTAAAACAATGACAGGTGTGCAGGTTTTTCACAGTTTAAAACAGCGAGAGGACAGCAGGGTTTTCACAGTTTAAAACAGCGAGAGGAGAGCAGGTTTTTCACATTTAAAAAGCAAGAGGAGAGCAGGAAATTCACAGTTTAAAGCAGCGAGAGGAGAGCTGGTATTTCACAGTTTAAAACAGCGAGAAGTCATCACGATTTTCACAGTTTAAACAGCCAGAGGAGAGCAGGTTTTTCACAATTTAAAACAATGACAGGTGTGCAGGTTTTTTCACAGTTTAAAACAGCGAGAGGACAGCAGGGTTTTCACAGTTTAAAACCGCGAGAGGAGAGCAGGTTTTCACATTTTAAAAAGCAAGAGGAGAGCAGGAAATTCACAGTTTAAAACAGCGAGAGTGTAGCAGGTATTTAACATTTTAAAACAGCGAGAGGAGAGCATGAATTTCACAGTTTAAAACAGCAAGAGGAGAGCAGGTTTTTCACAATTTAAAACAACGAGAGGTGAGCAGGTTTTTCGCAGTTTAAATCAGCGAGAGGATAGCAGGATTTTCACAGTTTAAAACAGCGAGAGGAGAGCAGGGTTTTTCACAGATTAAAACAGCGAGAGGACAGCAGGGTTTTCACAGTTTAAAACAGCGAGCGGAGGGCAGGAATTTCACAGCTTAAAACAGCGAGAGGAGAGCAGGATTTGCACAGTTTAAAACAGCGAGAGGAGAGCTGGGTTGTCACAGTTTAAAACAGCGAAGAGGGCAGCACGATTTTTACAGTTTAAAAACAGGGATAGGAGAGCAGGTTTTTCACAGTTTAAAACAGCGAGAGGACAGCACGACTTTCACAGTTTAAAACAGGGATAGGAGAGCAGGGTTTTCACAGTTTAAAACAGCGAGTGGAGCGCAGGAATTTCACACTTTAAAACAGCGAGAGGACAGCACGATTTTCATAGTTTAAAACAGCCAGAGGAGAGCAGGTTTTTCACAAATTAAATCAATGACAGGTGTGCAGGTTTTTCACAGTTTAAAACAGCGAGAGGACAGCAGGGTTTTCACTGATTAAAACAGCGAGACGGGAGCTGAGTTTTCACAGTTTAAAACAGCGAGAGGACAGCTGAGTTCGCACAGTTTAAAACAGCGAGACGAGAGCTGAGTTTTCACAGTTTAAAACAGCGAGAGGAGAGCAGGTTTTTCACAATTTAAAACAACGAGAGGTGAGCAGGTTTTTCACAGTTTAAATCAGCGAGAGGAGAGCAGGATTTTCACAGTTTAAAACAGCGAGAGGAGAGCTGTGTTTCCACAGTTTAAAACAGCGAGAGGAGAGCAGGGTTTTCACAGTTTAAAACAGCAAGAGGAGGCAGGAATTTCACAGTTTAAAACAGCGAGAGGAGAGCAGGAATTTCACAGGTTAAAACAGCGAGAGGAGAGCTGGTATTTCACAGTTTAAAACAGCGAGAGGACAGCACGATTTTCACAGTTTAAAACAGCCAGAGGAGAGCAGGTTTTTCACAATTTAAAACAATGACAGGTGTGCAGGTTTTTCACAGTTTAAAACAGCGAGAGGACAGCAGGGTTTTCACAGTTTAAAACAGCGAGAGGTGAGCACGAATTTCACAGTTTAAAACAGCGAGTGGTGAGCACGAATTTCACAGTTAAAACAGCGAGAGGAGAGCAGGAATTTCACAGTTTAAAACTGCGAGAGGAGAGCAGGTTTTTCACAGTTTAAAACAGCGAGAGGAGAGCAGGAATTACACAGTTTAAAACAACGAGAGGAGAGCAGGAATTTCACAGTTTAAAACAGCGAGAGGAGTTCAGGAATTTCACAGGTTAAAACAGCGAGAGGAGAGCTGGTATTTTACAGCTTAAAACAGCGAGAGGACACCACGATTTTCATAGTTTAAAACAGCCAGAAGAGAGCAGGGTTTTCTCAGTTTAAAACAGCGAGAGGAGAGCAGGAATTTCACAGTTTAAAACAGCGAGAGGAGAGCAGGAATTTCACAGTTTAAAACAGCGAGAGGAGAGCAGGAATTTCACAGGTTAAAACAGCGAGAGGAGAGCTGGTATTTCACAGTTTAAAACAGCGAGAGGACAGCACGATTTTCACAGTTTAAAACAGCCAGAGGAGAGCAGGTTTTTCACAATTTAAAACAATGACAGGTGTGCAGGTTTTTCACAGTTTAAAACAGCGAGAGGACAGCAGGGTTTTCACAGTTTAAAACAGCGAGAGGCGAGCAGGTTTTTCACATTTTAAAAAGCAAGAGGAGAGCAGGATTTTCACAGTTTAAAACAGCGAGAGAAAGCAGGGTTTTTCACAGATTAAAACAGCGAGAGGACAGCAGGGTTTTCACAGTTTAAAACAGCGAGAGGAGAGCTGGAATTCACAGCTTAAAACAGCGAGAGGAGAGCAGTGTTTTCACAGATTAAAACAGCGAGCAAGAGAGCAGGACTTGCACAGTTTAAAACAGCGAGAGGAGAGCAGGAATTTCACGGTTTAAAACTGCGAGAGGAGAGCAGGTTTTTCACAGTTTAAAACAGCGAGAGGAGAGCAGGAATTTCAGAGTTTCAAACAGCGAGAGGACAGCAGGGTTTTCACAGTTTAAAACTGCGAGAGGAGAGCAGGGTTTTCACAGTTTAAAACAGCGAGAGGTGAGCACGAATTTCACAGTTTAAAACAGCGAGTGGTGAGCACGAATTTCACAGTTTAAAACAGCGAGAGGAGAGCAGGAATTTCACAGTTTAAAACTGCGAGAGGAGAGCAGGTTTTTCACAGTTTAAAACAGCGAGAGGAGAGCAGGAATTTCACAGTTTAAAACAACGAGAGGAGAGCAGGAATTTCACAGTTTAAAACAGCGAGAGGAGTTCAGGAATTTCACAGTTAAAACAGCGAGAGCAGAGCTGGTATTTTACAGCTAAAACAGCGAGAGGACACCACGATTTTCATAGTTTAAAACAGCCAGAAGAGAGGAGGGTTTCTCAGTATAAAACAGCGAGAGGAGAGCAGGAATTTCACAGTTTAAAACAGCGAGAGGAGAGCAGGAATTTCACAGTTTAAAGCAGCGAGAGGAGAGCAGGAATTTCACAGGTTAAAACAGCGAGAGGAGAGCTGGTATTTCACAGTTTAAAACAGCGAGAGGACAGCACGATTTTCACAGTTTAAAATAGCCAGAGGAGAGCAGGTTTTTCACAATTTAAAAACAATGACAGGTGTGCAGGTTTTTCACAGTTTAAAACAGCGAGAGGGGAGCACGAATTTCACAGTTTAAAACAGCAAGAGGAGAGCAGGAATTTCACAGTTTAAAACAGCGAGAGGAGAGCAGGTTTTTCACAGATTAAAACAGCGAGAGGAGAGCAGGGTTTTCACAGTTTAAACAGCGAGAGGAGAGCAGGTTTTTCACAGTTTAAAAGAGCGAGAGGAGAGCAGGGTTTTCACAGTTATAAACAGCGAGTGGAGACCCAGGATTTTCACAGTTTTAAAACAGCGAGAGGAGAGCAGGAATTTCACAGTTTAGAACTGCGAGAGGAGAGCAGGTTTTTCACAGTTTAAAACAGCGAGAGGTGAGCTCGAATTTCACAGATTTAAAACAGCGAGAGGTGTGCACGAATTTCACAGTTTCAAACAGCGAGAGGAGAGCAGGTTTTCACAGATTAAAACAGCGAGTGGAGAGTAGGATTTTCACAGTTTAAAACAGCGAGAGGAGAGCAGGAATTTCACAGTTTAAAACAGTGAGAGGAGAGCAGGATTTTCACAGTTTAAAACAGCGAGAGGAGAGCAGGAATTTCACAGGTTAAAAAAGCGAGGGGAGAGCTGGTATTTCACAGTTTAAAACAGCGAAAGGACAGCACGATTTTCACAGTTTAAAACAGCCAGAGGAGAGCAGGGTTTCACAGTTTAAAACAATGACAGGTGTGCAGGTTTTTCACAGTTTAAAACAGCGAGAGGACAGCAGGGTTTTCACAGTTTAAAACAGCGAGACGAGAGCTGAGTTTTCACAGTTTATAACAGCGAGAGGACAGCTGAGTTCTCACAGTTTAAAACAGCGAGACGAGGGCTGAGTTTTCACAGTTTAAAACAGCGAGAGGAGAGCAGGTTTTTCAACAATTTAAAACAACGAGAGGTGAGCAGGTTTTTCACAGTTTAAATCAGCGAGAGGAGAGCAGGATTTTCACAGGTTAAAACAGCGAGAGGAGAGCTGGGTTTCCACAGTTTAAAACAGCGAGAGAAGAGCTGGGTTTTCACAGTTTAAAACAGCGAGAGGACAGCACGATTTTCACAGTTTAAAACAGCGAGAGGAGAGCAGGTTTTTCACAGTTTAAAACAGCGAGAGGAGAGCAGGAATTTCACAGTTTGATGCAGCGAGAGGAGAGCAGGTTTTTTCACAGTTTAAAACAGCGAGAGGAGAGCAGGATTTTCACAGTTTAAAACAGCGAGAGGACAGCAGGGTTTTCACAGTTTGCAACAGCGAGAGGTGAGCAGGTTTTTCACAGTTTAAAGCAGCGAGAGGACAGCTGGGGATTCACGTTTAAAACAGCGAGATGAGAGCAGGGTTTTCACAGTTTAAAACAACGAGAGGTGAGCAGGTTTTTCACAGTTTAAAAACAGCAAGTGGAGAACAGGTTTTTCACCGTTTAAAACAGCGAGAGGTGAGCAGTAATTTCACGTTTAACACAGCCAGAGGAGAGCAGTGTTTTCACTGTTTAAAACAGGTGAGTGGAGAGCAAGGTTTTCACAGTTTAAAACATCGAGAGGAGAGCATGGTTTTCACTGTTTAAAACAGCGAGAGGAGAGCTGGGTTTTCACAGTTTAAAAGCAGCGAGAGGTGAGCAGGTTTTTCACAGTTTAAAACAGCGAGAGGAGAGCAGGGTTTTCACAGTTTAATACAGCGAGAGGTGAGCATGTGTTTCACAGTTTAAAACAGCGAGAGGTGAGCAGGGGATTTCACAGTTTAAAACAGCTAGAGGAGAGCAGTTTTTCACAGTTTAAAACAGCGAGAGGTGAGCAGGGCTTTCACAGTTTTAAACTGCGAGAGGAGAGCAGGTTTTTCACAGTTTAAAACAACGAGAGGAGAGCAGGAATTTCACAGTTTAAAACAGCGAGAGGAGAACAGGAATTTCAACAGGTTAAAACAGCGAGAGGAGAGCTGGTATTTCACAGTTAAAACAGCGAGAGGACAACACGATTTTCATAGTTTAAAACAGCCAGAAGAGAGCAGGGTTTTCACAGTTTAAAACAGCGAGAGGAGAGCAGGAATTTCACAGTTTAAAACAGCGAGAGGATAGCAGGAATTTCACTGTTTAAAACAGCGAGAGGAGAGCAGGATTTCACAGGTTAAAACAGCGAGAGGAGAGCTGGTATTTCACATTTTAAAACTGCGAGAGGAGAGCAGGATTTTCACAGTTTAAAACAGCGAGAGGAGAGCTGGTATTCCACAGTTTAAAACAGCGAGAGGACAGCACGATTTTCACAGTTTAAAACAGCCAGAGGAGAGCAGGTTTTTCACAATTTAAAACAATGACAGGTGTGCAGGTTTTTCACAGTTTAAAACAGCGAGAGGACAGCAGGTTTTTCACAGTTTTAAACAGCGAGACGAGAGCTGAGTTTTCACAGTTTAAAACAGCGAGAGGAGAGCAGGATTTCCACAGTTTAAAACAGCGAGAGGAGAGCAGGAATTTCACGGTTTAAAACTGCGAGAGGAGAGCAGGTTTTTCACTGTTTAAAACAGCGAGAGGAGAGCAGGAATTTCAGAGTTTCAAACAGCGAGAGGAGAGCAGGAATTTCACAGTTTCAAACAGCGAGAGGAGAGTTGGGTTTTCACAGTTTAAAACAGCGAGAGGAGAGCAAGAATTTCACAGTTTCAAACAGCGAGAGGTGAGCACGAATTTCACAGTTTAAAACAGCGAGAGGAGAGCAGGAATTTCACAGTTTAAAACAGCGAGAGGTGAGCAGGTTTTTCACAGATTAAAACAGCGAGAGGAGAGCAGGGTTTTCACAGTTTAAAACAGCGAGAGGAGAGCAGGTTTTTCACAGTTTAAAACAGCGAGAGGAGAGCAGGGTTTTCACAGTTATAAACAGCGAGTGGAGACCCAGGATTATCACAATTTTAAAACAGTGAGAGGGGAGCAGGAATTTCACAGTTTAGAACTGCGAGAGGAGAGCAGATTTTTCACAGTTTAAAACAGCGAGAGGTGAGCACGAATTTCACAGTTTAAAACAGCGAGAGGTGAGCACGAATTTCACAGTTTCAAACAGCGAGAGGAGAGCAGGTTTTCACAGATTAAAACAGCGAGAGGAGAGCAGGATTTTCACAGTTTAAAACAGCGAGAGGAGAGCAGGAATTTCACAGTTTAAAACAGTGAGAGGAGAGCAGGTTTTTCACAGTTTAAAACAGCGAGAGGAGAGCAGGATTTTCAGTTTAAAACAGCGAGAGGAGAGCAGGAATTTCACAGTTTAAAACAGCGAGAGGAGACCAGGAATTTCACAGGTTAAAACAGCGAGAGGAGAGCTGGTATTTCACAGTTTAAAACAGCGAGAGGACAGCACGATTTTCACAGTTTAAACAGCCAGAGGAGAGCAGGTTTTTCACAATTTAAAACAATGACAGGTGTGCAGGTTTTTCACAGTTTAAAACAGCGAGAGGACAGCAGGGTTTTCACAGTTAAAACTGCGAGAGGAGAGCAGGGTTTTCACAGTTTAAAACAGCGAGAGGTGAGCACGAGTTTCACAGTTTAAACAGCGAGTGGTGAGCACGAATTTCACAGTTTAAAACAGCGAGAGGAGAGCAGGAATTTCACAGTTTAAAACTGCGAGAGGAGAGCAGTTTTTCACAGTTTAAAACAGCGAGAGGAGAGCAGGAATTTCACAGTTTAAAACAACGAGAGGAGAGCAGGAATTTCACAGTTTAAAACAGCGAGAGGAGAACAGGAATTTCACAGGTTAAAACAGCGAGAGGAGAGCTGGTATTTCACAGTTTAAAACAGCGAGAGGACACCACGATTTTCATAGTTTAAAACAGCCAGAAGAGAGCAAGGTTTTCACAGTTTAAAACAGCGAGAGGAGAGCAGAATTTCACAGTTTAAAACAGCGAGAGGATAGCAGGAATTTCACAGTTTAAAACAGCGAGAGGAGAGCAGGAAATTTGACAGCTTAAAACAGCGAGAGGAGAGCTGGTATTTCACAGTTTAAAACAGCGAGAGGACAGCACGATTTTCACAGTTTAAAACAGCCAGAGGAGAGCAGGTTTTTCACAATTTAAAACAATGACAGGTGTGCAGGTTTTTACAGTTTAAAAACAGCGAGAGGACAGCAGGGTTTTCACAGTTTAAAACTGCGAGAGGAGAGCAGGGTTTTCACAGTTTAAAACAGGCGAGAGGTGAGCACGAGTTTCACAGTTTAAAACAGCGAGTGGTGAGCACGAATTTCACAGTTTAAAACAGCGAGAGAGAGCAGGAATTTCACAGTTTAAAACTGCGAGAGGAGAGCAGGTTTTTCACAGTTTAAAACAGCGAGAGGAGAGCAGGAATTTCACAGTTTAAAACAACGAGAGGAGAGCAGGAATTTCACAGTTTAAAACAGCGAGAGGAGAACAGGAATTTCACAGGTTAAAACAGCGAGAGGAGAGCTGGTATTTCACAGTTTAAAACAGCGAGAGGACACCACGATTTTCATAGTTTAAAACAGCCATAAGAGAGCAAGGTTTTCACAGTTTAAAACAGCGAGAGGAGAGCAGGAATTTCACAGTTTAAAACAGCGAGAGGATAGCAGGAATTTCACAGTTTAAAACAGCGAGAGGAGAGCAGGAATTTGACAGCTTAAAACAGCGAGAGGAGAGCTGGTATTTCACAGTTTAAAACAGCGAGAGGACAGCACGATTTTCACAGTTTAAAACAGCCAGAGGAGAGCAGGTTTTTCACAATTAAAACAATGACAGGTGTGCAGGTTTTTCACAGTTTAAAACAGCGAGAGGACAGCAGGGTTTTCACAGTTTAAAACAGCGAGAGGAGAGCAGGTTTTTCACATTTTAAAAAGCAAGAGGAGAGCAGGAAATTCACAGTTTAAATCAGCGAGAGTGTAGCAGGTATTTAACAGTTTAAAACAGCGAGTGGAGAGCATGGATTTCACAGTTTAAAACAGCAAGAGGAGAGCAGATTTTTCACAGTTTAAAAAAGCGAGCGGAGAGCAGGGTTTTCACATTTAGAACAGCGAGAGGAGAGCAGGGTTCTCACAGTTTAAAACAATGAGAGGAGAGCATGGGTTTTCACAGTTTTAAACAGCGAGAGGAGAGCAGGGATTTCACAGTTTCAAACAGCGAGAGGACAGCAGGTTTTTCACAGTGAAAACAACGAGTGGTGAGCAGGATTTTCACAGTTTAAAACAACAAGAGGTGAGCAGTTTTTCTCAGTTTAAAACAGCGAGAGGAGAGCAGGGTTTTCAAAGTTTAAAACATCGAGAGGAGAGCAGGAATTTCACAGTTTAAAACTGTGAGCAGAGAGCAGGAATTTCACAGTTTAAAACAGCGTGAGGTTGAGCAGTATTTTCACAGTTTAAAACAGTGAGATGCGAGCAGGGTTTTCACAGTTTAAAACAGCGAGAGGACAGCAGTTTTTTCACAATTTAAAACAGCTAGAGGAGAGCAGGTTTTTCACAGTTTAAACAGCGAGAGGAGAGCTTAGTTTTCACAGTTTAAAACAGCGATAGGAGAGCAGGTTTTTCACAGTTTAAAACAACGAGTGGTGAGCAGGATTTATACAGTTTAAAACAACGAGAGGGGAGCAGGATTTTCACAGTTTAAAACAGCGAGAGGAGAGCAGGGTTTTCAATGTTTAAAACAGCGAGAGGTGAGCAGGAATTTCAGAGTTCAAAACAGCGAGATGAGAGCGGGGTTTTCACTGTTTAAAACAGTGAGAGGCGAGCAGGAATTTCACAGTTTAAAACAGCGAGAGGAGAGCAGGGTTTTCACAGTTTAAAACACCGGGAGGAGAGCAGGTTTTTCACTGTTTAAAACAGCGAGAGAAGAGCAGGTTTTTCACAGTTTCAAACAGCGAGAGGTGAGCAGGTTTTTCACAGTTTCAAACAGCCAGAGGAGAGCAGGAATTTCACAGTTTAAAAAATGCGAGAGGAGAGCACGATTTTTACAGTTTAAAACAGCGAGAGGCAGGCGGGGTTTTCACAGTTTTAAACGACGAGAGGTGAGCTGGGCTTTCACAGTTTTAAACAACGAGAGGTGAGCCAGGATTTTCATAGGTTAATACAGCGAGAGGAGAGCAGGTTTTTCACAGTTTAAAACAACAAGATGAGCAAGTTTTTCACAGTTTAAAACAACGAGAGGTGAGCAGGGTTTTCACAGTTTAAAACAGCGAGAGGGGAGAAGGGTTTTCACAGTTTAAATCAACGAGCTGAGCAGGTTATTCACAGTTTAAAACAGCGAGAGGAGAGCAGGATTTTCACAGTTTAAAACAGCGAGAGGACAGCAGGGTTTTCACAGTTTGAAACAGCGATAGGTGAGCAGGTTTTTCACAGTTTAAAGCAGCGAGAGGACAGCTGGGGATTCACAGTTTAAAACAGCGAGATGAGAGCAGGGTTTTCACAGTTTAAAACAACGAGAGGTGAGCAGGTTTTTCACAGTTTAAAACAGCAAGTGGAGAACAGGTTTTTCACCGTTTAAAACAGCGAGAGGTGAGCAGTAATTTCACAGTTTAACACAGCCAGAGGAGAGCAGTGTTTTCACTGTTTAAAACAGTGAGAGGAGAGCAAGGTTTTCACAGTTTAAAACATCGAGAGGAGAGCAGGGTTTTCACTGTTTAAAACAGCGAGAGGAGAGCTGGGTTTTCACAGTTTAAAACAGCGAGAGGTGAGCAGGTTTTTCACAGTTTAAAACAGCGAGAGGAGAGCAGGGTTTTCACAGTTTAATACAGCGAGAGGTGAGCATGTGTTTCACAGTTTAAAACAGCGAGAGGTGAGCAGGATTTCACAGTTTAAAACAGCTAGAGGAGAGCAGGTTTTTCACAGTTTAAAACAGCGAGAGGTGAGCAGGGCTTTCACAGTTTTAAACTGCGAGAGGAGAGCAGGTTTTTCACAGTTTAAAACAACGAGAGGAGAGCAGGAATTTCACAGTTTAAAACAGCGAGAGGAGAACAGGAATTTCACAGGTTAAAACAGCGAGAGGAGAGCTGGTATTTCACAGTTTAAAACAGCGAGAGGACAACACGATTTTCATAGATTAAAACAGCCAGAAGAGAGCAGGGTTTTCACAGTTTAAAACAGCGAGAGGAGAGCAGGAATTTCACAGTTTAAAACAGCGAGAGGATAGCAGGAATTTCACAGTTTAAAACAGCGAGAGGAGAGCAGGAATTTCACAGGTTAAAACAGCGAGAGGAGAGCTGGTATTTCACATTTTAAAACTGCGAGAGGAGAGCAGGTTTTTCACAGATTAAAACAGCGAGAGGAGAGCAGGATTTTCACAGTTTAAAACAGCGAGAGGAGAGCTGGTATTCCACAGTTTAAAACAGCGAGAGGACAGCACGATTTTCACAGTTTAAAACAGCCAGAGGAGAGCAGGTTTTTCACAATTTAAAACAATGACAGGTGTGCAGGTTTTTCACAGTTTAAAACAGCGAGAGGACAGCACGGTTTTCACAGTTTAAAACAGCGAGACGAGAGCTGAGTTTTCACAGTTTAAAACAGCGAGAGGAGGGCAGGATTTCCACAGTTTAAAACAGCGAGAGGAGAGCAGGAATTTCACGGTTTAAAACAGCGAGAGGAGAGCAGGTTTTTCACTGTTTAAAACAGCGAGAGGAGAGCAGGAATTTCAGAGTTTCAAACAGCGAGAGGAGAGTTGGGTTTTCACAGTTTAAAACAGCGAGAGGAGAGCAGGAATTTCACAGTTTCAAACAGCGAGAGGTGAGCACGAATTTCACAGTTTAAAATAGCGAGAGGCGAGCAGGTTTTTCACAGATTAAAACAGCGAGAGGAGAGCACGGTTTTCACAGTTTAAAACAGCGAGAGGAGAGCAGGTTTTTCACAGTTTAAAACAGCGAGAGGAGAGCAGGGTTTTCACAGTTATAAACAGCGAGTGGAGACCCAGGATTTTCACAGTTTTGAAACAGCGAGAGGTGAGCAGGAATTTCACAGTTTAGAACTGCGAGAGGAGAGCAGATTTTTCACAGTTTAAAACAGCGAGAGGTGAGCACGATTTTCACAGTTTAAACAGCCAGAGGAGAGCAGGAATTTCACAGTTTAAAACAGTGAGAGGAGAGCAGGTTTTTCACAGTTTAAAACAGCGAGAGGAGAGCAGGATTTTCACTGCTTAAAACAGCGAGAGGAGAGATGGAATTTCACAGTTTAAAACAGCGAGAGGAGACCAGGAATTTCACAGGTTAAAACAGCGAGAGGAGAGCTGGTATTTCACAGTTTAAAACAGCGAGAGGACAGCACGATTTTCACAGTTTAAACAGCCAGAGGAGAGCAGGTTTTTCACAATTTAAAACAATGACAGGTGTGCAGGTTTTTCACAGTTTAAAACAGCGAGAGGAGAGCAGGGTTTTTCACAGATTAAAACAGCGAGAGGACAGCAGGTTTTTCACAGTTTAAAACAGCGAGAGGAGAGCAGGAATTTCACAGTTTAAAACTGCGAGAGGAGAGCAGGTTTTTCACAGTTTAAAACAGCGAGAGGAGAGCAGGGTTTTCACAGTTTAAAACAGCGTGAGGAGAGCAGGTTTTTCACAGTTTAAAACAGCGAGAGGAGAGCAGGTTTTTCACATTTTAAAAAGCAAGAGGAGAGCAGGAAATTCACAGTTTAAATCAGCGAGAGTGTAGCAGGTATTTAACAGTTTAAAACAGCGAGTGGAGAGCATGGATTTCACAGTTTAAAACAGCAAGAGGAGAGCAGATTTTTCACAGTTTAAAAAAGTGAGCGGAGAGCAGGGTTTTCACAGTTTAAAACAGCGAGAGGAGAGCAGGGTTTTCACATTTTAGAACAGCGAGAGGAGAGCAGGGTTCTCACTGTTTAAAACAATGAGAGGAGAGCAGGGTTTTCACAGTTTTAAACAGCGAGAGGAGAGCAGGGATTTCACAGTTTCAAACAGCGAGAGGAAAGCAGGTTTTTCACAGTTGAAAACAACGAGTGGTGAGCAGGATTTTCACAGTTTAAAACAACAAGAGGTGAGCAGGTTTTTCACAGTTTAAAACAGCGAGAGGAGAGCAGGGTTTTCAATGTTTAAAACATCGAGAGGAGAGCAGGAATTTCACAGTTTAAAACTGTGAGCAGAGAGCAGGAATTTCACAGTTTAAAACAGCGTGAGGTTGAGCAGTATTTTCACAGTTTAAAACAGTGAGATGCGAGCAGGGTTTTCACAGTTTAAAACAGCGAGAGGACAGCAGGTTTTTCACAATTTAAAACAGCTAGAGGAGAGCAGGTTTTTCACAGTTTAAAACAGCGAGAGGAGAGCTTAGTTTTCACAGTTTAAAACAGCGATAGGAGAGCAGGTTTTTCACAGTTTAAAACAACGAGTGGTGAGCAGGATTTATACAGTTTAAAACAACGAGAGGGGAGCAGGATTTTCACAGTTTAAAACAGCGAGAGGAGAGCAGGGTTTTCAATGTTTAAAACAGCGAGAGGTGAGCAGGAATTTCAGAGTTCAAAACAGCGAGATGAGAGCGGGGTTTTCACTGTTTAAAACAGTGAGAGGCGAGCAGGAATTTCACAGTTTAAAACAGCGAGAGGAGAGCAGGGTTTTCACAGTTTAAAACACCGGGAGGAGAGCAGGTTTTTCACTGTTTAAAACAGCGAGAGAAGAGCAGGTTTTTCACAGTTTCAAACAGCGAGAGGTGAGCAGGTTTTTCACAGTTTAAAACAGCCAGAGGAGAGCAGGAATTTCACAGTTTAAAACAGTGAGAGGAGAGCAGGATTTTCACAGTTTAAAACAGCAGGAGGAGAGCAGGAATTTCACAGTTTAAAACAGCGAGAGGAGAGCAGGAATTTCACAGTTTAAAACAGCGAGAGGAGAGCGGGATTTAAACAGTTTAAAACAGCGAGCGGAGAGCAGGGTTTTCACATTTTTAAACAGAGAGAGGTGAGCAGGTTTTTCACAGTTTAAAACAGCCAGAGGAGAGCAGGAATTTCACAGTTTTAAACAGCGAGAGGAGAGCAGGAATTTCACAGTTTTAAACATTGAGAAGAGAGCAGGATTTTCACAGTTTAAAACAGCAGGAGGAGAGCAGGAATTTCACAGTTTAAAACAGCGAGAGGAGAGCAGGAATTTCACAGTTTAAAACAGCAAGAGGAGAGCGGGATTTAAACAGTTTAAAACAGCGAGCGGAGAGCAGGGTTTTCACATTTTTAAACAGAGAGAGGTGAGCAGGTTTTTCACAGATTAAAACAGCCAGAGGAGAGCAGGAATTTCACAGTTTTAAACAGCGAGAGGAGAGCAGGAATTTCACAGTTTAAAACAGTGAGTAGAGAGCAGGATTTTCACAGTTTAAAACAGCGAGAGGAGAGCAGGAATTTCACAGTTTAAAAAATGCGAGAGGCGAGCACGACTTTTACAGTTTAAAACAGCGAGAGGCAAGCGGGGTTTTCACAGTTTTAAACGACGAGAGGTGAGCCGGGCTTTCACAGTTTTAAACAACGAGAGGTGAGCCAGGATTTTCATAGGTTAATACAGCGAGAGGAGAGCAGGTTTTTCACAGTTTAAAACAACAAGATGAGCAAGTTTTTCACAGTTTAAAACAACGAGAGGTGAGCAGGGTTTTCACAGTTTAAAACAGCGAGAGGGGAGAAGGGTTTTCACAGTTTAAATCAACGAGCTGAGCAGGTTATTCACAGTTTAAAACAGCGAGAGGAGAGCAGGAATTTCACAGTTTAAAACAGCGAGAGGACAGCAGGGTTTTCACAGTTTGAAACAGCGATAGGTGAGCAGGTTTTTCACAGTTTAAAGCAGCGAGAGGACAGCTGGGCATTCACAGTTTAAAACAGCGAGATGAGAGCAGGGTTTTCACAGTTTAAAACAACGAGAGGTGAGCAGGTTTTTCTCAGTTTAAAACAGCAAGTGGAGAACAGGTTTTTCACCGTTTAAAACAGCGAGAGGTGAGCAGTAATTTCACAGTTTAACACAGCCAGAGGAGAGCAGTGTTTTCACTGTTTAAAACAGTGAGAGGAGAGCAAGGTTTTCACAGTTTAAAACATCGAGAGGAGAGCAGGGTTTTCACTGTTTAAAACAGCGAGAGGAGAGCTGGGTTTTCACAGTTTAAAACAGCGAGAGGTGAGCAGGTTTTTCACAGTTTAAAACAGCGAGAGGAGAGCAGGGTTTTCACAGTTTAAAACAGCGAGAGGAGAGCTGGGTTTTCACAGTTTAAAACAGCTAGAGGTGAGCAGGTTTTTCACAGTTTAAAACAGCGAGAGGAGAGCAGGGTTTTCACAGTTTAATACAGCGAGAGGTGAGCATGTGTTTCACAGTTTAAAACAGCGAGAGGAGAGCAGGGTTTTCACAGTTTAAAACAGCGAGAGGAGAGCAGGGTTTTCACAGTTTAAAACAGCGAGAGGAGAGCAGGGTTTTCACAGTTATAAACAGCGAGTGGAGACCCAGGATTTTCACAGTTTTGAAACAGCGAGAGTTGAGCAGGAATTTCACAGTTTAGAACTGCAAGAGGAGAGCAGATTTTTCACAGTTTAAAACAGCGAGAGGTGAGAACGATTTTCACAGTTTAAACAGCCAGAGGAGGGCAGGAATTTCACAGTTTAAAACAGTGAGAGGAGAGCAGGTTTTTCACAGTTTAAAACAGCGAGAGGAGAGCAGGATTTTCAAAGCTTAAAACAGCGAGAGGAGAGATGGAATTTCACAGTTTAAAACAGCGAGAGGAGACCAGGAATTTCACAGGTTAAAACAGCGAGAGGAGAGCTGGTATTTCACAGTTTAAAACAGCAAGAGGACAGCACGATTTTCACAGTTTAAACAGCCAGAGGAGAGCAGGTTTTTCACAATTTAAAACAATGACAGGTGTGCAGGTTTTTCACAGTTTAAAACAGCGAGAGGAGAGCAGGGTTTTTCACAGATTAAAACAGCGAGAGGACAGCAGGTTTTTCACAGTTTAAAACAGTGAGAGGAGAGCAGGAATTTCACAGTTTAAAACTGCGAGAGGAGAGCAGGTTTTTCACAGTTTAAAACAGCGAGAGGAGAGCAGGAATTTCAGAGTTTCAAACAGCGAGAGGAGGGCAGGTTTTTCACAGTTTAAAACAGCGAGAGGAGAGCAGGTTTTTCACATTTTAAAAAGCAAGAGGAGAGCAGGAAATTCACAGTTTAAATCAGCGAGAGTGTAGCAGGTATTTAACAGTTTAAAACAGCGAGTGGAGAGCATGGATTTCACAGTTTAAAACAGCAAGAGGAGAGCAGATTTTTCACAGTTTAAAAAAGCGAGCGGAGAGCAGGGTTTTCACAGTTTAAAACAGCGAGAGGAGAGCAGGGTTTTCACATTTTAGAACAGCGAGAGGAGAGCAGGGTTCTCACAGTTTAAAACAATGAGAGGAGAGCAGGGTTTTCACAGTTTTAAACAGCGAGAGGAGAGCAGGGATTTCACAGTTTCAAACAGCGAGAGGAAAGCAGGTTTTTCACAGTTGAAAACAACGAGTGGTGAGCAGGATTTTCACAGTTTAAAACAACAAGAGGTGAGCAGGTTTTTCACAGTTTAAAACAGCGAGAGGAGAGCAGGGTTTTCAAAGTTTAAAACATCGAGAGGAGAGCAGGAATTTCACAGTTTAAAACTGTGAGCAGAGAGCAGGAATTTCACAGTTTAAAACAGCGTGAGGTTGAGCAGTATTTTCACAGTTTAAAACAGTGAGATGCGAGCAGGGTTTTCACAGTTTAAAACAGCGAGAGGACAGCAGGTTTTTCACAATTTAAAACAGCTAGAGGAGAGCAGGTTTTTCACAGTTTAAAACAGCGAGAGGAGAGCTTAGTTTTCACAGTTTAAAACAGCGATAGGAGAGCAGGTTTTTCACAGTTTAAAACAACGAGTGGTGAGCAGGATTTATACAGTTTAAAACAACGAGAGGGGAGCAGGATTTTCACAGTTTAAAACAGCGAGAGGAGAGCAGGGTTTTCAATGTTTAAAACAGCGAGAGGTGAGCAGGAATTTCAGAGTTCAAAACAGCGAGATGAGAGCGGGGTTTTCACTGTTTAAAACAGTGAGAGGCGAGCAGGAATTTCACAGTTTAAAACAGCGAGAGGAGAGCAGGGTTTTCACAGTTTAAAACACCGGGAGGAGAGCAGGTTTTTCACTGTTTAAAACAGCGAGAGAAGAGCAGGTTTTTCACAGCTTCAAACAGCGAGAGGTGAGCAGGTTTTTCACAGTTTAAAACAGCCAGAGGAGAGCAGGAATTTCACAGTTTAAAACAGTGAGAGGAGAGCAGGATTTTCACAGTTTAAAACAGCAGGAGGAGAGCAGGAATTTCACAGTTTAAAACAGCGAGAGGAGAGCAGGAATTTCACAGTTTAAAACAGCGAGAGGAGAGCGGGATTTAAACAGTTTAAAACAGCGAGCGGAGAGCAGGGTTTTCACATTTTTAAACAGAGAGAGGTGAGCAGGTTTTTCACAGTTTAAAACAGCCAGAGGAGAGCAGGAATTTCACAGTTTTAAACAGCGAGAGGAGAGCAGGAATTTCACAGTTTTAAACATTGAGAAGAGAGCAGGATTTTCACAGTTTAAAACAGCAGGAGGAGAGCAGGAATTTCACAGTTTAAAACAGCGAGAGGAGAGCAGGAATTTCACAGTTTAAAACAGCAAGAGGAGAGCGGGATTTAAACAGTTTAAAACAGCGAGCGGAGAGCAGGGTTTTCACATTTTTAAACAGAGAGAGGTGAGCAGGTTTTTCACAGATTAAAACAGCCAGAGGAGAGCAGGAATTTCACAGTTTTAAACAGCGAGAGGAGAGCAGGGTTTTCACAGTTTGAAACAGCGATAGGTGAGCAGGTTTTTCACAGTTTAAAGCAGCGAGAGGACAGCTGGGGATTCACAGTTTAAAACAGCGAGATGAGAGCAGGGTTTTCACAGTTTAAAACAACGAGAGGTGAGCAGGTTTTTCACAGTTTAAAACAGCAAGTGGAGAACAGGTTTTTCACCGTTTAAAACAGCGAGAGGTGAGCAGTAATTTCACAGTTTAACACAGCCAGAGGAGAGCAGTGTTTTCACTGTTTAAAACAGTGAGAGGAGAGCAAGGTTTTCACAGTTTAAAACATCGAGAGGAGAGCAGGGTTTTCACTGTTTAAAACAGCGAGAGGAGAGCTGGGTTTTCACAGTTTAAAACAGCGAGAGGTGAGCAGGTTTTTCACAGTTTAAAACAGCGAGAGGAGAGCAGGGTTTTCACAGTTTAATACAGCGAGAGGTGAGCATGTGTTTCACAGTTTAAAACAGCGAGAGGTGAGCAGGGATTTCACAGTTTAAAACAGCTAGAGGAGAGCAGGTTTTTCACAGTTTAAAACAGCGAGAGGTGAGCAGGGCTTTCACAGTTTTAAACTGCGAGAGGAGAGCAGGTTTTTCACAGTTTAAAACAACGAGAGGAGAGCAGGAATTTCACAGTTTAAAACAGCGAGAGGAGAACAGGAATTTCACAGGTTAAAACAGCGAGAGGAGAGCAGGGTTTTCACAGTTTAAAACACCGGGAGGAGAGCAGGTTTTTCACTGTTTAAAACAGCGAGAGAAGAGCAGGTTTTTCACAGTTTCAAACAGCGAGAGGTGAGCAGGTTTTTCACAGTTTAAAACAGCCAGAGGAGAGCAGGAATTTCACAGTTTAAAACAGTGAGAGGAGAGCAGGATTTTCACAGTTTAAAACAGCAGGAGGGGAGCAGGAATTTCACAGTTTAAAACAGCGAGAGGAGAGCAGGAATTTCACAGTTTAAAACAGCGAGAGGAGAGCGGGATTTAAACAGTTTAAAACAGCGAGCGGAGAGCAGGGTTTTCACATTTTTAAACAGAGAGAGGTGAGCAGGTTTTTCACAGTTTAAAACAGCCAGAGGAGAGCAGGAATTTCACAGTTTTAAACAGCGAGAGGAGAGCAGGAATTTCACAGTTTTAAACATTGAGAAGAGAGCAGGATTTTCACAGTTTAAAACAGCAGGAGGAGAGCAGGAATTTCACAGTTTAAAACAGCGAGAGGAGAGCAGGAATTTCACAGTTTAAAACAGCAAGAGGAGAGCGGGATTTAAACAGTTTAAAACAGCGAGCGGAGAGCAGGGTTTTCACATTTTTAAACAGAGAGAGGTGAGCAGGTTTTTCACAGATTAAAACAGCCAGAGGAGAGCAGGAATTTCACAGTTTTAAACAGCGAGAGGAGAGCAGGAATTTCACAGTTTAAAAAATGCGAGAGGAGAGCACGATTTTTACAGTTTAAAACAGCGAGAGGCAGGCGGGGTTTTCACAGTTTTAAACGACGAGAGGTGAGCCGGGCTTTCACAGTTTTAAACAACGAGAGGTGAGCCAGGATTTTCATAGGTTAATACAGCGAGAGGAGAGCAGGTTTTTCACAGTTTAAAACAACAAGATGAGCAAGTTTTTCACAGTTTAAAACAACGAGAGGTGAGCAGGGTTTTCACAGTTTAAAACAGCGAGAGGGGAGAAGGGTTTTCACAGTTTAAATCAACGAGCTGAGCAGGTTATTCACAGTTTAAAACAGCGAGAGGAGAGCAGGATTTTCACAGTTTAAAACAGCGAGAGGACAGCAGGGTTTTCACAGTTTGAAACAGCGATAGGTGAGCAGGTTTTTCACAGTTTAAAGCAGCGAGAGGACAGCTGGGGATTCACAGTTTAAAACAGCGAGATGAGAGCAGGGTTTTCACAGTTTAAAACAACGAGAGGTGAGCAGGTTTTTCACAGTTTAAAACAGCAAGTGGAGAACAGGTTTTTCACCGTTTAAAACAGCGAGAGGTGAGCAGTAATTTCACAGTTTAACACAGCCAGAGGAGAGCAGTGTTTTCACTGTTTAAAACAGTGAGAGGAGAGCAAGGTTTTCACAGTTTAAAACATCGAGAGGAGAGCAGGGTTTTCACTGTTTAAAACAGCGAGAGGAGAGCTGGGTTTTCACAGTTTAAAACAGCGAGAGGTGAGCAGGTTTTTCACAGTTTAAAACAGCGAGAGGAGAGCAGGGTTTTCACAGTTTAATACAGCGAGAGGTGAGCATGTGTTTCACAGTTTAAAACAGCGAGAGGTGAGCAGGGATTTCACAGTTTAAAACAGCTAGAGGAGAGCAGGTTTTTCACAGTTTAAAACAGCGAGAGGTGAGCAGGGCTTTCACAGTTTTAAACTGCGAGAGGAGAGCAGGTTTTTCACAGTTTAAAACAACGAGAGGAGAGCAGGAATTTCACAGTTTAAAACAGCGAGAGGAGAACAGGAATTTCACAGGTTAAAACAGCGAGAGGAGAGCTGGTATTTCACAGTTTTAAACAGCGAGAGGACAACACGATTTTCATAGATTAAAACAGCCAGAAGAGAGCAGGGTTTTCACAGTTTAAAACAGCGAGAGGAGAGCAGGAATTTCACAGTTTAAAACAGCGAGAGGATAGCAGGAATTTCACAGTTTAAAACAGCGAGAGGAGAGCAGGAATTTCAAAGGTTAAAACAGCGAGAGGAGAGCTGGTATTTCACATTTTAAAACTGCGAGAGGAGAGCTGGTATTCCACAGTTTAAAACAGCGAGAGGACAGCACGATTTTCACAGTTTAAAACAGCCAGAGGAGAGCAGGTTTTTCACAATTTAAAACAATGACAGGTGTGCAGGTTTTTCACAGTTTAAAACAGCGAGAGGACAGCAGGGTTTTCACAGTTTAAAACAGCGAGACGAGAGCTGAGTTTTCACAGTTTAAAACAGCGAGAGGAGGGCAGGATTTCCACAGTTTAAAACAGCGAGAGGAGAGCAGGAATTTCACGGTTTAAAACTGCGAGAGGAGAGCAGGTTTTTCACTGTTTAAAACAGCGAGAGGAGAGCAGGAATTTCAGAGTTTCAAACAGCGAGAGGAGAGTTGGGTTTTCACAGTTTAAAACAGCGAGAGGAGAGCAGGAATTTCACAGTTTCAAACAGCGAGAGGTGAGCACGAATTTCACAGTTTAAAACAGCGAGAGGCGAGCAGGTTTTTCACAGATTAAAACAGCGAGAGGAGAGCAGGGTTTTCACAGTTTAAAACAGCGAGAGGAGAGCAGGTTTTTCACAGTTTAAAACAGCGAGAGGAGAGCAGGGTTTTCACAGTTATAAACAGCGAGTGGAGACCCAGGATTTTCACAGTTTTGAAACAGCGAGAGGTGAGCAGGAATTTCACAGTTTAGAACTGCGAGAGGAGAGCAGATTTTTCACAGTTTAAAACAGCGAGAGGTGAGCACGATTTTCACAGTTTAAACAGCCAGAGGAGAGCAGGAATTTCACAGTTTAAAACAGTGAGAGGAGAGCAGGTTTTTCACAGTTTAAAACAGCGAGAGGAGAGCAGGATTTTCACTGCTTAAAACAGCGAGAGGAGAGATGGAATTTCACAGTTTAAAACAGCGAGAGGAGACCAGGAATTTCACAGGTTAAAACAGCGAGAGGAGAGCTGGTATTTCACAGTTTAAAACAGCGAGAGGACAGCACGATTTTCACAGTTTAAACAGCCAGAGGAGAGCAGGTTTTTCACAATTTAAAACAATGACAGGTGTGCAGGTTTTTCACAGTTTAAAACAGCGAGAGGAGAGCAGGGTTTTTCACAGATTAAAACAGCGAGAGGACAGCAGGTTTTTCACAGTTTAAAACAGCGAGAGGTGAGCAGGAATTTCACAGTTTAAAACTGCGAGAGGAGAGCAGGTTTTTCACAGTTTAAAACAGCGAGAGGAGAGCAGGAATTTCAGAGTTTCAAACAGCGAGAGGAGGGCAGGAATTTCACAGTTTAAAACAGCGAGAGGAGAGCAGGGTTTTCACAGTTTAAAACAGCGTGAGGAGAACAGGTTTTTCGCAGTTTAAAACAGCAAGAGGAGAGCAGGAATTTCACAGTTTGAAGCAGCGAGAGGAGAGCAGGTTTTTCACAGTTTAAAACAGCGAGAGGAGAGCAGGATTTTCACAGTTTAAAACAGCGAGAGGACAGCAGGGTTTTCACTGTTTGAAACAGCGAGAGGTGAGCAGGTTTTTCACAGTTTAAAGCAGCGAGAGGACAGCTGGGGATTCACAGTTTAAAACAGCGAGATGAGAGCAGGGTTTTCACAGTTTAAAACAACGAGAGGTGAGCAGGTTTTTCACAGTTTAAAACAGCAAGTGGAGAACAGGTTTTTCACCGTTTAAAACAGCGAGAGGTGAGCAGTAATTTCACAGTTTAACACAGCCTGAGGAGAGCAGTGTTTTCACTGTTTAAAACAGTGAGAGGAGAGGAAGGTTTTCACAGTTTAAAACATCGAGAGGAGAGCTGGGTTTTCACAGTTTAAAACAGCGAGAGGTGAGCAGGTTTTTCACAGTTTAAAACAGCGAGAGGAGAGCAGGGTTTTCACAGTTTAATACAGCGAGAGGTGAGCATGTGATTCACAGTTTAAAACAGCGAGAGGTGAGCAGGGATTTCACGGTTTAAAACAGCTAGAGGAGAGCAGGTTTTTCACAGTTTAAAACAGCGAGAGGTGAGCAGGGCTTTCACAGTTTTAAACTGCGAGAGGAGAGCATGTTTTTCACAGTTTAAAACAGCGAGAGGAGAGCAGGAATTTCACGGTTTAAAACTGCGAGAGGAGAGCAGGAATTTCAGAGTTTCAAACAGCGTGAGGAGAGCAGGAATTTCACAGTTTCAAACAGCGAGAGGAGAGTTGGGTTTTCACAGTTTAAAACAGCGAGTGGAGAGCAGGAATTTCGCAGTTTCAAACAGCGAGTGGTCAGCACGAATTTCACAGTTTAAAACAGCGAGAGGAGAGCAGGAATTTCACAGTTTAAAACAGCGAGAGGAGAGCAGGTTTTTCACAGATTAAAACAGCGAGAGGAGAGCAGGTTTTTCACAGTTTAAAACAGCGAGAGGAGAGCAGGTTTTTCACAGTTTAAAACAGCGAGAGGAGAGCAGGGTTTTCACAGTTTAA
The DNA here is from genome assembly GCA_026770705.1 of Isurus oxyrinchus. Lineage (NCBI taxonomy): Eukaryota > Metazoa > Chordata > Chondrichthyes > Lamniformes > Lamnidae > Isurus > Isurus oxyrinchus. Next base: position 538,573 of record JANJGN010000081.1, read on the forward strand.
AACAGCGAGTGGAGACCCAGGATTTTCACAGTTTTAAAACAGCGAGGGGAGAGCAGGAATTTCACAGTTTAGAACTGCGAGAGGAGAGCAGGTTTTTCACAGTTTAAAGCAGCGAGAGGTGAGCACGAATTTCACAGTTTAAAACAGCGAGAGGTGAGCACGAATTTCACAGTTTCAAACAGCGAGAGGAGAGCAGGTTTTCACAGATTAAAACAGCGAGAGGAGAGCAGGATTTTCACAGTTTAAAACAGCGAGTGGACAGCAGGAATTTCACAGTTTAAAACAGTGAGAGGAGAGCAGGTTTTTCACAGTTTAAAACAGCGAGAGGAGAGCAGGATTTTCACAGCTAAAGACAGCGAGAGGAGAGCAGGAATTTCACAGGTTAAAAAAGCGAGAGAAGAGCTGGTATTTCACAGTTTAAAAGAGCGAAAGGACAGCACGATTTTCACAGTTTAAAACAGCCAGAGGAGAGCAGGTTTTTCACAATTTAAAACAATGACAGGTGTGCAGGTTTTTCACAGTTTAAAACAGCGAGAGGACAGCAGGGTTTTCACAGTTTAAAACAGCGAGACGAGAGCTGAGTTTTCACAGTTTATAACAGCGAGAGCACAGCTGAGTTCTCACAGTTTAAAACAGCGAGACGAGAGCTGAGTTTTCACAGTTTAAAACAGCGAGAGGAGAGCAGGTTTTTCACAATTTAAAACAACGAGAGGTGAGCAGGTTTTTCACAGTTTAAATCAGCGAGAGGAGAGCAGGATTTTCACAGGTTAAAACAGCGAGAGGAGAGCTGGGTTTCCACAGTTTAAAACAGCGAGAGAAGAGCTGGGTTTTCACAGTTTAAAACAGCGAGAGGAGAGCAGGGTTTTCACAGTTTAAAACAGCGAGAGGAGTGCAGGTTTTTCACAGTTTAAAACAGCAACAGGAGAGCAGGAATTTCACAGTTTGAAGCAGCGAGAGGAGAGCAGGTTTTTCACAGTTTAAAACAGCGAGAGGAGAGCAGGAATTTCACAGTTTAAAACAGCGAGAGGACAGCAGGGTTTTCACAGTTTGAAACAGCGAGAGGTGAGCAGGTTTTTCACAGTTTAAAGCAGCGAGAGGACAGCTAGGGATTCACAGTTTAAAACAGCGAGATGAGAGCAGGGTTTTCACAGTTTAAAACAGCGAGAGGTGAGCACGAATTTCACAGTTTAAAACAGCGAGAGGTGAGCACGAATTTCACAGTTTCAAACAGCGAGAGGAGAGCAGGTTTTTCACAATTTAAAGCAATGACAGGTGTGCAGGTTTTTCACAGTTTAAAACAGCGAGAGGACAGCAGGGTTTTACAGTTTAAAACAGCAAGTGGAGAACAGGTTTTTCACCGTTTATAACAGCGAGAGGTGAGCAGTAATTTCACAGTTTAACACAGCCAGAGGAGAGCAGTGTTTTCACTGTTTAAAACAGTGAGAGGAGAGCAAGGTTTTCACAGTTTAAAACATCGAGAGGAGAGCAGGGTTTTCACTGTTTAAAACAGCGAGAGGACAGCACGGTTTTCACAATTTAAAACAGCGAGAGGTGAGCAGGTTTTTCACAGTTTAAAACAGCGAGAGGAGAGCAGGGTTTTCACAGTTTAATACAGCGAGAGGTGAGCATGTGTTTCACAGTTTAAAACAGCGAGAGGTGAGCAGGGATTTCACAGTTTAAAACAGCTAGAGGAGAGCAGGTTTTTCACAGTTTAAAACAGCGAGAGGAGAGTTGGGTTTTCACAGTTTAAAACAGCGAGAGGAGAGCAGGAATTTCACAGTTTCAAACAGCGAGAGGTGAGCAGGAATTTCACAGTTTAAAACAGCGAGAGGTGAGCAGGTTTTTCACAGATTAAAACAGCGAGAGGAGAGCAGGGTTTTCACAGTTTAAAACAGCGAGAGGAGAGCAGGTTTTTCACAGTTTAAAACAGCGAGAGGAGAGCAGGGTTTTCACAGTTATAAACAGCGAGTGGAGACCCAGGATTATCACAATTTTAAAACAGTGAGAGGGGAGCAGGAATTTCACAGTTTAGAACTGCGAGAGGAGAGCAGATTTTTCACAGTTTAAAACAGCGAGAGGTGAGCACGAATTTCACAGTTTAAAACAGCGAGAGGTGAGCACGAATTTCACAGTTTCAAACAGCGAGAGGAGAGCAGGTTTTTCACAATTTAAAACAATGACAGGTGTGCAGGTTTTTCACAGTTTAAAACAGCGAGAGGACAGCAGGGTTTTCACAGTTTAAAACAGCAAGTGGAGAACAGGTTTTTCACCGTTTATAACAGCGAGAGGTGAGCAGTAATTTCACAGTTTAACACAGCCAGAGGAGAGCAGTGTTTTCACTGTTTAAAACAGTGAGAGGAGAGCAAGGTTTTCACAGTTTAAAACATCGAGAGGAGAGCAGGGTTTTCACTGTTTAAAACAGCGAGAGGACAGCACGATTTTCACAGTTTAAAACAGCGAGAGGTGAGCAGGTTTTTCACAGTTTAAAACAGCGAGAGGAGAGCAGGGTTTTCACAGTTTAATACAGCGAGAGGTGAGCATGTGTTTCACAGTTTAAAACAGCGAGAGGTGAGCAGGGATTTCACAGTTTAAAACAGCTAGATGAGAGCAGGTTTTTCACAGTTTAAAACAGCGAGAGGTGAGCAGGGCTTTCACAGTTTTAAACTGCGAGAGGAGAGCAGGTTTTTCACAGTTTAAAACAACGAGAGGAGAGCAGGAATTTCACAGTTTAAAACAGCGAGAGGAGAACAGGAATTTCACAGGTTAAAACAGCGAGAGGAGAGCTGGTATTTCACAGTTTAAAACAGTGAGAGGACAACACGATTTTCATAGTTTAAAACAGCCAGAAGAGAGCAGGGTTTTCACAGTTTAAAACAGCGAGAGGAGAGCTGGTATTTCACATTTTAAAACTGCGAGAGGAGAGCAGGTTTTTCACTGATTAAAACAGCGAGAGGAGAGCAGGATTTTCACAGTTTAAAGCAGCGAGAGGAGAGCTGGTATTCCACAGTTTAAAACAGCGAGAGGACAGCACGATTTTCACAGTTTAAAACAGCCAGAGGAGAGCAGGTTTTTCACAATTTAAAACAATGACAGGTGTGCAGGTTTTTCACAGTTTAAAACAGCGAGAGGACAGCAGGGTTTTCACAGTTTAAAACAGCGAGACGAGAGCTGAGTTTTCACAGTTTAAAACAGCGAGAGGAGAGCAGGATTTCCACAGTTTAAAACAGCGAGAGGAGAGCAGGAATTTCACGGTTTAAAACTGCGAGAGGAGAGCTGGTTTTTCACTGTTTAAGACAGCGAGAGGAGAGCAGGAATTTCAGAGTTTCAAACAGCGAGAGGAGAGCAGGAATTTCACAGTTTCAAACAGCGAGAGGCGAGTTGGGTTTTCACAGTTTAAAACAGCGAGAGGAGAGCAGGAATTTCACAGTTTCAAACAGCGAGAGGTGAGCACGAATTTCACAGTTTAAAACAGCGAGAGGAGAGCAGGAATTTCACAGTTTAAAACAGCGAGAGGTGAGCAGGTTTTTCACAGATTAAAACAGCGAGAGGAGAGCAGGGTTTTCACAGTTTAAAACAGCGAGAGGAGATCAGGTTTTTCACAGTTTAAAACAGCGAGAGGAGAGCAGGGTTTTCACAGTTATAAACAGCGAGTGGAGACCCAGGATTATCACAATTTTAAAACAGTGAGAGGGGAGCAGGAATTTCACAGTTTAGAACTGCGAGAGGAGAGCAGATTTTTCACAGTATAAAACAGCGAGAGGTGAGCACGAATTTCACAGTTTAAAACAGCGAGAGGTGAGCACGAATTTCACAGTTTCAAACAGCGAGAGGAGAGCAGGTTTTCACAGATTAAAACAGCGAGAGGAGAGCAGGATTTTCACAGTTTAAAACAGCGAGAGGAGAGCAGGAATTTCACTGTTTAAAACAGTGAGAGGAGAGCAGTTTTTTCACAGTTTAAAACAGCGAGAGGAGAGCAGGATTTTCACAGTTTAAAACTGCGAGAGGAGAGCAGGTTTTTCACAATTTAAAACAATGACAGGTGTGCAGGTTTTTCACAGTTTAAAACAGCGAGAGGACAGCAGGGTTTTCACAGTTTTAAACTGCGAGAGGAGAGCAGGGTTTTCACAGTTTAAAACAGCGAGAGGAGAGCTGGTATTTCACAGTTTTAAACAGCGAGAGGACAACACGATTTTCATAGATTAAAACAGCCAGAAGAGAGCAGGGTTTTCACAGTTTAAAACAGCGAGAGGAGAGCAGGAATTTCACAGTTTAAAACAGCGAGAGGATAGCAGGAATTTCACAGTTTAAAACAGCGAGAGGAGAGCAGGAATTTCAAAGGTTAAAACAGCGAGAGGAGAGCTGGTATTTCACATTTTAAAACTGCGAGAGGAGAGCTGGTATTCCACAGTTTAAAACAGCGAGAGGACAGCACGATTTTCACAGTTTAAAACAGCCAGAGGAGAGCAGGTTTTTCACAATTTAAAACAATGACAGGTGTGCAGGTTTTTCACAGTTTAAAACAGCGAGAGGACAGCAGGGTTTTCACAGTTTAAAACAGCGAGACGAGAGCTGAGTTTTCACAGTTTAAAACAGCGAGAGGAGGGCAGGATTTCCACAGTTTAAAACAGCGAGAGGAGAGCAGGAATTTCACGGTTTAAAACTGCGAGAGGAGAGCAGGTTTTTCACTGTTTAAAACAGCGAGAGGAGAGCAGGAATTTCAGAGTTTCAAACAGCGAGAGGAGAGTTGGGTTTTCACAGTTTAAAACAGCGAGAGGAGAGCAGGAATTTCACAGTTTCAAACAGCGAGAGGTGAGCACGAATTTCACAGTTTAAAACAGCGAGAGGCGAGCAGGTTTTTCACAGATTAAAACAGCGAGAGGAGAGCAGGGTTTTCACAGTTTAAAACAGCGAGAGGAGAGCAGGTTTTTCACAGTTTAAAACAGCGAGAGGAGAGCAGGGTTTTCACAGTTATAAACAGCGAGTGGAGACCCAGGATTTTCACAGTTTTGAAACAGCGAGAGGTGAGCAGGAATTTCACAGTTTAGAACTGCGAGAGGAGAGCAGATTTTTCACAGTTTAAAACAGCGAGAGGTGAGCACGATTTTCACAGTTTAAACAGCCAGAGGAGAGCAGGAATTTCACAGTTTAAAACAGTGAGAGGAGAGCAGGTTTTTCACAGTTTAAAACAGCGAGAGGAGAGCAGGATTTTCACTGCTTAAAACAGCGAGAGGAGAGATGGAATTTCACAGTTTAAAACAGCGAGAGGAGACCAGGAATTTCACAGGTTAAAACAGCGAGAGGAGAGCTGGTATTTCACAGTTTAAAACAGCGAGAGGACAGCACGATTTTCACAGTTTAAACAGCCAGAGGAGAGCAGGTTTTTCACAATTTAAAACAATGACAGGTGTGCAGGTTTTTCACAGTTTAAAACAGCGAGAGGAGAGCAGGGTTTTTCACAGATTAAAACAGCGAGAGGACAGCAGGTTTTTCACAGTTTAAAACAGCGAGAGGTGAGCAGGAATTTCACAGTTTAAAACTGCGAGAGGAGAGCAGGTTTTTCACAGTTTAAAACAGCGAGAGGAGAGCAGGAATTTCAGAGTTTCAAACAGCGAGAGGAGGGCAGGAATTTCACAGTTTAAAACAGCGAGAGGAGAGCAGGGTTTTCACAGTTTAAAACAGCGTGAGGAGAACAGGTTTTTCGCAGTTTAAAACAGCAAGAGGAGAGCAGGAATTTCACAGTTTGAAGCAGCGAGAGGAGAGCAGGTTTTTCACAGTTTAAAACAGCGAGAGGAGAGCAGGATTTTCACAGTTTAAAACAGCGAGAGGACAGCAGGGTTTTCACTGTTTGAAACAGCGAGAGGTGAGCAGGTTTTTCACAGTTTAAAGCAGCGAGAGGACAGCTGGGGATTCACAGTTTAAAACAGCGAGATGAGAGCAGGGTTTTCACAGTTTAAAACAACGAGAGGTGAGCAGGTTTTTCACAGTTTAAAACAGCAAGTGGAGAACAGGTTTTTCACCGTTTAAAACAGCGAGAGGTGAGCAGTAATTTCACAGTTTAACACAGCCTGAGGAGAGCAGTGTTTTCACTGTTTAAAACAGTGAGAGGAGAGGAAGGTTTTCACAGTTTAAAACATCGAGAGGAGAGCTGGGTTTTCACAGTTTAAAACAGCGAGAGGTGAGCAGGTTTTTCACAGTTTAAAACAGCGAGAGGAGAGCAGGGTTTTCACAGTTTAATACAGCGAGAGGTGAGCATGTGATTCACAGTTTAAAACAGCGAGAGGTGAGCAGGGATTTCACGGTTTAAAACAGCTAGAGGAGAGCAGGTTTTTCACAGTTTAAAACAGCGAGAGGTGAGCAGGGCTTTCACAGTTTTAAACTGCGAGAGGAGAGCATGTTTTTCACAGTTTAAAACAGCGAGAGGAGAGCAGGAATTTCACGGTTTAAAACTGCGAGAGGAGAGCAGGAATTTCAGAGTTTCAAACAGCGTGAGGAGAGCAGGAATTTCACAGTTTCAAACAGCGAGAGGAGAGTTGGGTTTTCACAGTTTAAAACAGCGAGTGGAGAGCAGGAATTTCACAGTTTCAAACAGCGAGTGGTCAGCACGAATTTCACAGTTTAAAACAGCGAGAGGAGAGCAGGAATTTCACAGTTTAAAACAGCGAGAGGAGAGCAGGTTTTTCACAGATTAAAACAGCGAGAGGAGAGCAGGTTTTTCACAGTTTAAAACAGCGAGAGGAGAGCAGGTTTTTCACAGTTTAAAACAGCGAGAGGAGAGCAGGGTTTTCACAGTTTAAAACAGCGAGTGGAGACCCAGGATTTTCACAGTTTTAAAACAGCGAGGGGAGAGCAGGAATTTCACAGTTTAGAACTGCGAGAGGAGAGCAGGTTTTTCACAGTTTAAAGCAGCGAGAGGTGAGCACGAATTTCACAGTTTAAAACAGCGAGAGGTGAGCACGAATTTCACAGTTTCAAACAGCGAGAGGAGAGCAGGTTTTCACAGATTAAAACAGCGAGAGGAGAGCAGGATTTTCACAGTTTAAAACAGCGAGTGGACAGCAGGAATTTCACAGTTTAAAACAGTGAGAGGAGAGCAGGTTTTTCACAGTTTAAAACAGCGAGAGGAGAGCAGGATTTTCACAGCTAAAGACAGCGAGAGGAGAGCAGGAATTTCACAGGTTAAAAAAGCGAGAGAAGAGCTGGTATTTCACAGTTTAAAAGAGCGAAAGGACAGCACGATTTTCACAGTTTAAAACAGCCAGAGGAGAGCAGGTTTTTCACAATTTAAAACAATGACAGGTGTGCAGGTTTTTCACAGTTTAAAACAGCGAGAGGACAGCAGGGTTTTCACAGTTTAAAACAGCGAGACGAGAGCTGAGTTTTCACAGTTTATAACAGCGAGAGCACAGCTGAGTTCTCACAGTTTAAAACAGCGAGACGAGAGCTGAGTTTTCACAGTTTAAAACAGCGAGAGGAGAGCAGGTTTTTCACAATTTAAAACAACGAGAGGTGAGCAGGTTTTTCACAGTTTAAATCAGCGAGAGGAGAGCAGGATTTTCACAGGTTAAAACAGCGAGAGGAGAGCTGGGTTTCCACAGTTTAAAACAGCGAGAGAAGAGCTGGGTTTTCACAGTTTAAAACAGCGAGAGGAGAGCAGGGTTTTCACAGTTTAAAACAGCGAGAGGAGTGCAGGTTTTTCACAGTTTAAAACAGCAACAGGAGAGCAGGAATTTCACAGTTTGAAGCAGCGAGAGGAGAGCAGGTTTTTCACAGTTTAAAACAGCGAGAGGAGAGCAGGAATTTCACAGTTTAAAACAGCGAGAGGACAGCAGGGTTTTCACAGTTTGAAACAGCGAGAGGTGAGCAGGTTTTTCACAGTTTAAAGCAGCGAGAGGACAGCTAGGGATTCACAGTTTAAAACAGCGAGATGAGAGCAGGGTTTTCACAGTTTAAAACAGCGAGAGGTGAGCACGAATTTCACAGTTTAAAACAGCGAGAGGTGAGCACGAATTTCACAGTTTCAAACAGCGAGAGGAGAGCAGGTTTTTCACAATTTAAAGCAATGACAGGTGTGCAGGTTTTTCACAGTTTAAAACAGCGAGAGGACAGCAGGGTTTTACAGTTTAAAACAGCAAGTGGAGAACAGGTTTTTCACCGTTTATAACAGCGAGAGGTGAGCAGTAATTTCACAGTTTAACACAGCCAGAGGAGAGCAGTGTTTTCACTGTTTAAAACAGTGAGAGGAGAGCAAGGTTTTCACAGTTTAAAACATCGAGAGGAGAGCAGGGTTTTCACTGTTTAAAACAGCGAGAGGACAGCACGGTTTTCACAATTTAAAACAGCGAGAGGTGAGCAGGTTTTTCACAGTTTAAAACAGCGAGAGGAGAGCAGGGTTTTCACAGTTTAATACAGCGAGAGGTGAGCATGTGTTTCACAGTTTAAAACAGCGAGAGGTGAGCAGGGATTTCACAGTTTAAAACAGCTAGAGGAGAGCAGGTTTTTCACAGTTTAAAACAGCGAGAGGAGAGTTGGGTTTTCACAGTTTAAAACAGCGAGAGGAGAGCAGGAATTTCACAGTTTCAAACAGCGAGAGGTGAGCAGGAATTTCACAGTTTAAAACAGCGAGAGGTGAGCAGGTTTTTCACAGATTAAAACAGCGAGAGGAGAGCAGGGTTTTCACAGTTTAAAACAGCGAGAGGAGAGCAGGTTTTTCACAGTTTAAAACAGCGAGAGGAGAGCAGGGTTTTCACAGTTATAAACAGCGAGTGGAGACCCAGGATTATCACAATTTTAAAACAGTGAGAGGGGAGCAGGAATTTCACAGTTTAGAACTGCGAGAGGAGAGCAGATTTTTCACAGTTTAAAACAGCGAGAGGTGAGCACGAATTTCACAGTTTAAAACAGCGAGAGGTGAGCACGAATTTCACAGTTTCAAACAGCGAGAGGAGAGCAGGTTTTTCACAATTTAAAACAATGACAGGTGTGCAGGTTTTTCACAGTTTAAAACAGCGAGAGGACAGCAGGGTTTTCACAGTTTAAAACAGCAAGTGGAGAACAGGTTTTTCACCGTTTATAACAGCGAGAGGTGAGCAGTAATTTCACAGTTTAACACAGCCAGAGGAGAGCAGTGTTTTCACTGTTTAAAACAGTGAGAGGAGAGCAAGGTTTTCACAGTTTAAAACATCGAGAGGAGAGCAGGGTTTTCACTGTTTAAAACAGCGAGAGGACAGCACGATTTTCACAGTTTAAAACAGCGAGAGGTGAGCAGGTTTTTCACAGTTTAAAACAGCGAGAGGAGAGCAGGGTTTTCACAGTTTAATACAGCGAGAGGTGAGCATGTGTTTCACAGTTTAAAACAGCGAGAGGTGAGCAGGGATTTCACAGTTTAAAACAGCTAGATGAGAGCAGGTTTTTCACAGTTTAAAACAGCGAGAGGTGAGCAGGGCTTTCACAGTTTTAAACTGCGAGAGGAGAGCAGGTTTTTCACAGTTTAAAACAACGAGAGGAGAGCAGGAATTTCACAGTTTAAAACAGCGAGAGGAGAACAGGAATTTCACAGGTTAAAACAGCGAGAGGAGAGCTGGTATTTCACAGTTTAAAACAGTGAGAGGACAACACGATTTTCATAGTTTAAAACAGCCAGAAGAGAGCAGGGTTTTCACAGTTTAAAACAGCGAGAGGAGAGCTGGTATTTCACATTTTAAAACTGCGAGAGGAGAGCAGGTTTTTCACTGATTAAAACAGCGAGAGGAGAGCAGGATTTTCACAGTTTAAAGCAGCGAGAGGAGAGCTGGTATTCCACAGTTTAAAACAGCGAGAGGACAGCACGATTTTCACAGTTTAAAACAGCCAGAGGAGAGCAGGTTTTTCACAATTTAAAACAATGACAGGTGTGCAGGTTTTTCACAGTTTAAAACAGCGAGAGGACAGCAGGGTTTTCACAGTTTAAAACAGCGAGACGAGAGCTGAGTTTTCACAGTTTAAAACAGCGAGAGGAGAGCAGGATTTCCACAGTTTAAAACAGCGAGAGGAGAGCAGGAATTTCACGGTTTAAAACTGCGAGAGGAGAGCTGGTTTTTCACTGTTTAAGACAGCGAGAGGAGAGCAGGAATTTCAGAGTTTCAAACAGCGAGAGGAGAGCAGGAATTTCACAGTTTCAAACAGCGAGAGGCGAGTTGGGTTTTCACAGTTTAAAACAGCGAGAGGAGAGCAGGAATTTCACAGTTTCAAACAGCGAGAGGTGAGCACGAATTTCACAGTTTAAAACAGCGAGAGGAGAGCAGGAATTTCACAGTTTAAAACAGCGAGAGGTGAGCAGGTTTTTCACAGATTAAAACAGCGAGAGGAGAGCAGGGTTTTCACAGTTTAAAACAGCGAGAGGAGAGCAGGTTTTTCACAGTTTAAAACAGCGAGAGGAGAGCAGGGTTTTCACAGTTATAAACAGCGAGTGGAGACCCAGGATTATCACAATTTTAAAACAGTGAGAGGGGAGCAGGAATTTCACAGTTTAGAACTGCGAGAGGAGAGCAGATTTTTCACAGTATAAAACAGCGAGAGGTGAGCACGAATTTCACAGTTTAAAACAGCGAGAGGTGAGCACGAATTTCACAGTTTCAAACAGCGAGAGGAGAGCAGGTTTTCACAGATTAAAACAGCGAGAGGAGAGCAGGATTTTCACAGTTTAAAACAGCGAGAGGAGAGCAGGAATTTCACTGTTTAAAACAGTGAGAGGAGAGCAGTTTTTTCACAGTTTAAAACAGCGAGAGGAGAGCAGGATTTTCACAGTTTAAAACTGCGAGAGGAGAGCAGGTTTTTCACAATTTAAAACAATGACAGGTGTGCAGGTTTTTCACAGTTTAAAACAGCGAGAGGACAGCAGGGTTTTCACAGTTTTAAACTGCGAGAGGAGAGCAGGGTTTTCACAGTTTAAAACAGCGAGAGGTGAGCACGAATTTCACAGTTTAAAACAGCGAGTGGTGAGCACGAATTTCACAGTTTAAAACAGCGAGAGGAGAGCAGGAATTTCACAGTTTAAAACTGCGAGAGGAGAGCAGGTTTTTCACAGTTTAAAACAGCGTGAGGAGAGCAGGAATTTCACAGTTTAAAACAACGAGAGGAGAGCAGGAATTTCACAGTTTAAAACAGCGAGAGGAGAACAGGAATTTCACAGGTTAAAACAGCGAGAGGAGAGCTGGTATTTCACAGTTTAAAACAGCGAGAGGACACCACGATTTTCATAGTTTAAAACAGCCAGAAGAGAGCAGGGTTTTCACAGTTTAAAACAGCGAGAGGAGAGCAGGAATTTCACAGTTTAAAACAGCGAGAGGATAGCAGGAATTTCACAGTTTAAAACAGCGAGAGGAGAGCAGGAATTTCACAGGTTAAAACAGCGAGAGGAGAGCTGGTATTTCACAGTTTAAAACAGCGAGAGGACAGCACGATTTTCACAGTTTAAAACAGCCAGAGGAGAGCAGGTTTTTCACAATTTAAAACAATGACAGGTGTGCAGGTTTTTCACAGTTTAAAACAGCGAGAGGACAGCAGGGTTTTCACAGTTTAAAACAGCGAGAGGAGAGCAGGTTTTTCACATTTTAAAAAGCAAAGGAGAGCAGGAAATTCACAGTTTAAAACAGCGAGAGTGTAGCAGGTATTTAACAGTTTAAAACAGCGAGAGGACAGCAGGTTTTTCACAATTTAAAACAACGAGAGGTGAGCAGGTTTTTCACAGTTTAAATCAGCGAGAGGAGAGCAGGATTTTCACAGTTTAAAACAGCGAGAGGAAAGCAGGGTTTTTCACAGATTAAAACAGCGAGAGGACAGCAGGGTTTTCACAGTTTAAAAAAGCGAGAGGAGAGCAGGAATTTCACAGCTTAAAACAGCGAGAGGAGAGCCCTGTTTTCACAGATTAAAACAGCGAGAAGAGAGCAGGATTTCCACAGTTTAAAACAGCGAGAGGAGAGCAGGAATTTCACGGTTCAAAACTGCGAGAGGAGAGCAGGTTTTTCACAGTTTAAAACAGCGAGAGGAGAGCAGGAATTTCAGAGTTTCAAACAGCGAGAGGAGAGCAGGAATTTCACAGTTTCAAACAGCGAGAGGAGAGTTGGGTTTTCACAGTTTAAAACAGCGAGAGGAGAGCAGGAATTTCACAGTTTCAAACAGCGAGAGGTGAGCACGAATTTCACAGTTTAAAACAGCGAGAGGAGAGCAGGAATTTCACAGTTTAAAAAAGCGAGAGGAGAGCAGGTTTTTCACAGATTAAAACAGCGAGAGGAGAGCAGGGTTTTCACAGTTTAAAACAGCGAGAGGAGAGCAGGTTTTTCACAGTTTAAAAGAGCGAGAGGAGAGCAGGGTTTTCACAGTTATAAACAGCGAGTGGAGACCCAGGATTTTCACAGTTTTAAAACAGCGAGAGGAGAGCAGGATTTTCACAGTTTAGAACTGCGAGAGGAGAGCAGGTTTTTCACAGTTTAAAACAGCGAGAGGTGAGCACGAATTTCACAGTTTAAAACAGCGAGAGGTGAGCACGAATTTCACAGTTTCAAACAGCGAGAGGAGAGCAGGTTTTCACAGATTAAAACAGCGAGAACAGAGCAGGATTTTCACAGTTTAAAACAGCGAGAGGAGAGCAGGAATTTCACAGTTTAAAACAGTGAGAGGAGAGCAGGTTTTTCACAGTTTAAAACAGCGTGACGAGAGCAGGAATTTCACAGGTTAAAAAAGCGAGAGGAGAGCTGGTATTTCACAGTTTAAAACAGCGAAAGGACAGCACGATTTTCACAGTTTAAAACAGCCAGAGGAGAGCAGGTTTTTCACAATTTAAAACAATGACAGGTGTGCAGGTTTTTCACAGTTTAAAACAGCGAGAGGACAGCAGGGTTTTCACAGTTTAAAACAGCGAGAGGAGAGCAGGTTTTTCACATTTTAAAAAGCAAGAGGAGAGCAGGAAATTCACAGTTTAAAACAGCGAGAGTGTAGCAGTTATTTAACAGTTTAAAAATGCGAGAGGAGAGCAGGTTTTTCACAGATTAAAACAGCGAAGGGAGAGCAGGATTTTCACAGTTTAAAACAGCGAGAGGAGAGCTGGTATTTCTCAGTTTAAAACAGCGAGAGGACAGCACGATTTTCACAGTTTAAAACAGCCAGAGGAGAGCAGGTTTTTCACAATTTAAAACAATGACAGGTGTGCAGGTTTTTCACAGTTTAAAACAGCGAGAGGACAGCAGGTTTTTCACAATTTAAAACAACGAGAGGTGAGCATGTTTTTCACAGTTTAAATCAGCGAGAGGAGAGCAGGATTTTCACAGTTTAAAACAGCGAGAGGAAAGCAGGGTTTTTCACAGATTAAAACAGCGAGAGGACAGCAGGGTTTTCTCAGTTTAAAACAGCGAGAGGAGAGCAGGAATTTCACAGCTTAAAACAGCGAGAGGAGAGCAGTGTTTTCACAGATTAAAACAGCGAGAAGAGAGCAGGATTTGCACAGTTTAAAACAGCGAGAGGAGAGCAGGAATTTCACGGTTTAAAACTGCGAGAGGAGAGCAGGTTTTTCACAGTTTAAAACAGCGAGAGGAGAGCAGGAATTTCAGAGTTTCAAACAGCGAGAGGAGAGCAGGAATTTCACAGTTTCAAACAGCGAGAGGAGAGTTGGGTTTTCACAGTTTAAAACAGCGAGAGGAGAGCAGGAATTTCACAGTTTCAAACAGCGAGAGGTGAGCACGAATTTCACAGTTTAAAACAGCAAGAGGAGAGCAGGAATTTCACAGTTTAAAACAGCGAGAGGAGAGCAGGTTTTTCACAGATTAAAACAGCGAGAGGAGAGCAGGGTTTTCACAGTTTAAAACAGCGAGAGGAGAGCAGTTTTTTCACAGTTTAAAAGAGCGAGAGGAGAGCAGGGTTTTCACAGTTATAAACAGCGAGTGGAGACCCAGTATTTTCACAGTTTTAAAACAGCGAGAGGAGAGCAGGAATTTCACAGTTTAGAACTGCGAGAGGAGAGCAGGTTTTTCACAGTTTAAAACAGCGAGAGGTGAGCACGAATTTCACAGTTTAAAACAGCGAGAGGTGAGCACGAATTTCACAGTTTCAAACAGCGAGAGGAAAGCAGGTTTTCACAGATTAAAACAGCGAGAGGAGAGCAGGATTTTCACAGTTTAAAACAGCGAGAGGAGAGCAGGAATTTCACAGTTTAAAACAGTGAGAGGAGAGCAGGTTTTTCACAGTTTAAAACAGCGAAAGGACAGCACGATTTTCACAGTTTAAAACAGCCAGAGGAGAGCAGGTTTTTCACAATTTAAAACAATGACAGGTGTGCAGGTTTTTCACAGTTTAAAACAGCGAGAGGACAGCAGGGTTTTCACAGTTTAAAACAGCGAGACGAGAGCTGAGTTTTCACAGTTTATAACAGCGAGAGCACAGCTGAGTTCTCACAGTTTAAAACAGCGAGACGAGAGCTGAGTTTTCACAGTTTAAAACAGCGAGAGGAGAGCAGGTTTTTCACAATTTAAAACAACGAGAGGTGAGCAGGTTTTTCACAGTTTAAATCAGCGAGAGGAGAGCAGGATTTTCACAGGTTAAAACAGCGAGAGGAGAGCTGGGTTTCCACAGTTTAAAACAGCGAGAGAAGAGCTGGGTTTTCACAGTTTAAAACAGCGAGAGGACAGCACGATTTTCACAGTTTAAAACAGCGAGAGGAGAGCAGGTTTTTCACAGTTTAAAACAGCAACAGGAGAGCAGGAATTTCACAGTTTGAAACAGCGAGAGGAGAGCTGGTTTTTCACAGTTTAAAACAGCGAGAGGAGAGCAGGATTTTCACAGTTTAAAACAGCGAGAGGACAGCAGGGTTTTCACAGTTTGAAACAGCGAGAGGTGAGCAGGTTTTTCACAGTTTAAAGCAGCGAGAGGATAGCTGGGGATTCACAGTTTAAAACAGCGAGATGAGAGCAGGGTTTTCACAGTTTAAAACAACGAGAGGTGAGCAGGTTTTTCACAGTTTAAAACAGCAAGTGGAGAACAGGTTTTTCACCGTTTAAAACAGCGAGAGGTGAGCAGTAATTTCACAGTTTAACACAGCCAGAGCAGAGCAGTGTTTGCACTGTTTAAAACAGTGAGAGGAGAGCAAGGTTTTCACAGTTTAAAACATCGAGAGGAGAGCATGGTTTTCACTGTTTAAAACAGCGAGAGGAGAGCTGGGTTTTCACAGTTTAAAACAGCGAGAGGTGAGCAGGTTTTTCACAGTTTAAAACAGCGAGAGGAGAGCAGGGTTTTCACAGTTTAATACAGCGAGAGGTGAGCATGTGTTTCACAGTTTAAAACAGCGAGAGGTGAGCAGGGATTTCACAGTTTAAAACAGCTAGAGGAGAGCAGGTTTTTCACAGTTTAAAACAGCGAGAGGTGAGCAGGGCTTTCACAGTTTTAAACTGCGAGAGGAGAGCAGGTTTTTCACAGTTTAAAACAACGAGAGGAGAGCAGGAATTTCACAGTTTAAAACAGCGAGAGGAGAACAGGAATTTCACAGGTTAAAACAGCGAGAGGAGAGCTGGTATTTCACAGTTTAAAACAGCGAGAGGACAACACGATTTTCATAGTTTAAAACAGCAAGAAGAGAGCAGGGTTTTCACAGTTTAAAACAGCGAGAGGAGAGCAGGAATTTCAAAGTTTAAAACAGCGATAGGATAGCAGGAATTTCACAGTTTAAAACAGCGAGAGGAGAGCAGGAATTTCACAGGTTAAAACAGTGAGAGGAGAGCTGGTATTTCACATTTTAAAACTGCGAGAGGAGAGCAGGTTTTTCACAGATTAAAACAGCGAGAGGAGAGCAGGATTTTCACAGTTTAAAACAGCGAGAGGAGAGCTGGTATTCCACAGTTTAAAACAGCGAGAGGACAGCACGATTTTCACAGTTTAAAACAGCCAGAGGAGAGCAGGTTTTTCACAATTTAAAACAATGACAGGTGTGCAGGTTTTTCACAGTTTAAAACAGCGAGAGGACAGCAGGGTTTTCACAGTTTAAAACAGCGAGACGAAATGAGTTTTCACAGTTTAAAACAGCGAGAGGAGAGCAGGATTTCCACAGTTTAAAACAGCGAGAGGAGAGCAGGAATTTCACGGTTTAAAACTGCGAGAGGAGAGCAGGTTTTTCACTGTTTAAAACAGTGAGAGGAGAGCAGGAATTTCAGAGTTTCAAACAGCGAGAGGAGAGCAGGAATTTCAGAGTTTCAAACAGCGAGAGGAGAGTTGGGTTTTCACAGTTTAAAACAGCGAGAGGAGAGCAGGAATTTCACAGTTTCAAACAGCGAGAGGTGAGCACGAATTTCACAGTTTAAAACAGCGAGAGGAGAGCAGGAATTTCACAGTTTAAAACAGCGAGAGGTGAGCAGGTTTTTCACAGTTTAAAACAGCGAGAGGACAGCAGGGTTTTCACAGTTTAAAACTGCGAGAGGAGAGCAGGGTTTTCACAGTTTAAAACAGCGACAGGTGAGCACGAATTTCACAGTTTAAAACAGCGAGTGGTGAGCACGAATTTCACAGTTTAAAACAGCGAGAGGAGAGCAGGAATTTCACAGTTTAAAACTGCGAGAGGAGAGCAGGTTTTTCACAGTTTAAAACAGCGAGAGGAGAGCAGGAATTTCACAGTTTAAAACAACGAGAGGAGAGCAGGAATTTCACAGTTTAAAACAGCGAGAGGAGAACAGGAATTTCACAGGTTAAAACAGCGAGAGGAGAGCTGGTATTTCACAGTTTAAAACAGCGAGAGGAGAGCACGATTTTCATAGTTTAAAACAGCCAGAAGAGAGCAGGGTTTGCACAGTTTAAAACAGCGAGAGGAGAGCAGGAATTTCACAGTTTAAAACAGCGAGAGGATAGCAGGAATTTCACAGTTTAAAACAGCGAGAGGAGAGCAGGAATTTCACAGGTTAAAACAGTGAGAGGAGAGCTGGTTTTTCACAGTTTAAAACAGCGAGAGGACAGCACGATTTTCACAGTTTAAAACAGCCAGAGGAGAGCAGGTGTTTCACAATTTAAAACAATGACAGGTGTGCAGGTTTTTCACAGTTTAAAACAGCGAGAGGACAGCAGGGTTTTCACAGTTTAAAACAGCGAGAGGAGAGCAGGTTTTTCACATTTTAAAAAGCAAGAGGAGAGCAGGAAATTCACAGTTTAAAACAGCGAGAGTGTAGCAGGTATTTAACAGTTTAAAACAGCGAGAGGAGAGCATGGATTTCACAGTTTAAAACAGCAAGAGGAGAGCAGGTTTTTCACAATTTAAAACAACGAGAGGTGAGCAGGTTTTTCACAGTTTAAATCAGCGAGAGGAGAGCAGGATTTTCACAGTTTAAAACAGCGAGAGGAGAGCAGGGTTTTTCACAGATTAAAACAGCGAGAGGACAGCAGGGTTTTCACAGTTTAAAACAGCCAGCGGAGAGCAGGAATTTCACAGCTAAAAACAGCGAGAGGAGAGCAGTGTTTTCACAGATTAAAACAGCGAGAGGAGAGCAGGATTTGCACAGTTTAAAACAGCGAGAGGAGAGCTGGGTTGTCACAGTTTAAAACAGCGAGAGGACAGCACGATTTTTACAGTTTAAAACAGGGAATGGAGAGCAGGTTTTTCACAGTTTAAAACAGCGAGAGGACAGCACGACTTTCACAGTTTAAAACAGGGATAGGAGAGCAGGGTTTTCACAGTTTAAAACAGCGAGTGGAGCGCAGGAATTTCACAGTTTAAAAGAGCGAGAGGAGAGCAGGGTTTTCACAGTTATAAACAGCGAGTGGAGACCCAGTATTTTCACAGTTTTAAAACAGCGAGAGGAGAGCAGGAATTTCACAGTTTAGAACTGCGAGAGGAGAGCAGGTTTTTCACAGTTTAAAACAGCGAGAGGTGAGCACGAATTTCACAGTTTAAAACAGCGAGAGGTGAGCACGAATTTCACAGTTTCAAACAGCGAGAGGAAAGCAGGTTTTCACAGATTAAAACAGCGAGAGGAGAGCAGGATTTTCACAGTTTAAAACAGCGAGAGGAGAGCAGGAATTTCACAGTTTAAAACAGTGAGAGGAGAGCAGGTTTTTCACAGTTTAAAACAGCGAAAGGACAGCACGATTTTCACAGTTTAAAACAGCCAGAGGAGAGCAGGTTTTTCACAATTTAAAACAATGACAGGTGTGCAGGTTTTTCACAGTTTAAAACAGCGAGAGGACAGCAGGGTTTTCACAGTTTAAAACAGCGAGACGAGAGCTGAGTTTTCACAGTTTATAACAGCGAGAGCACAGCTGAGTTCTCACAGTTTAAAACAGCGAGACGAGAGCTGAGTTTTCACAGTTTAAAACAGCGAGAGGAGAGCAGGTTTTTCACAATTTAAAACAACGAGAGGTGAGCAGGTTTTTCACAGTTTAAATCAGCGAGAGGAGAGCAGGATTTTCACAGGTTAAAACAGCGAGAGGAGAGCTGGGTTTCCACAGTTTAAAACAGCGAGAGAAGAGCAGGAATTTCACAGTTTAAAACAGCGAGAGGACAGCACGATTTTCACAGTTTAAAACAGCGAGAGGAGAGCAGGTTTTTCACAGTTTAAAACAGCAACAGGAGAGCAGGAATTTCACAGTTTGAAACAGCGAGAGGAGAGCTGGTTTTTCACGGTTTAAAACAGCGAGAGGAGAGCAGGATTTTCACAGTTTAAAACAGCGAGAGGACAGCAGGGTTTTCACAGTTTGAAACAGCGAGAGGTGAGCAGGTTTTTCACAGTTTAAAGCAGCGAGAGGATAGCTGGGGATTCACAGTTTAAAACAGCGAGATGAGAGCAGGGTTTTCACAGTTTAAAACAACGAGAGGTGAGCAGGTTTTTCACAGTTTAAAACAGCAAGTGGAGAACAGGTTTTTCACCGTTTAAAACAGCGAGAGGTGAGCAGTAATTTCACAGTTTAACACAGCCAGAGCAGAGCAGTGTTTGCACTGTTTAAAACAGTGAGAGGAGAGCAAGGTTTTCACAGTTTAAAACATCGAGAGGAGAGCATGGTTTTCACTGTTTAAAACAGCGAGAGGAGAGCTGGGTTTTCACAGTTTAAAACAGCGAGAGGTGAGCAGGTTTTTCACAGTTTAAAACAGCGAGAGGAGAGCAGGGTTTTCACAGTTTAATACAGCGAGAGGTGAGCATGTGTTTCACAGTTTAAAACAGCGAGAGGTGAGCAGGGATTTCACAGTTTAAAACAGCTAGAGGAGAGCAGGTTTTTCACAGTTTAAAACAGCGAGAGGTGAGCAGGGCTTTCACAGTTTTAAACTGCGAGAGGAGAGCAGGTTTTTCACAGTTTAAAACAACGAGAGGAGAGCAGGAATTTCACAGTTTAAAACAGCGAGAGGAGAACAGGAATTTCACAGGTTAAAACAGCGAGAGGAGAGCTGGTATTTCACAGTTTAAAACAGCGAGAGGACAACACGATTTTCATAGTTTAAAACAGCAAGAAGAGAGCAGGGTTTTCACAGTTTAAAACAGCGAGAGGAGAGCAGGAATTTCAAAGTTTAAAACAGCGATAGGATAGCAGGAATTTCACAGTTTAAAACAGCGAGAGGAGAGCAGGAATTTCACAGGTTAAAACAGTGAGAGGAGAGCTGGTATTTCACATTTTAAAACTGCGAGAGGAGAGCAGGTTTTTCACAGATTTAAACAGCGAGAGGAGAGCAGGATTTTCACAGTTTAAAACAGCGAGAGGAGAGCTGGTATTCCACAGTTTAAAACAGCGAGAGGACAGCACGATTTTCACAGTTTAAAACAGCCAGAGGAGAGCAGGTTTTTCACAATTTAAAACAATGACAGGTGTGCAGGTTTTTCACAGTTTAAAACAGCGAGAGGACAGCAGGGTTTTCACAGTTTAAAACAGCGAGACGAAATGAGTTTTCACAGTTTAAAACAGCGAGAGGAGAGCAGGATTTCCACAGTTTAAAACAGCGAGAGGAGAGCAGGAATTTCACGGTTTAAAACTGCGAGAGGAGAGCAGGTTTTTCACTGTTTAAAACAGTGAGAGGAGAGCAGGAATTTCAGAGTTTCAAACAGCGAGAGGAGAGCAGGAATTTCAGAGTTTCAAACAGCGAGAGGAGAGTTGGGTTTTCACAGTTTAAAACAGCGAGAGGAGAGCAGGAATTTCACAGTTTCAAACAGCGAGAGGTGAGCACGAATTTCACAGTTTAAAACAGCGAGAGGAGAGCAGGAATTTCACAGTTTAAAACAGCGAGAGGTGAGCAGGTTTTTCACAGTTTAAAACAGCGAGAGGACAGCAGGGTTTTCACAGTTTAAAACTGCGAGAGGAGAGCAGGGTTTTCACAGTTTAAAACAGCGACAGGTGAGCACGAATTTCACAGTTTAAAACAGCGAGTGGTGAGCACGAATTTCACAGTTTAAAACAGCGAGAGGAGAGCAGGAATTTCACAGTTTAAAACTGCGAGAGGAGAGCAGGTTTTTCACAGTTTAAAACAGCGAGAGGAGAGCAGGAATTTCACAGTTTAAAACAACGAGAGGAGAGCAGGAATTTCACAGTTTAAAACAGCGAGAGGAGAACAGGAATTTCACAGGTTAAAACAGCGAGAGGAGAGCTGGTATTTCACAGTTTAAAACAGCGAGAGGAGAGCACGATTTTCATAGTTTAAAACAGCCAGAAGAGAGCAGGGTTTGCACAGTTTAAAACAGCGAGAGGAGAGCAGGAATTTCACAGTTTAAAACAGCGAGAGGATAGCAGGAATTTCACAGTTTAAAACAGCGAGAGGAGAGCAGGAATTTCACAGGTTAAAACAGTGAGAGGAGAGCTGGTTTTTCACAGTTTAAAACAGCGAGAGGACAGCACGATTTTCACAGTTTAAAACAGCCAGAGGAGAGCAGGTGTTTCACAATTTAAAACAATGACAGGTGTGCAGGTTTTTCACAGTTTAAAACAGCGAGAGGACAGCAGGGTTTTCACAGTTTAAAACAGCGAGAGGAGAGCAGGTTTTTCACATTTTAAAAAGCAAGAGGAGAGCAGGAAATTCACAGTTTAAAACAGCGAGAGTGTAGCAGGTATTTAACAGTTTAAAACAGCGAGAGGAGAGCATGGATTTCACAGTTTAAAACAGCAAGAGGAGAGCAGGTTTTTCACAATTTAAAACAACGAGAGGTGAGCAGGTTTTTCACAGTTTAAATCAGCGAGAGGAGAGCAGGATTTTCACAGTTTAAAACAGCGAGAGGAGAGCAGGGTTTTTCACAGATTAAAACAGCGAGAGGACAGCAGGGTTTTCACAGTTTAAAACAGCCAGCGGAGAGCAGGAATTTCACAGCTAAAAACAGCGAGAGGAGAGCAGTGTTTTCACAGATTAAAACAGCGAGAGGAGAGCAGGATTTGCACAGTTTAAAACAGCGAGAGGAGAGCTGGGTTGTCACAGTTTAAAACAGCGAGAGGACAGCACGATTTTTACAGTTTAAAACAGGGAATGGAGAGCAGGTTTTTCACAGTTTAAAACAGCGAGAGGACAGCACGACTTTCACAGTTTAAAACAGGGATAGGAGAGCAGGGTTTTCACAGTTTAAAACAGCGAGTGGAGCGCAGGAATTTCACAGTTTAAAACAGCGAGAGGAGAGCAGGTTTTCACAGATTAAAACAGCGAGAGGAGAGCAGGATTTTCACAGTTTAAAACAGCGAGAGGAGAGCAGGAATTTCACAGTTTAAAACAGTGAGAGGAGAGCAGGTTTTTCACAGTTTAAAACAGCGAGAGGAGAGCAGGAATTTCACAGGTTAAAAAAGCGAGAGGAGAGCTGGTATTTCACAGTTTAAAACAGCGAAAGGACAGCACGATTTTCACAGTTTAAAACAGCCAGAGGAGAGCAGGTTTTTCACAATTTAAAACAATGACAGGTGTGCAGGTTTTTCACAGTTTAAAACAGCGAGAGGACAGCAGGGTTTTCACAGTTTAAAACAGCGAGACGAGAGCTGAGTTTTCACAGTTTATAACAGCGAGAGGACAGCTGAGTTCTCACAGTTTAAAACAGCGAGACGAGAGCTGAGTTTTCACAGTTTAAAACAGCGAGAGGAGAGCAGGTTTTTCACAATTTAAAACAACGAGAGGTGAGCAGGTTTTCCACAGTTTAAATCAGCGCGAGGAGAGCAGGATTTTCACAGGTTAAAACAGCGAGAGGAGAGCTGGGTTTCCACAGTTTAAAACAGCGAGAGAAGAGCTGGGTTTTCACAGTTTAAAACAGCGAGAGGACAGCACGATTTTCACAGTTTAAAACAGCGAGAGGAGAGCAGGTTTTTCACAGTTTAAAACAGCAACAGGAGAGCAGGAATTTCACAGTTTGAAGCAGCGAGAGGAGAGCAGGTTTTTCACAGTTTAAAACAGCGAGAGGAGAGCAGGATTTTCACAGTTTAAAACAGCGAGAGGACAGCAGGGTTTTCACAGTTTGAAACAGCGAGAGGTGAGCAGGTTTTTCACAGTTTAAAGCAGCGAGAGGATAGCTGGGGATTCACAGTTTAAAACAGCGAGATGAGAGCAGGGTTTTCACAGTTTAAAACAACGAGAGGTGAGCAGGTTTTTCACAGTTTAAAACAGCAAGTGGAGAACAGGTTTTTCACCGTTTAAAACAGCGAGAGGTGAGCAGTAATTTCACAGTTTAACACAGCCAGAGCAGAGCAGTGTTTGCACTGTTTAAAACAGTGAGAGGAGAGCAAGGTTTTCATAGTTTAAAACATCGAGAGGAGAGCATGGTTTTCACTGTTTAAAACAGCGAGAGGAGAGCTGGGTTTTCACAGTTTAAAACAGCGAGAGGTGAGCAGGTTTTTCACAGTTTAAAACAGCGAGAGGAGAGCTGGGTTTTCACAGTTTAATACAGCGAGAGGTGAGCATGTGTTTCACAGTTTAAAACAGCGAGAGGTGAGCAGGGATTTCACAGTTTAAAACAGCTAGAGGAGAGCAGGTTTTTCACAGTTTAAAACAGCGAGAGGTGAGCAGGGCTTTCACAGTTTTAAACTGCGAGAGGAGAGCAGGTTTTTCACAGTTTAAAACAACGAGAGGAGAGCAGGAATTTCACAGTTTAAAACAGCGAGAGGAGAGCTGGTATTTCACAGTTTAAAACAGCGAGAGGACAACACGATTTTCATAGTTTAAAACAGCCAGAAGAGAGCAGGGTTTTCACAGTTTAAAACAGCGAGAGGAGAACAGGAATTTCACAGTTTAAAACAGCGAGAGGATAGCAGGAATTTCACAGTTTAAAACAGCGAGAGGAGAGCAGGAATTTCACAGGTTAAAACAGCGAGAGGAGAGCTGGTATTTCACATATTAAAACTGCGAGAGAAGAGCAGGTTTTTCACAGATTAAAACAGCGAGAGGAGAGCAGGATTTTCACAGTTTATAACAGCGAGAGGAGAGCTGGTATTCCACAGTTTAAAACAGCGAGAGGACAGCACGATTTTCACAGTTTAAAACAGCCAGAGGAGAGCAGGTTTTTCACAATTTAAAACAATGACAGGTGTGCAGGTTTTTCACAGTTTAAAACAGCGAGAGGACAGCAGGGTTTTCACAGTTTAAAACAGCGAGACGAGAGCTGAGTTTTCACAGTTTAAAACAGCGAGAGGAGAGCAGGATTTCCACAGTTTAAAACAGCGAGAGGAGAGCAGGAATTTCACGGTTTAAAACTGCGAGAGGAGAGCATGTTTTTCACTGTTTAAAACAGCGAGAGGAGAGCAGGAATTTCAGAGTTTCAAACAGCGAGAGGAGAGCAGGAATTTCACAGTTTCAAACAGCGAGAGGAGAGTTGGGTTTTCACAGTTTAAAACAGCGAGAGGAGAGCAGGAATTTCACAGTTTCAAACAGCGAGAGGTGAGCACGAATTTCACAGTTTAAAACAGCGAGAGGAGAGCAGGAATTTCACAGTTTAAAACAGCGAGAGGTGAGCAGGTTTTTCACAGATTAAAACAGCGAGAGGAGAGCAGCGTTTTCACAGTTTAAAACAGCGAGAGGAGAGCAGGTTTTTCACAGTTTAAAACAGCGAGAGGAGAGCAGGTTTTTCACAGTTTAAAACAGCGAGTGGAGACCCAGGATTATCACAATTTTAAAACAGTGAGAGGGGAGCAAGAATTTCACAGTTTAGAACTGCGAGAGGAGAGCAGATTTTTCTCAGTTTAAAACAGCGAGAGGTGAGCACGAATTTCACAGTTTAAAACAGCGAGAGGTGAGCACGAATTTCACAGTTTCAAACAGCGAGAGGAGAGCAGGTTTTCACAGATTAAAACAGCGAGAGGAGAGCAGGATTTTCACAGTTTAAAACAGCGAGAGGAGAGCAGGAATTTCACAGTTTAAAACAGTGAGAGGAGAGCAGGTTTTTCACAGTTTAAAACAGCGAGAGGAGAGCAGGATTTTCACAGTTTAAAACAGCGAGAGGAGAGCAGGAATTTCACAGTTTAAAACAGCGAGAGGAGACCAGGAATTTCACAGGTTAAAACAGCGAGAGGAGAGCTGGTATTTCACAGTTTAAAACAGCGAGAGGACAGCACGATTTTCACAGTTTAAACAGCCAGAGGAGAGCAGCTTTTTCACAATTTAAAACAATGACAGGTGTGCAGGTTTTTCACAGTTTAAAACAGCGAGAGGACAGCAGGGTTTTCACAGTTTAAAACAGCGAGAGGAGAGCAGGTTTTTCACATTTTAAAAAGCAAGAGGAGAGCAGGAAATTCACAGTTTAAAACAGCGAGAGTGTAGCAGTTATTTAACAGTTTAAAACTGCGAGAGGAGAGCAGGTTTTTCACAGATTAAATCAGCGAGAGGAGAGCAGGATTTTCACAGTTTAAAACAGCGAGAGGAGAGCTGGTATTTCACAGTTTAAAACAGCGAGAGGACAGCACGATTTTCACAGTTTAAAACAGCCAGAGGAGAGCAGGTTTTTCACAATTTAAAACAATGACAGGTGTGCAGGTTTTTCACAGTTTAAAACAGCGAGAGGACAGCAGGTTTTTCACAATTTAAAACAACAAGAGGTGAGCAGGTTTTTCACAGTTTAAATCAGCGAGAGGAGAGCAGGATTTTCACAGTTTAAAACAGCGAGAGGAGAGCAGGGTTTTTCACAGATTAAAACAGCGAGAGGACAGCAGGGTTTTCACAGTTTAAAACAGCGAGAGGAGAGCAGGAATTTCACAGCTTAAAACAGCGAGAGGAGAGCAGTGTTTTCACAGATTAAAACAGCGAGAAGAGAGCAGGATTTGCACAGTTTAAAACAGCGAGAGGAGAGCAGGAATTTCATGGTTTAAAACTGCGAGAGGAGAGCAGGTTTTTCACAGTTTAAAACAGCGAGAGGAGAGCAGGAATTTCAGTGTTTCAAACAGCGAGAGGAGAGCAGGAATTTCACAGTTTCAAACAGCGAGAGGAGAGTTGGGTTTTCACAGTTTAAAACAGCGAGAGGAGAGCAGGAATTTCACAGTTTCAAACAGCGAGAGGTGAGCACGAATTTCACAGTTTAAAACAGCGAGAGGAGAGCAGGAATTTCACAGTTTAAAACAGCGAGAGGAGAGCAGGTTTTTCACAGATTAAAACAGCGAGAGGAGAGCAGGGTTTTCACAGTTTAAAACAGCGAGAGGAGAGCAGGTTTTTCACAGTTTAAAAGAGCGAGAGGAGAGCAGGGTTTTCACAGTTATAAACAGCGAGTGGAGACCCAGGATTTTCACAGTTTTAAAACAGCGAGAGGAGAGCAGGAATTTCACAGTTTAGAACTGCGAGAGGAGAGCAGGTTTTTCACAGTTTAAAACAGCGAGAGGTGAGCACGAATTTCACAGTTTAAAACAGCGAGAGGTGAGCACGAATTTCACAGTTTCAAACAGCGAGAGGAGAGCAGGTTTTCACAGATTAAAACAGCGAGAGGAGAGCAGGATTTTCACAGTTTAAAACAGCGAGAGGAGAGCAGGAATTTCACAGTTTAAAACAGTGAGAGGAGAGCAGGTTTTTCACAGTTTAAAACAGCGTGACGAGAGCAGGAATTTCACAGGTTAAAAAAGCAAGAGGAGAGCTGGTATTTCACAGTTTAAAACAGCGAAAGGACAGCACGATTTTCACAGTTTAAAACAGCCAGAGGAGAGCAGGTTTTTCACAATTTAAAACAATGACAGGTGTGCAGGTTTTTCACAGTTTAAAACAGCGAGAGGACAGCAGGGTTTTCACAGTTTAAAACAGCGAGACGAGAGCTGAGTTTTCACAGTTTATAACAGCGAGAGGAGAGCAGGTTTTTCACAATTTAAAACAACGAGAGGTGAGCAGGTTTTTCACAGTTTAAATCAGCGAGAGGAGAGCAGGATTTTCACAGGTTAAAACAGCGAGAGGAGAGCTGGGTTTCCACAGTTTAAAACAGCGAGAGAAGAGCTGGGTTTTCACAGTTTAAAACAGCGAGAGGAGAGCAGCTTTTTCACAGTTTAAAACAGCAACAGGAGAGCAGGAATTTCACAGTTTGAAGCAGCGAGAGGAGAGCAGGTTTTTCACAGTTTAAAACAGCGAGAGGAGAGCAGGATTTTCACATTTTAAAACAGCGAGAGGACAGCAGGGTTTTCACAGTTTGAAACAGCGAGAGGTGAGCAGGTTTTTCACAGTTTAAAGCAGCGAGAGGACAGCTGGGGATTCACAGTTTAAAACAGCGAGAGGTGAGCAGGGCTTTCACAGTTTTAAACTGCGAGAGGAGAGCAGGTTTTTCACAGTTTAAAACAACGAGAGGAGAGCAGGAATTTCACAGTTTAAAACAGCGAGAGGAGAGCTGGTATTTCACAGTTTAAAACAGCGAGAGGACAACACGATTTTCATAGTTTAAAACAGCCAGAAGAGAGCAGGGTTTTCACAGTTTAAAACAGCGAGAGGAGAACAGGAATTTCACAGTTTAAAACAGCGAGAGGATAGCAGGAATTTCACAGTTTAAAACAGCGAGAGGAGAGCAGGAATTTCACAGGTTAAAACAGCGAGAGGAGAGCTGGTATTTCACATATTAAAACTGCGAGAGAAGAGCAGGTTTTTCACAGATTAAAACAGCGAGAGGAGAGCAGGATTTTCACAGTTTAAAACAGCGAGAGGAGAGCTGGTATTCCACAGTTTAAAACAGCGAGAGGACAGCACGATTTTCACAGTTTAAAACAGCCAGAGGAGAGCAGGTTTTTCACAATTTAAAACAATGACAGGTGTGCAGGTTTTTCACAGTTTAAAACAGCGAGAGGACAGCAGGGTTTTCACAGTTTAAAACAGCGAGACGAGAGCTGAGTTTTCACAGTTTAAAACAGTGAGAGGAGAGCAGGATTTCCACAGTTTAAAACAGCGAGAGGAGAGCAGGAATTTCACGGTTTAAAACTGCGAGAGGAGAGCAGGTTTTTCACTGTTTAAAACAGCGAGAGGAGAGCAGGAATTTCAGAGTTTCAAACAGCGAGAGGAGAGCAGGAATTTCACAGTTTCAAACAGCGAGAGGAGAGTTGGGTTTTCACAGTTTAAAACAGCGAGAGGAGAGCAGGAATTTCACAGTTTCAAACAGCGAGAGGTGAGCACGAATTTCACAGTTTAAAACAGCGAGAGGAGAGCAGGAATTTCACAGTTTAAAACAGCGAGAGGTGAGCAGGTTTTTCACAGATTAAAACAGCGAGAGGAGAGCAGGGTTTTCACAGTTTAAAACAGCGAGAGGAGAGCAGGTTTTTCACAGTTTAAAACAGCGAGAGGAGAGCAGGTTTTTCACAGTTTAAAACAGCGAGTGGAGACCCAGGATTATCACAATTTTAAAACAGTGAGAGGGGAGCAGGAATTTCACAGTTTAGAACTGCGAGAGGAGAGCAGATTTTTCTCAGTTTAAAACAGCGAGAGGTGAGCACAAATTTCACAGTTTAAAACAGCGAGAGGTGAGCACGAATTTCACAGTTTCAAACAGCGAGAGGAGAGCAGGTTTTCACAGATTAAAACAGCGAGAGGAGAGCAGGATTTTCACAGTTTAAAACAGCGAGAGGAGAGCAGGAATTTCACAGTTTAAAACAGTGAGAGGAGAGCAGGTTTTTCACAGTTTAAAACAGCGAGAGGAGAGCAGGATTTTCACAGTTTAAAACAGCGAGAGGAGAGCAGGAATTTCACAGTTTAAAACAGCGAGAGGAGACCAGGAATTTCACAGGTTAAAACAGCGAGAGGAGAGCTGGTATTTCACAGTTTAAAACAGCGAGAGGACAGCACGATTTTCACAGTTTAAACAGCCAGAGGAGAGCAGCTTTTTCACAATTTAAAACAATGACAGGTGTGCAGGTTTTTCACAGTTTAAAACAGCGAGAGGACAGCAGGGTTTTCACAGTTTAAAACAGCGAGAGGAGAGCAGGTTTTTCACATTTTAAAAAGCAAGAGGAGAGCAGGAAATTCACAGTTTAAAACAGCGAGAGTGTAGCAGTTATTTAACAGTTTAAAACTGCGAGAGGAGAGCAGGTTTTTCACAGATTAAAACAGCGAGAGGAGAGCATGGTTTTCACTGTTTAAAACAGCGAGAGGAGAGCTGGGTTTTCACAGTTTAAAACAGCGAGAGGTGAGCAGGTTTTTCACAGTTTAAAACAGCGAGAGGAGAGCAGGGTTTTCACAGTTTAATACAGCGAGAGGTGAGCATGTGTTTCACAGTTTAAAACAGCGAGAGGTGAGCAGGGATTTCACAGTTTAAAACAGCTAGAGGAGAGCAGGTTTTTCACAGTTTAAAACAGCGAGAGGTGAGCAGGGCTTTCACAGTTTTAAACTGCGAGAGGAGAGCAGGTTTTTCACAGTTTAAAACAACGAGAGGAGAGCAGGAATTTCACAGTTTAAAACAGCGAGAGGAGAGCTGGTATTTCACAGTTTAAAACAGCGAGAGGACAACACGATTTTCATAGTTTAAAACAGCCAGAAGAGAGCAGGGTTTTCACAGTTTAAAACAGCGAGAGGAGAACAGGAATTTCACAGTTTAAAACAGCGAGAGGATAGCAGGAATTTCACAGTTTAAAACAGCGAGAGGAGAGCAGGAATTTCACAGGTTAAAACAGCGAGAGGAGAGCTGGTATTTCACATATTAAAACTGCGAGAGAAGAGCAGGTTTTTCACAGATTAAAACAGCGAGAGGAGAGCAGGATTTTCACAGTTTAAAACAGCGAGAGGAGAGCTGGTATTCCACAGTTTAAAACAGCGAGAGGACAGCACGATTTTCACAGTTTAAAACAGCCAGAGGAGAGCAGGTTTTTCACAATTTAAAACAATGACAGGTGTGCAGGTTTTTCACAGTTTAAAACAGCGAGAGGACAGCAGGGTTTTCACAGTTTAAAACAGCGAGACGAGAGCTGAGTTTTCACAGTTTAAAACAGCGAGAGGAGAGCAGGATTTCCACAGTTTAAAACAGCGAGAGGAGAGCAGGAATTTCACGGTTTAAAACTGCGAGAGGAGAGCATGTTTTTCACTGTTTAAAACAGCGAGAGGAGAGCAGGAATTTCAGAGTTTCAAACAGCGAGAGGAGAGCAGGAATTTCACAGTTTCAAACAGCGAGAGGAGAGCAGGGTTTTTCACAGATTAAAACAGCGAGAGGACAGCAGGGTTTTCACAGTTTAAAACAGCGAGAGGAGAGCAGGAATTTCACAGCTTAAAACAGCGAGAGGAGAGCAGTGTTTTCACAGATTAAAACAGCGAGAAGAGAGCAGGATTTGCACAGTTTAAAACAGCGAGAGGAGAGCAGGAATTTCATGGTTTAAAACTGCGAGAGGAGAGCAGGTTTTTCACAATTTAAAACAGCGAGAGGAGAGCAGGAATTTCAGTGTTTCAAACAGCGAGAGGAGAGCAGGAATTTCACAGTTTCAAACAGCGAGAGGAGAGTTGGGTTTTCACAGTTTAAAACAGCGAGAGGAGAGCAGGAATTTCACAGTTTCAAACAGCGAGAGGTGAGCACGAATTTCACAGTTTAAAACAGCGAGAGGAGAGCAGGAATTTCACAGTTTAAAACAGCGAGAGGAGAGCAGGTTTTTCACAGATTAAAACAGCGAGAGGAGAGCAGGGTTTTCACAGTTTAAAACAGCGAGAGGAGAGCAGGTTTTTCACAGTTTAAAAGAGCGAGAGGAGAGCAGGGTTTTCACAGTTATAAACAGCGAGTGGAGACCCAGGATTTTCACAGTTTTAAAACAGCGAGAGGAGAGCAGGAATTTCACAGTTTAGAACTGCGAGAGGAGAGCAGGTTTTTCACAGTTTAAAACAGCGAGAGGTGAGCACGAATTTCACAGTTTAAAACAGCGAGAGGTGAGCACGAATTTCACAGTTTCAAACAGCGAGAGGAGAGCAGGTTTTCACAGATTAAAACAGCGAGAGGAGAGCAGGATTTTCACAGTTTAAAACAGCGAGAGGAGAGCAGGAATTTCACAGTTTAAAACAGTGAGAGGAGAGCAGGTTTTTCACAGTTTAAAACAGCGTGACGAGAGCAGGAATTTCACAGGTTAAAAAAGCAAGAGGAGAGCTGGTATTTCACAGTTTAAAACAGCGAAAGGACAGCACGATTTTCACAGTTTAAAACAGCCAGAGGAGAGCAGGTTTTTCACAATTTAAAACAATGACAGGTGTGCAGGTTTTTCACAGTTTAAAACAGCGAGAGGACAGCAGGGTTTTCACAGTTTAAAACAGCGAGACGAGAGCTGAGTTTTCACAGTTTATAACAGCGAGAGGAGAGCAGGTTTTTCACAATTTAAAACAACGAGAGGTGAGCAGGTTTTTCACAGTTTAAATCAGCGAGAGGAGAGCAGGATTTTCACAGGTTAAAACAGCGAGAGGAGAGCTGGGTTTCCACAGTTTAAAACAGCGAGAGAAGAGCTGGGTTTTCACAGTTTAAAACAGCGAGAGGAGAGCAGCTTTTTCACAGTTTAAAACAGCAACAGGAGAGCAGGAATTTCACAGTTTGAAGCAGCGAGAGGAGAGCAGGTTTTTCACAGTTTAAAACAGCGAGAGGAGAGCAGGATTTTCACATTTTAAAACAGCGAGAGGACAGCAGGGTTTTCACAGTTTGAAACAGCGAGAGGTGAGCAGGTTTTTCACAGTTTAAAGCAGCGAGAGGACAGCTGGGGATTCACAGTTTAAAACAGCGAGAGGTGAGCAGGGCTTTCACAGTTTTAAACTGCGAGAGGAGAGCAGGTTTTTCACAGTTTAAAACAACGAGAGGAGAGCAGGAATTTCACAGTTTAAAACAGCGAGAGGAGAGCTGGTATTTCACAGTTTAAAACAGCGAGAGGACAACACGATTTTCATAGTTTAAAACAGCCAGAAGAGAGCAGGGTTTTCACAGTTTAAAACAGCGAGAGGAGAACAGGAATTTCACAGTTTAAAACAGCGAGAGGATAGCAGGAATTTCACAGTTTAAAACAGCGAGAGGAGAGCAGGAATTTCACAGGTTAAAACAGCGAGAGGAGAGCTGGTATTTCACATATTAAAACTGCGAGAGAAGAGCAGGTTTTTCACAGATTAAAACAGCGAGAGGAGAGCAGGATTTTCACAGTTTAAAACAGCGAGAGGAGAGCTGGTATTCCACAGTTTAAAACAGCGAGAGGACAGCACGATTTTCACAGTTTAAAACAGCCAGAGGAGAGCAGGTTTTTCACAATTTAAAACAATGACAGGTGTGCAGGTTTTTCACAGTTTAAAACAGCGAGAGGACAGCAGGGTTTTCACAGTTTAAAACAGCGAGACGAGAGCTGAGTTTTCACAGTTTAAAACAGTGAGAGGAGAGCAGGATTTCCACAGTTTAAAACAGCGAGAGGAGAGCAGGAATTTCACGGTTTAAAACTGCGAGAGGAGAGCAGGTTTTTCACTGTTTAAAACAGCGAGAGGAGAGCAGGAATTTCAGAGTTTCAAACAGCGAGAGGAGAGCAGGAATTTCACAGTTTCAAACAGCGAGAGGAGAGTTGGGTTTTCACAGTTTAAAACAGCGAGAGGAGAGCAGGAATTTCACAGTTTCAAACAGCGAGAGGTGAGCACGAATTTCACAGTTTAAAACAGCGAGAGGAGAGCAGGAATTTCACAGTTTAAAACAGCGAGAGGTGAGCAGGTTTTTCACAGATTAAAACAGCGAGAGGAGAGCAGGGTTTTCACAGTTTAAAACAGCGAGAGGAGAGCAGGTTTTTCACAGTTTAAAACAGCGAGAGGAGAGCAGGTTTTTCACAGTTTAAAACAGCGAGTGGAGACCCAGGATTATCACAATTTTAAAACAGTGAGAGGGGAGCAGGAATTTCACAGTTTAGAACTGCGAGAGGAGAGCAGATTTTTCTCAGTTTAAAACAGCGAGAGGTGAGCACAAATTTCACAGTTTAAAACAGCGAGAGGTGAGCACGAATTTCACAGTTTCAAACAGCGAGAGGAGAGCAGGTTTTCACAGATTAAAACAGCGAGAGGAGAGCAGGATTTTCACAGTTTAAAACAGCGAGAGGAGAGCAGGAATTTCACAGTTTAAAACAGTGAGAGGAGAGCAGGTTTTTCACAGTTTAAAACAGCGAGAGGAGAGCAGGATTTTCACAGTTTAAAACAGCGAGAGGAGAGCAGGAATTTCACAGTTTAAAACAGCGAGAGGAGACCAGGAATTTCACAGGTTAAAACAGCGAGAGGAGAGCTGGTATTTCACAGTTTAAAACAGCGAGAGGACAGCACGATTTTCACAGTTTAAACAGCCAGAGGAGAGCAGCTTTTTCACAATTTAAAACAATGACAGGTGTGCAGGTTTTTCACAGTTTAAAACAGCGAGAGGACAGCAGGGTTTTCACAGTTTAAAACAGCGAGAGGAGAGCAGGTTTTTCACATTTTAAAAAGCAAGAGGAGAGCAGGAAATTCACAGTTTAAAACAGCGAGAGTGTAGCAGTTATTTAACAGTTTAAAACTGCGAGAGGAGAGCAGGTTTTTCACAGATTAAAACAGCGAGAGGAGAGCATGGTTTTCACTGTTTAAAACAGCGAGAGGAGAGCTGGGTTTTCACAGTTTAAAACAGCGAGAGGTGAGCAGGTTTTTCACAGTTTAAAACAGCGAGAGGAGAGCAGGGTTTTCACAGTTTAATACAGCGAGAGGTGAGCATGTGTTTCACAGTTTAAAACAGCGAGAGGTGAGCAGGGATTTCACAGTTTAAAACAGCTAGAGGAGAGCAGGTTTTTCACAGTTTAAAACAGCGAGAGGTGAGCAGGGCTTTCACAGTTTTAAACTGCGAGAGGAGAGCAGGTTTTTCACAGTTTAAAACAACGAGAGGAGAGCAGGAATTTCACAGTTTAAAACAGCGAGAGGAGAGCTGGTATTTCACAGTTTAAAACAGCGAGAGGACAACACGATTTTCATAGTTTAAAACAGCCAGAAGAGAGCAGGGTTTTCACAGTTTAAAACAGCGAGAGGAGAACAGGAATTTCACAGTTTAAAACAGCGAGAGGATAGCAGGAATTTCACAGTTTAAAACAGCG
Organism: Isurus oxyrinchus; assembly: GCA_026770705.1. NCBI lineage: Eukaryota > Metazoa > Chordata > Chondrichthyes > Lamniformes > Lamnidae > Isurus > Isurus oxyrinchus. The sequence goes on from JANJGN010000081.1 coordinate 571,975, forward strand.
AGAGGAGAGCAGGAATTTCACAGGTTAAAACAGCGAGAGGAGAGCTGGTATTTCACATATTAAAACTGCGAGAGAAGAGCAGGTTTTTCACAGATTAAAACAGCGAGAGGAGAGCAGGATTTTCACAGTTTAAAACAGCGAGAGGAGAGCTGGTATTCCACAGTTTAAAACAGCGAGAGGACAGCACGATTTTCACAGTTTAAAACAGCCAGAGGAGAGCAGGTTTTTCACAATTTAAAACAATGACAGGTGTGCAGGTTTTTCACAGTTTAAAACAGCGAGAGGACAGCAGGGTTTTCACAGTTTAAAACAGCGAGACGAGAGCTGAGTTTTCACAGTTTAAAACAGCGAGAGGAGAGCAGGATTTCCACAGTTTAAAACAGCGAGAGGAGAGCAGGAATTTCACGGTTTAAAACTGCGAGAGGAGAGCATGTTTTTCACTGTTTAAAACAGCGAGAGGAGAGCAGGAATTTCAGAGTTTCAAACAGCGAGAGGAGAGCAGGAATTTCACAGTTTCAAACAGCGAGAGGAGAGTTGGGTTTTCACAGTTTAAAACAGCGAGAGGAGAGCAGGAATTTCACAGTTTCAAACAGCGAGAGGTGAGCACGAATTTCACAGTTTAAAACAGCGAGAGGAGAGCAGGAATTTCACAGTTTAAAACAGCGAGAGGTGAGCAGGTTTTTCACAGATTAAAACAGCGAGAGGAGAGCAGCGTTTTCACAGTTTAAAACAGCGAGAGGACAGCAGGGTTTTCACAGTTTAAAACAGCGAGAGGAGAGCAGGTTTTTCACAGTTTAAAACAGCGAGTGGAGACCCAGGATTATCACAATTTTAAAACAGTGAGAGGGGAGCAAGAATTTCACAGTTTAGAACTGCGAGAGGAGAGCAGATTTTTCTCAGTTTAAAACAGCGAGAGGTGAGCACGAATTTCACAGTTTAAAACAGCGAGAGGTGAGCACGAATTTCACAGTTTCAAACAGCGAGAGGAGAGCAGGTTTTCACAGATTAAAACAGCGAGAGGAGAGCAGGATTTTCACAGTTTAAAACAGCGAGAGGAGAGCAGGAATTTCACAGTTTAAAACAGTGAGAGGAGAGCAGGTTTTTCACAGTTTAAAACAGCGAGAGGAGAGCAGGATTTTCACAGTTTAAAACAGCGAGAGGAGAGCAGGAATTTCACAGTTTAAAACAGCGAGAGGAGACCAGGAATTTCACAGGTTAAAACAGCGAGAGGAGAGCTGGTATTTCACAGTTTAAAACAGCGAGAGGACAGCACGATTTTCACAGTTTAAACAGCCAGAGGAGAGCAGCTTTTTCACAATTTAAAACAATGACAGGTGTGCAGGTTTTTCACAGTTTAAAACAGCGAGAGGACAGCAGGGTTTTCACAGTTTAAAACAGCGAGAGGAGAGCAGGTTTTTCACATTTTAAAAAGCAAGAGGAGAGCAGGAAATTCACAGTTTAAAACAGCGAGAGTGTAGCAGTTATTTAACAGTTTAAAACTGCGAGAGGAGAGCAGGTTTTTCACAGATTAAATCAGCGAGAGGAGAGCAGGATTTTCACAGTTTAAAACAGCGAGAGGAGAGCTGGTATTTCACAGTTTAAAACAGCGAGAGGACAGCACGATTTTCACAGTTTAAAACAGCCAGAGGAGAGCAGGTTTTTCACAATTTAAAACAATGACAGGTGTGCAGGTTTTTCACAGTTTAAAACAGCGAGAGGACAGCAGGTTTTTCACAATTTAAAACAACAAGAGGTGAGCAGGTTTTTCACAGTTTAAATCAGCGAGAGGAGAGCAGGATTTTCACAGTTTAAAACAGCGAGAGGAGAGCAGGGTTTTTCACAGATTAAAACAGCGAGAGGACAGCAGGGTTTTCACAGTTTAAAACAGCGAGAGGAGAGCAGGAATTTCACAGCTTAAAACAGCGAGAGGAGAGCAGTGTTTTCACAGATTAAAACAGCGAGAAGAGAGCAGGATTTGCACAGTTTAAAACAGCGAGAGGAGAGCAGGAATTTCATGGTTTAAAACTGCGAGAGGAGAGCAGGTTTTTCACAGTTTAAAACAGCGAGAGGAGAGCAGGAATTTCAGTGTTTCAAACAGCGAGAGGAGAGCAGGAATTTCACAGTTTCAAACAGCGAGAGGAGAGTTGGGTTTTCACAGTTTAAAACAGCGAGAGGAGAGCAGGAATTTCACAGTTTCAAACAGCGAGAGGTGAGCACGAATTTCACAGTTTAAAACAGCGAGAGGAGAGCAGGAATTTCACAGTTTAAAACAGCGAGAGGAGAGCAGGTTTTTCACAGATTAAAACAGCGAGAGGAGAGCAGGGTTTTCACAGTTTAAAACAGCGAGAGGAGAGCAGGTTTTTCACAGTTTAAAAGAGCGAGAGGAGAGCAGGGTTTTCACAGTTATAAACAGCGAGTGGAGACCCAGGATTTTCACAGTTTTAAAACAGCGAGAGGAGAGCAGGAATTTCACAGTTTAGAACTGCGAGAGGAGAGCAGGTTTTTCACAGTTTAAAACAGCGAGAGGTGAGCACGAATTTCACAGTTTAAAACAGCGAGAGGTGAGCACGAATTTCACAGTTTCAAACAGCGAGAGGAGAGCAGGTTTTCACAGATTAAAACAGCGAGAGGAGAGCAGGATTTTCACAGTTTAAAACAGCGAGAGGAGAGCAGGAATTTCACAGTTTAAAACAGTGAGAGGAGAGCAGGTTTTTCACAGTTTAAAACAGCGTGACGAGAGCAGGAATTTCACAGGTTAAAAAAGCGAGAGGAGAGCTGGTATTTCACAGTTTAAAACAGCGAAAGGACAGCACGATTTTCACAGTTTAAAACAGCCAGAGGAGAGCAGGTTTTTCACAATTTAAAACAATGACAGGTGTGCAGGTTTTTCACAGTTTAAAACAGCGAGAGGACAGCAGGGTTTTCACAGTTTAAAACAGCGAGACGAGAGCTGAGTTTTCACAGTTTATAACAGCGAGAGGAGAGCAGGTTTTTCACAATTTAAAACAACGAGAGGTGAGCAGGTTTTTCACAGTTTAAATCAGCGAGAGGAGAGCAGGATTTTCACAGGTTAAAACAGCGAGAGGAGAGCTGGGTTTCCACAGTTTAAAACAGCGAGAGAAGAGCTGGGTTTTCACAGTTTAAAACAGCGAGAGGAGAGCAGCTTTTTCACAGTTTAAAACAGCAACAGGAGAGCAGGAATTTCACAGTTTGAAGCAGCGAGAGGAGAGCAGGTTTTTCACAGTTTAAAACAGCGAGAGGAGAGCAGGATTTTCACATTTTAAAACAGCGAGAGGACAGCAGGGTTTTCACAGTTTGAAACAGCGAGAGGTGAGCAGGTTTTTCACAGTTTAAAGCAGCGAGAGGACAGCTGGGGATTCACAGTTTAAAACAGCGAGAGGTGAGCAGGGCTTTCACAGTTTTAAACTGCGAGAGGAGAGCAGGTTTTTCACAGTTTAAAACAACGAGAGGAGAGCAGGAATTTCACAGTTTAAAACAGCGAGAGGAGAGCTGGTATTTCACAGTTTAAAACAGCGAGAGGACAACACGATTTTCATAGTTTAAAACAGCCAGAAGAGAGCAGGGTTTTCACAGTTTAAAACAGCGAGAGGAGAACAGGAATTTCACAGTTTAAAACAGCGAGAGGATAGCAGGAATTTCACAGTTTAAAACAGCGAGAGGAGAGCAGGAATTTCACAGGTTAAAACAGCGAGAGGAGAGCTGGTATTTCACATATTAAAACTGCGAGAGAAGAGCAGGTTTTTCACAGATTAAAACAGCGAGAGGAGAGCAGGATTTTCACAGTTTAAAACAGCGAGAGGAGAGCTGGTATTCCACAGTTTAAAACAGCGAGAGGACAGCACGATTTTCACAGTTTAAAACAGCCAGAGGAGAGCAGGTTTTTCACAATTTAAAACAATGACAGGTGTGCAGGTTTTTCACAGTTTAAAACAGCGAGAGGACAGCAGGGTTTTCACAGTTTAAAACAGCGAGACGAGAGCTGAGTTTTCACAGTTTAAAACAGTGAGAGGAGAGCAGGATTTCCACAGTTTAAAACAGCGAGAGGAGAGCAGGAATTTCACGGTTTAAAACTGCGAGAGGAGAGCAGGTTTTTCACTGTTTAAAACAGCGAGAGGAGAGCAGGAATTTCAGAGTTTCAAACAGCGAGAGGAGAGCAGGAATTTCACAGTTTCAAACAGCGAGAGGAGAGTTGGGTTTTCACAGTTTAAAACAGCGAGAGGAGAGCAGGAATTTCACAGTTTCAAACAGCGAGAGGTGAGCACGAATTTCACAGTTTAAAACAGCGAGAGGAGAGCAGGAATTTCACAGTTTAAAACAGCGAGAGGTGAGCAGGTTTTTCACAGATTAAAACAGCGAGAGGAGAGCAGGGTTTTCACAGTTTAAAACAGCGAGAGGAGAGCAGGTTTTTCACAGTTTAAAACAGCGAGAGGAGAGCAGGTTTTTCACAGTTTAAAACAGCGAGTGGAGACCCAGGATTATCACAATTTTAAAACAGTGAGAGGGGAGCAGGAATTTCACAGTTTAGAACTGCGAGAGGAGAGCAGATTTTTCTCAGTTTAAAACAGCGAGAGGTGAGCACAAATTTCACAGTTTAAAACAGCGAGAGGTGAGCACGAATTTCACAGTTTCAAACAGCGAGAGGAGAGCAGGTTTTCACAGATTAAAACAGCGAGAGGAGAGCAGGATTTTCACAGTTTAAAACAGCGAGAGGAGAGCAGGAATTTCACAGTTTAAAACAGTGAGAGGAGAGCAGGTTTTTCACAGTTTAAAACAGCGAGAGGAGAGCAGGATTTTCACAGTTTAAAACAGCGAGAGGAGAGCAGGAATTTCACAGTTTAAAACAGCGAGAGGAGACCAGGAATTTCACAGGTTAAAACAGCGAGAGGAGAGCTGGTATTTCACAGTTTAAAACAGCGAGAGGACAGCACGATTTTCACAGTTTAAACAGCCAGAGGAGAGCAGCTTTTTCACAATTTAAAACAATGACAGGTGTGCAGGTTTTTCACAGTTTAAAACAGCGAGAGGACAGCAGGGTTTTCACAGTTTAAAACAGCGAGAGGAGAGCAGGTTTTTCACATTTTAAAAAGCAAGAGGAGAGCAGGAAATTCACAGTTTAAAACAGCGAGAGTGTAGCAGTTATTTAACAGTTTAAAACTGCGAGAGGAGAGCAGGTTTTTCACAGATTAAAACAGCGAGAGGAGAGCAGGATTTTCACAGTTTAAAACAGCGAGAGGAGAGCTGGTATTTCACAGTTTAAAACAGCGAGAGGACAGCACGATTTTCACAGTTTAAAACAGCCAGAGGAGAGCAGGTTTTTCACAATTTAAAACAATGACAGGTGTGCAGGTTTTTCACAGTTTAAAACAGCGAGAGGACAGCAGGTTTTTCACAATTTAAAACAACAAGAGGTGAGCAGGTTTTTCACAGTTTAAATCAGCGAGAGGAGAGCAGGATTTTCACAGTTTAAAACAGCGAGAGGAGAGCAGGGTTTTTCACAGATTAAAACAGCGAGAGGACAGCAGGGTTTTCACAGTTTAAAACAGCGAGAGGAGAGCAGGAATTTCACAGCTTAAAACAGCGAGAGGAGAGCAGTGTTTTCACAGATTAAAACAGCGAGAAGAGAGCAGGATTTGCACAGTTTAAAACAGCGAGAGGAGAGCAGGAATTTCATGGTTTAAAACTGCGAGAGGAGAGCAGGTTTTTCACAGTTTAAAACAGCGAGAGGAGAGCAGGAATTTCAGTGTTTCAAACAGCGAGAGGAGAGCAGGAATTTCACAGTTTCAAACAGCGAGAGGAGAGTTGGGTTTTCACAGTTTAAAACAGCGAGAGGAGAGCAGGAATTTCACAGTTTCAAACAGCGAGAGGTGAGCACGAATTTCACAGTTTAAAACAGCGAGAGGAGAGCAGGAATTTCACAGTTTAAAACAGCGAGAGGAGAGCAGGTTTTTCACAGATTAAAACAGCGAGAGGAGAGCAGGGTTTTCACAGTTTAAAACAGCGAGAGGAGAGCAGGTTTTTCACAGTTTAAAAGAGCGAGAGGAGAGCAGGGTTTTCACAGTTATAAACAGCGAGTGGAGACCCAGGATTTTCACAGTTTTAAAACAGCGAGAGGAGAGCAGGAATTTCACAGTTTAGAACTGCGAGAGGAGAGCAGGTTTTTCACAGTTTAAAACAGCGAGAGGTGAGCACGAATTTCACAGTTTAAAACAGCGAGAGGTGAGCACGAATTTCACAGTTTCAAACAGCGAGAGGAGAGCAGGTTTTCACAGATTAAAACAGCGAGAGGAGAGCAGGATTTTCACAGTTTAAAACAGCGAGAGGAGAGCAGGAATTTCACAGTTTAAAACAGTGAGAGGAGAGCAGGTTTTTCACAGTTTAAAACATCGTGACGAGAGCAGGAATTTCACAGGTTAAAAAAGCGAGAGGAGAGCTGGTTTTTCACAGTTTAAAACAGCGAAAGGACAGCACGATTTTCACAGTTTAAAACAGCCAGAGGAGAGCAGGTTTTTCACAATTTAAAACAATGACAGGTGTGCAGGTTTTTCACAGTTTAAAACAGCGAGAGGACAGCAGGGTTTTCACAGTTTAAAACAGCGAGACGAGAGCTGAGTTTTCACAGTTTATAACAGCGAGAGGACAGCTGAGTTCTCACAGTTTAAAACAGCGAGACGAGAGCTGAGTTTTCACAGTTTAAAACAGCGAGAGGAGAGCAGGTTTTTCACAATTTAAAACAACGAGAGGTGAGCAGGTTTTTCACAGTTTAAATCAGCGAGAGGAGAGCAGGATTTTCACAGGTTAAAACAGCGAGAGGAGAGCTGGGTTTCCACAGTTTAAAACAGCGAGAGAAGAGCTGGGTTTTCACAGTTTAAAACAGCGAGAGGAGAGCAGCTTTTTCACAGTTTAAAACAGCAACAGGAGAGCAGGAATTTCACAGTTTGAAGCAGCGAGAGGAGAGCAGGTTTTTCACAGTTTAAAACAGCGAGAGGAGAGCAGGATTTTCACATTTTAAAACAGCGAGAGGACAGCAGGGTTTTCACAGTTTGAAACAGCGAGAGGTGAGCAGGTTTTTCACAGTTTAAAGCAGCGAGAGGACAGCTGGGCATTCACAGTTTAAAACAGCGAGATGAGAGCAGGGTTTTCACAGTTTAAAACAACGAGAGGTGAGCAGGTTTTTCACAGTTTAAAACAGCAAGTGGAGAACAGGTTTTTCACCGTTTAAAACAGCGAGAGGTGAGCAGTAATTTCACACTTTAACACAGCCAGAGGAGAGCAGTGTTTTCACTGTTTAAAACAGTGAGAGGAGAGCAAGGTTTTCACAGTTTAAAACATCGAGAGGAGAGCATGGTTTTCACTGTTTAAAACAGCGAGAGGAGAGCTGGGTTTTCACAGTTTAAAACAGCGAGAGGTGAGCAGGTTTTTCACAGTTTAAAACAGCGAGAGGAGAGCAGGGTTTTCACAGTTTAATACAGCGAGAGGTGAGCATGTGTTTCACAGTTTAAAACAGCGAGAGGTGAGCAGGGATTTCACAGTTTAAAACAGCTAGAGGAGAGCAGGTTTTTCACAGTTTAAAACAGCGAGAGGTGAGCAGGGCTTTCACAGTTTTAAACTGCGAGAGGAGAGCAGGTTTTTCACAGTTTAAAACAACGAGAGGAGAGCAGGAATTTCACAGTTTAAAACAGCGAGAGGAGAACAGGAATTTCACAGGTTAAAACAGCGAGAGGAGAGCTGGTATTTCACAGTTTAAAACAGCGAGAGGACAACACGATTTTCATAGTTTAAAACAGCCAGAAGAGAGCAGGTTTTTCACAGTTTAAAACAGCGAGAGGAGAGCAGGAATTTCACAGTTTAAAACAGCGAGAGGATAGCAGGAATTTCACAGTTTAAAACAGCGAGAGGAGAGCAGGAATTTCACAGGTTAAAACAGCGAGAGGAGAGCTGGTATTTCACATTTTAAAACTGCGAGAGGAGAGCAGGTATTTCACAGATTAAAACAGCGAGAGGAGAGCAGGATTTTCACAGTTTAAAACAGCGAGAGGAGAGCTGGTATTCCACAGTTTAAAACAGCGAGAGGACAGCAAAATTTTCACAGTTTAAAACAGCCAGAGGAGAGCAGGTTTTTCACAATTTAAAACAATGACAGGTGTGCAGGTTTTTCACAGTTCAAAACAGCGAGAGGACAGCAGGGTTTTCACAGTTTAAAACAGCGAGACGAGAGCTGAGTTTTCACAGTTTAAAACAGCGAGAGGAGAGCAGGATTTCCACAGTTTAAAACAGCGAGAGGAGAGCAGGAATTTCACGGTTTAAAACTGCGAGAGGAGAGCAGGTTTTTCACTGTTTAAAACAGCGAGAGGAGAGCAGGAATTTCAGAGTTTCAAACAGCGAGAGGAGAGCAGGAATTTCAGAGTTTCAAACAGCGAGAGGAGAGTTGGGTTTTCACAGTTTAAAACAGCGAGAGGAGAGCAGGAATTTCACAGTTTCAAACAGCGAGAGGTGAGCACGAATTTCACAGTTTAAAACAGCGAGAGGAGAGCAGGAATTTCACAGTTTAAAACAGCGAGAGGTGAGCAGGTTTTTCACAGATTAAAACAGCGAGAGGAGAGCAGGGTTTTCACAGTTTAAAACAGCGAGAGGAGAGCAGGTTTTTCACAGTTTAAAACAGCGAGAGGAGAGCAGGGTTTTCACAGTTATTAACAGCGAGTGGAGACCCAGGATTATCACAATTTTAAAACAGTGAGAGGGGAGCAGGAATTTCACAGTTTAGAACTGCGAGAGGAGAGCAGATTTTTCACAGTTTAAAACAGCGAGAGGTGAGCACGAATTTCACAGTTTAAAACAGCGAGAGGTGAGCACGAATTTCACAGTTTCAAACAGCGAGAGGAGAGCAGGTTTTCACAGATTAAAACAGCGAGAGGAGAGCAGGATTTTCACAGTTTAAAACAGCGAGAGGAGAGCAGGAATTTCACAGTTTAAAACAGTGAGAGGAGAGCAGGTTTTTCACAGTTTAAAACAGCGAGAGGAGAGCAGGATTTTCACAGTTTAAAACAGCGAGAGGAGAGCAGGAATTTCACAGTTTAAAACAGCAAGAGGAGACCAGGAATTTCACAGGTTAAAACAGCGAGAGGAGAGCTGGTATTTCACAGTTTAAAACAGAGAGAGGACAGCACGATTTTCACAGTTATAACAGCCAGAGGAGAGCAGGTTTTTCACAATTTAAAACAATGACAGGTGTGCAGGTTTTTCACAGTTTAAAACAGCGAGAGGACAGCAGGGTTTTCACAGTTTAAAACTGCGAGTGGAGAGCAGGGTTTTCACAGTTTAAAACAGCGAGTGGTGAGCACGAATTTCACAGTTTAAAACAGCGAGAGGAGAGCAGGAATTTCACAGTTTAAAACTGCGAGAGGAGAGCAGGTTTTTCACAGTTTAAAACAGCGAGAGGAGAGCAGGAATTTCACAGTTTAAAACAACGAGAGGAGAGCAGGAATTTCACAGTTTAAAACAGCGAGAGGAGAACAGGAATTTCACAGGTTAAAACAGCGAGAGGAGAGCTGGTATTTCACAGTTTAAAACAGCGAGAGGACACCACGATTTTCATAGTTTAAAACAGCCAGAAGAGAGCAGGGTTTTCACAGTTTAAAACAGCGGGAGGAGAGCAGGAATTTCACAGTTTAAAACAGCGAGAGGATAGCAGGAATTTCACAGTTTAAAACAGCGAGAGGAGAGCAGGAATTTCACAGGATAAAACAGCGAGAGGAGAGCTGGTATTTCACAGTTTAAAACAGCGAGAGGACAGCACGATTTTCACAGTTTAAAACAGCCAGAGGAGAGCAGGTTTTTCACAATTTAAAACAATGACAGGTGTGCAGGTTTTTCACAGTTTAAAACAGCGAGAGGACAGCAGGGTTTTCACAGTTTAAAACAGCGAGAGGAGAGCAGGTTTTTCACATTTTAAAAAGCAAGAGGAGAGCAGGAAATTCACAGTTTAAAACAGCGAGAGTGTAGCAGGTATTTAACAGTTTAAAACAGCGAGAGGAGAGCATGGATTTCACAGTTTAAAACAGCAAGAGGAGAGCAGGTTTTTCACAGTTTAAAACAGCGAGAGGAGAGCAGGAATTTCACGGTTTAAAACTGCGAGAGGAGAGCAGGTTTTTCACTGTTTAAAACAGCGAGAGGAGAGCATGAATTTCAGAGTTTCAAACAGCGAGAGGAGAGCAGGAATTTCAGAGTTTCAAACAGCGAGAGGAGAGTTGGGTTTTCACAGTTTAAAACAGCGAGAGGAGAGCAGGAATTTCACAGTTTCAAACAGCGAGAGGTGAGCACGAATTTCACAGTTTAAAACAGCGAGAGGAGAGCAGGAATTTCACAGTTTAAAACAGCGAGAGGTGAGCAGGTTTTTCACAGATTAAAACAGCGAGAGGAGAGCAGGGTTTTCACAGTTTAAAACAGCGAGAGGAGAGCAGGTTTTTCACAGTTTAAAACAGCGAGAGGAGAGCAGGGTTTTCACAGTTATAAACAGCGAGTGGAGACCCAGGATTATCACAATTTTAAAACAGTGAGAGGGGAGCAGGAATTTCACAGTTTAGAACTGCGAGAGGAGAGCAGATTTTTCACAGTTTAAAACAGCGATAGGTGAGCACGCATTTCACAGTTTAAAACAGCGAGAGGTGAGCACGAATTTCACAGTTTCAAACAGCGAGAGGAGAGCAGGTTTTCACAGATTAAAACAGCGAGAGGAGAGCAGGATTTTCACAGTTTAAAACAGCGAGAGGAGAGCAGGAATTTCACAGTTTAAAACAGTGAGAGGAGAGCAGGTTTTTCACAGTTTAAAACAGCGAGAGGAGAGCAGGATTTTCACAGTTTAAAACAGCGAGAGGAGAGCAGGAATTTCACAGTTTAAAACAGCGAGAGGAGACCAGGAATTTCACAGGTTAAAACAGCGAGAGGAGAGCTGGTATTTCACAGTTTAAAACAGAGAGAGGACAGCACGATTTTCACAGTTTAAACAGCCAGAGGAGAGCAGGTTTTTCACAATTTAAAACAATGACAGGTGTGCAGGTTTTTCACAGTTTAAAACAGCGAGAGGACAGCAGGGTTTTCACAGTTTAAAACTGCGAGAGGAGAGCAGGGTTTTCACAGTTTAAAACAGCGAGAGGTGAGCACGAATTTCACAGTTTAAAACAGCGAGTGGTGAGCACGAATTTCACAGTTTAAAACAGCGAGAGGAGAGCAGGAATTTCACAGTTTAAAACTGCGAGAGGAGAGCAGGTTTTTCACAGTTTAAAACAGCGAGAGGAGAGCAGGAATTTCACAGTTTAAAACAACGAGAGGAGAGCAGGAATTTCACAGTTTAAAACAGCGAGAGGAGAACAGGAATTTCACAGGTTAAAACAGCGAGAGGAGAGCTGGTATTTCACAGTTTAAAACAGCGAGAGGACACCACGATTTTCATAGTTTAAAACAGCCAGAAGAGAGCAGGGTTTTCACAGTTTAAAACAGCGAGAGGAGAGCAGGAATTTCACAGTTTAAAACAGCGAGAGGATAGCAGGAATTTCACAGTTTAAAACAGCGAGAGGAGAGCAGGAATTTCACAGGTTAAAACAGCGAGAGGAGAGCTGGTATTTCACAGTTTAAAACAGCGAGAGGACAGCACGATTTTCACAGTTTAAAACAGCCAGAGGAGAGCAGGTTTTTCACAATTTAAAACAATGACAGGTGTGCAGCTTTTTCACAGTTTAAAACAGCGAGAGGACAGCAGGGTTTTCACAGTTTAAAACAGCGAGAGGAGAGCAGGTTTTTCACATTTTAAAAAGCAAGAGGAGAGCAGGAAATTCACAGTTTAAAACAGCGAGAGTGTAGCAGGTATTTAACAGTTTAAAACAGCGAGAGGAGAGCATGGATTTCACAGTTTAAAACAGCAAGAGGAGAGCAGGTTTTTCACAATTTAAAACAACGAGAGGTGAGCAGGTTTTTCACAGTTTAAATCAGCGAGAGGAGAGCAGGATTTTCACAGTTTAAAACAGCGAGAGGAGAGCAGGGTTTTTCACAGATTAAAACAGCGAGAGGACAGCAGTGTTTTCACAGTTTAAAACAGCGAGCGGAGAGCAGGAATTTCACAGCTTAAAACAGCGAGAGGAGAGCAGTGTTTTCACAGATTAAAACAGCGAGAGGAGAGCAGGATTTGCACAGTTTAAAACAGCGAGAGGAGAGCTGGGTTGTCACAGTTTAAAACAGCGAGAGGTCAGCACGATTTTTACAGTTTAAAACAGGGATAGGAGAGCAGGTTTTTCACAGTTTAAAACAGCGAGAGGACAGCACGACTTTCACAGTTTAAAACAGGGATAGGAGAGCAGGGTTTTCACAGTGTAAAACAGCGAGTGGAGCGCAGGAATTTCACAGTTTAAAACAGCGAGAGGACAGCACGATTTTCATAGTTTAAAACAGCCAGAGGAGAGCAGGTTTTTCACAAATTAAATCAATGACAGGTGTGCAGGTTTTTCACAGTTTAAAACAGCGAGAGGACAGCAGGGTTTTCACAGTTTAAAACAGCGAGACGAGAGCTGAGTTTTCACAGTTTAAAACAGCGAGAGGACAGCTGAGTTCTCACAGATTAAAACAGCGAGACGAGAGCTGAGTTTTCACAGTTTAAAACAGCGAGGGGAGAGCAGGTTTTTCACAATTTAAAACAACGAGAGGTGAGCAGGTTTTTCACAGTTTAAATCAGCGAGAGGAGAGCAGGATTTTCACAGTTTAAAACAGCGAGAGGAGAGCTGGGTTTCCACAGTTTAAAACAGCGAGAGGAGAGCAGGGTTTTCACAGTTTAAAACAGCAAGAGGAAAGCAGGAATTTCACAGTTTAAAACAGCGAGAGGAGAGCAGGAATTTCACAGGTTAAAACAGCGAGAGGAGAGCTGGTATTTCACAGTTTAAAACAGCGAGAGGACAGCACGATTTTCACAGTTTAAAACAGCCAGAGGAGAGCAGGTTTTTCACAATTTAAAACAATGACAGGTGTGCAGCTTTTTCACAGTTTAAAACAGCGAGAGGAGAGCTGGTATTTTACAGTTTAAAACAGCGAGAGGACACCACGATTTTCATAGTTGAAAACAGCCAGAAGAGAGCAGGGTTTTCACAGTTTAAAACAGCGAGTGGAGAGCAGGAATTTCACAGTTTAAAACAGCGAGAGGAGAGCAGGAATTTCACAGTTTAAAACAGCGAGAGGAGAGCAGGAATTTCACAGGTTAAAACAGCGAGAGGAGAGCTGGTATTTCACAGTTTAAAACAGCGAGAGGACAGCACGATTTTCACAGTTTAAAACAGCCAGAGGAGAGCAGGTTTTTCACAATTTAAAACAATGACAGGTGTGCAGGTTTTTCACAGTTTAAAACAGCGAGAGGACAGCAGGGTTTTCACAGTTTAAAACAGCGAGAGGAGAGCAGGTTTTTCACATTTTAAAAAGCAAGAGGAGAGCAGGAAATTCACAGTTTAAAACAGCGAGAGTGTAGCAGGTATTTAACAGTTTAAAACTGCGAGAGGAGAGCAGGTTTTTCACAGATTAAAACAGCGAGAGGAGAGCACGAATTTCACAGTTTCAAACAGCGAGAGGAGAGCAGGTTTTCACAGATTAAAACAGCGAGAGGAGAGCAGGATTTTCACAGTTTAAAACAGCGAGAGGAGAGCAGGAATTTCACAGTTTAAAACAGTGAGAGGAGAGCAGGTTTTTCACAGTTTAAAACAGCGAGAGGAGAGCAGGATTTTCACAGTTTAAAACAGCGAGAGGAGAGCAGGAATTTCACAGTTTAAAACAGCGAGAGGAGACCAGGAATTTCACAGGTTAAAACAGCGAGAGGAGAGCTGGTATTTCACAGTTTAAAACAGAGAGAGGACAGCACGATTTTCACAGTTATAACAGCCAGAGGAGAGCAGGTTTTTCACAATTTAAAACAATGACAGGTGTGCAGGTTTTTCACAGTTTAAAACAGCGAGAGGACAGCAGGGTTTTCACAGTTTAAAACTGCGAGTGGAGAGCAGGGTTTTCACAGTTTAAAACAGCGAGTGGTGAGCACGAATTTCACAGTTTAAAACAGCGAGAGGAGAGCAGGAATTTCACAGTTTAAAACTGCGAGAGGAGAGCAGGTTTTTCACAGTTTAAAACAGCGAGAGGAGAGCAGGAATTTCACAGTTTAAAACAACGAGAGGAGAGCAGGAATTTCACAGTTTAAAACAGCGAGAGGAGAACAGGAATTTCACAGGTTAAAACAGCGAGAGGAGAGCTGGTATTTCACAGTTTAAAACAGCGAGAGGACACCACGATTTTCATAGTTTAAAACAGCCAGAAGAGAGCAGGGTTTTCACAGTTTAAAACAGCGGGAGGAGAGCAGGAATTTCACAGTTTAAAACAGCGAGAGGATAGCAGGAATTTCACAGTTTAAAACAGCGAGAGGAGAGCAGGAATTTCACAGGATAAAACAGCGAGAGGAGAGCTGGTATTTCACAGTTTAAAACAGCGAGAGGACAGCACGATTTTCACAGTTTAAAACAGCCAGAGGAGAGCAGGTTTTTCACAATTTAAAACAATGACAGGTGTGCAGGTTTTTCACAGTTTAAAACAGCGAGAGGACAGCAGGGTTTTCACAGTTTAAAACAGCGAGAGGAGAGCAGGTTTTTCACATTTTAAAAAGCAAGAGGAGAGCAGGAAATTCACAGTTTAAAACAGCGAGAGTGTAGCAGGTATTTAACAGTTTAAAACAGCGAGAGGAGAGCATGGATTTCACAGTTTAAAACAGCAAGAGGAGAGCAGGTTTTTCACAGTTTAAAACAGCGAGAGGAGAGCAGGAATTTCACGGTTTAAAACTGCGAGAGGAGAGCAGGTTTTTCACTGTTTAAAACAGCGAGAGGAGAGCAGGAATTTCAGAGTTTCAAACAGCGAGAGGAGAGCAGGAATTTCAGAGTTTCAAACAGCGAGAGGAGAGTTGGGTTTTCACAGTTTAAAACAGCGAGAGGAGAGCAGGAATTTCACAGTTTCAAACAGCGAGAGGTGAGCACGAATTTCACAGTTTAAAACAGCGAGAGGAGAGCAGGAATTTCACAGTTTAAAACAGCGAGAGGTGAGCAGGTTTTTCACAGATTAAAACAGCGAGAGGAGAGCAGGGTTTTCACAGTTTAAAACAGCGAGAGGAGAGCAGGTTTTTCACAGTTTAAAACAGCGAGAGGAGAGCAGGGTTTTCACAGTTATAAACAGCGAGTGGAGACCCAGGATTATCACAATTTTAAAACAGTGAGAGGGGAGCAGGAATTTCACAGTTTAGAACTGCGAGAGGAGAGCAGATTTTTCACAGTTTAAAACAGCGATAGGTGAGCACGCATTTCACAGTTTAAAACAGCGAGAGGTGAGCACGAATTTCACAGTTTCAAACAGCGAGAGGAGAGCAGGTTTTCACAGATTAAAACAGCGAGAGGAGAGCAGGATTTTCACAGTTTAAAACAGCGAGAGGAGAGCAGGAATTTCACAGTTTAAAACAGTGAGAGGAGAGCAGGTTTTTCACAGTTTAAAACAGCGAGAGGAGAGCAGGATTTTCACAGTTTAAAACAGCGAGATGAGAGCAGGAATTTCACAGTTTAAAACAGCGAGAGGAGACCAGGAATTTCACAGGTTAAAACAGCGAGAGGAGAGCTGGTATTTCACAGTTTAAAACAGAGAGAGGACAGCACGATTTTCACAGTTTAAACAGCCAGAGGAGAGCAGGTTTTTCACAATTTAAAACAATGACAGGTGTGCAGGTTTTTCACAGTTTAAAACAGCGAGAGGACAGCAGGGTTTTCACAGTTTAAAACTGCGAGAGGAGAGCAGGGTTTTCACAGTTTAAAACAGCGAGAGGTGAGCACGAATTTCACAGTTTAAAACAGCGAGTGGTGAGCACGAATTTCACAGTTTAAAACAGCGAGAGGAGAGCAGGAATTTCACAGTTTAAAACTGCGAGAGGAGAGCAGGTTTTTCACAGTTTAAAACAGCGAGAGGAGAGCAGGAATTTCACAGTTTAAAACAACGAGAGGAGAGCAGGAATTTCACAGTTTAAAACAGCGAGAGGAGAACAGGAATTTCACAGGTTAAAACAGCGAGAGGAGAGCTGGTATTTCACAGTTTAAAACAGCGAGAGGACACCACGATTTTCATAGTTTAAAACAGCCAGAAGAGAGCAGGGTTTTCACAGTTTAAAACAGCGAGAGGAGAGCAGGAATTTCACAGTTTAAAACAGCGAGAGGATAGCAGGAATTTCACAGTTTAAAACAGCGAGAGGAGAGCAGGAATTTCACAGGTTAAAACAGCGAGAGGAGAGCTGGTATTTCACAGTTTAAAACAGCGAGAGGACAGCACGATTTTCACAGTTTAAAACAGCCAGAGGAGAGCAGGTTTTTCACAATTTAAAACAATGACAGGTGTTCAGCTTTTTCACAGTTTAAAACAGCGAGAGGACAGCAGGGTTTTCACAGTTTAAAACAGCGAGAGGAGAGCAGGTTTTTCACATTTTAAAAAGCAAGAGGAGAGCAGGAAATTCACAGTTTAAAACAGCGAGAGTGTAGCAGGTATTTAACAGTTTAAAACAGCGAGAGGAGAGCATGGATTTCACAGTTTAAAACAGCAAGAGGAGAGCAGGTTTTTCACAATTTAAAACAACGAGAGGTGAGCAGGTTTTTCACAGTTTAAATCAGCGAGAGGAGAGCAGGATTTTCACAGTTTAAAACAGCGAGAGGAGAGCAGGGTTTTTCACAGATTAAAACAGCGAGAGGACAGCAGTGTTTTCACAGTTTAAAACAGCGAGCGGAGAGCAGGAATTTCACAGCTTAAAACAGCGAGAGGAGAGCAGTGTTTTCACAGATTAAAACAGCGAGAGGAGAGCAGGATTTGCACAGTTTAAAACAGCGAGAGGAGAGCTGGGTTGTCACAGTTTAAAACAGCGAGAGGTCAGCACGATTTTTACAGTTTAAAACAGGGATAGGAGAGCAGGTTTTTCACAGTTTAAAACAGCGAGAGGACAGCACGACTTTCACAGTTTAAAACAGGGATAGGAGAGCAGGGTTTTCACAGTGTAAAACAGCGAGTGGAGCGCAGGAATTTCACAGTTTAAAACAGCGAGAGGACAGCACGATTTTCATAGTTTAAAACAGCCAGAGGAGAGCAGGTTTTTCACAAATTAAATCAATGACAGGTGTGCAGGTTTTTCACAGTTTAAAACAGCGAGAGGACAGCAGGGTTTTCACAGTTTAAAACAGCGAGACGAGAGCTGAGTTTTCACAGTTTAAAACAGCGAGAGGACAGCTGAGTTCTCACAGATTAAAACAGCGAGACGAGAGCTGAGTTTTCACAGTTTAAAACAGCGAGGGGAGAGCAGGTTTTTCACAATTTAAAACAACGAGAGGTGAGCAGGTTTTTCACAGTTTAAATCAGCGAGAGGAGAGCAGGATTTTCACAGTTTAAAACAGCGAGAGGAGAGCTGGGTTTCCACAGTTTAAAACAGCGAGAGGAGAGCAGGGTTTTCACAGTTTAAAACAGCAAGAGGAAAGCAGGAATTTCACAGTTTAAAACAGCGAGAGGAGAGCAGGAATTTCACAGGTTAAAACAGCGAGAGGAGAGCTGGTATTTCACAGTTTAAAACAGCGAGAGGACAGCACGATTTTCACAGTTTAAAACAGCCAGAGGAGAGCAGGTTTTTCACAATTTAAAACAATGACAGGTGTGCAGCTTTTTCACAGTTTAAAACAGCGAGAGGAGAGCTGGTATTTTACAGTTTAAAACAGCGAGAGGACACCACGATTTTCATAGTTGAAAACAGCCAGAAGAGAGCAGGGTTTTCACAGTTTAAAACAGCGAGTGGAGAGCAGGAATTTCACAGTTTAAAACAGCGAGAGGAGAGCAGGAATTTCACAGTTTAAAACAGCGAGAGGAGAGCAGGAATTTCACAGGTTAAAACAGCGAGAGGAGAGCTGGTATTTCACAGTTTAAAACAGCGAGAGGACAGCACGATTTTCACAGTTTAAAACAGCCAGAGGAGAGCAGGTTTTTCACAATTTAAAACAATGACAGGTGTGCAGGTTTTTCACAGTTTAAAACAGCGAGAGGACAGCAGGGTTTTCACAGTTTAAAACAGCGAGAGGAGAGCAGGTTTTTCACATTTTAAAAAGCAAGAGGAGAGCAGGAAATTCACAGTTTAAAACAGCGAGAGTGTAGCAGGTATTTAACAGTTTAAAACAGCGAGAGGAGAGCATGGATTTCACAGTTTAAAACAGCAAGAGGAGAGCAGGTTTTTCACAGTTTAAAACAGCGAGAGGAGAGCAGGAATTTCACAGTTTAAAACTGCGAGAGGAGAGCAGGTTTTTCACAGTTTAAAACAGCGAGAGGAGAGCAGGAATTTCACAGTTTAAAACAACGAGAGGAGAGCAGGAATTTCACAGTTTAAAACAGCGAGAGGAGAACAGGAATTTCACAGGTTAAAACAGCGAGAGGAGAGCTGGTATTTCACAGTTTAAAACAGCGAGAGGACACCACGATTTTCATAGTTTAAAACAGCCAGAAGAGAGCAGGGTTTTCACAGTTTAAAACAGCGGGAGGAGAGCAGGAATTTCACAGTTTAAAACAGCGAGAGGATAGCAGGAATTTCACAGTTTAAAACAGCGAGAGGAGAGCAGGAATTTCACAGGATAAAACAGCGAGAGGAGAGCTGGTATTTCACAGTTTAAAACAGCGAGAGGACAGCACGATTTTCACAGTTTAAAACAGCCAGAGGAGAGCAGGTTTTTCACAATTTAAAACAATGACAGGTGTGCAGGTTTTTCACAGTTTAAAACAGCGAGAGGACAGCAGGGTTTTCACAGTTTAAAACAGCGAGAGGAGAGCAGGTTTTTCACATTTTAAAAAGCAAGAGGAGAGCAGGAAATTCACAGTTTAAAACAGCGAGAGTGTAGCAGGTATTTAACAGTTTAAAACAGCGAGAGGAGAGCATGGATTTCACAGTTTAAAACAGCAAGAGGAGAGCAGGTTTTTCACAGTTTAAAACAGCGAGAGGAGAGCAGGAATTTCACGGTTTAAAACTGCGAGAGGAGAGCAGGTTTTTCACTGTTTAAAACAGCGAGAGGAGAGCAGGAATTTCAGAGTTTCAAACAGCGAGAGGAGAGCAGGAATTTCAGAGTTTCAAACAGCGAGAGGAGAGTTGGGTTTTCACAGTTTAAAACAGCGAGAGGAGAGCAGGAATTTCACAGTTTCAAACAGCGAGAGGTGAGCACGAATTTCACAGTTTAAAACAGCGAGAGGAGAGCAGGAATTTCACAGTTTAAAACAGCGAGAGGTGAGCAGGTTTTTCACAGATTAAAACAGCGAGAGGAGAGCAGGGTTTTCACAGTTTAAAACAGCGAGAGGAGAGCAGGTTTTTCACAGTTTAAAACAGCGAGAGGAGAGCAGGGTTTTCACAGTTATAAACAGCGAGTGGAGACCCAGGATTATCACAATTTTAAAACAGTGAGAGGGGAGCAGGAATTTCACAGTTTAGAACTGCGAGAGGAGAGCAGATTTTTCACAGTTTAAAACAGCGATAGGTGAGCACGCATTTCACAGTTTAAAACAGCGAGAGGTGAGCACGAATTTCACAGTTTCAAACAGCGAGAGGAGAGCAGGTTTTCACAGATTAAAACAGCGAGAGGAGAGCAGGATTTTCACAGTTTAAAACAGCGAGAGGAGAGCAGGAATTTCACAGTTTAAAACAGTGAGAGGAGAGCAGGTTTTTCACAGTTTAAAACAGCGAGAGGAGAGCAGGATTTTCACAGTTTAAAACAGCGAGAGGAGAGCAGGAATTTCACAGTTTAAAACAGCGAGAGGAGACCAGGAATTTCACAGGTTAAAACAGCGAGAGGAGAGCTGGTATTTCACAGTTTAAAACAGAGAGAGGACAGCACGATTTTCACAGTTTAAACAGCCAGAGGAGAGCAGGTTTTTCACAATTTAAAACAATGACAGGTGTGCAGGTTTTTCACAGTTTAAAACAGCGAGAGGACAGCAGGGTTTTCACAGTTTAAAACTGCGAGAGGAGAGCAGGGTTTTCACAGTTTAAAACAGCGAGAGGTGAGCACGAATTTCACAGTTTAAAACAGCGAGTGGTGAGCACGAATTTCACAGTTTAAAACAGCGAGAGGAGAGCAGGAATTTCACAGTTTAAAACTGCGAGAGGAGAGCAGGTTTTTCACAGTTTAAAACAGCGAGAGGAGAGCAGGAATTTCACAGTTTAAAACAACGAGAGGAGAGCAGGAATTTCACAGTTTAAAACAGCGAGAGGAGAACAGGAATTTCACAGGTTAAAACAGCGAGAGGAGAGCTGGTATTTCACAGTTTAAAACAGCGAGAGGACACCACGATTTTCATAGTTTAAAACAGCCAGAAGAGAGCAGGGTTTTCACAGTTTAAAACAGCGAGAGGAGAGCAGGAATTTCACAGTTTAAAACAGCGAGAGGATAGCAGGAATTTCACAGTTTAAAACAGCGAGAGGAGAGCAGGAATTTCACAGGTTAAAACAGCGAGAGGAGAGCTGGTATTTCACAGTTTAAAACAGCGAGAGGACAGCACGATTTTCACAGTTTAAAACAGCCAGAGGAGAGCAGGTTTTTCACAATTTAAAACAATGACAGGTGTTCAGCTTTTTCACAGTTTAAAACAGCGAGAGGACAGCAGGGTTTTCACAGTTTAAAACAGCGAGAGGAGAGCAGGTTTTTCACATTTTAAAAAGCAAGAGGAGAGCAGGAAATTCACAGTTTAAAACAGCGAGAGTGTAGCAGGTATTTAACAGTTTAAAACAGCGAGAGGAGAGCATGGATTTCACAGTTTAAAACAGCAAGAGGAGAGCAGGTTTTTCACAATTTAAAACAACGAGAGGTGAGCAGGTTTTTCACAGTTTAAATCAGCGAGAGGAGAGCAGGATTTTCACAGTTTAAAACAGCGAGAGGAGAGCAGGGTTTTTCACAGATTAAAACAGCGAGAGGACAGCAGTGTTTTCACAGTTTAAAACAGCGAGCGGAGAGCAGGAATTTCACAGCTTAAAACAGCGAGAGGAGAGCAGTGTTTTCACAGATTAAAACAGCGAGAGGAGAGCAGGATTTGCACAGTTTAAAACAGCGAGAGGAGAGCTGGGTTGTCACAGTTTAAAACAGCGAGAGGTCAGCACGATTTTTACAGTTTAAAACAGGGATAGGAGAGCAGGTTTTTCACAGTTTAAAACAGCGAGAGGACAGCACGACTTTCACAGTTTAAAACAGGGATAGGAGAGCAGGGTTTTCACAGTGTAAAACAGCGAGTGGAGCGCAGGAATTTCACAGTTTAAAACAGCGAGAGGACAGCACGATTTTCATAGTTTAAAACAGCCAGAGGAGAGCAGGTTTTTCACAAATTAAATCAATGACAGGTGTGCAGGTTTTTCACAGTTTAAAACAGCGAGAGGACAGCAGGGTTTTCACAGTTTAAAACAGCGAGACGAGAGCTGAGTTTTCACAGTTTAAAACAGCGAGAGGACAGCTGAGTTCTCACAGATTAAAACAGCGAGACGAGAGCTGAGTTTTCACAGTTTAAAACAGCGAGGGGAGAGCAGGTTTTTCACAATTTAAAACAACGAGAGGTGAGCAGGTTTTTCACAGTTTAAATCAGCGAGAGGAGAGCAGGATTTTCACAGTTTAAAACAGCGAGAGGAGAGCTGGGTTTCCACAGTTTAAAACAGCGAGAGGAGAGCAGGGTTTTCACAGTTTAAAACAGCAAGAGGAAAGCAGGAATTTCACAGTTTAAAACAGCGAGAGGAGAGCAGGAATTTCACAGGTTAAAACAGCGAGAGGAGAGCTGGTATTTCACAGTTTAAAACAGCGAGAGGACAGCACGATTTTCACAGTTTAAAACAGCCAGAGGAGAGCAGGTTTTTCACAATTTAAAACAATGACAGGTGTGCAGCTTTTTCACAGTTTAAAACAGCGAGAGGAGAGCTGGTATTTTACAGTTTAAAACAGCGAGAGGACACCACGATTTTCATAGTTGAAAACAGCCAGAAGAGAGCAGGGTTTTCACAGTTTAAAACAGCGAGTGGAGAGCAGGAATTTCACAGTTTAAAACAGCGAGAGGAGAGCAGGAATTTCACAGTTTAAAACAGCGAGAGGAGAGCAGGAATTTCACAGGTTAAAACAGCGAGAGGAGAGCTGGTATTTCACAGTTTAAAACAGCGAGAGGACAGCACGATTTTCACAGTTTAAAACAGCCAGAGGAGAGCAGGTTTTTCACAATTTAAAACAATGACAGGTGTGCAGGTTTTTCACAGTTTAAAACAGCGAGAGGACAGCAGGGTTTTCACAGTTTAAAACAGCGAGAGGAGAGCAGGTTTTTCACATTTTAAAAAGCAAGAGGAGAGCAGGAAATTCACAGTTTAAAACAGCGAGAGTGTAGCAGGTATTTAACAGTTTAAAACTGCGAGAGGAGAGCAGGTTTTTCACAGATTAAAACAGCGAGAGGAGAGCACGAATTTCACAGTTTCAAACAGCGAGAGGAGAGCAGGTTTTCACAGATTAAAACAGCGAGAGGAGAGCAGGATTTTCACAGTTTAAAACAGCGAGAGGAGAGCAGGAATTTCACAGTTTAAAACAGTGAGAGGAGAGCAGGTTTTTCACAGTTTAAAACAGCGAGAGGAGAGCAGGATTTTCACAGTTTAAAACAGCGAGAGGAGAGCAGGAATTTCACAGTTTAAAACAGCGAGAGGAGACCAGGAATTTCACAGGTTAAAACAGCGAGAGGAGAGCTGGTATTTCACAGTTTAAAAC
Source organism: Isurus oxyrinchus (assembly GCA_026770705.1). Lineage (NCBI taxonomy): Eukaryota > Metazoa > Chordata > Chondrichthyes > Lamniformes > Lamnidae > Isurus > Isurus oxyrinchus. Next base: position 594,819 of record JANJGN010000081.1, read on the forward strand.
AGAGAGAGGACAGCACGATTTTCACAGTTATAACAGCCAGAGGAGAGCAGGTTTTTCACAATTTAAAACAATGACAGGTGTGCAGGTTTTTCACAGTTTAAAACAGCGAGAGGACAGCAGGGTTTTCACAGTTTAAAACTGCGAGTGGAGAGCAGGGTTTTCACAGTTTAAAACAGCGAGTGGTGAGCACGAATTTCACAGTTTAAAACAGCGAGAGGAGAGCAGGAATTTCACAGTTTAAAACTGCGAGAGGAGAGCAGGTTTTTCACAGTTTAAAACAGCGAGAGGAGAGCAGGAATTTCACAGTTTAAAACAACGAGAGGAGAGCAGGAATTTCACAGTTTAAAACAGCGAGAGGAGAACAGGAATTTCACAGGTTAAAACAGCGAGAGGAGAGCTGGTATTTCACAGTTTAAAACAGCGAGAGGACACCACGATTTTCATAGTTTAAAACAGCCAGAAGAGAGCAGGGTTTTCACAGTTTAAAACAGCGGGAGGAGAGCAGGAATTTCACAGTTTAAAACAGCGAGAGGATAGCAGGAATTTCACAGTTTAAAACAGCGAGAGGAGAGCAGGAATTTCACAGGATAAAACAGCGAGAGGAGAGCTGGTATTTCACAGTTTAAAACAGCGAGAGGACAGCACGATTTTCACAGTTTAAAACAGCCAGAGGAGAGCAGGTTTTTCACAATTTAAAACAATGACAGGTGTGCAGGTTTTTCACAGTTTAAAACAGCGAGAGGACAGCAGGGTTTTCACAGTTTAAAACAGCGAGAGGAGAGCAGGTTTTTCACATTTTAAAAAGCAAGAGGAGAGCAGGAAATTCACAGTTTAAAACAGCGAGAGTGTAGCAGGTATTTAACAGTTTAAAACAGCGAGAGGAGAGCATGGATTTCACAGTTTAAAACAGCAAGAGGAGAGCAGGTTTTTCACAGTTTAAAACAGCGAGAGGAGAGCAGGAATTTCACGGTTTAAAACTGCGAGAGGAGAGCAGGTTTTTCACTGTTTAAAACAGCGAGAGGAGAGCAGGAATTTCAGAGTTTCAAACAGCGAGAGGAGAGCAGGAATTTCAGAGTTTCAAACAGCGAGAGGAGAGTTGGGTTTTCACAGTTTAAAACAGCGAGAGGAGAGCAGGAATTTCACAGTTTCAAACAGCGAGAGGTGAGCACGAATTTCACAGTTTAAAACAGCGAGAGGAGAGCAGGAATTTCACAGTTTAAAACAGCGAGAGGTGAGCAGGTTTTTCACAGATTAAAACAGCGAGAGGAGAGCAGGGTTTTCACAGTTTAAAACAGCGAGAGGAGAGCAGGTTTTTCACAGTTTAAAACAGCGAGAGGAGAGCAGGGTTTTCACAGTTATAAACAGCGAGTGGAGACCCAGGATTATCACAATTTTAAAACAGTGAGAGGGGAGCAGGAATTTCACAGTTTAGAACTGCGAGAGGAGAGCAGATTTTTCACAGTTTAAAACAGCGATAGGTGAGCACGCATTTCACAGTTTAAAACAGCGAGAGGTGAGCACGAATTTCACAGTTTCAAACAGCGAGAGGAGAGCAGGTTTTCACAGATTAAAACAGCGAGAGGAGAGCAGGATTTTCACAGTTTAAAACAGCGAGAGGAGAGCAGGAATTTCACAGTTTAAAACAGTGAGAGGAGAGCAGGTTTTTCACAGTTTAAAACAGCGAGAGGAGAGCAGGATTTTCACAGTTTAAAACAGCGAGAGGAGAGCAGGAATTTCACAGTTTAAAACAGCGAGAGGAGACCAGGAATTTCACAGGTTAAAACAGCGAGAGGAGAGCTGGTATTTCACAGTTTAAAACAGAGAGAGGACAGCACGATTTTCACAGTTTAAACAGCCAGAGGAGAGCAGGTTTTTCACAATTTAAAACAATGACAGGTGTGCAGGTTTTTCACAGTTTAAAACAGCGAGAGGACAGCAGGGTTTTCACAGTTTAAAACTGCGAGAGGAGAGCAGGGTTTTCACAGTTTAAAACAGCGAGAGGTGAGCACGAATTTCACAGTTTAAAACAGCGAGTGGTGAGCACGAATTTCACAGTTTAAAACAGCGAGAGGAGAGCAGGAATTTCACAGTTTAAAACTGCGAGAGGAGAGCAGGTTTTTCACAGTTTAAAACAGCGAGAGGAGAGCAGGAATTTCACAGTTTAAAACAACGAGAGGAGAGCAGGAATTTCACAGTTTAAAACAGCGAGAGGAGAACAGGAATTTCACAGGTTAAAACAGCGAGAGGAGAGCTGGTATTTCACAGTTTAAAACAGCGAGAGGACACCACGATTTTCATAGTTTAAAACAGCCAGAAGAGAGCAGGGTTTTCACAGTTTAAAACAGCGAGAGGAGAGCAGGAATTTCACAGTTTAAAACAGCGAGAGGATAGCAGGAATTTCACAGTTTAAAACAGCGAGAGGAGAGCAGGAATTTCACAGGTTAAAACAGCGAGAGGAGAGCTGGTATTTCACAGTTTAAAACAGCGAGAGGACAGCACGATTTTCACAGTTTAAAACAGCCAGAGGAGAGCAGGTTTTTCACAATTTAAAACAATGACAGGTGTGCAGGTTTTTCACAGTTTAAAACAGCGAGAGGACAGCAGGGTTTTCACAGTTTAAAACAGCGAGAGGAGAGCAGGTTTTTCACATTTTAAAAAGCAAGAGGAGAGCAGGAAATTCACAGTTTAAAACAGCGAGAGTGTAGCAGGTATTTAACAGTTTAAAACAGCGAGAGGAGAGCATGGATTTCACAGTTTAAAACAGCAAGAGGAGAGCAGGTTTTTCACAATTTAAAACAACGAGAGGTGAGCAGGTTTTTCACAGTTTAAATCAGCGAGAGGAGAGCAGGATTTTCACAGTTTAAAACAGCGAGAGGAGAGCAGGGTTTTTCACAGATTAAAACAGCGAGAGGACAGCAGTGTTTTCACAGTTTAAAACAGCGAGCGGAGAGCAGGAATTTCACAGCTTAAAACAGCGAGAGGAGAGCAGTGTTTTCACAGATTAAAACAGCGAGAGGAGAGCAGGATTTGCACAGTTTAAAACAGCGAGAGGAGAGCTGGGTTGTCACAGTTTAAAACAGCGAGAGGTCAGCACGATTTTTACAGTTTAAAACAGGGATAGGAGAGCAGGTTTTTCACAGTTTAAAACAGCGAGAGGACAGCACGACTTTCACAGTTTAAAACAGGGATAGGAGAGCAGGGTTTTCACAGTGTAAAACAGCGAGTGGAGCGCAGGAATTTCACAGTTTAAAACAGCGAGAGGACAGCACGATTTTCATAGTTTAAAACAGCCAGAGGAGAGCAGGTTTTTCACAAATTAAATCAATGACAGGTGTGCAGGTTTTTCACAGTTTAAAACAGCGAGAGGACAGCAGGGTTTTCACAGTTTAAAACAGCGAGACGAGAGCTGAGTTTTCACAGTTTAAAACAGCGAGAGGACAGCTGAGTTCTCACAGATTAAAACAGCGAGACGAGAGCTGAGTTTTCACAGTTTAAAACAGCGAGAGGATAGCAGGAATTTCACAGTTTAAAACAGCGAGAGGAGAGCAGGAATTTCACAGGATAAAACAGCGAGAGGAGAGCTGGTATTTCACAGTTTAAAACAGCGAGAGGACAGCACGATTTTCACAGTTTAAAACAGCCAGAGGAGAGCAGGTTTTTCACAATTTAAAACAATGACAGGTGTGCAGGTTTTTCACAGTTTAAAACAGCGAGAGGACAGCAGGGTTTTCACAGTTTAAAACAGCGAGAGGAGAGCAGGTTTTTCACATTTTAAAAAGCAAGAGGAGAGCAGGAAATTCACAGTTTAAAACAGCGAGAGTGTAGCAGGTATTTAACAGTTTAAAACAGCGAGAGGAGAGCATGGATTTCACAGTTTAAAACAGCAAGAGGAGAGCAGGTTTTTCACAGTTTAAAACAGCGAGAGGAGAGCAGGAATTTCACGGTTTAAAACTGCGAGAGGAGAGCAGGTTTTTCACTGTTTAAAACAGCGAGAGGAGAGCAGGAATTTCAGAGTTTCAAACAGCGAGAGGAGAGCAGGAATTTCAGAGTTTCAAACAGCGAGAGGAGAGTTGGGTTTTCACAGTTTAAAACAGCGAGAGGAGAGCAGGAATTTCACAGTTTCAAACAGCGAGAGGTGAGCACGAATTTCACAGTTTAAAACAGCGAGAGGAGAGCAGGTTTTTCACAGTTTAAAACAGCGAGAGGAGAGCAGGAATTTCACAGTTTAAAACAACGAGAGGAGAGCAGGAATTTCACAGTTTAAAACAGCGAGAGGAGAACAGGAATTTCACAGGTTAAAACAGCGAGAGGAGAGCTGGTATTTCACAGTTTAAAACAGCGAGAGGACACCACGATTTTCATAGTTTAAAACAGCCAGAAGAGAGCAGGGTTTTCACAGTTTAAAACAGCGAGAGGAGAGCAGGAATTTCACAGTTTAAAACAGCGAGAGGATAGCAGGAATTTCACAGTTTAAAACAGCGAGAGGAGAGCAGGAATTTCACAGGTTAAAACAGCGAGAGGAGAGCTGGTATTTCACAGTTTAAAACAGCGAGAGGACAGCACGATTTTCACAGTTTAAAACAGCCAGAGGAGAGCAGGTTTTTCACAATTTAAAACAATGACAGGTGTGCAGGTTTTTCACAGTTTAAAACAGCGAGAGGACAGCAGGGTTTTCACAGTTTAAAACAGCGAGAGGAGAGCAGGTTTTTCACATTTTAAAAAGCAAGAGGAGAGCAGGAAATTCACAGTTTAAAACAGCGAGAGTGTAGCAGGTATTTAACAGTTTAAAACAGCGAGAGGAGAGCATGGATTTCACAGTTTAAAACAGCAAGAGGAGAGCAGGTTTTTCACAATTTAAAACAACGAGAGGTGAGCAGGTTTTTCACAGTTTAAATCAGCGAGAGGAGAGCAGGATTTTCACAGTTTAAAACAGCGAGAGGAGAGCAGGGTTTTTCACAGATTAAAACAGCGAGAGGACAGCAGTGTTTTCACAGTTTAAAACAGCGAGCGGAGAGCAGGAATTTCACAGCTTAAAACAGCGAGAGGAGAGCAGTGTTTTCACAGATTAAAACAGCGAGAGGAGAGCAGGATTTGCACAGTTTAAAACAGCGAGAGGAGAGCTGGGTTGTCACAGTTTAAAACAGCGAGAGGTCAGCACGATTTTTACAGTTTAAAACAGGGA